>OX403617.1:45049395-45663013 GCA_948107695.1 Meliscaeva auricollis | reverse complement strand
ACTTGGTCCAGCTAGATCGGGTAGTAGGTTGGCTTAGTACTTATTTGAAGAAATTGGGCGTAAGTCTTTCATTAATATTCCGCACAAAAATACTTTTAACTCATCATAACTAGCAACGAGACGAATGCTACATAGAAAATAGGTAAACCAACTACCGAATTAAACTCCAATTGCTACTTTTCTGTATACAACAAATAATTACTAAAAGTGTGAACTGTGTTCTTTAATGTAGCATATCCACAAACTAATTTTGCCGGTGTAACGTCACAAGATCAAATGGAATATTTCGTTTAATTATTTACACTACAATGTATTTTTGCTGGATGCATCGTCTAGCTGCTAAGACTAGCAAATAGCAATGTCCACGTCCGCAGCACAGTTACCATTATACGATTTTTTTTTATAATGTAATTAATGTCATGTTTCATCAATTAATTTATTTATTCAGCAAAAAAAAAAAAAATGGCAACTAAGTGATAATCTGTTTAGCTCTGAGATTTAATTCAGAGCTTAGCCCATATATGAATGTGCTGTGCAGTGCATACACAAAATACACTTTAGTTCATTTTTTTACTTATGGTTAGAGCGAAAGCTTTTGTGCGCTTTAGAACCAAACAAAGATGCACTGACATGTCAACAGAGCAATAGTCATGTTTGGTTTTTTTTTCAAATTTTTGTTGTATTGAAAATTATTATTTATAAATACACAAACCGACGTCACTTTAATTTTGTTTTATTTTATTCATACCTCTGATATTGGAATGAGAAATGCCATTGCAAAGGTGTATTGACTTCCTTATGAGAATTTTCACACTCACGATCAACTTTTAGTCTTTGTTCGGTTGTGGAGCAAGCTTTCGCTTTTTTTTATTGCTGCATCATTGCTCCGAACGCAGAATACTGTAGCAGCACCGATATACTTTAATTGAATGATCCATCAAATCGATAAACAAATAAGTGGCATGCAAAAAACATCAGACGTTTCGTCGGTGTAAAATGAATAAACTCATTAAACTAGAACTTGGAAATGTTTTAGAACAAGAAATGACGTTTAACAAATTATTAACAGCATGCTAAACTGATTGTATGGTTTTAAAGAAACCCGGTCACATGGAACTTTAAAGCAACTAAATCATTTTCTTGAATTTCGTGCAGTGAGATTTTTGCGGTCGCGGAAAGAATGTTTTGTTTTATGGTTACTCATAGGAATGCGTTTCTTTTAAAATCTTAACTTTACTTTACTCTAAAGATGATAACGGTGCACACTTGATGATAACTTACTGAATTTAAACGAGTGATTGCAGAAGAGCGAGCTTGTTTTTTTATAAATAACTTTCAAGTTCACATTAAAAGGGGTATAGCTCTCTTTGTTTACATTGGGTTCGTTCACGTACTTTGTGTACTTAAGTTCGAAGTGTCTATGTAAAATAATTAAATAGTAAGAATGCAAATAGTAATTTTTAATTTTTTAACGTCAAAACCATAGGGGAGAAACAAATGAAAAGTCTTAGGGCTAGTTTGTTCACAGCGGGTTAACTTTTTAGCTAATTAACAAAAAAAAAAAAAAAAAATAGTTTAAGTAGACATTCGACGACAGTTTGGAAAAATTGTGGATTAAAGATGATCAAATGTGAACAAATAGACCAATAAAGATCGATTGTGATACCACGAAGGCACGAAAAAAAAAAACATTCGCTAGTAATTAAAACCATTTGGAGCTTCTGATGAAGCGAGTGAGACTATTAGGGCTAGTTTGTTCACAGTGGGTTAAGTTTTCAACAGGTTTGCAGAGGTTCTAATTAAATGGTGCTAAATCGGTTGAATAGCTAAATCTATGATTAAAAACTCAAACTATGAATTACCAGAAAAAAAATTAATTTATGTTGACACTCGACGATTTACAGTTGGCAATAATAATGGGTTAAAGATGATAAGAGATAAACAAATTGGCCCTTAATGTCAGTGTTCGCTAGGTTCATTATAGAAATATTCTTCTAAGTGAAGTTTGCGTCTATAAGAGAGTGTAGGGCATGTGCAAAAAAAAGTGCGAGATTTTTCTATTTCCTCGTCCATGCAACTTCTGCAGTAATCGTTTAATGGTTACCCTAGCCATGCGGCGTGTCTACCTATGAGACAGTGTTCTGTTATGACACCTATTACGAATCTGATTTACGATCTGCTGAGAGATAACAAGCACTTTAAACGTTTCAAATCGAGGTTGGGCCAGATTTATTTGGTTGCTATACAAATATTAGTATTAAACCATCTTGTATTCGCTTCAACATAAGTTTGCTAGTAGCTATTGGCATACCTATATACATTTGTCCTGTTAGGCAAGATAGGCATTTCGGTTTCAATTCTTGCGAGTTCATCGGCTATGCAATCTCCCAGTGTCCCAGAACCTAGCAAAGGTGAACATTAAACAGAGACTATCGACTATCTTGGCAGGTGATGGAGTTTGAAGAGACTAATTCGAGGGATTTTAAGCAGTCTGACTATCTGAGAAGATGCGAATATCTGAACTGTGTATTGCGTTTTCTTTAAGCCAAACAATACTTTCTTTATCGCCAGAATTTCCACTCGGAATACGCTATTATAATGTGGTAGGCCGCTTACTCACTTGTCGGTATGGTATCGTTTCGGTATACCGTCTCGGTACCGATTTGTTCCTGAGCGCGTACATTTAAATGAGTGCCTCCTAATTGGTTTGGTACTTCCGGTATCGGTACGGCATGCAATCGGTATACCAATCTTCGGTACAACAATGTTTCGGTATACAATGTTTCGGTATTTAATACTCGGTTTGATTTGTGACCACTCTTCAACACTTAAGCAATTAACAATTCTGTTAAGAAAGAAATTGAGATCTCAAATATAGAAGTTTGTTATTGGTTTTTTCGACATTTTGTACATCGATTGAAATTTCATATTTGCATATGAAAGTTCTAAGGCCCCAATAAAAAGCAGATTATATTTTTTTTTGTGATGATGCGTTGGGTGTGTTTTTCGGGATGATACTCTTTCAAACTTGCAACGAAATTTGATTGAATAATGAATAATACGATACAATTTACCAACATTGTTGGCATCAGATGGCTAAAAGGATTATGAAGTGCCTTTTCAACTAGATGAAAACCTCAGAAAACCCTCAAAAATTGTTCATGAAATACCTCGGAAAAAAAGAAATTTTTGACGTTGGCATGGCAAGCACAAACCTTTGACTTCAATCTGATTGAAAATATCATTGCAAATTGAAAGCAATGGCGAGGGCAATACAAATATCATAAATCCAACGCAAATGGGCTATGGGGTTGAATTAAGCTAAAATAAAACTGGATTTTTTTAACTATTTCTTCACAATATGATAGATGTTATGTCAGGGCATTATTGGAAGTGATAAAACACTAAGTCTCGTTGAGAATTTAACTAGAACTTTATTTCAAAACGGGCAAAATTGGACAGGTGCCAAATGTTAATATCATTTAAACTCGGCCCGTTAAGCAATGATCGAATTGGTTGAGGGTTCTGTGTCACACCTGTCTTATTGGCTATTTGAGTAACAACCTTCAGCGGGCTGAATTTAAGGTTTGCCCAACTCTCCTGGCGATAGTTCGGGTTCCCTGTGGTGTAGACTTGTGAAAAAAACCATATCGGTGTTAATTCGTTGTACTCAGGGTATTCTTTCTTTTAGATATAGTTTTGCAAATGGTAGATGAACTTGTGAGGACTTTTTTACAAATATCTGGTTACAATATTTTTACAACCCTTTCTACCCAATTCTCCAAAACTCTGCTTAGTTCTCTACCTTTTGGTTCCATCTTTTAAATTCATAATCATAATGATTTCTTATTACGAAACCAGTTCTTACCAGCCAAATGTGTCAGAAAGTTGCCATTTCATAAAATATTTCCGATCAGAGATTGTTCTTGAACCAGGGCAATAAATAAAAAACTATTAAACAATAGTTTAGATGAGCCGGTGAGCCGGATATGCGCAAGAGATGTGTGCTTACTTACTTTTGTGATCTATTTTCTCCAGATATTGTGAACCAAATTAAAGGCTTCACGAACGTACGCAAGAAATCTTGATGATTAGTATTGCATTAAATATGCATTTAAAATGTTTATTTGATCTTAACGGTTTTATTTTTTTTTTTTTATTATTATTAACGGTTTTAATTTAATGAAATTTAATCGAGTTGTTTTATTTTTTCTATTTTTTCGTAAAGCACTAAGTTAACATGAGAAACGCTTCCATAATTTTTTTTGGAAACTAATAGTAAAAATATTAAATTCTAAAGCTAGTATCGCACGATTTGTGTGAACACCAAAATTTGTGTACAAATTTGTGTATGTGTTTTGGACATAAAAATGCAAACGGGCATAACGATAAATTTGACGACAAAAATGACATACAAACACGATTTGTACATATATCGATGTCTTCCGAATTGTGGTTCAGATGGTATTCTGTATTTTTATAACAAAAATAAACAAATTTTTGTGTATACACAGATCATCACACGACCTGTGTATACATATACTATACATATAAGCTAAAATAAAAAGCACCGCAACAATCGAACCTAGAGCAGAGTTAGTTGCTTCTATATTTTCACTGTGAGATCTGGCAGTACGTGTCAGTGGTACCGTTCTTACAACAATCTCAAAATGAATCGCCCTATTATGGTTAGGGAAACCAGGCCGTGAGAGCCATTGTGGCCCAAATGATTTTGTACACTTTTTTTATGAAGCCGAAAATTATTATTTATCGTTACAAAAATAATGATTTTTCAACACTTACATAGTAGGTATTACATGTTTCTAGAAATATCCTTTGCTGAAAGGAACCGAATATTGTAAAAGTAATCATGTTTTCGTCTTTAAAAAAAAAGTTAAAAAAAAAAAACAGTTAGGCCGCAATGGTTCCCACGGTTTGAAATGTCTTCGCAATGTGCTACTATATAAAAAAAAAACAAGCAATTTTTGTTTTGTTTGGCTGGCTGGCTGGTGTAGTTTTTGTGGTCTGATAAGCAACAAATATGTATATGACTGCTTTAATCTTGCCACAACTCAATCAGCTGAATAGCAAAACAAAATATGTGTCACAACACAACAGAACAAACCCATATTTGTGGCTAGTTGCTAGATTAAAAATGTACGTCACGAAATGTTAAAGCTTATTGGAAAAAAAATTATCACATCTTTTGTATTAAACAACGTTCATAAGAGGAAATGTAAATTTTTTAAATCATTTAAAGAGCATTTATTAGTTTTGGACAAATAAAATCCTGATAATTTATTTCGATTATAAAAGTATAACGGATGAGAGTTCTAAAAAAGGACATTACATTGATGTGTTGCTTTTAATTTTGTTTTCTCTATTCTTGATTTAAAGCAAACTTCTTCTTGTAAGGTTTATGCCTTTAAAATTAGCAATACGTCCCCAAAGACGAGGAAAGTTTTATTTGGGAAAACACAAGAAAAAATATCAATTTTTTTTTAAATAAAATTTTAAAGAGAGAAATTTTTTTGTGATAAAAGCTCCTAGCACTCTAGGCAAGGTTACGCTACGCTTGAACGAGAGTTTATGTCCTCTAAGAGACAGGATCCTGAAGGCAAGGTTTAGAAATAGATAAGTTCCCGTGACCATTATACAGTGTCCCCAACGAACACATAAGAAGGCCTTACACAGCAGCGACATTCAAAATAAATTTATTGTAATTATTCAAGCAACTTACTGGATGCAAATGATACGTTCTGCATAGTGAAAGGTTGTCAGATAAATTTTAAATCGTTTGTGGATTCAGACAGGGCTGCAAATTATCACTAATACCGAAGGAATTCAATTGACTCTGACATCGCATCATCACGCGGATGACAAATGATAACAAAAATGAAGTAACTCATCCGTTCAAGTCAATATTTCTGGACAACCAGTAGAGAAAGTAGAAGTCTTTCTAAAGAGAACAAGACGTCAACAGCCGTATTAAAAAGGCAAAGGCTGCTTTCGGAATGCTGTCCAAAATATAGAGAAATAATGCTATCAGCTTAAAGACCAAGCAGAGACTGTTCCGCTCTAATGTTGAATCCGTGGTTCTTCATGACTGAAGCACGTGGAGAACCTTAACTACTGTTACAAGTAAGCTGCAATCGTTCATGAATAGGTGTCTACGAAATATCTTAAAGATTTTTAGGCCCAACCATATTTCTAATGAAGAACTTCATAGGAGAACGGGTCAAGAATCCATAGACAGTCCCATACGCAGACGTAAGTGTCAGTGGATTGGACACACGCTTAAATGCAACGATTGCATTGCTGGCCAGTCGATGCAATGGAACCCACTCACACAGACAGGTAGAGGGTCGGGTCGGCCGAGAAACACATGGCGCAGGACAGTCGACAAGTAATCTGCACAGCTGGGAAAGAGTAGGAGAGGACTACGATATATTTACAGAAACCGTACACAATGGCGCGTAGGAGTAATGGAGGTCCTATGTCCCTTAGGGGGATCACAACGGACTCATCACGGTCTGACGACTTAAGTAAGTAAGTACGTGCGTTACGTCGATGTTTTCAACTGACAGCTCGATAAAATACATAAGTCCTTAAGTGAAGCGACCCCCGAAAACGGACGTGACGGAAACCTACCGACAACGGATTCATTAACGGACCGGACGCAACGTATTCTGTGGGTTGGCCCCTTAAGCCAAGCGATACAGGGAGAACCCCCTCATTTAGTCTTGTATAGGAGCCGGTCATACGAGATGCACATGGCGCAGGATGGTCGAACAAGTTTTACGCCACTTTCAGTCTTATCCCTTGGAAACTTAAAAGAATACGTAAAATGTATGCTTTAAGCAAGTTCATGAGCCATTGGCTAACCATTTCGATTTAATTGCGTTTCTATTTTGTTAATAGAAATTAATAATTTAAAAGGCTTATCATTTATTTACATTTATGATTTGCAATCAGCTCAAGTCAATTGCCTTGAAAAACAAACAACAATAATTTCTGTACCTATTCGTCTTAACAACAAAATATTATTTTTTATGTATTTGATATCCTTTGTTATTAAAAAAAACCAACAATTTTTATAAATTTTAATATGTACTGTACATAATATTTATGACTTGCTTTCTAGATGCATTTTTTTTAACAAAATATTTTTCCCACAAATAATGCAAACGTATGCATCACGGAAAAGCAATTCACAAAACAACACCAACAAATATTATTTTAAAAACTGGTTCGTGGGGCTGCGGGTGGTGTGGTAGGAATAAAAATAAATCACAAGCTTACCTTGACGAAAGTCAGCGACTCCATTGGTTCCATGATTGAGGGATTTTTGTTTTCGACCTTTGTATCAATTTTTAACATCACTTTTGATTATATTTTATTACAAATTATTTATTTCAATCGAATAGAAGCAGGTAAGCTAATTAGATATATCAAAAAATTGCTTTAAACCCTTCAGTTGCATGCGATAACATGCAGAAGGAAAAAAAAATTAACTTGGCAGTCTTGGGTTCTTGGCACACCCAATTGACAAAAAAAATGATGTTTGTTTTTACTTTTCACTGTGAGAAGTTTGTTTTTGTTCTTTTTTTTGTTGGAAATAAATAATTAACAAAATATTGGATACAATAATTATTGTTTTAATGAACTTTTGTAAATGATTCAGATAAAGATAACATGAGCAAAGCCAAACGAACGTGAAAAGAAAAATATAGCTATTTGCAAAATATTTTTGTATGCGTGCAATCTGCGTAAACTTGAGAGAAAACGAACAAAAATTTTCGATTTGTTGACAAATGACAACTGGAAACGGTAAAAAAAAGACAGCTGTCAAAAATCATAAGCAGTAGAGGCATAAAAAAGTGATCTTATTTGACATGGAATTCCATGTGTATTTAATGGTACGTCTGTATTACTGTTTAAAACTGAAGGTGGGTAGCGAGTAAATAAAAAATCAGCAGTTTTTTTGCAACCAATTTATAAGGCCGTCTGTCAATTGGGTTGAAATGTTGGTTCAATTTTCTGCCACTGTTATTTTTTGACGTTCCGTTCGAAGAGGGGTAAAAATTTTTTTTTGCTAAACTTGCCCAAAGCAATGTGTCGCACTACCGCGTGACAAAGCGGCAAGGGCTTTCATATGAAAAACGCTTTGTCGCCTTGTCACGTTTGTGTAGGCACTCTCAAATGACGCTGTGTAAATGAATTTTCCTGCACTGTCGTGTCGCACTGTTGCACTTTGGTTTGGCAAGCCTTTATTCTTAAATGTGCACTTGATAGAAAGCGAAGAATAGATTTTTACTTTTGCCGGTTTTGCAAAAATTGGACTATATAGTTATACTTGATAGATTAACATTAGGGGTATTCATGCAACCTGGTAAACTCGTGGTAAACGTGGTAAAAAATACAATATCTGGTTACTAACTGTAATTTCCATACAAAATTTGACATTTTCACCACATTTACCAGGTTTACCAAGTTTACCACGATTGCATGAGTACCCACTATCAATCCTTTTATTACCGACGTGTGACTCCCTATACAATGTCATCTGTCAGCAAAGACCCTGCTCTGCGATGAACGATGCATTTCTGTTCATCTTTAATGCAAAAATACATGTTCGTGTGTACATAATTTGCATTTTGATTCGCTCTCTCTATCCAGCAATGTAATTTTGTGCTAAATCGCCTCTTTTTTGCAGATTTGCAGAACACTTCAAATCCACATTTTAGGATTTGTACCCTCTTCTGACGTAATAAAATCATCCGACAAATGCGTTGCGGTGGGACTCACACTTATTTCAGCCTCTAATGTGGAAATTGTGCAGGTGAGGAAGTGTGTTAATGGAAACGGTAAGGTAGTTCATCGTAGTGATAATATAGTTCACCTGACAAGTTCGTAAGTGGTTTCCTTAAATTCTAATGCGAACCCCGCGAATCACGCTGACTCCCCGGTAGTAAAGTATTGCAAATTCCATAATAGGCATGCATATTTCAAAAAGTAAAAATAATCACTAAAGCCAAGTACGCAGATCACGCTAAACTAAATTTTAGCTCTACAATAATTATCTCTACACTCGTTTTCTAAATGCCAAGATAAATTTTGATGTTGGAGAGATTAATTGAAATGTCAATTAATGATCACAGCTGATTGTGACAGTGCATTCAAGTTCCCGCGATAAAACCAAGAAACTTTGTAACTCAAACTATCACGAAGCGACTTCTATGTTGTTTTGCATTCCTCAACTAGCAGAATAAAAAATTATTAATTTATTTTGCATAATTAAGGCTTGCCCAAACCAAAGTGCGACAGTGCGATACGACAACGCCAAAATTTATTTACACAGCGTCATATGAGAGTACCCACACCAAATGAGATTAATCGCAAAACTTTTTCATATAAAAATCGCGTCGCACATGTAGTGACGCACTGTCGCACTTTGGTTTGGGCAAGCCTTTATACATAATATATATATGTATTAACCTTTCTTGTCCATAACCTTATTTTTATTGTGTTCTTCTTTCACGATACGTCAGAATTTATCTTTGAAAGAATGTGTTGAACAATATTTCACGCGCTTAACGAAGTGGAGACTTTTTGAAAAAGTAATAGATGACATTTGGAATTTAGCTCGTGAACTGCGTACCGCTCGGCTAAAAATCCTCGCTAAAATTTATCTTTGGTTTAAATTTGTATGAAAGATAAATTTTAGCGTGATCTGCGTACTAAGCTTAAAAGTGTACCTACTATCAGTGTAGAGAAGGAAATCGGCATTAGTGTAAGCCAGCTTTATGTACTAAATGTGCTAAAAGAAAAAAAGACCAGCCTGGCAGTACCCGCCTTAATTAATTAGTCATCTGTAAGCTGTCAACAATTTCTTGCTGCGGTAAAGTTATTTTTAAAAACTCTCTTCTCAGGTATAAATTACTTATATTTTAAAAATCAAAAAAATGTATTCAAATATTTCCTTTAATTTCTAAATAACCCATCCTGCTCAATAAAACAAAACCTGAGCAGTTTTTCATAGCGAAAAACCCTTGAAATCCCTCGCGCATTCAGACCATAGCTATAAAAAGCGAAGGAAAAAAAACTATTGTACACAAAATAAAAGAAAATCCGCTCTTCAAGCAAATATTTTGTAAAGAAAAGTTTAGTCAAAATTAATTCAATTAGGTGGAAACAAACCCTGATGCCAGGATTTCATCTCAATGAAATGGGCGAAATGGTTTTGGACGCAGTTGACGACATTGGAGTCGTCGATGTCTATGATTTAGCATCAGATATTGGCAAAGAATATGAGAAAATTATCGATCAATTTGGTCCTGATGCTGTCACAGGGCTGATGCCAAAAATAATTAATACACTTGAGCTGTTGGAGGCTTTGGCCACTAAAAACGAGCGAGAAAATGCCGCTATTCAAGAGTTGACCGACAAAATATCACAGTTGGAGAGTGAAAAGAACGAAAAGGCAGAATTTCGAAAGAGATTTGATAAGGTAATTATTTTATATTAAAAAAAAAAAAACTTAATTTATTTTATAATTTGCATTCATGGAAAGGAATTGGAAGTTATCGAAGAACAATGGCGTGGAGAAACCAATGAGCTGGTTGAATTGGTTAGCACTCTTCAAGAAGAAAACAAGCGCTTAGTTAAACAGACACAAGATCTGCAGTCAGCTTCGGCCCAGTCATCTGGCCTAGGTGCCAGCTTAACTGAGAGTTTTATGTCAGTAACAAACAATGAGCTAACAACGACTTTGTCCGACACACAAGTTCTGCAGCGCCTCAAGGAGCAAATTTACAAACAGCGCGATGAACTCAAAAAACGAGATCGAGAATTACAAGAGAAATACTTGGACATTGAAAATGTAAGTAAGAACTTTAACCAAATTTATCTATAGGCGCATTACAGGTGGGATTTCAACGCGGTATTTCAACGCGGTATATATAAAGCAAATTACTCTAAATTAAACGATCTACAAAAATGTTCATAGCCACTAAAGTCAATATTATTATAATTTTGTTGGTCTTTTGAATTTTAAATGATTCTCAAATCATGACAGGAATCAAGGAATCAACATTCCTGTCATCATTTATTCTCAGTTTCAGAGTGTATCACAATGGTCAAAATTTTTTATCAATTTTTTTACACAATATGATGATTGACGCTTACAATAAGGGTGATAGATATTTGAAAAAAGGGACTGAAGTTGACGTATATTTTATATAGAAAATCTTCTCACGCTGAGGGCGAGTACCTACTAAACACTAATTTTGAGGGCTCATATTTTAGGGATATATCCAACTGAATTTTGTTTGGGGAGTGGAAAATAAACAATAGTCCCAAAAATAAAACCACACTATTATCTACATATTATTAGCAGATTACATTAATTCTACTTGATACCAAAATTGAATACATTGAGAATCTTAGGAACAAAATGTGCCATTTGCACTCTTTGAGTTTTTAATTTTATTTTGTATGTGAAGTTAATTTGAGATTTTAAGTATTCTTCTTACTTAACTTTCATATAGCAATTATTTATTGCTGTTACGTGACCTCAAAGATCAGAAAAAGTTTAAACTTATTTGTGGGGTTTAGGTGTTTATCCTCTTACACTATTTTTATATAATCGACGTTTCCAGTGTAATTACACTCTTTTTCCAGACACTAAAAATGATAAAATTTTTTAAAAAATCTGTTGAGTAGAAAAGGAAAACTTATAGTGCTTACATTTTTTTGGGTCGCATCCTTTTGATTGATTGATTCATCTAATGCGAAAAACGTTAAGATCTGACATGGAGTTCTAGTGCATCCAACCTAAGTAAACTACAAATAACTTGATAAATTTAAAGTATATGACGGAAAACGGCATGCTTTCGGACGCTTTTGAATGTTGGATGGTTCTTCTGAAAAAATTTAATAAAGTAGGTTTTTTTTTTTACAAAACAGTAGTCTACACTTTCGGGGAAGGACTGCGGATTCAAAGCTTTCTATATGACTGTACAGTAGCTTGCTTAATACAACTCTAGTTAAGACTTTATGAACTTTAAAATGACGACGAATAAAGACCAGTTTCACAGTCGATTAAATGACACCTAAGTAAATAATTTTAGCCACAGTGACACTTTTTTATGGAAAAATGTCCCCTGCCTATTGACTAGTGTTGACGGGCCCTAAGACTTTAGAACAGTAGGGAAGTGTATTTGAATTAAACTCCTGAGCATTTTTTAAGAAAAATATATTTTCAGTCTTCACTGTAGGTTTTTATCGGCATCAAACTGTTAAGAAGAGCTGCCTCAGTGATAATAAGGAGATTGATTGTTTTCTTCATTTTACGCATGATAATTACCGTTGCCTTTTGTTTTTTTATAGTTAAACATTCAAATGGACCGATTAAAGAATTCTGGCCGTGAGACACGTCGTCGTCATAAACAGCTTCAGAATCAAGTAAAAACCCTTTGCGAAGAGCGTGCAGATTTCTTAGCACAATTGCAAGATCAACACCGTGACATCATGCAACTACGAAAACGCTTGGGTATTGCTGAAAAAGAAAATGAAGATTTGGTCAAATCACAAGACGACAATGATCCAAATAGACCACGTTACACCACTTCCGAGCTCAAAGAGATAATGAATGAACGCGACGAGTTGCTCACAGCCATTGATAATCTCAACGAAGAATTGAAAACTTTAAAACCAGATGAGAGTATGAAAGAACCAGAAGAAGATGAGAAAAAAGAGGAACAGTGTGAACCGTAAGAGAGTCAAACAAAAAATTAGTTGAAATATTAATTTTTATTTTGTTTATATTGTTTAGACCCCTAGGATATGATGCCCCAGTACAAGGACCGCTTCCCTATGAACCAGATGATGCACCCTGGAAAAAATCATCCGAATCAGGAATTCGAAAATTGTAAGTTTATTTTAAAAATACTTACAAATGTCAGTCTTTTAACAAATACATTTTGCGAATTAGTTTCAGAAAGCTGTTCTATGAACCTGATGGCATGAATCCAAAACGTTCCTTGGCTACACTTTCTAAAATGGCTTTATCTGCCACACCCAATAATAATGCGCATTTGTAAACTTACCCAGGTGACTATGTTTAGAAACAAACTCAATCAATAAGATCGTTTAGCGCAGTACAGTAGGATTTGATAGATCCTTTCTCCCCATACAATTAAATTAACTTCTACCATCAGAATAGTATTACACTTTATTTATATTTTAAACCCCGAAGAACCAAAAACAAAAACAAAAAAAAAAAAACTCTTATTTTCAAAATTATATTTTTATTTATTCTATATTAACGTCTATACATAAATTTAATGTTAAAACAAATAAAAAAAAAAACAAAAACACAAAAAAAAATATTAATAATATACAAACCTTACAAAACAAAAAAAACACACATTTTAACTTATCGTATTAACATCTAGTCTGAGAGTGTTTAAAGCTCAAATTTTTTGATAGAAATTTCTTAGAATGAACAAAAACAAAACAAAAAAAAAGCGTTAAACCAATAGCAAAGAAAGGAAACAATTTTAGGTCGTTAAAAGTTTTCTAAAAGAAATAAATTAGTAAGTAGATATTAATCGAAATGGAAAGGATATAATAGTATTTTTTGTTTGTTCAATTAGAATTCTAAATTATACGTTTTTGTTTAATAACTACTTATCGTCGCTCTTGTTTATACCCTCTTCCTGAAACGCAGTTTCAAACCGTTTGCAACTAAATTTGTGATTTTAAAATCACAGTCATCTGTCTGTAGAAAAGATCCATATAATTTTATCTTCGAAAGATAAAAACAGACTGAATTTGGTATTGTCTTTCATACGCACATGCACAATTTACGATTTGCATCCCTTAACTCCAAACTGCTTAAAAGCTTGAAGCATAAACTTTTAATAAAGACTAAAAACTTAAAAATCCATTCGCGATATTCAAATCTAATCCTCATAATTGAAGCATGTAATATAATCAAATTGAAATGGAAACAGATGGCATCTTACAAAAATTTACATTTAAAACAAAACTATAAAGGATAATTTATTGTTACAGCATTTTGTGTTACGACCTTAAGCTCTAATGACTTGCTTACTTTTACTTTAGATGGCGCTCTATCCCTTGGCAAGAGTAATTCTCTGTTTGGTCTCTAAACTTTGTTTGAGTTTATAGTGGATCCCAGGTAGACAAAATTCTTGACTGCTTCGAAGTTGTAACTATCCATCTTGACGTTTTGGACGAGTCTTCATTGTTGAGATTTCCTTCTTGTTGTTGGGATATACTTCGTTTTGTCTTCATTAATAGCCGATCCCATTTTTGCCGCCTCCGATTCAATACTGTCAAATGCACCAACCACAGCTCGCTTTGTTCTGCCGATTATGTCTATTTTTTCTGCGTAGATGACTTGCTTTCGCAAGCTCTACAGTGATTACAGTGATTTTGAATTGACCTGATTGATTTTTGGACTTATCTTGCGATATTTCTTCCCATTCTTCTAACGGTGCCGCTTTCGGTGCATTAGTTTTTCGGGATATAGATTCTTAGCTATTATAGCCCTTCGCTCAAGGTCGTCCCACAAATACTTGATAGGATTTATGTCCGGGCAGTCCATCGTGCCAATCTGTTCTTAATTCGACCGTTCCTCGTGCAGAATGAAATCGTTGGCCGTAAATTCAGCATGAGGAGCGATGTTATTTAGCAGATTAAAGGGAATGTTCTTATCTGCAGTTAAATCTATTCTTCGACCACCACATCTTCAATTGAAATGCCTGTCCAAGAAGGGCCCAACCCATAGAATCCGTTGACAATCAAGTTAAAAGTTCGGTTACTTTTTCCGTTGCGTACGTTCGATCCATAGCTTATGGGTCGCTTCTCATAAGAACATGTGTATTTTATCGAGCTGTCAGTTGAAAACGTCGACATAACGCACGCGACATGTTCTACGGTTTGGCCCTTTAGATATGCTCCAATAAGCCACAGTTTTAGTTGAATAATAATGAGCAAATCGTTCACAAGGTTTTCTGTATACTCTGCCTCTATGATTTTTTCCATAAAGACACATTGTACAATTATCCGAGGACATAACTCATCTCCATTGCCAAACTTCTCAGCCGTAGTGCGTGTGAACAAATTTTGGTCTATCCTGTCTGTGATTTACAGTAACTCTTCATTTCTTTCCCTTAGCAGGACGCTTTGGAATAAGGGTCTATTCTTAAAGTTGTCTCCTAATTTTACATTCACTAGCGGTTGTTCTTTGTACCTACCAACCTGTCAGAACTGTTGGAGGTCAATGTCAGTCAAATGCAAATTTCGAACAATAGTCATCACCATAAAACAGTTGGATCTCCCAGCAGTACATCGGTGACTTCCAAATTTCGGCATTCGTACCAACGTTTTAGCTTCCATGAACTTTATGTATATCTTTGAGACACATGATTATCTTTGATATAGCCAACGGGTGACCGTCGTAAAAAATCCTTCACTAACAATCAAATGGTGAATAGTTTTTATGGTGGATGCCAGCGCCAATTTTGAACTGATTTAATGGTTTGAATAAAATAAACAACATTTTTAATCATACTTTTATTTCTTTTGACTATACCTGAATGATTTTGAACTCTCAACAAATAAAAACTATTAAATGCCTTCCATTTCGTATTAAAACAAACATTAAAATAGGCCAACAGTTCGAATTATAAAAGAAAGGACAATTTTAGAGGTTGTAAAAAAAATGTTGATAAACACAAAGGGAGCCTTTTCAAATTAATATTATAATCTTTAATAATTTTGTAGTGATTATATATAATTTTTCAACTTAGTGTAAAGGGCTTCCAAAATTTTGTCTTGAGGTTTTCTTCCTGAAATAAAACAACAAAAAAGTTTGATATACATTTTTGAAATAAAAAAATAAAAATTGTTTCCAGTTACAAGAATTCAAGAATTTAAATAAAACGAGAAACAAATCAGAACTAATTGTCAATTTATATGAATTTATTTAAAAAAAAAAAATAATACAAAACCACATAAGCCCTAATTCAAAAAATAATAATTAATTAAAATTACAGAAGACATATCGGCTAGAGTCTATTTTAAAATTAAAAAAAAAACATTTCTCTCTTGAATTTAACATTTTTTTTTCAAAATGTTTTCTATTGTGATCTTTATACACAAAAAACAAGTCTTTGCATTCCATCTCAAATATTTATATTTTATTTATTATTTTTATCTTATCATGGTGCCAAAGAAATGCCTAACTTTATCTTATCTTTTTTGCTTGATATATAATTCATAATTTGCTATAAAGTTGTGTTAACAAATAAACAAAAATCTATTTTATAAGAATTTTTCTAAATGGTGTATAAGATTTTCTATTTAAATATTTTTTCTGTGTTATAATAATGTATTTTTAAGTCGATGGAAATAATCCACAAACATAACTCGCAACTTTGTTGATTATTTAAGCAGCAACTTTTTGCAATCTTTAAATTAAATTGATTTTTTATAAAATATATAAATGTAAAATACAAGCAGGACCAAAGGTTAGGTTATTGGCTGTCTTTAAAGGAACTGACTGTAACTGCTAGAGAGATGTTATAAGCGATTTTGGCTAAGCAGGTTGCAGGTGCGTAGAAGCGTCCTAATTTGTTTAATTGGACCATCAGTGAAGGGTCTTACCTAACAAAATTCACCCTTATTATCAAACGGAGGCGAATTTCTAGAAACTTCTTGAAGGAATCCATTAATATTCCTTTAATCCTTTAGAGTTAACGAAAAAGCGTTACAAAGTTCAATTTTGCATAGTTGCTGCTACCGGCAGTTGAGTTGATGTTGGAAGTCATGTTTCGGATCGATGTTTTTTTCAGAACCCCATATCCAGGGGGTTCAGCACATAATTTGATCCAATCGAGCCAAGTCCATACAAACAAGCATTGGCAGGTTCTAATTTGATTCAATTGAATGATTTTAATGCAAAACACTCAATTTAATCAAGTTATATGCTGCCAAATGATGAATCGTATCGACTCAACTTGACCCCTCTCAAGTTTCAAACTTCGGAACTCCCTATTGGAAAATTCTTCTAAAAGTTGTGATTGACAAAAAAAATAAAAAAATAAACATTTTCTAATTTTATCAAAATATTAATCCTCAATGGTCCGCATTGATTGTTTAAAGTTGTCTGTTTATATTGTACCCATAGTCTAAAGGTTAAACAAATAAATATAAATTTATTGTTGAACAAACATAAAAAAAAAAAAAAAAATCAATAGTCCAGAGCATTTATAATCGAACGCAACAGCTTGTACCATCCTCGAAGATGATCTTGGTCCACATTCAATCCATCCTTTTGCTGCCAAATTTTATTCGTCCCCACCAACAACTTTGAAATAAATAACAAAGAAATTAAAACAGGTGATGGTACAAAACTGGTGGGTCACCTTATAAATTGTCCATAAATGCATTATCATACACGTTAGTAATATTTCTGATTTATTTTCAAGCTTTCTTCGCACTTTATTTACTACTTGCTTGATTTGTTTTTAAATACTTATTTAATGTATACACATTAATGCTTTTTATATATTTTTAAAATCACACATACACGTTTACATTATATATTCAACGATATCCATGCAATGAACAAAAACAATTCCATTAAACACAATGTGCAGTTATAATTATTATTATTGTAGTATTTAAACCGCAGTTACTGTTGATGTATTTATTAAAAAAAAGTAGCAAAAAATGTTAAAATACAAAAATAAATAAAAAAAACTACACAAAACGAAATGTTTGTAGAATCTTAAAATAATAACGATTAAATTGAATTTTGAAAAATGTTACAAAAAAAAAAATAAATAAAATTAGTAAAAAATTGAAAATCCTATTGAAAAAAAAACCAGAAAATAATTATCTATTACCTACTAGTGAACAAAGAATAAAATGGTACCAATATTAACTAATAAAAAATAAAAAATAAACTAATTTTGTAAATACAAAATATATATATTATACACACATTTAATAATGTTCAAATGGAATAATTAAACCATTTAATGTTTTGACAGTGAAAACAATTCCAACCAAATTATTACGAACCGTTTGATTTTTTTTTTCAAACTACATATTAAATAAAACAAACAAAAACAGTTACTTAGGTAAACAAAAAAAAAAATATTACAGTAAATCAATGACTTAAAGATTTAAACTATATTTTTAAATAGTAGCAAAAAATATGACACACATTTTCATTGTAAACATTTCAAATACTTTTAAGTATTTCTTAAATTTTTATTTTATCGGTCCATATTCCTTATGAAAATGGGACATTTACTGATATTGAAGAAATCTATACATTCATATACATTATACATTATATAAATATATACATTATTGACTAAAAAAAAAACAAAAAAGAAATATATATATACTGTATGGAATAGCTTTATGTTGAATATAAAATTAATAAATTAAATATATTATATTGAAGAATAAAATATTAAAAATTCCTGAAAAAAATTGTAGTTTACATTTCTATTTTTGCTCTATCCTAAAGGTTCAAGAATTGATTGGGGGCTCTTGTGAATACAAAATTCCCCGGGAATGTTTCCCTGGTAAAAAAATTGAGAACGTAAATACCGAGGAAATATTTCCCTCTGAATTTATTGGTATCGGGAAAATAATTTCCAGGGAAATGTATCTGTCATTTAACACATTTTATTATTCCCTGGAAAATAATTCCACGAAAGATTCACGATAGGTAAAAAAATTCCGTGAGAAAAAATATTTTTCCCCTGGAAAAATCGTGATTTTTATCAAAACCAACATAACAATGATAGATGAAGACTTCAAAGAGGTAGTTTTTGTTATGCCAAACTGGAGAGCGGAAAAAAACTAAATAAAAACTAAACCACTTGACCAATTTTGTTGAAATTTTAAGGATTGATAAATTAGTACGGGTTATCTAGATTTTGATGGTTCTAGGAAATAATTTACATAATATGTAATGCATATTATGCATTTTGACTTCAACATTCGAAAGAGTCGCACTACACAAGTCGAAATCACATTTTGCTGCACCTTGAGTCATTGTGTTCTTAAGGTAATTTTGATTTTCTTAAGAAGCTCTTTTATTTTTGATTCTAGAAAAAAAGATGCAGGTAGATACTTTACTTTTTGATAATAACACTGTGTGACAAAAACAGGGTAAACAAATTACGCGGGCGGAGACCTATCACGTTTTGTAGAGCTGGTTACACTGAATACAAAACAGGATGAAAAAACTCCGTAACACTCCCAAAATCTACGGTTTTTTCGACCTTCATCCATTGTAAAGATTCTAGCTTCGTCAAATTCGTTAAAAAAATTTTCTTAGCCAATTTTCAACCAATTTTTATAAAAAATATCTTGTTTGGTTCGGAAATAAACATCATTTTAGAACATATTTTTAAAATAGCGTGTTGCTTTGGAAACATATACTTTAAATTGATGTTTTCGATAAAAGGCTTAAAAAGACCGAATAAATTTTAAAGTCTTTAAAAACTTTGAAAAACGTTGAAATGAAAACATTCAGCCCTATTCTAAACCTCAATTCTTAGTCAATTATTTCCTTTTTCCCAACTCTCTTATTACAAAATCTAAAAAAACGCTTTTATCACACACTAAAAATTATAAAATTATTTCATTGACTTATATCAAATGGTTAAAAAATTGGTTTTGTGTACCTTGAAATAGTTTGAATAACAAAGCGCTCGACGCTTTTTTATCTAACCATTTGATATAAGTCAGTGAAATTATTTTGTAATTTTGAGTAAGTGATAAAAGCGTTTGTTTTTAAACTACATATTTTAATTTTTAATTTTAAGTCTTATTTTTTCACAATGCACAATTGAAAAGCACAAAATTTATGTGGATTTTACAAAAAGGGACAGAATTTTTTTTTTTAAATAGTACGGTTTTCTGTTTCGTGTCTCCCCTGGTTCCGTGCCATCTTACTACATATAAAATATGTACAAAGTTTTATTTCGTTACGATAATCAGAAGTGAGTTAAATATATTTGTGGTGTTTCGACTCCCAATGCCCCTTCCGCACTACAAATTATTGTGTTGACAGTTGAACTACACTAGCCCAAAGAATTAAAAGAAAAGCATTTTTTTCTGAAAATTTTAGTGATTTTCGATACCGTCAGTCGGTATTTCGCATATTTTTCCCTTGATGAATCACGCAGTATTCCGTGCTTTTTTCCACGGTATTCCTTGATTTTTACAACGGTATATCTCATATTTTTCTGCAAATGTTCACTTTTACACGCTTTTTCTCGCGGTAGTAAGTGCTTTTTCACGACTTCCCATGCGGTATTTTGCGATCATTCACTTGGTGTTCAAAAGTTCTTTCACCACTTCACCACGCTTTTATCCACGATATTCATCGCTTTTTGCGTGCGTTTTCCCACAACTATTCAGACTTTTTCCGCGATTTTTCAAGTTTCCCTGTGACTTTTTTTGCGATATTTTACTTTTTTTCTCGTGGTTCTAAACGCCTTTTTTGTGACCTAACTTGCTTTTCTCCGAGGTTTGCAACGATTTTCCACCAGTAGTCCGCGATTTTTTCCATGGTATTCCGCGTTTTTTAACGGTAAATGCCGCGATGGTATTTCACATATTTTTTCGCGACTTTACACTTTTTTTCACTTTTTTTATGACTTTCTTTGTTTTTTGTGCTGTATTTTATGCTTTTCTCTTGGTAGTAATCTTTTTTTCATGACCTCCCATACAGTTATTCGCGATCTTAACCCGTTTTCATTTAAATCGAATTCAAATGAAATTAAATATCTATCGAAAACTCGAAAAAAAATGCTAACAAGTTAATGGTATGCAATGAAAGGACTTTGCAACTGAATTAACTCAAAGTATAATGCATTCCGTGGTCTGTTTCTATCGTGTATCAGAGTTGGAATTATATGGAGGTTTCACAGCTGTAACGGACCAAGTCAAAAAAAAAAACAAAAAAATCTAAATCTATTGCCAAAATATGCGCAAGGCTTAACTCTATTTAGGTCTGTCATTAGTTTTGTCAAAAAGTGTTTCGTTAAAAATTGTCATTTGTTCGGGAAAAACATTCACCATAAGATTCAATGGTAGCGTATTTACTTTAACTCGTTATATCACTTATTGTGACTTGGTTCACTTCAGCTTTTAGTCCTCCGTATAGGGATTTGATTTTCTTCTTTTTTTTTTCAATGCATGAGAAAATTTTTCGAGACCATGATTTTCCGAATCCATGAATGATGAAAAAATTGCAGGCTTGGTTTTTCTTGCATTTCTTCTATATCGAAGAAGTCCTAAAGATTTTTAATACGCCCCTTAGGGCCAATTTGTTCACATTTGATCATCCTTAATCCATGATTATTGCCAACTGTAAATCGTCGAATGTCGACTTTAACATTTTTTTTTCTGAGAATTCATAGTTCATAGTTGTTAACCATGGATTTAACATCAACCGATTTTGGATGATTAACCCCTGTAAATTATGCTAAAAACTTAATAAACTTTGAACAAACTTATTTTTAATAAAATTTTCAATACTACCCTACTTGTAACAAACGATGCCCTGCCTTAAATTTAACTCTAGCTACGGCCCTGCTGCCATGCCTAATTTTCGGTCGTTTTAATAAAAAAATAAACCACTGAACCGATTTTTATGACTTTCTTAGAAATGATCAAATAATTAGTAAGAGAAATTAATCATAATCACCATCGCTGCGTTGTGTGAGATCCTTAATGCAAAAAAGATGTTGGGTTTGCAGCTTTTTATTAATTCCACCATCCGATTTCATTTTTTTTTAAATTTAAAATTTAAAAAAGAAAAGGTTTAAACTCTTTATTATGTTTATTGAACAAAAAAAAAAAATAAAATAAATACAAAAAACACCAATCTAAGTTTTTTTTTGTTGAAAAAGTTTTCATATATTTAAATTTTCTAACAGTTTATTAAGTTTTATACGTAAGTGTTCTGTAAGCCTCAACATTTTCCGTATTGTTTTTTTATTTCCTTTAGCCAACCAACTTAATATGCACGTTTATGGCCTTAACTTAACCCTTCTCTACAAGTTCACTAAAGTACATAGACATAGACGATAGAAAATAGCAAAAACAATCCCCGGAAATGCAACAGGAACAAAAGGAATGAGAAACGAAGCAGCAACAACCATCAAGGAAGTTATGGCGGTTTCTAATTACGCCAATGCAATAGCCGTCACCACGCATTATATTGTTCAAGGTTTCGCATCTGCATCTGCACTGTATGATGGTGGCCAACAAACTGCTAATGTGGAGAGAATTGAAAATAAAGTCACGCAAAACAACCAACCCAAAACATAGCCCACAAAACTCATTTCCAGGGCTTGTAATGAAGTCTAAAAGATGGTGTTGCGGTGAAAATTTTGAATTATTTAACTCCTCGTGCACAGGGAGTCTTGCAGTTATGAAAGACTTAAAGGGATGAACAAAAACCAACTCAGTAAAATTGTGCACAACGCGTGTGTTCCATTTATGAATTTGAATTTACATTTTAAATTTTTTACCCATTTTATAATTTTCGAAACAAAAAAATACGTACCTACTCGTATATGTATAATTTAAGTATATTTTTACATATAATGTACACATAAGTCTATTCTAGAATAACTGAAAAAGAAGCAGCTATTACGGAAGGATGTGCGTGTTTGGTCAGAAGGATTATTGTTGTCAGGAGCGGATTAGGGGAAAAAACAACTATTAACTGAATCGTTGACAGCTCTTTTAAGATACAGGATAACCTTGTGACTCCATGAAAAATTAAATAGACCCGGCACACCAACTAAAAATCTTACTGAGAAATGAATCTGAACATTTTTCCTCTCAGAAATCTCCACAAAATATTTAGATGAAACAGACAGCTAAGAATTTTTGTCCTCAGTGATCTTAACAACAGCAATGGTTCCGCAAATCCCGCGAGATTCCGCACCCGTAATCCTGCAATGCGAGGCAGAAAAATGACGCGTGGGATCTCTTAATATTGAAATCCTGGTATTGCGGGATTTTGAAATCCTTGACTCAGATCACTCACTATCTGGAGTAGCTAGAGATTGGATGCGGATATCCATGGCACCCAGCGAAGAGCAGATATTATGAACAAATATCGACGTCAGCTAACTTTTATCGCAAGAAGCTCCCATAACTTTAGCTGAACGCGTCCTCCTCAATCTCTAGGAGAACCCACCAACAGCACCAACTATAGATGAGCAGTCCAATCATTGCCAACTTGCTATTAGAAGTACTGCCTCTAATGTACTGGGTCTTGGAAGACAACCAAAGTGAAACTACTGGTTTGATGAAGAGTGCCGCCAGACACATGCAGCCAGGGACGAGGCATATATGCGTCCATGCTGCGGGCTATTAATAGGACTGGGGGAGAACGTGAAGTCCATGTGCAAAGAAGAAGAAAGGATCACCGACTTCTTAGAAGGAGAGGGAGCCTAAAATACAAGCGGTCGAATCATTGATGGATGTTACGGCAGTGGGTAATGCTCCAAGGTTCTATCAAAGAGTGAATCGATCTACCCAACGATATCAGCCCAGAATAGAGGCCTGCATCAGATATGAAAATAGGAATAGCGTAGGAGACAAGCATTTCAAGAATTTGGTTATAGAAAAATATGCTCAATGAACAGAAACGACGAAGAGTTTACCAACTCTCGTTTGATGTTATTTTTTAATCGAACAGAGCCTTTGTGGACTCTTGTTCGATGTTCTATATTCTCTCTTTCTTTTGAGAGAGATACATTTTTCTATTTCAGTCTTTGACTGATTTTAGAATGATCCGGAAAGAATAGAGAAAGATAGATTAGCTAACGCTTTTCCACTTTTAATTTTTGAAATGTTTTCTACAAAAACTGTGTTTTTTTTAACTTAGTCTTAAAAAGAGGATTTAAAAAAATATCAATCTCAAAATTTTCAAAAATCAAAAAAAATATATTTTAAAAATTAGACTATTTTTTCAAAAATAAATTCGTCAAAAACAAAAATAATTATATTTTGTTAACAAAATTTTCTTATAAGTAAAACATAATACGTAAAAACCAAGTTTCATCAAATTCTAACTATTTTTTGAAAAAGATAAAAATTAAAAAAATGTTTTGAGATATAGAAAATTTATTTGAGCAAAAGAAGTTGTAGATCTTTTTACCACCTACAAGCCT
The DNA here is from genome assembly GCA_948107695.1 of Meliscaeva auricollis. NCBI lineage: Eukaryota > Metazoa > Arthropoda > Insecta > Diptera > Syrphidae > Meliscaeva > Meliscaeva auricollis. The sequence goes on along the minus strand of OX403617.1, from coordinate 45,638,753 downwards.
TGTTTTAAATTATTTTGATAGAATTCGTTAAAACACACGATTTTCGATATCCACCCCACTTTTTCGCTCACCCAGCCTCTTTCCCCAAATCTGTCGACGGAAATGTCACGTCCTGCATAAATAAAGTTTGTCAGATATGTGCGAAGTCCAATGCGGAATTAGACAGGGGGTATTAGGGTATACTGTTGCCAATACTATTTTTATTGGTAACAAGCGATGCATTCGCAGCACAGATAAAAAATGGAGGAAATCACAATTAACATGTTTACTCTCTCACAGGATTATGATTTATGAATCTCTCGTTGAATATCTTGAGAGTTTAGTCTCTGCCGAAGACGGAACTGAACAAGACATCAGCAGCTGTATCAAGAAGGCAAATGCTGCACTCGAAATGCTATTCAAAATATGGAGGAACAATGCTTTCAGCTTTAAAAGCAAGCTACGGCTGTTGCGGTCCAATTATGGGACGGATGTCAAAAGAAAGCTACGAATGTTGGTGTTGGAATTGGTGCCAGAGAAACATCTTAAGGATTTTCTGGTCCAACCATATATCTAGTGATAAACTTCATAAGAGAGTTAAACATTTTTGGGGTAATTCAAATTTTGCAATGTCATTGCTTAGAGGGTTCTAAAAAAAAAGCTTTAATTCAAAAATTCGAATCCTCACCCCTTCCCTGCGGTCACCATTTTGAATAGAAATTTGCGAGATGTACGCAAAACAAATTGCGTATTTCTAAATTGGGTTATTTTCTAAAATATGGTTTAAAAATTAAAACAAAATTATTTAAAATCAACGGTAAAGCTTCTAGTAAAAACATATGCCAAATCTGAATCATTCATGTTTTCAAATTGAGTTTATTTAATAGTTTTTGAAAAAAGTCCAGTAAAATACGGATTCATCTGCGGAATGTGTTCTATAGCATACCTCAAAAGTCACAATGAATTACATGTCCGCGAGTCGCGGTTTTCAAGGTTAAACCGGAAGTTGAAGGTTTATAAAATTAAAGAAAAAACAGTTCGGTATAAATTAAACATATGGTACATGATTTTAAGGTACTTTTTAATGTTGAATTCAACGAGACTAATATCAAGGTAATCGGACTACTATGACAAAAATTATGGACTTTTTTTATAAAGAATCTTGTATTATCAGTTCAACAGTTAACATCGCCAAAAACCCTTTAATAGTGGTGGTATAGTGATAAAATAGGCAGAAATATTTAAAAGGTTATCTGAACCAAGAATAAAATTAACCCATAAAAATATAGTTTTACATGTGCGGTACAAAGATGCTTTTTGATGGGAAAGGGAAATCCCGGAATGAGCACTAAAAACGTCTCTTAACGACCTCGGAATGAATGCTAACGGGCAAATTTTTTGTCAATACTTTTGTTTTGACAAAAGTCTCAAAAAATCACGTGTCCGCGCGTTTCGATTTTCGAGGTAAAATAGGGAGATAAAGATTAAAAAAAATTAAAAAGGGAAGGCTTAAAAAGAATAAGGTATAACTTTTATTTCGGGTAGTTGGATCATCTAAGTTTCTGTTTTCTTTGATTCAGGATGAAAAAAAAACTTTTTAAACATCTTCTGTACCTGGATATGTTAACAAAATATTTTTTAATTTTATTAATCTTCTTTACCCTCGAAATCATGACACGCGGACACGTGATTTTTTTTGACTCATATTTTTTTTTAAATTACAAGAATTACTTTTTAGGTAAAATTTGTTCAAAAAAACAACGGGTTGGTCGAAAATACGGCTGCCGTTCAGGCGTCCGTAGTAAACGGTCCAAATCAGTCAATTCCACGGCGGCGTTCTCAATAATTGGGTATCGCTCAGACTACTTTTGGCCCGAATTATAAGATATGAACTTAAACACAGCACACCCTACAATCGATTTATTAAGTGGTGCATTGGGCTGCATTCCTTTACGCTTACACAGGTGCCCCTCAAATCAGACGCCCCAGCCAATTGCCAAAATGGCCAAATCCACAAGTGCGCTTTTGTTGGATATTGTGGTCATGAGTATTTTAGTCAGGTTTTATGAGGAGGAGCCGCTGCCATTTACAGTAATTATCCAGCCAGAATTAATTGTAAACGCGATGAGAAATTACACTCTCGAGCGTGTGAGGTCATAACTGCATTTAAAAACAAACGACTTGGACGTCGGGCTGTGACTGTTCTCTCTCCGTGACTGTGGGGGTGTGCGATGTCGTCCTTGAAATCAAGAGCATAACCAGGATATGGATAAATTGGATATATGCATATGAGACGGTCGTGTTGAGTATACAAGAAATATTATTTTCGATTCGGGATCTTTAATAAGAGCCTTGGGTTTGGGGGTAAATTTATTACGGTCGGTCGTGCAACTTATCTTTGCTTATTGTGTGCAATGTGTAGGTCCACGATAGAATTATTTTACATCACTGGTCACACAAAAGTAATGTTTATTTTGTTTGTGTTCGAAGGTCATATGTGCACCGATAATAATACCCACACCAAAAGTGTAATGCAATTGTTTGGCTATAATTTATGCGATACTTGATTTGATTTCACATAAATCCAATTTGAAATCATGCATATATAAAATTGATGGTTCGTCAAAAATTGGTTGATGGTGTAAAATAAATTATACTTAACCAGACTTGTAATAATTTCATGAGTAGGTGCTAACATTGTGTTTCCTCACTGTTTATTGCAATCAAGTTTTGTTTTGTTTTAATAAATAATATGCAAAAAAAAACCCACACGATAAGCAAAAGTTTGCATGCATACTTAGTTGGAAACCTAACAATGCAACTTTTTGCAACTTTGTCCCAAGACTTTCAAATACATTTTCAACAAAATTATTTGTGAATGCTTTGTTTTGCAGTACACAACATTATTTTCAGTTCACATATTTGCATTCATTTGCAGACTTGCAAGCAAGACTGATTGCAAAGTTACTTTTTAGTGTATTTGTATAGTTGAGACACTTGCGAATACTTCATATAGCTTGCAAATTGTCACAAATATCTTGCAAGTATGTTCGCACGATTTGCAAAAAAATGTGCAATGTCTTGTAGATACTGGATTGAAACATTTTGCAAATCTATCACAAGTTCGCAAGGAGTGTTCACACGTTTGCATTTTGCCGGGTTAGGACAGCATATCTGATGTCAAAATTAGGACGTACCTATTTGCAAATATTTGGAACTTTTTTATGATTTAAGCGAGAAATCACAGAGATGTAATATTGTGGGATACGGTTTTATAATATGCACCAGTTCAATATGAAACTATGAGATTCCTGATTTGAAAACAATTGGAATTCCTACCAAAGCGACAAGACTGTATTGGCCGGATTCACAACTCAAGAGTAATAAATAGCTGGATATCGGAACAAAATGTTAGTTTGTTGGGCGAACCACTGTGTACACCTAATTGAAATAGTATAACCTATGAAAAACGAAGGTTTCTTTATTTATAAAAAAAATTACCAAACAACTTCTGTGATTGTGCAAAGCTAAAGTGCATTTTTAATGGGAGCTTCTATTATCGCCTTTTCCGCGATGCGTAGTGCCAGCCCTTAGCCCATATAAATAGCTATTGCCAAAACGATATCGGTTGACAATAATCGAATTACGGAACGACGGTTAAGTAGTGAAAGAACGTTGATACACAACGTTTTTTCCTGCGATATCCAACGCATAATTTGTCCCTACTAGCATTCATTCGTTGCAAGCTTTTGAGGGTCTGCTTCTATTTAAGTGACGCAAAAGAAACAATGATTCTTGTGAAGGGAACTGAAATTGACCCCCTTTTATTTTTCAAATCGATTTATCTCAATTCTTATAACTATTGTTTGTTTGTTCACAGCCAGTTAAGTTTTTAGGATAATTTTAAGTGGTTCTAGTAAAATGGCCAAAATAGGTTGATTAACTAAATCGATGATTAACAACTCAAATTATGGATTCTCAGAAAAATAATAGTTTAAGGGACATTTGACATTTTATAGTTGGCAATAATTATAGATTTGAATTTGTGGACATGAATTTGTTAACATTTGATTAGGTATCTTTAACCTAATCAAATGTAAAAAATTTGGCTCTTAATACAATAAAGTGATCAAAAAGGTTCTTTGAAGGAAAGTTTTGGGGTAGGTACTTTTGATTTCTTTCATGTTCTTTGGGGTTGCTGAATTTGAATCTGAGGTTTTCCAATAAAATTTCGTGACGCAACATTTTAAAGAATTAAAAAAAACGTGAAATTTTCCACGTTTTTGCAGTTTTTAGGAAATTTTATCCTGAAGGATTAGTTTTTGGTTACAATGCTTACCTACATATATATCGGCTAATCAAGTTGGTATTATGGATTTGTTAATGGTTCACTCGAACTTCAACAAGTGCTTTAGTAATCCAAGTAAGCATCTGGATGATTGCTCATTTGTGTAGGGATATTCCAGAAACATTTATGGTCCAATATCAAAACAGTTTATTCCAACACGATCATGACTCAGAAGAAACCAGACAGCTGGCAGGAAACTTCTTAGAAGAGGAAAATCTTCATGTTTTGGTGTGACCAATGCAATCGTCTGGCCTGCATCGTATAGATGCAGGACAGAATGGGACCGTGTATTTGACTAGCTCAAAGGTTAATAGGCTAAGTGCCGTTATTGCTAATAAATGGTTCCCCTAACTTAACATAAATATGTTTCAATAAAATATTTTGTTCAAAGAAATGAAAATAACTGTTAATTTTTAAAGTTTTTCACGTGATTGCATTTTTTTTGCTCGTGCTCAAACTTACCTTTTGTACCAATTTTAATATTATTAATTTTTTGGAATAAGATTCTGTAAAAACGAATCGAATAAATAATTAAAAAAAATACGATGCATTTTGAAATTTCAAGCCATTACCACGTAAAATAGCTTAGTTATTGCTTAAGACAAGAACGTACTATATCGTTTGCATTTTTTTGCTCCCTATTGTATTAAAGTCATTTTTATGCAAAGCACTATATTTTCAGTACAAAAAAAGTAGAAAAATAACTTGGAAAATTATGGTACGCTTAAGAAATTTGTCATGAATATTTAATTTGTCATAAAAAGCTAAAATTTTATCTTTTTTATAAATATTTTAGACGTATCACTATTCTCAAAGATATTTCTCTGACAATTGTTAGTATTAGTATTATTACATACATATATGTATGTAGGTACATAAAGATAACAGAAGTTAATAAAGTAAAAAGTGGAAACAATCATGGCTACGTGGACAATTTTGGGCTCCAATTTTGGAAAATATTAGCATTCTTTAACACGAGCGTCTTAAATTATAGTTGTAACTAAAAAATACTCCTTCAAGATAAATTTTTTTAAGAACTTGAGAAACATTGAAATTTTTTAGGTTTTTGACTCTGTTAGTACTTTTTGTAATGTAAAATCACAATTTAAATGCACAAATAGACATGTTTTATCGTTGATAAATGGGAGGAGTTCTGTAAAGGGTTAAAACCAACCCGAAACAACCCGCTGAACTCTTAAAGACATACCCCCATGGTACGCCTTCAGCTAGCAACAGCTTTTAAAGCTTGCTCCATGTCGAACTAAGAAGATGTAGTAAAGTAAGCGATTTTTTGCGTTTTTTTCAGTAAAGAGCATTTTTAGCCATGAAGGGCTAGTCTGCATTTTGCAACAAATGATAAGTTTTTTTCGATTTGAACTATTAGGCTAATTTACCTACCTATACACCTACTATACATATATAAATACTACCTATACATAAATTACCTTTTTTCCTATATCAATTGGTACCAGAGGCTACAAATGCAAATTTGTTTTTTTTTGCATGCAAAAAAATTTTTGCATGCAAGAAAACAACAAATTGCATTCTTAGCCCTTTGTTTTGATTAGTTACAGAAAAAAAAGTATCCTAGTGTTATTTAGGAAGTGACAAACAAGTTTGCTTTTTTATATAATAAAAATGATGGATAGAAATGACAGAAAACAGTTTTGTAAATTTATTTTTTTGTTTTTGCGCTGGACTGTAAATTAGGCTATTATTAACAAAAAATTGACGTAAAACCAGATGCCAAAAAGTCTTTTAGTGTTCAAGAAAACTGAAAATAACGAGAACTAGATCAGTATTTATAGGTAAGGTTAGGTTAAGGTGGCTGTCAGGAAAACTGCTGACACACTTAGGCCAATAATAGGCTCATTGTGATACCACATAAACAGTAAGGAAGTTCCTTTAATTCAATTAGTTGGAGCTTTTGATAAACCGATGCAGACTGTGAATGTCATGAAGTCGTTTGTATCTTCAAAGAAATACATATTTCAAACAACAAAGTTGTTGTCTAGATCTCATTATTTTCAGTTTTCTAGAAAACAAAAAGACTTTTTCGCATCTGGTTTTCAGTATTGGACTACATATCAAATTTTCCAGTTTTTTGCTATTTTAGGCCTTTAGTTTTTCATAAAATCATACACTATCGTCTTAAATCAAATAAATCCTTATATCCTCTAATTTGTTTGCAAGACCATTTCTGTGGAGCTAATAGTTTCCAAAATATTGTTTATCAAAAATTGTCAATTTTGTCAAACCCGATTTTTTTAAAATTATTTTAATTTCTTCGAGGAATGCTCTATTTAGTATTCTAATGGTCGTTGAAGGAAGAGATTTAAGCAAATCTTTAAAACAATTATACATTGATTTCTTATAATACATATCTTGAACTGTATTAAAAACTTTAAATGCTTCTTTGTGCCATATTTCAATTACTTTGTATAATATTTTTAATACATAAGTACATACATACCTTCAATATTTCAGTTGTTTGTGTTTTAAAATTACAAGTATCATGGTTAAAATACAATTTCAATCTTTTCATCTCATTTTTTTGTTGTTTTTATTTCCAAAATGTGGAACTCATTATAAAGGCATCCGCGTAAAATGAAACGTAAACACAGCCCTTTTTCTAGAAGAGTTAACGAGACTTGAATATAAAGGTATTTTAATATTGCAGTGTATTGCAGGAAAAAAGGATAAAATCGTAATTGCATCAATGTGTGTTGCAACATGAAGGAGTGTGCTGAGGAGGATGCTCTTTAACTATGGTAATATTGAGGAAAGAAAAACAAACAATAACAAAAGCAAGAATAACAATCGACTTTGTGAAATTGAAAAAGTTTTTTCCCATAACGGTTTTATACTTTTTACGCAAAAAATGAAATTCTCTACGAAGATGGGTTTATCAGTTTGATAAGTTTGTCAACATGTTTTTTTGTTAAATCATGAAAGTAATTAGGCGAAAACCTCACCACTGTGTTAAATATATCTTTTTATTTTCTTAAGCTGACATTTTGCTAGCAGACCAATAAAGATTTGTGGTTTCGGAATGCTTTTACATAAAATAAGAGGAGTGCACTAATAGCACATTTAGGGTGGAACGTTTTTGAAGTTTTCTTTTAAATCACTGCAACTTATGACTCAAGCGTGGTGGTTTTCTGAATTAGTTCTTATCATTTTTACTTGCTCTATAGGGCAAGTATTGGTTTCGTGTCAGAAAAAAAATTGAGGTATTAATCAAAACCAGCAGTACGAGAAGCGACTAAGAGATCGGTTTATATCATTTCGTTCGTGCGTCGGTCTGTGCGCCTGTGGGTCCGTGCGTCCATCTGTACACATTTCCACTGCCCAAACGCGTGAAAGGATTGTCTTCAAATTTGGTTAAGGTGATTTTTATGTAATTTCAAAAGTTTGTTTTTGAATATCTCATCTAGAACGAGTACCTCCCATACCACATTTTGGAGCTACTCGAGTTTTATCGAAAACAGCTCTAACGATTTTGATTAAACTTTTTGATATGATTTCTTCTATCAAGATACATTTTTTTGAAAAATCTATCGAGCCGTTTTAATATTTTGAATAATTTTGAAAAAAAAAAAAATAATAATTATTTATTAATACAAAATGGCTTGGACTACATGACCAAGTTCGTGAGATCCAGTCGTGCATTTTATATTAATTCGTCTGTGGGAAAGAAAATCGCATCAAAATACTTATCAGGAAATATGGGAAGTACGATTATCTATAACATGAGCATAAAATACTTTTTTGAAAACTTCACCATTTAAGAGCAATTTTTGAAACTATTGTGAAAGGTATTAGACAAAAAAGTTGTCAATGCTTGTTCTCATCAAGGGTCCCTTGTGTAAACAATTACTTTTTGATACACAATATTGCCATTTTAAGAAGGTGAATCGTTGATAAATTGTGGTTTCCGCATACAACTCTTGAACGGTAAGAGTTGTATGCGGAAACCCCAATATATCGACGATTCACCTTTTAAAAATGGCAATATTTTGTAATTGACAGCTCATATGGCAAAAAGTATTAAAATTGTTTTGTTGACAATATTTGAATCTATAATTTGAGCAAGTATTATTTTTTTGAAAACTTTGTCAATTTTAGTAAAACCGAAGTTTTTAAAATTATGATATCTCAAAAACTGTTTTCCCAGCTAAATAAAGTTAATGTTTTTTGGCAGAAACTTTCATAACGTATAAAATTTGTATAGAAACAATTTCGATAACATTCACAGTTTTGTATTTTTTTATGTGAAAAATTGACATTTTTTTCATTTGATCAGTGGTCAGACGGAAGGAAAGAGTGTTCATAGCTTTTTTTTGTAGAAAATCTTATGATCTAAGAGTTATATACGAAAAAACAATATTTTTGAAAAACTTTTGAGTTAATGGACTATCTCGTTAGTATTCCTTTGACCAAAATGAAGATAATTGCATTTAAAAATTTTCTCTTGGAATTTTTCAGCAGATTGGGATTATTAGTAGATTTTTTCCTTGGACCGCTTAAAATTAAAAGATGTCCCAAAAAAAGGAGCCTGAGCCAAAAAAAAGCTACCCATCATAAAATTTCGGCAGCACTGCTCGGTTCTCGGGAGAGGTGCAGTTGGATAAAAGGTTTGTTCCAACACGCGCTCAAACTATCATCAAACTGGCCCAAACCGCGTTTGCTGTTTCAACACACAAAAATATTACTCAAATTATCAGACAACTGGCTCCAAATCGCATTTTATGAATCTTAAACTGGTTTTTGATCGTCAGAATAGTCAATAGATTTTTTTTACAAATTACAAATCAGACAAAATTTTAGTATATAAGATTATATAAAAAGTGGAGATAAATGATACTACGACGATCAGTTGAAGACTAACTTTATTGTTACACAACTTATACTAATTAGGTACGTGCTTACATAATAGTGTTATGATAAGACATAAGAGATAAGAATATAAAGAGAAGCATAATAGTTGATGCTGGGTGATGACTCTATGAGTATTACCTTGCATATTCAAATGTACTAAAATACAGTGGTGTTACAAAGTAATAAGGAAATGCTTAAGAAGTGGGCCAATCGATTATCCACCTCGTTCGTGCGATTTACGCCTCTAGACTATTATATTTGGGACTACGTTAAGTCATTGGTTTATGCCAACAAGCCGACGAAACTGAGTCGTCGAAAATTGGGTCCAACGAATCAGCGCTGCAAACGTGCCCGTGGTGGTGGCTATATGAAAGAAGTCGAGTTCCATTTATAAATGTTTTAATTGTACTTCAAGCCAATAATAAAATTTTTGAAATATCTCAAATGGTTTGCGATTTATTTAAAAAAAAAGTTGTCAAGTCCCCATTGGAAAACCCTTTACAACATATTGTATATCAGAAATAAATCGTGTGCTTGTGAATTTTGTGTGTTGCGAAAATGCGAAGTTTGGAGTTAAGGGGCCAACCCATAGTATCCGTAGAGGGCGTTACGTCTACGAATTCAACTGACAGCTCGATAAAATACACATTAAGCGACCCATAATAACGCGGACGCGACGGAAAAAGTAGCCGAACTTTTAACTTAATCCATAATGGATTCGTTGACGGAACGGAAATAAATTTGTACGTGCGCATGGGAGAGGGACCAAATTAAGTCTGTTTTCATTATTCAAATTACAAATTATCATGAATCAAGTTAAGAAAAAGCGTTTACTACACACATTTGAAATGTCAATCAGTCAGATTTTAAACCATGCAAAACCATGGCTGTGATTTGATTTACAATCAATAACTACTAGGTATGTAGAAAACAGTTTGAAAATGCGAGTTGTAAAAAAACTAATATTTAAATTTTGTGAAATAAAGTCTTGTGTCTCGTCGGCCGTGATTTTTCCTTATGTCATGGCAACATTTAGACTATTGCAATTGCCTTTCGGGCACACCCTCTATTCATCACAGCTGCATCAAGAAATGTTTTTATTTTTAAACTTATTTTATTGGTCGTCAAGCTGGTATGTGTATTGTGTTAATGATAAACGTAATGGTCGAGGAGGCGATAGTAGATAATTAAGCTGATAAATTAAGTAATTTAAACTGGTGTCAAATGAAAGATATGTTGAAACTGAAAATAAAAACATATTGTTGCCACTTTTAAAATGGGTATATCAACTTGGCAACCCTGTTTGGACGAAAATAAGCTACATCACTTTATTAAGGAAAATATTTATATTGGCCAACAAAAGTCAAAAATGTGTCAAAAAATTCAAAAACTAAAAGTGTAAAGCCTAGAATATGGTAACCCTGTTTAACTAAAAAACACTTTCTACATTTTGGCAGAGTTAAGGGCTAAAATGTACATCAACTCTTTTTTATTCAAAAAAATTTCGCACGCCAACTCTAAAATGAGTTCAAGTATACGGCAACCCTATTTTAAATGCAAAGAAAGAAGCACTAAAAATACAAGTTCTTTAGTCAAAGTGACAGAGATAAATGGTAAAAACATACCAAATCTTAGATCGGACTCTCTTCTATCTAAAAAAATTTCAGGTGCAAAGTCTAAAATGGGTATAAGTATACGGCAACCCTATTTGAATCCAAAATAACACTAAAAACACTCATTTTCAATATAAATGTACCATATTTGATTGAGTTAAAGGCTAAAAAAATACCAAATTTAAATCGGGCTTTCTTCTATTTCTATCTAAAAATTGTTGGGTTCCAACTCTGTCAAACATGAAACATTTAGACTGTAGGTTTGGTGCTTTTTTGCACTCAAATAGGGTTTTTGTCATTTAAGAGTTGGTAGAAGAGAGTTAAGGCTTAAATATGATGTAGCCTTTAAATTCACTAAAATGTTAACTATTGTGTTGAAAGAAGAATTATTTGAGTGTGTTTTTCTGTTTAACAGGGTTACCAAATTCTTACACTTTACACTCTTAACATTATTTTTTTGAATTTTTCACAAATTTTTGACTTTAATATTTTCCTTTTTTAGTAGATAAACAAAAATATTATGCAAAAAGTGCTGAATTGCCACGTTCGTGTATCCATTTTAAAAGTGGCAACCCTACATTTTAATTTTTAGTACTTACTTATCTTTCATTTGACACCAATTAAAATCTCTAACCTTATGAGCTAAGTAATACAACCGTCGTCGCGTCGCGTCGTCGCCGCTGCTTGGACTATAACATAAATAACTCATTTTACTTGTTTTACTTAAGAAATTAAATTTCCTTTCTTTCAAAAGATTATTTTCAAGCATAAAATACAGTAATAACATTTTGAAATATTCGTTCCTAGTGCATATTCATTCATTTATGCATTTTATTCAACCAATGGTAATTTCCAGACTTTAAACCTTGCACAGTTATTTGAACTGAAATACACAAAAAATTATATCTACTCTCATAAAAGGATTAATCGAAGGATTATGATATCAGTCTGAACACAAAACAAGTAATTAAAGCGCCTCTATCGTCAAGCTTATGAGTATTGGATTTGCATGTTTACATCTCATCATTATTGGCCAAAAGAGGATGTTTCATGGTACTACCAATTTATAGGAACAAAAAGCTTAAATGTTGTCGTTTTGTGGCGCTGGTATGACCATGACCATCAAAACGTTATTATTATGAACAAGCTAGTATTTAATGCTTGCCAGTTTTAGTCAATGCTTTTGTTATACTATGAACAAAAAATAAAAATACTGTGGACTGCAACTCAAAATAATGGTGGCAGGAACACTGGATAAATAATAATAAACAGAGTCATGAACGAACTTTAAGAGAGTTCGTTTTGTTTTTGTAACTTTGTAACATGATAGCATGAGACAAGTCCAGTGCAGAGCAGACTAACATGGTCATTAGCAAGGATCATAGTTTTAACGTAAACTGATTGGGATTTACAAAATAAACCATCATTATAATGGTGGACAGTTTTAATGATGATATTTTTTATCTTTTTATGTAATTTGAAATGAGTTTACATTAAAATGAACAGAGAATACTTATATTTAAGTTAATGAGCTTCTACAAGGCAACACGAAAATGCATTTTGATAAAATGAATGTTCGAATAAAAAAAAATCAATTATCTACTATTTTGTTTAAATGACAACTTACTTGCATACTTAATTTTTTAAGCTGCATTTAGGGCTGAGTTTGGAAAACATTACTATATTTCGCTTTTATCACCTCTTGCTCACTTTCATCCTATACATTCCGAATAATTTCTTCGCCATTGGCAATTAATTGAAAGAGTGGAAAATATTTTTTGCCAATGGGAAGTGTACATTTTTTTCTCATCGATAACAGTTTTTTCGTAAGCGCATTTGTTACCACATGTCAGAAATCAAATCCAATAATCCTGGTAAAACTGCGTTAGCCAGCCATGTTATTGAAAGCGGTCACTCTCCAGGTTTCGATGGTGTCAGAGTCCTCCAGACTCTCTTGTTTCAGAGTAAACGTCACAACGCCTAAAAACAAAGACTAGACTTCACTTTGGAGTGTTCAAATACAAAAATTATTTTTCGTTTATTTTAAATGTAATTTTTAAATTTTTGTTTAATTTCCAAAATGTAAGTTTTGTTATTTTATTTTAAAGTTGTTTTGCAATTGTTTTTATAACTTTGTTTTTATATTCAATATAGTTCCCCTGACTAAGGCAGCAACCCCTGCCGAAATATTGGGAAAAAGCTGATTAAAACTCTTATTTTATTACCACGTGACAAAAATATCCGACGGAAAAATATTTGTATCTTTTCCATCCATCAGTTGACTATGAATTCCGCCCTAAGACTTTAATTCGATGTGCGTTGTTTGTTCTTGAATTTAAAACAGCTTCTGATTTTGACGAATTTTCATTAGTTTTTCATTCGTTGCTAGGTTTTAGCATTCTCATTGTTTTGTGTGTGGCTATAAAACCGAGTTACTAAATACAGCTTTAAGGGACAAAGGCCCTCAACCAGTGTTTTCTCTGGAAATTTTGAAAAGGTGTAACAAAAGGGAGTCAATTTCAGAATTTAGGGCTTTCAGGGTTTTCGGAATAATGGGGTTTTGGGTTGTCAGGATTCTCGATTTTCAGGATTTTGTAACTTTGACCTCAAGCCATGCAATACAACTTATATATGTATCATATAGTTTTCTTGATTAAACTCAAACTGCACGCTCTTGATTCCTTTTGTGTGGTATGCAAATAACCTTATATATATAACTAAAATAAAAGATGAGTGAGTGAGTAAAAGATAAGTGGTTTTGGTTCACTATGGCGTATGCGTAACCTTTATTTATTTCTTTTTTATACACTTCAGAATTTTGTGTTGTAGTAGCTTAGAGCAAGCTGCGATCTTCCATCGATTCCCATCAATAGTCCATGTGTAGTGGTAAGAAAAATAACACGTGCACAAAATAAGCAATTAGGTACACACAGGTATGCTACAGTAAAAAAAAAACAAACAATAACCTAAATTAACATAAATTAATAATACAAAAATTGACACATTGATAAACAATCATGACTGTGAAACACTGGCTAGAAATAATTATGTTCTCAATTAAATTGAAAAGCTAAAAGGCTCATGAATGCGGCATAGTTTGTTCTATGAAAGTCAAAGTTCAAATCCACGTAAAATGTGAGATCGACCGCAATAATTTATTCCAATACAAGCCAACAAACCTGGACCATCAATTTGGCCATTAATAAGTTGATGGAGGAATATTAAATCATTTTTTACCCACCTTTGAATAAAAGTTTGCGTCCGAAGAAGTTGGGATCCTCTGTTTGTATGGTGGTAAATTATATAAGGAATACCTTTCAAAGCAAAGCGTATGAAATTATTTTAAATTGTTTCTATACGGTTCTTATGAACTTCATAAAAGGGAGTCCATACTTATTTAATTTACATTGAAGTTTAAAAACGATAATTAAAATGTATTCTCATTTTAAAATGAATTGATGTTTTGTTCACCGTATTAACGCTTAGAGCAATTTTTAGGATTATTGCACAGATTATTTGCTTACATTCTCAGGAACGTTTGCGACATACATACATAAAAAGATAGCCTGTGTTCGAATAACTCGAGTCACCAATGCTAATTAAATGACCAAATTCACATCATTCAAATAGTAGTTTCTATTTCATGTATTGGTCGTTTAAATGCCCTCAATATATAATATCTACACTCATGCATGTGTTTTATGCTATTCATGTAAATGACATACTCATATTAAATATACTACCTGCCAACGAGGGACAATATCGTTTAAATTCAATTCTTTGCAGTCCTTACGTTAATGGAGAGCCATCTCTAAAGATACCTTAAAGTTTCATTAGCTCTCCACCTGTTGATTGAATGCAGATTTTCATACGATGCCACCAATTTTCCTGGATAATATCGCGCCTTACCGGAAACTTCAAGTACTGCTTCCATCCTCACTACCGTTTTTGGGATTTGAATAAATTTAAAAACCATGAATCAAGTCACGGTGGTAGGTACCTTAATTAAATCCCAATCCCAAAGCTAATATCTTATATTGTCTTTTCGCAAGATACAAATTCTCGTCTAATCCAAGATTTTCACTGTCAAGCGATGTTAAGCAAACATTTTGGAGTTTTTTTTTTTCACCAAGGTTGTGTTACTTAGAAAAAAAAATGGATTATTCATTTACATCATAAAAAATAAAGGCACAAATAGGTACCGACTAAGTGTATCCCATTTTAGACGGACAATAAGAAAATGCTTCAGTAAAACCTCAATATTTTAAATAAAAAACGGACTTTCATTAAAATGCTGAATTAATAAAATGACCTCCAAATTTTACATTATATCGTGAAAACATTTGCATATTAAAATCAATTTATCCTATTATCCATTTCTAGTCCCTGAAACTTCCTAAATAAAAAAAATAAATAACTTCAAAACTTTGCCCATGAAGTTTTTAATCCTTTATGCAAACATTTTACACCCTTTATTGTTGTTGAAGGGAGTGTTTTGTTTTTTTTTTTGTTTGATTTAAAGGGCATTTTAATCACAAAGCAAAACTAAAAGGTATGCAATGCAGACACTAAATGTGTTGGCTATAACAATGCCACAAACAAAATAAACTGTTAAAACTTTTTAGTTTCAGTAGTGGTTGGTGGCACAAAAAACCTTCTCATGTGGTTCTGGGTATAATAACGTAGAAATTGTAACATACAAACCCAATACTCATAATTCCAACAAAAAGGAGGGTTTATGCTTCTATTTAACCACCAAATGATATTTTTGCACCAACATAAACATAAACTAAAATTTGTTTGCCGATTAAATCTTCAGTAAATATGCACAAAGAGCTTTTAGTGAGAAACGAAACCATAAAAAAGTTTTGGATAGCATACCACATCAAAATTTATAGATATTTATGTCAAAATGAAGTTTGTTTTTGTTTGTATATAAAAAGATGACCATACAATATTATGCATAGCAAAAGAGAAGCAAATAAAGTTATACATTGTATTTGTTTGGTAGAAAATTCTGAAAATATTTCATCGGTTGTACAATATTCGAATTCGATGATTTTTTTTTATTTTGCTGGTCTTCACAGAGAAATGTCGGAGATAGAATTATTTCATGTTATTATTTTCTGAACATGCTACCAATCCAGTCAAATTGTGTTTTTACCAGGAAAGTCTTGAGTTAGATTTAATTTCTTTAAAAATTTGAATCCGAATCTGAGGTTTTCAAACAATTAGTGACGTAACATGGTCAAAAATGCAGTTTTTAACTAATTTTACCCTGAAGGAATAGTTGTAACCGTAAAACTGGGTTACAACTAATAACCAAAACCCCTATTGCGATTGCCAACTATCAATTAATAATTGATAAATACTTAAATTTGATACTTTAAAACCTTATTAATTGAAAAGTCGGACAACTTTTCAGTAATATTTATCAATTTTATTTCAATAAACAACAGTTAGCATCATTCTCAGTTATTAAAAATATACCAATTGAATAATAAGATATCGATTTTCAAATTATATCAACTATCAATTGATAGTTGAAAATCGCAATAAGGGTGCAAATTGGCCAAAAAATGAGCCCAAAATTGTCTACATAGTCATAATAGTTTTGAAATATGACTCTTTAAACTTTATCAATTTCTGAGACCTTTAAAATGTTTAGTACTGTGTATTTATATAGTTCAGTGCAATATAATTTTAATATAGGAGTATGTTTTAATTCTGTTTGCTGAACAATCACAACAATCGCCTTACTCATGTTTGAAAAGCACCAAAAAACATCACCAATATGTGGTACATACTGTTTTGATCTGGTTAAAATATTTTTGGCTGAAAAACGTGTATTTTTGCAGTTAAACAGGGCTACCGCTTATTTATATTTAGGAAAAAGACCCGGGACCACCATCTGATGGTAGCTTTTGTAAGATTACGCACAGCTGCAGTTCTAAAGGACTAAAGGACCCCGTAGTTCGGCAAAAACTAGGGGATCGTCTTTTCCAAGGACTGAGAACAATCAGCAGCAGTGAACCTACTTCTATCGAAAACAAATGGTGTGCTGTGAAAAATGTTAACAGAAACCTAGGGCAAAAATAAAAACACAATTTAAAGCTCGCGCTTACTCGAGCAGCAGAGAAAACCGAGCTAGAGTCTTCGTATAGCATGATATGAGAGAAGATAACCGTAGCGACTTGACAAGTGTAACTACTTCAACGCATTTGCTGAAGAAGAAGAAGCGGCCACAAATCGGTGTAACAGCAGAACTGTTTACAGAATCACTAAAGAGTTTATAAGTGTACACTTCAAAATAATGTCCGATAAAAGATGTAGATGGTTTACTGCTCTATTCGGATGAGGACCAGCTTAGAAGGTGGAAGGCACATTTTGCTTCGGTCTTAAACCGTGTGTTTGCTAGCGATTCGCATCCAATACCTGATGATCCGTCCAAAGCAACAAATTCCCGCATATGCACTGCACCTCCCAGTAGAGAAGAGATTATTGCCGCGATTAAAACACTGAAGAACAACAAGGCAGTGGGACTTGGCGGAGAAAGCCGGAACTTTTTTCCTTTCGGAGGAGTGGAAAATAGGAATGATTGTCAAGCTCCCGAAGAAAGAAGATTTGATGCAGTGTGTAAACTGATAGCATCAAAAATTGTGTTTAAGAATTAAAGAACATCTAGATGACACACTCGACGTCTAACAGGCAGGTTTCCGCGCTGGTTCATCCTGTGTTGACCGCATTAGAACTTTGCGTATCAATATTGAACAGTGCGTCGAATACCAATCACCACTTCACCTGCTTTTCATTGATTAAAAAAAAAAACGTTTGATAGTGTCAACAGAAAATTTATTTGGATTGCCTTGCGCAGTAGAGGCATTCCTGATATGTTAATCGCTATTATTAAAGCAACTTAACGATGGATGCAAATGTCACGTTTTACATAGAGGAAGGTTGTCGGATGCGGATGATAGTGATAAGTGATGTGCTGCGTGCAGCCCTGTTAAACGAATATGGTGGAATTCAATAGAGTCTGTCATCCGAACTGAAACATCCGGACTACGCGGACGATGCGACGGACGTATGCTTACTCTCTCATAGGATCATGGATGTCCATTAAATGACAACAAGGGGGGATGGAGAAGCAGAAATAGTGGGGTTAAAAATTAACATGGAAAAACAAAAAGGATCAGACTCGGAAGTAACTCATCCGTTCAAGTCAATATTGGGGGACGAATATAAACTCCACCCTCAGGAGATCTTGAAAATGTCATGCATCACGAAGTTTTCTTACGTTTTTGTAAAAAGCGTAAGCCTATTGAGTTTTTTTTGACAAAGGAACGTAAGGCGTTGTTTTTTGTGTTAACGAACTCCTTGACTAAGGCTCAGAGGGCCAATTGTTAATATCAAAAATAGATTTAGAATATGACGAATTCGTAAAAATTTTGAAATAAAACTCGCTTGGGTTCACTTATCATCGCTCTTCTGCTTCCGTCTTCCTCTTGTTACAATATGCATATGCGTAAGGATGTTTTTATAATTTTCAAAATCTCAGTACCTACACATGATATCGCTCATATTTCATAAACAGGGTGGCAAATTTATTAGACAAAAATATGACACATGGGAAAAACTTGATTATAACAAAAACATTTTATACAATCTGCTAAAAAGATAAGCATACGAAGCGGGTGTTCTTCATATTGCCTTAAGATTGATATCACAGGGTTTTATTGTTGAAAGAAGGAAACAAACCTTGTGTGTGTCTGTGGGGGCATTTTATATTTGAAAGGATTTGCATAGCAAAAATTTTAAAATTAATTTTATGTAAAAAGTTAGCTGAGTTGAAAGGACTTAAGCCTCTTGGGATTACCGACTTTAAAGAACTTAACCACCCACTTTTTGCAAACAATTAACATGAACTAGAAGCAAAGGTAAGGATTATTGTTTCATCTAAATTTGAAAATTACTCAAAAATGTCTCCTGAAGATAAATAGAGAAATGTGGGAAGGTAATTTGAAAGCTAAGCAAAGGAGTTAATTTTGATGAATTGAAACAAGGACCACTTGTTGTGATATATTTTGTATTTCAAGTTAAAAGTTCTGCACACAAGAAAAGTTTGACTAGGAATTACTTTTTTGCTTCTAAATATAGAACACGATTTTTAATTTAAAAGTTTCAAGGGATTGTCTACAAGCAATTGATTGAGCAAATTGAAGAACGAAAAAATTTTACTTCAATAATTTAGGTAGGTACCGAAAAAGTTAAAAGCCAAATTGAATAATTAAAGGGAAAGTAGTCCCATTTAGGCTGATTATTATAAGTGTTAATTAGGTAAGAAAAGGGAAAGGTAAATGTGTTTATATACCGAAGATAGGGGATGCCAACATACAAATAAGCAATTGCAGCAAGGGAAGAGTATTAGGCCTGCAACCAACCATCTAGTTAACTGTAAACTGAAAAAAAACTCTTTTAGACTATTATTATTTGAATTATATGGTACAAGAGTACTTCATTTGAAAATAAATCGAAATTGCTGTTGCGGAACATACTTAAGTCCTTTCATGAAGGTCACCATCCGCACACACAGAAATTATAAACCTGATCAGATTAAGTTAGACTTTTGTAAGAACCCTTATTAAAAAGCCGGTAGTTTTTTATGAGGGGGGAAACAGTAGTAAATGGGTTTTCCTCCAGTTTTTCTTTTCATTTTTTTTTCATTTATATGATAAAATGTTGTATGCGAAGTTGTAGCTCATGCAATTTTACATAAAAATGAATGCGGTGCTTTTTATCATACAACCTATGTTTTGAAAGATAGAAGGTGATTTATACACATCCAACTCTCCCTTATTTTTGGCCTAACTTAAAACTCCGAGATATCTTTTCACAAATATATTTTTTGAAAATATATGGTATAAGTTTACATTAAGAAACACAAAAGAATTCTTGCTGTGAAAAATAGTTAAAACTTAATTTTAAGGTACCCTACCCACACAGTGATTTTGAAATTTAATTTAAAATGTCATCAATTAGTAGATATAGGCTGCATGGGTTATTAGTGTGAATAAGTTTCCACAGAGAGGATTTTTCGCTTCTTTGTTAGTATTCTTTTGAAAAATGCATTTTTTGTCCACCACCTTGAAAAACAAAAAAAAAAAAAATTTTTCGTAAATATTATTACATGGTATCATGTAAGTGCATTTTTACTTGCGATATAGGAACTATAGGTTTAGGATTCGTACAAAAAATTGAACTCGAGATAACAATCAGACATGTCATTTTGATGATAGAGAATGCGAAAAAGTGGGTCCCCCAATTCTGTCCTTCTGTCTGCGTATACCTCGAGCAACAGCCAAAGCCGCTATACCGATTTTCTTCAAAGTCGGTGTTAACGGTACTTGGTAATTTCATAGAAGGGAAATTGATTTTTTTTTACCAAAACTAGCGGTAACTGCCAAATAACCAGTAAGGAAAATATTTCTAAAACGACTCAAACGATTTTGATTAAAATTTTTGTGACTACTTTTTTGGTCATACTTCTGAAACAAAAGAAATGTTTGTAAGAATTCTAATAACGGTATTTCCCATAGAAACTCTTATTTTCATTTTTGACTTACCCTTAAGCAACTGAACCAATTTTAATGAATTTTTCTATGCGAAAGCTCCTTAACAACCTTAAAATTTTTTGATATCAAAATTGAAAAAAAAAAAAAATTGTTTTTGTATTTTTTTTTGAAAAATCAAATTTTCGAAATTTTGGTTTAAGATGTGCATTAATATTGTTTCAACACAGTTTTAAAATAGATACAGTTAGTTAGAGTGATGAGTTTATTTCTGTTTACTGCACTGTTGTCTCTCTGCGTCCGTGTATCCATCTGTATACATTTCGACTTCCCAAAGAAAATTAAAAAGAATTAAAACCGAGAAAAAGACTTCGCTGGGCATTCTCCCAGTTATCACAAATTGTTCGCGAATGATTCGAAGAGCGAATAAAATACAAAACTATTTTTTTTCGAGATGAGAAGCAGGAAGGCATATCCCACAAAGACAGTAACTTTACTATTTTCATTCCGATAAATCTTTTTTAAAACTTAAGTAAGAATTAAACGCGTTAAAGGCCCATTTTGCTTACATACAATAAAATGTTAATTTATATTATTTTGAAAAGTTAAATTGCGTTACTTTAAAAGTTAGGATGGTAAGTTATTATTATTTAAGTTATTATTTGTTGTGTTGTCCATGTAGGTGTTCAAGTAAGAGCTAGTCTGGCTCGTTACTTCCTCAGCTCATCCGCTGGCATTTACTTTTCTAGTACCCTCTAGAGGGACCACCTCTTTTACTCGAATTGAGAACTTGAAAACCTGCTTTTGTTGCTTTTGCAAAATGCTGGCTAGGTACACCAATGGTTGATGGTACCAAGGTTGCCCTCAACCGCACCAGTATTTTGCAGCCACAACGGAACATTAAAAAGGAAAGGAAACAACCGAAGGTTTGTTTTTGTTACGGTAAATTTTACCGTAACAGCGTGAACGGATTGTCTTCAAATTTGATAGAGATGATTTTTATGAAATTCCAACATTTTTTTTGTTTTTGAATATCTCATCTAGAACGAAAACGGCTCCAACGATTTTGATTAAACTTTGATATGATTTCTTATTTTTAAAAAATATTTTTTTTTATTAAAAATTTTTCAAACGATTTGTGAAAAAAATGGTAGGTATTAAGATTTTATTCATCAACATTTAAAAACTAAATTTTTTTAAATTATCACTGACAAAATATCAACAAAAAAATAATATTAAAAAAAATAAAAAAGTGTTCCCTTTTAAAAACAAATATTTATTTTTGCTTATTTGTGCACATCTCTCAATACCTACACACATCAGATTAACAAAAGATTAAATTTTCAAGCTAAGTTAATACATAATAGCTTTGGACTACATGAGCCAGTTCGTGCGATCTAGTCGTGCATTTATTTCTCCATGGAAGTGCAAGGTTTACAGTTTTATGATTCAAGATAACTGAAATGAATTCTTTCTTTATTTTATTTATAAGATGCTAAATGTGTATTTGATTTGTATGTCTCGGCGTTGAGAAAGCAAATTTTGGATCGTCTCAGTATTTAAAAATTTAGCCTTGAGGCGAAATGGGCCTTCTCCTTATAATGCAGAGTTTTCGAACAAAAAAAAAAAAAAAAAAACACAAAAAAAAAAATTAAAAAATTAAAATCGAAGGCCCAGGCAGGGGAAAATAAAAATAAAATAAGAAGATTTCAGTAGTTCCGAGGACGAGAATACAGCCGGCCTTAATTGCAAGAATCTCTACTCCAAGTGAACGAGGGCTGGTGTTCCTGTACTGTATGAAAAATGGGCCCATAATTCATATTCAGGTGTAAAAAGTGATGACTCTATTTTGCGAATTTGCAAAGTTTAAAAAAAAAAACATTCTGCTCCGGATAGTAGGGTGAAACGGGAAAAGTCAGACTGTTTTCTCAAATGAAATCGTCCTCAACACTCTATTAATATCTAAGTATTTATAATGCAACAATATAAATAAAAGGTTAAGCTTTGGTATAAAATATGTTAGGATTTTTAATTTTTAAATTACAGAAGATATTCTGAGCCGTGTTCCCCTACCACTAACATATTAAAAGTTATACAATTTTGAAGTATGCTTTTAAAAAACAAAAAAATTATTTATTTCATTATCAAGTAAGTAAGTACACTTTCCGATACATCAGATGCTTAAATTTGTTCAAAAAATTTGTGCTTCACATTTTGGATTACAAAGTAAATTTAAAAGATTATCATTATACAAAATTAAATTACTACTTTAATTTTAAAGCATTGTTATTATTATAGATAGTAAATAATATCTTCAGTAATAAATCATACCAATCTTATGGTGCAAAATCTTGATTCAAACTTCATTATCTTCACACAGCTCAAGGGTACCGGATGAGAAAATTAATGTGATTTATTTCCTTTACAACTATCTCACCTACCTATGTACAACTTATTTGCATTTAGGGCAGCACAGAACCATTACACAATACATGCCTGCATTTTGTAATTATTCTTTAATAAACCTTAATGAAAACTGAAGCCAAAAAAAAAAATTATAGAAACCCATACAATAAAAATATTAAAGCTGTCCCAAAACTTCGAAATTGTGGAATGAATATTTTCGCGTTGTTCTATTTATATGTTGAATCTATTCTGTATGCCTAATTTCACAAGTCTAAGGTATTTCAACTACAGGAACAATTGCCTACGAGTAATTCGCATATTTCCTACTTTAATTTAATTAAACTCAAAACAGTGAATTATTCGCATAGAACAATGAAATTTAAATTCTAAAATCTTCTTAAAACTTCGAAGAATTTCTTGCTAAATTCTACAATTAATGAGAGTATTCAGGGAGTTAAGAAGATTTTTAAATTACAAACAAAAAGACAAAAAGACAATGAATCTCGTCCGTAATTTTACCTCAATATCCTTCCTTACACATATCCTGGTGTGTACATCACTGTCATACCATGTACATTGTACGTATACATGCATAAATATACGTTTTTTTTCATTAAGCCCAATTTTCTTCATTATCCAAGTGTCTGAGGATGGTGTGTGTAAATCTCTTTTTAGTCACTTCATAAAAGGCAATCGTTTAACTCTGCTATTTCAGATAGCGTCGCGAGACGCGTCGGGTATTTCAACAAAACTTTATAAATTAGAAAAGTTTGTCGCTTCACAATCTTGTTGCATACATTAAATGCATCTATTCAGGGCTGGATCTGAAATTTTTCGTCACATCTTTAAGTTGTCTTTTGGCTTTTGGGGCCTGATATTCTATTTCCTATTTCACCATTTTGAGCTGTTAAACATAAATCACTACCGAAGGCATAAAGAAAATAACTGTCGGCCGTCGAACCTATCAATAGGAATTATCGTATTTGTTGAAACGATGAAACCCTATTTAGATGACCAACACGCTTCTATAGGTCTTTTGATTCCAATTTCGATGTCTCACATAGTTACGCAGGGCAAGTATTGGTTTCGTGTCAAAAAAAAATTTGAGGTTTTAATCAAAACCAACATTACGATGATGTAGAAGTCCGAAAAAGTGGTTTTCGTCATGCTGTCCGTTGGTATGTGCGTCTGTGCGACTGTACGTCTGTGCGCCCATCTGTACACTTCTCCACTGCCCAAATGCGTGGACGAATTTTCTTCAAATTTGGTAAAGATGATTTTCACGTAATTTCGAAAGTTAGTTTTTTTTTTGTTTTTGAATATCTCTTCTGTTCTAATACCTCCCATGTAACTATTTTGAGTTATTGGGTTTTTCTCGAAAACGGCTCTTACGATTTTGTTAAAAATTTGTGTATGTATTATGTTTAGCGATTACAACAAAACTGCATTTTTATTTTTTTTCAAAAAACTCGAACATCAGAGAAACAGCGCTGCCGTTTTTTCTTTGTATTTTTTTTTTTTTTTGTGAATATCTCGCAAGCGGCTAAAGCGATTTTGACTAAAACTTCTGCACATATATTTCATATAATCTTAAAGAATCTAATTAAGTTTAAAAAATATATGTATTAATTAAAAAACTAAAAAGTTAAAATTAGTTTTATTCTTTTTACACATATTCCACTTTTCTTGTAAAAATATATAACTCAAGCAAAACCCTTTAGTTTGTTATTTTCTAACATAGTTATTTATTTTTATAAACTTTATATAAGAGGCTTTAACGTCTATAATAGCTTTAACTCAAAGAGCAAGTACGTGCGATCCAGTCATGCATTTTATTTTTTATGTAATGAATATGAATTCATGACCCGAATTTCTCTCAAAAAAGAGGTCCTTCAGTAATAGAAAATCAAGTTTTTACCCATTTTACTCGAGTTGGGAGAGTCGCTACTGCTCTGGTCGTGACCTCTCAGAATTTAGAAACTAGTTTGTTTAGAAAATTTACCGGTTTTCGAGTTACTGCAGTTTTTTTTTAATGTTCCGAAAAAAACCTTTCTTTTATTAATTCTAATTGTATTAATAATGGCTTTATTTCCTATTTTTAATTGTTCACATATTATTTAAATCAAAATCTAATTGCGATTAAAATTGTATCTACTTTACCTCGAAAAAAAGGAAGCCCCTTTAAAAAACTTCAAATTCAAATAATTTGTTCTCATTTAACTTCAACAAAAATTAACTTTTCCAGGTTATGTTAATCCTCAATTTTTTTTTGCTCATATTTCTCTCCAAGAAAATATGTCTCTATGCCATGGCCCAAGAATTAATTTTTATGTTAACTATTTTATTCTTGGTAGTAATTGTTACTTTGAACGAGTTGTAAGATTGACAATGTCATTGTTGGAAAAATTTTTTGACTGTAAAAATAGTTGACACAACAATTTTACTGTTGGGCTAACAATTTTCCGTTGTTGGAAATGATTAATAATGTAAAAATTGTTCTATCAAGAACTTGATTGTAAAACTGACACTTTGGTTCCTTAAAAATTAAGAACTAGTTGTTGCTCCAAGAACTTTTTGTTGAGTGAACAATTCACATTCTTACAACAATGAAAAGTTCTTGGGACAAAAAATTTTTTTTTTCTTATACATAAACAGTTATTGCGACCCTGCATTTTTTGTGAATTTAGCTTAAATGTGATATGGTTTGGAGTTTTGCAGTGAAGAGTGACACTTTTGGAAGCAACACAGGGGGGTTGCATTATTTAAATTATTGTAAAAGACATTTTAGAGTGGATACAAATTTTAACGTGAGTCCCATAAGTTATACTCTTGTTGACAGATTTCAGTGAGCGAGTGTTTTATTAGGTATTTTTTTTCGTAGCATAAAAAAGAAAAGGATGTCATGAAAAGAAAACGAGAAATACATTAACATTACATATTATCATTAAGCATATTAGCGGAGGAATTATTAAAACAAAAATCACAAGTTACTTAGATATGTATATGAAAAAAATTTAGGTATTTCTACCCAGACCACACCGCTCATTTATCAGATAATTTTATTTTCAATGAGTTTGCCCTTGATCATTTTGTGAGTCGAATTGATAACCTACTCCTTTTTTTAATTCGGTTAAAAATGAAAGGCAATAAAGTTATTAAATAAAAACAAAATATAATGATTTTTCAAAATAGCGGATGCTCCCACGTCCAACCCTCGATCATCCCAACCAATGGCGCTTCCAACTCCAGGCCACCCAAACACATTCCATTAAAATAGGCAAACTCCTCCAAAAATCAAGAGAATTTGATGAAGCATGATTTGAGTTCAGGGATTTGAAGTTCTACTTCTATTTCCTAATAAATTTTATGATTTTGTGCACATATTTGTTTAGGGTGCCAGGAGGTCTAACTTTTGTGATTGTAGAATATTCACAAGCTGGCTCAAGGTAGACAAAATATTTCACTATTAGAATACGGCATGTTATTAACCTTTTTTGAGTTACAGCACAATGTAGCTTGAAAGTTGTTGTTTTTGAAAGTTATGTTAATCCCTATATATCAATTTGTGCATTTATATTTGTATTACGATGTAGTAGAGTAACTTAAGTTTAAAATAAGTCATTATGTAGCTCGGAACTGGGAAAAACTGCTCCAATTTTGATGGATGATTTTCGAGTGTTGGTATTCAAAAATACTTTAATAGTTACCGGTTTGAAATTGCCGCTCTTATGGTATTTAAACTTAACAAAAAGATTTTTGTGAACAAGCATTTTTTTTAACATTAACATTTTGTTAAAATTTTATAAAATAAACTTTGCCAAAAATTTTCCAGGTCTGTTTAAGGAAAAAAACTAGTAAAGATAGGGTTCTATTTTTACCAGCTCAGATCGGACGGGGAATTTTCTTAAAAGTTGACTTAGTGAAGAAAAAAAAAAAATGTTGAAATACAACAATTCAAATTATATGTTTTATGATAGCCAGAAAAACTTTCTTTTATAAACACCTTAAATCGAGGTACTTGTATGTTAGAAGTAGGTATATTGAAATACTTTAACAATCACTACTTTATGATATAATAGAAAACTTGTGTATATATGTTTAAATAATGTTTGTATAAAATATTCTGTAAGATATTTTATTACTATTCTGTTCGAGATTCAATAAACATCTTTTGTTATTTTATATAAAAGGAATTGTTTTTATTGCTATACTGAGCTAATAAGCTAATATTGTATTCCTCAGTTGATTCAATACAATAAGTTACTACAATTATATTCAATGTTATCCAATACACAGTTGAATCGATGATTGTTAAAACAACATAAGTGAAATTTAATGTTTGTACGAAAAACCCTATATTTCAAAGGATGCGGCAGCGATGCAATTTTAACATTAAGATTGCCCACTTCATCGAAAATATGAGGCGATTTTAATGTTTAAGATGTAAATGTACCTGCGTCGTTTAAAATAAAACGATTCAGTTAAAAAAAAAAATGATTTTCAAACCTAGAATTTTGAAGAAAAAAATTAAATTAAAATTTTAAAAAAAGCCACGCGGTCTCCCTGTAAAGTTTAGTACAACTAGACTTGGTCCGGCGAGTAGCCCTTTAAACCTTTACCCAAAAGCCAATGCTCTATAGGGCGTCTGTTGTACTAAACGTTAACGTTTCTATATCTTTTGTAAATAAAAGACCTTTGTCGTTTAGCTTTTCAAATCGAAGTGAATCTTAATTATTTTTATTCAATATTTATATACAATTATTGCTATATCCAACCATACTTCGATATTCGATGACATTCCATCGGATTTCCCGTACTATGCTTCATCAGCACAATGTATCCCAGGTGTCTCAAACTATATCGCTTATGCTGCATTATCAAACAATAGCTAACAATAAGTCAGCGACCCTTATGCACTGAAGGTGTCATATGAGTATTTTATTATGACACATATAGCTCATATAAGTGATATAGCTTGTGCACTAAGTGTGCCAACGGAAATACATTATGATGATGGGAACTAGAGTGTAGGGTATCGAAGTTGGTTGGATATGATTTTTTAATTAATTAGGTGATCGCTGGTGCGATCCCTTCACACCACCCTTCCTGGGAGAAAAAGGAGAAATCAAGACATGGTATGATTTCTTCTTTTTTTTTTACAATAGTTTGTATATTAATTTGAGATTATGTGGACACAATATATTATAGTATTAAATCAATAAGTATAGTTTAGTATTTGCTTTCATTAAGAATCTCTTACAAATTTATTATAGGTACGTTCTAGGTAGTAAAAATAATAATAGTGTTTTTGATTTGCGTTAAAACTAATTTATCTAGATAGTAAATTATATTATTATTATTATTTTTTTTTTTTTTTTTATGTCTATATGGCCCTTAGTCTATACTTGCAAGTTAATGTTTAAATGATAACTATTTATAACAAAAGTAAACGAATTAAAAATTAAACAGTATTCACTTTACACTAGTGTCATATTTTTAATAAATTTTTAGTTAACATTATTTATATTAAGGTTAAATATATATAAAATGGTTTTAACCTATTTTTATGAACTGTTACTTTTTTGTTTTCATATTTAATATCGCAGTTCACACCATTTTGAGACAATACCTCGTATGGTCCTATATAGATTGGATCTAGTTTCCCTCTATTTTCATTTCTAAGTAAAACTAAACTTCCTATTTCAAAATTTGTATATTTCGTTCGTTCATCTACATCATATCTACTTTTTCTTCTCATTTTCTTGCCTATCAGAGTTTCTTGTGCATCTTTATGAGCGATTTGTAATTTATGTTTTAAGTCAATCACGTAATCGTCATAATTGTATACAGGGTCTACCTGTTTGAGCAGATTTGACGGTAAATTACACTGTTTTCCAAAAATTAGTTCGAAAGGTGTATAGCCAGTCTCTGAGTGTACTGATGTGTTATAACAGAAAACGTAATATGGTAGCCATGTGCTCCAATCGGTATGTTTTTCTGAAACGTAACTTCTCAGATATGCTCCTAAAACTTTATGAGAATTTTCTAAGGCTCCTATGCTCTCATGATGATATGCTGTGGATTGTAACTGTTCTATTTTTAATAACTTACATACTCTTTGGAAAACCTGAGTTAAAAATTCAGTTCCCTGGTCGGAAGCTATCGTATTTGGTACTCCATATCTTAAAATAAAACCTTCAACTAGAGCTTTTGCTACTGTGTTTGCTTCTTTGTTTGAAATGGGTACTGCTTCGCTGAATTTAGTTAGTTCGTCTTGTATAGTTAAGATGTATTTAAATCCGTCTTCAGATTCTTCTAAGGGTCCTACTAGGTCTAAAAATAGTTTGTCAAAACCTGATTCGGCTGTTGATGTGATAGTCATTGGCTGTTTCTTTGGCTGGATGTGTTTGTTTCGTTGACAAATAGGACAATGCTTTACGAATGTCGTCACATCGTTCTGCATACCTGTCCAAAAATATTTTTTCTTTATATTTTGTATCATGCGGTTTATTCCTGCATGTCCGCTGGTTGGAAGTATGTGATAATCATTTAGTATTAATTTCTTCTTACAAGGATCAGTTATTTCAATATTTTTATCTATAATGTGCACTTTAATATTACTTTCTTTAAATAGTTCTCCTAATATCTTTTTTAAATCATTAATATTGCTCTCTTTGCGGCCGCTTGTGAGCTTCTTTATTTCATTTTTAGTAATATATATCTTTTTAATCAAATTCGATCCGCAGAGTTTTTGCACATCCCTCGACAATATTTTGCCAAATGCTGCCGATTGGGTTGTAGTGCTGTCCTTGGATATCTTTAGGAGTAAACAATTCTCTTCTGGGATATATGCCAAAACTTTGTTTGGACCAATAATAATATCCACATCCTTGAAATTAACTAAATCTTCCTTGAAATTGTCAACAATCTTCAGCTCTATAACTTTAAGTCCATTTTCTGGTAATTTTAGCAGTTCAGTTATACGTTGTTCTCTTGTTTTCATGTTTCCTACCTTATCTTCTTCAGATTCTTGATTTTCTTTATTTGTCTTTGCTTGTGCTCTCGTTACAACACAGATACATAACTGTCTTAGATCCTCTGAGTCTATTTTTATACGACTTAATGCATCAGCTGTACAATTATTTTTACCAGGAGAATATTCTACGTAAAAATTATATTCTTCTAATAGAAGGCGAAATTTAGTCAATCTACTAGAAGGTTCTTTTAGTGAGAACAAGTACACTAATGGTCTGTGGTCTGTCAAAATTTTAAATTTTCTACCGAATAGATATGGTCGATAATGCTTAACAGACCACACTATTGCAAGTAATTCTTTCTCAATAGTACTATAATTTTTCTCGGACTTATTAAGAGTTTTGCTTGCGTAAGCAATTGGTCTATCATCAAAATTAGACAAAACAGCTCCAAGAGCGAAACCTGATGCATCTGTACGTAAAACAAATTCTTCATTAAAGTTTGGGAATTGTAAAATTTTAGGACTAGTTAGAATATCTTTAAGTAACTCAAATGATTTTTCACAGTCTTTGTTGAAATTGAATTCGACATCTTTCTTTAGTAATCGGTTTAGTGGAATTGAAATGGTGGCAAAATTTTGGATAAATTTACGATAGTAGTTAGCAAATGCAACGAATCTTCTAACTTCATCAGCGTTAGTGGGTGTTTGGAGAAAGAGCATTTTCCTGGGTGTATTTTCAGATTTACTTCTCTGAGACGTTCAAACACGTCGATCAAGTTTTTATTGTGGTCCATTAAGTTTTTACCAAAAACTATAAGGTCATCAAGATAGACAAAACATCGTGAATATGTTAGTCCTGACATCGCTATCGACATCATTCTTGAAAATTTACTGGGTGATATCTTTAGACCCATGGGTAGTCGTTTTAATTGGTAGTGACCTTCTTCTGTTGAGAACGCCGTTATGGGTCTGCTATTCTCATCCAATTCCATTTGGTAGTACCCCTGGCTTAAATCTATACATGAAAAATAGGTTGCTCCTCCTACCATATCATAGATATCTGTTATATTGGGTAGAGGAAACTTATCATCTTCGATTCGGTCATTCACGTGACGATAGTCGATCACCATACGAAATTTTTGGAGACCGGTAACAGGGTCTTTCTTTTTAGGTACTATGAGTATTGGAGAGTTCCAAGGGGAGATGGATGGTTCAATAATGTCGTCTGCTAGCATCTTCCGTATTTCTTCCTTTATGTCTTTCTTCTGCGTGTGTGGGAGACGGTATGGTTTTGTATATTTTGGTGATGCATCCCCTTTAAGCGAGATATCTGCTTTGCCGATATGAGTATATGTAAGTTTGTCACCATCTACATGAAAGATGTCTTGGTATTTTGTACATATTGCTTTGATTTCTGATTTTTCTTCGTTGTTCAGTGTATCAAAATTAATTTCATTTAATATTTTGTTTACTCTTGAGTTAATTGATTTATCTATTTGATTGTAACGTAAAATATAATGTTCTGAAGTGGGTGAGGATAATGGTTCCGCCCATTTGAGCGTTACTGCTGTATCACGTGCATTCAAAATTTTTATTGGTATTTTCCTGTTTACGGCAGTAGATAGTGATCCTGCCATAAAAACATCTTCGCATAATTGTTGCGGGTAAAATACTCGAGCGTCTGTGTGTTTTGTGTTTATCCAATAGGTTGCTTCGCACCTCGGGGCTATTAGGATAGTGTTTATATTTTCTTGAGAATGTATGGGAAGGTGAATATCTTTACTTTCTACTTTGATTTTTAGCAAAAATTGCTCTAAATCAATTATGCCATTGAATTCTAACAGAAAATTTGCTCCAATGATGCCTTCAAATGGAACTGGAAAATCATTTGGTACCACGTGAAATTCATATGGTATGATTTGTTCTCCAAATAATAAATTAATATAACATGTTCCTTTAGTCTGAAGATTACCTGATATGCCTGAGATATTGGTTTGGTTTTCTGTGAAAATATGTATCGTATTACTGAATGTACCTTCCTTTACTACACAAATTGAAGCTCCCGTGTCGAGCAAAAATTTTTTGTTTTGTACGTCGCTGTTAAGTTTTATATCTACGTAAATGCCGTTTGATATTCCAGCAGTGCAAATGGCTTTTGACACTTGTGGAGTTACTGGTTCCCCCCCGATGGGTCGGCTTCCCCTTCGGTGGGTTGCTCGTTTCCCATAGATAATATCCTGTCATTATAAGACTGATTACCTCTGCCATTATTTCTATTTTGTTGCCTTTGATTTCGGTTTTGTTGATTGTTTGTCCTGTTAAAATTGTTAGATCTTTGTCTGTTGTCGTTGTTGTTGTACTGAGTGTAACCGTTTGATGTTTGCGGTACAGACCTTTGCCTATTGTTATTTCCTAACCTATGGTTCTGGTCAATTCTATTTTGGAAGTTCCGATCGTTTTGATAAGAATAATTTCCTTGATTATTTCGTTGTTGGTTAACGTTATTCTGTCTGTATCTATTGTTATATTGAGGTGGGTTGTTTGGTTTATATCTATTGTTGTTCATATATCTTACAGAGTCTCTAGTAGTAGTAGAACTTTGGTCTAACTCTAATAAATGTTGGATTGCGTCTTTTAGTTTTGTGTGTCGTGCACTATCAAGTACTATTTTCAGTCTTTCGTTCACTCCCTTTTTAAGGAATGCTAAACCACGTCTTTCGTTTGCTACGGTAAGAGTATCTCTTGTTGTTTCACCATGGTAAGCGACTTCTAACTCTGTCATTTTCGTTATAAGCGTCTCAATGTCTGTTATGAATTCTCTTATAGGTCGGTTTCCCTGATATGTCTTACTTAATTTTGTTTGTATTGTCTCTATCGTCTCTTTCGGTCCACATTTTTCTATCAACGCTTTTTTAAATGTTGGGAAATTTTCTGGTTTCTGACTACCAAATTCTGTAAGGGCTTTTCCTTGAATTTTACATTTTAACAAAAACTTAATAAGTGTGGGTTTTGAACTTTCGTTGAGGGTATCATGATAAAACTCGACGCTATTAATAAAGTCTCTAATGTGTTCTGCTCTTTTGCCATCCTCATCACAGTTGAGGGTAGGCAATTTCTGTGCTATACTAAAATTGAATGCTTCACCCATCTCTTCGGTGTCTGATGCTAATTTTTGTTCAATACTAACGTCAAGGCTATTTTTGACTATTTCTATAGATTTCTCTTTAAATTTCTTAGCTTCCACTACACAAGTTGATAAAACTTCGGTTTCCTGTTCTGACAAGGTATCTTGGTCGAATTTACCAAATGACTTACAGAATGCAGTGTATAGACAGTCTATTTCTAATAATTTCCTATTAACACTATCTTGTTTTCGTTTTCGATTGGGTGATTTCTTAAGATTTTCATAGACATTTTTGAGAGCTAACACATCTTCCCTTAATTCTTGGAAACTCATTCGGAAAGGAAAAAGAAAAAAACAAGACCCAATCAGTTACCAAAATATGAATCAAATACAAAAATATGAATTATAACAAAAAAAAGTTTTTTCTGTTTTTTTTTTATTAAAATAGGGAGATTTTTTATTTTATACTGAAATTCTTCTTGCTACATTGTTATGTTTGACTATTTCTTTTTTTACTGTATTATTAAATTTTTTTTTGATTGTCTTATGGACATATTTAAAAACAAAAATTATAACAATTATAATTAGAATGGTCATGAAATCAATGCCATACTCAAACTTATCATTGGATTTATTCATTTGAGGTCCGTTGTTGTTGACCACAACTTCCTCTATTTTAGATTGGCCTTTCCCCATAGTGGTTTAATTTGAGTTTCAATTTTTAGTTTTTGTTTAATAAGGTAAATTTCATTAATTTTTTTTTTTTTTTTTTTTTAAGTGGATTTTTTTATTTCTCGTGCTGTTTTGATCATTTTCGAAAATAAACTGTGGAACTCCTGTTCCTCGATTTTCTTTTTATTTATTTTTTTTTTTTTGTCTGGTAGATCGGATTGTTTTTTTTACGTTTTTTATTTGCCTCAAATACTTTTGTTTGAGGTCCTTGGATTGGCCGGGTATATTGGCCAACCTGTGCAGTTCGATTATGTGCTTCTTTAACTTCACCTTCTCGCCTCCTCGGGCCTTTGGTGCTGGTTGTATGGAAATCTTCTCCGACGAATGCTTCGGGTGATTTCGTTTCCTATATTCTTCAATGGAAATAGGTTGTGGCCCTTCTTTGATCGGATCTGCTGCTGGTGGGGTCTCAGTTAACCTTATCAAAGCCTGAGCTTGTTCGATCAGGTTTGCTGCCAGGGCCAGTCGGATTTTTTCGGACATCTAAGTAAGTTTCCAAAGTGAGTTGTTAAGTACTCCTGGCAAGATCGCCATGTAAAGTTTAGTACAACTAGACTTGGTCCGGCGAGTAGCCCTTTAAACCTTTACCCAAAAGCCAATGCTCTATAGGGCGTCTGTTGTACTAAACGTTAACGTTTCTATATCTTTTGTAAATAAAAGACCTTTGTCGTTTAGCTTTTCAAATCGAAGTGAACCTTTAAACCTTTACCCAAAAGCCAATGCTCTATAGGGCGTCTGTTGTACTAAACGTTAACGTTTCTATATCTTTTGTAAATAAAAGACCTTTGTCGTTTAGCTTTTCAAATCGAAGTGAATCTTAATTATTTTTATTCAATATTTATATACAATTATTGCTATATCCAACCATACTTCGATATTCGATGACATTCCATCGGATTTCCCGTACTATGCTTCATCAGCACAATGTATCCCAGGTGTCTCAAACTATATCGCTTATGCTGCATTATCAAACAATAGCTAACAATAAGTCAGCGACCCTTATGCACTGAAGGTGTCATATGAGTATTTTATTATGACACATATAGCTCATATAAGTGATATAGCTTGTGCACTAAGTGTGCCAACGGAAATACATTATGATGATGGGAACTAGAGTGTAGGGTATCGAAGTTGGTTGGATATGATTTTTTAATTAATTAGGTGATCGCTGGTGCGATCCCTTCACATCCCTCTGCTGCTTACACCATCAGGGTTGGATTTGAAGACTCGTCGGGCTAGTGCGTTGATGTCCATACGCTCCACGTGTCCCAGCCATCTTAGCCGCTGTATTTTCAGCTTTTTAACTAGGTCCACGTCTTAGCTGTACAGCCCGTAAAGCTCGTCGTTGAATCTTCTACTCCATACTCCTTCGATACACACAGGACCAAAAATCACTCGAAGACTCTTCATCTCAAAGCAACCAAGGAAATTTTCATCCGAATCTTTTAACGCCCATGCTTCTGCCCCATACAGCAGGACTGGGATGATTAAGGTCTTGTATAGCGTTTCCTTGGTTCTATGAGAGAGGACTTTACTACTTAAATGCCTCGTCAGCCCGAAGAAACAGCGATTGACAATTCTGGGCTTGATCACTGATGTCGTTGTTTGAGTTTATAGTGGATCCCAGGTAGACAAAGTCCTTGACTGCTTCGAAGTTATAACTATCCACCGTGTTGTTTCGGCCGAGCCATCGATGTTGAGCTTCCCTTCTCGTTGATAGCATATACTTTGTTTTGTCTTCATTAACAGCCAATTTTTTGGGATCGCTTTGTTCTGCCGATTATGTCTATGTCATCTGCATAAGCAAGTAGTTGAACGGACTGTTGATAAATTGTACCAGTGGTGTTGACTTGTGATCTGCGTGCAACTGCATCAAAAACGATGTTAAATAGGATGCATGATAACGCGTCGCCTTGTCTTAGACCTTTCTCAACATCAAACAAATCAGAGGTGTTCTTACTGACTTTGACGGAGATGCAAGATTTCTCCATTGTCTTGGCAGGGATGCCGAGATATGACATGGCTCTGTATAACTCGTCTCTATTCACGCTATCATACGCGACTTTAAAATCAATGAAGAGGTGGTGTGTGGATGGGGCACACTATACCAAGGTTGCATTCATCGGGCATGGTTTCATCCAACCAGATTTTACAGGTGAGTTGGTCCATACTCCCTACTATCCCATCTCCTGCTGCTTTGAACAATTCGGCTGGTAAGCCATCCGCAGCTTAAGCTTGGCAATCGCTAAGCGCACTTCATCTAGGTCAGGTGGACGGTATGGTTGACCATCGTCGTTCAAATTAAATGGAATAACAGCGGAATGTGGGCTATCTTCGCCATTCAGGAGTCTAGAAAAATGTTCCTTCCAGATCCTCAGCACTGACTGTGTGTCTACTACCATATTCCCACTTTTATCTCGGCAGGCTTCTGTTCTGGCCTTGTAGCCTTGGATAGATCTTCTTACCCTTTGGTAGAATTTTCGAACATCCCCTCTGCCGGTACAATCCTCAATAGACTCAATAGAGAGCTTCTCGTGCTCTCTATTTTTTCTTCCTGAGAAGTCGGCGTGCCTAACTTCTTTTTTGCCCGTAGAGCTCTCGGGATGCTCTCTCAGCGGCTCTGGTTTTTGTTTGCTGCATTGCCTGATAGGCCTCGTTCTTAGCTGCATGCGCCAGCCGGCATTCTTCGTCAAACCAGGAGTTTGGTTGTGGTCGCCTTGTGAAACCCTGCACATCAGTGGCCGCACTACTGATGGCTTGTTGACAATGTCTCCACTGGTCGTCTATGCTTGCTGCTGGTGGCTGGCTGGCCAAGAGATTAAGAGAAATGAGGTCAGCAAAAGTTTTGGCGGTTTCTTGCGATTTGAGTTTCGAGATATCAAACTATTTCACAGCATCTGCTCGGCGTTGTGGCGTCATAGATATCCGCATCTGAATATTAGATGTCACACGATTTCATCCGTCGCATACCCTCTCCATCCCATCGCATTCAAAATTCATTGTCCTTGTTTCGTTTGCTGGGTTCGTCAACATTAAGATCATCCGTATCCGAGGCATGTTGTAGTTTCGGATCTATTTTTTTTTCGTGGTAGAGAAGTTACCCCGACGAACAACCCCCAACCTGGAGGACCACGAAAAACACTGTTTTGGAACCCGTCATCGTAATGTTAGTTTTCATTAAAACCTCGAACAGTTTCGTTTGACATGAAGCCAATACTTTCCTTATCAGCGACTGATAATCATTAGTATAAAAGCACTCGAATACCCAGAAACGGATACAGAACCGAACCACGTGCTATCTTATCGCATTGATATTTACATATACAGAAAATAATTTTGAAGTAAAGAAGCTGTGTTAGTCATTTAAATCGAATTTGAGGTTTTTTCTCAAACTGCATTTACCAATTTTAATTAATTGCCAAAAAACTTACGACCAATTTAAGCACCCATCCAAACCCATTGGCGAGAACCATCACCACTGAAGAGAGACATCCCGAGCCACGATACCTAGATGTGATGACACTACTGGACGAAGGAATATTTCCAACCAACGACGAGGTAATCCTATTTTACGAGGAAGCTGCGTCAACTTACCACCGTGGCTAGAAGCCATTCTCAACCGGACCTGAACATCCCGAGATTAATCCTCAATTATTATGTCAATATTTTAAGCTGACATTAACATTCTTGTAATTAATTATATTGAAAAAATAGACATTGTATGACATTAGGCCCCTTATGTGCCAAAACATTTAGAAATTTCATATGTAAAACTATTTTATAACTTAGATTTAAGAGCCAATTGTATATATATCTGTTTAATAAAAGCGAGTTAAATTGTAAACAATTTCAATTAATTTAAATGTTTTTATTTGGTGCATACATTTATGACATCGTTTCCACTAACCTTGTCACCACGGTATTTTTGTTTGTACTCAAAACAAAAGAGAGAGAGACAGAAGGTATACTTAGAAATTCAAATCAAGCCCATGCCTTAATCAATTTACTACAAAATTTACCAAAAATTAAAAATTGAAAAATTCACTAGCTAAATCAAAAACGTCACTGACGGATGCTCTATAGTTTCAATTATTTGTCGATGCATTCATGAAAGCCACCTCTATTATGTAACGGTAACGGTATGTTTAATATTTGTCAATAAATTAAATTCAACCCTAAAATGTGATGGGTGGTGTTATTTGCACATGAGTGCTCCATTACGGGATCAAACATTTGCGTTGGCTACGGATTTGATTAGATATTTCGTGTAAGGACTCAGGCATGAATAATAGGAACCAATTCTATCTATCTACCCACCAAACCTACCTGTATTCCTGTATGCATGGAGAAAGGATCAAATTTGTTGTTGTTGTATATTAGAATTCATCAATTTATACCAAAATTGTACCTTATTGTCGTGCAATGATGTAGGTAAAAGCACATACAGAATAACAGACTCTTTGACAGAATTCTATAGACAGAGGATTTGCTATTACGAACAGTAGAACCTGCTTAAGAGAGAACATTTTTTCAGAAATATAATTTTATTTGTAATTTCCAAAATCTACTTTGTTGTTTGTTTTTTTAATATCTCGTTAGCATTCTCCCATACACTGAGGGAAAAAACGCAATGTAAAATTTAATTCGGTCATGTTGAATTGTAAATATTTATTTAAATTCAAATTGAAACATATTTGATTAAAAAAAGGTGTGTGCACTCACACGCAACAGAAGTTATACTTCCTTGCTGCATAATCGTTATTTATTTTTTTTTACGTTTTTTTGGAAATGTAAAATTATTTAAGAAATGCAGTCAAAAGAAGGGAAATTTTTGACAAAAATTCCTCAACTATAAAAATTAGGTAAGTTTTACTAAAGTTAAAAGCTATATTGTTTACGTGAATAGTATTTTTTGACTTTTTTATGTGAGAAATCGAATTTATACTATTTTTGATAATAATTTAATGATATTGCAAAGCTTGTGAGTGTCGTATTCGAACAAATTGTATACCAAAATAATTGTTGACATTCTAGGTGTTGTTTTATTTATTCCTTGATTTTTAAAATGAATAAACTTTCAAAAACGTATGTGTTTTTTAAAGCTAAAAAAAACCGTTATGGAGCATTTTGAATATAATCCGTATTGAATATAATCCGTATTGAATATAATCCGAATTTGTATTCAAACTCAAATTGTCTGATGAGGTACAAAATTAATTTATGACTATTTGTGCTTTATTTGTGTATGACGAATCATTTGTGAATTGTGAAAATTTGATACACAAATGATTTTGAAAATTCAGTCGAATATCCAACATTCTACGGTTCGCAAGTAGTTATGTTGTTTAAAATGATTGACCTCAAAATCTATATGAATTATCGACCATGGTCTCCGTTTTTGTGGTAACCAACTGCAGCTGATACGTTGCGTCAATTGAAAACCTCACCTTTCAACATAAAAATAAATAAGGTTAAGGACTGTAGTGACCTTTGGCCTATTGTGCACAGGCATCGGTACCACGCTTGCATCTTTGTTTACTAAACATGAACTTATGTGATTGCATTAATAATATTCTTAATATTGTGAAGAATGCGAAAAAGATACTGTAGCAAGCAAAAACTGTAGGCAGAGGTATACAAAAATTTCGTTGGCATGCACATATGGTTTTGAAAATTCCGTCAAATATTCAATACATCGTAGTTCGCAATAAATAATTGAACATGAATGGTCTCACGATGAAATCTTGCAACTGATAATGGCGGTCGAGAAGCGCAGATTGTTGTGGGACATGGGCACGCCAGAGTACAAATAACGCAAAATATAAGCCTGGCAAGAGGTGGCCAATGCTCTTGGTGAAATAAGAGTGGATGACGCTAAAGCTAAATAGATGAATCTGAGGATTTCTTTTAAAAATAATTTGACAAAATACCTTTCAAAGAAATCAGGACAAGGCTCTGATGAAGCGGTCGTTATCCATTGGCGTTATTTTAATTCAATGATGTTTTTGGAGGCAAAAGAGATACAGCAATCAACAGAAACGACATCATCTATGCTACTGGTAAAAATTGATTATTGTAAATTATTATGATTTCGTTTTCTTAATTGATTATGTAATTTCAGGCTTCCGCCAATACCGATGCATCAGTTCTGAGCGATTTTTTGGTGACAACTCCGCCACTACCTCTTGTGGTAGTTGGAAAACGCAAACGTCATGCAAATCACTTCACCTTCCTCGACAAAGTATTGTGCAAACTCCATTTGTACGTTTTTAGCGTCGATTGTAGCCTCTGTTCATGTTGCGACCGACTCCAGTCGATGAAAAGTTGCGTCAAACGTTGAACCTTTCCATTTACCATTAACAAGGTTGCCATTGGTGTCGTTTCTGTCGAACGAACGTGCTGGTGCATACGCTCTTTTATTTGTGGTCAACAAGTAATTGTGAAGCAGACAGCACGAGAGAGTCACTTTCTTGGACTTTTCTGCGTCCAAATTAATCGGATTTCGGAGGACACGAAAACGTGCTGACATAATGCCGAAGACATTCTCTATTATACGCCGCGCACGACTCAGGCGATTATTGTAGACGCGTTGTACCATTCTGAGCCCAAGTTGGCCGTAAGGTTTTAATATGTTAAGCCGCAGAGCAAATGCATCGTCTGTGACGAGAACATACGGAACAGGTGTTTCACGGCCGGGCAATTCTTTGGGTGGTGTCAAGCATAGCTGTTGGCTGTCCATTGTTTGTCCAAAAGTGCAGCGGTTGAATACGCCACCATCTTAAAATCGACCGTTGCGACCAACGAACGTCGACGTAAATTAATTTATAATCTGCGTCTGCGATACCCATCATTATAATGCAGTGCGTACCCTTATAGTTATAAAAAAACGCTACCGGCATTCGGTGGAGCGACCATCACTACGTGTTTGCCGTCTACAGGACCGATGCAATTGGAGAATTGCCACAGTTAGTTGAATTGCTCCTCTATGGCTTCCCAACCAGCCACTGTTGTTGGCGTATGTTGAAAAGAATTGTTGTATTCGAATTAGAATGAAGATAGTGTTGTAAGCACTCACCTTTCGAAATGCATCTACCAGAACTTTGTATATTGCATCTAACACTTCCGGAATAATGGTGGAGATTGTGTTCTGTGGAATGCGGAAAAGATATTGCAGTGAGCGAAAACTGTCTCCAGAGGCCAGAAAGTGCAGCGTCGAAACCTGCCGTACAGATGATAGAACTGAGCGGCTGGCATTCGGACGAAATTGCGATACAATTCCGGCTCCTTGACACGCAACTCTTAAAGTAATTTTGTGCAAAATACCTCCGCCTCGCGGTGACCAAGCCAATTTTTTATTCAAGAGGACATTTTGAATGTGCCCTTTAATGTTTTCGAAAACGGATCTAGGGATTCAGTGGTGTATATGATACATATTTACAGAGAAATTGTAGGAATACACATTTTTTCCAAGATTGCCATATTTTTTTATAAAAAATCATTGTGGTAGGTAACCATTTGGCAGCCAAGTGCATCACCACCGTTCCGGTAAATATAACATTTCCTTTCACCATATATCCATTTCGCCATACAGCGTTACAATAACGATTACCATTTATATTACTAATCTGGCCACAGTTTTAGTAGCAATTCCCGTTACAATTCCTGTAACCATACCATTCCGGTACCTATTGAGGGCGAATTTCGGGGGGCATTCCTGTCACCATTTCTTTTGCAATTTCGCTAGTTACCCTTCCTTTCACCATTCCATAAGAAAAACCTTATCATTTTACTTTGTAAATTTGCTGATATCAAAAAACTTAACGTTAATCAACTAACATTCGTGACAAAATGCTATAGCTCGCTCTTTCTATGTACCATTGTACCATTATTGTTATCAGTAGTAAATGCAATTACTGTTACAAAACTCCCCATTTAAAAATCTTATTGTATAAAATATTCATTTGACGAATTTAACCGTGATAAACTGTAATAGAGGCATCAGCCTTCTAAATTTTCCCCTGGTAGGTATTACCTATATAAATATCTTATGTACATAAATATATTTTGGTGAATTCCAAAATAGACGAAATGCGTAAGGCAATGAATGCATATTATGTTTATAGCTGTACTAGGAATCAGGTAATAAGTTGGTACGGCAGCATATTAAACATGTGTGCTGCCTGGCAAACGCAATCAACAAGAGAGACGCTATAAAGCCATCAAATAATATGCGTAGGTGCAGACTCTGTGGAAACATTTCAACTGACAAAATTGGAAGATAAATAATGCCAAGCATATACATATAAACTTCGAGAAAATAATAATAACAAAACAATATAACGATAGTTCACATCATGATGTTGAATGCAATATAAATTAAAGTGCTCTCTAATTTCCGTATTGGGGATCTTTGTTTGAAGGGTTATATTTTTAAATAAAAAATTTGAAATAATATTTGAAAGTTTTAGAGCTG
Organism: Meliscaeva auricollis; assembly: GCA_948107695.1. NCBI lineage: Eukaryota > Metazoa > Arthropoda > Insecta > Diptera > Syrphidae > Meliscaeva > Meliscaeva auricollis. The sequence continues at coordinate 45,596,652 of OX403617.1, read as the reverse complement.
TTAAAATATATTGTTTGAGTTTTAAGAAATCAAACATAATGTACCTACATATGCACTAGTAGAAAAATTGCTGGTTACAAAAACTTTTATTTTTTTTAGTGATTTTCAAAAGTAAAAATAACAAAAAGAATTTGAACCTTTAGATATTCCACTTTGTAGATCATTTTTAAAAACCACCGTTATCACATAGTCATAAGGTAAAGTGCGAAACAACAAATTTTAAATTTTGTTTTGTTTTTCGATGCAACAACTTAAACTTAATTTGTTTGAGCTTAATCCTTATAAGGTCGTATTCAGCTTCAATTCCTAGTTTTTTTTAAATTTTGATTCGATTTTTTCTAACCCAATTACGCTACTTAGTTGACAAATTTTCGGTTCGTAGCGAGTACTTTTTCGAGGAACGTTACACAGGAAGGCTGATTTTGCATGTCTGAAAGGGGAATATTAAAACCGCTTAGGTCCTGATTTTCGGAACGCTAACTCCTTCGCAAAATCCGCCATCTTGGAAAACTCGAATCGATTTATATCTCCGAAACTATTGGTATTAGTGGATAGGTTCTTGGGCGAAAGTTGTAGGAAATGTAATTGTCTTTTATTTGCACCTGCATTTGTTTATGTACGAGGTGTGTTTTTGAGGTTATGATATTTTTGTTTTTTTTTAGGTTTTGCATTTTACTTTTTATCTAAAAAAAACTTACGTAATTGTTTTTATGATAAGAAGCAACATTTTGATGTATTTTTGAACTCTATGCAACATAGCAGTTAAAAGAAAAAGTCGACCGAGATACTAAGTAAAATTGGAATAACAGGTTGCCGCTACACAAGTTACATCGATATGGTATTTTTACTTGCTCTATAAAAAAAATCGAGGTTTTAATCAAAGAAGAAGTTCAAAAAAGTGGTTTACGTCATGCCGTCGGTCGGTCTGTGCTTCTGTTCATCTATTCGTCTGTTCGTCTGTGCTTTTATCTGTACAGAGAGCCACAGCATAAACGAGTTGACAGATTTGCATGAATTTTCGTACAGATAACTTTTTTGTAATTTCCGAGGTTGTTTTTTTTTTGTTTTTGAATATCTCGATTAGAACGAATACCTCTCATATAACGGTTTCGAGTTATTGGATTTTTCTCGAAAACGGCTTTTTATCAAAGTCCTTGCTAAATTTTATATAGAATAAATAGTTTTTTTAAGAAATGGCTCTAACGATTTTCAATTAGCATGTAAAGTATTTTTATCTATAAGAGCAAGTACGTGCGATCCAGTCGTGAAATTAATTTGAAGTGGAATAGCATTGAATCTGGTGAGTTATGTCGAAAATTACGGACCATTGTCAAGTTGTCAAAAATATTCAAAATTAAGTTAGTTAATGCATCGATATGGGTGTTTCTGTAATGCTTCAGCCGCCGAGATAATTTTTGAACGTTATTAAAAAAAATCGACATTTACTGTAGCTGCCACAGAACCGTTTTCTAGTTCTCTCCTTAAAGTATAGTACCAACATTTGAAAACTCAAAAATTTGAAAGTAAAGGTAATTGGCTTTGAGTTTAAATTTCAAATTCAAAACGGTTAAAGTAGAATAAGGTTATTAGAAAAATTAAATAGTATAGGGTTGCCACCTTTATATATTATGGATTTATATAAAAATCCATATTTGAAAATGAAAATCTTTGGAGATCTGTAAACGCAATTGTAAGTTTTTATCGAGTCATTGAGGACTTTCATTATATGTAGAATTTTTTAATATGGGTGGGGTCAGAGGCAAAAAATAATAAATGAAAATATTTACTTATAGGTTTTGTAAGGAAGTGAATCTGGGAGAAAAGATGAATGGGAGGATGTACGGATAAGACCTATGGCACATTTCAAACAACTTATTTTTTGAAAAATGGGAACAGTATTGAAAAAATCACTCGTGAAAAGTAAATTTCGTGAAGTCTTGGGAAGATTTTCTCAAAATTTCGAATATTTTACGGAGAGGGTTGTTAATGAGGATTTAATTTAAAACCAAATGCGGACAATACAAAGAATAGAACTCATTGTTTCAGGAAGAACAAAAATCTTATCCTTCGTTCCTAATAGCAATTTAGCTTTATCAAACGATGTTTTCATTGTGTCCTACTTTTTTTCTACACTCGTGAAACAACAAAATGTGAAAATTTTCGTTCGTAGCTGATCTAGAACATTTCCTGGCAATGGCATATTGTATCTAAATTTAACATTATATAGTCCTTATTTTGTTCATCCTGCGCCTCTTCTGATACTTACTGGCAAAATCGCATAGTGCTCTACTATCTTTGCAATAATTGATCTTTATAATTGAGTTTTCGTATTTTATGTAGTTTTCTTGTTTTGTTATCAACTTACATATTAGGATGGTCCTAACGAAGTTAATTTTAGTTTTAACCAACATCTTTGTAAAATATATCTTAATCTCAAGAAAAATTAATATTTTTTAAAAATATTAACATAGAATAATTATGATCACATTTTAAATTTTATGAACTTTGGTGATGAAAAGAACTAAAATTTGGCAGAAATTTAGTCACTAATATGTTTTGTAAGAAAATGTATTGAAAATTTTTTAACCATTATTTTTTAAGATCTAGACAAAAAAATATTTTTCTTTAAAATACTGACCTTAAAGTAAGACCAAAAGCTTAGAATCGTTGTTTTAGTATTCATTATTATTTATTGATAAAAAACTACATATGTATATATTTCAGCCAATTTTTAATTTGTTTCAATGGTTATTACAAAAGCTATTCAAATTTAAAGTCTAAATTTAAAAATGTATTTTTTTCTTGTCATACTTTTTTGCTTCTAATACAAACAAGCATGAAAATGCGATGTTTTTTTATTTTGTTCCATTTTGTAATAGCTAAAAAATACAAAACAATTATTATAAAATTAACGGAGGCAGCTGGAGCCAACACGGAAAAGTCCAATTGGAAACAAGATTATAAAAAAATACTGTATCTTTCGGAACATTTTTAATGAATTTACTGTTGAACTATCAAAAACTGCAGTTTCGTTCACTAACAAATACCTATGATATACGAATGTTTTACAAGCTTCTCTCCGTTACCCGCTTTATTAAGAAAATACATAATATAAAGAAAAATAATGACAAAATATAACGGTAGATTTTAGAGACAAATTTCAAAATATACAGACACCGTTCAAAAAAACTGTTAAAGAAAATACCGACATTTTCGTCACATTACCTCATTTGAAATAGTTAAGATGTCCCTAAGCGAACAGGCGGAGGAATAAACAATATTTTTTTGTAATATGCCTACCAATAATAATATTTAACGTGCACACAATTTGGTAATGGAATTTCCCGTGAGTATTCCTCAGACCAAAAAAAAAAAATCACTTGCAATTTTTCTCTTGTGAATGTACAAATTACCAAGGCAATATCTTTTAAGATGGGATAATATCTCGTTTGGTAGTAATAAATTGTATGTAAAAAGGTGAAATATTCTAATATGAAAGCCACTTTATCCATAGGAGTAAGAGGTCGATCTACTATTCTCGCATTTTAATTAATCTCAATAAAAACAATGATAAACAAAGGTCCTAAGAGTTTTCAAAAAAAAATATTTGCATTTCTATGCTTGATAAAAGAACTTTTGAAACAACATTCATTCCAAAACATTTCTATTTTTTTTGTTCGTAGAGATTTTCTAATTTTTTTCGGACGATATTTGAATTGTTATTTGAACATCAAAGGATACCCTCTTTAATCCAATAACGAACAGTTAACCCTTTGATATAAGAAAAAAGGGAAAATCCCTTTAATCCAATAATGAACAGATAACCCCTTTAGATAAAAAAAGGGAAGTACAATCGTATATGCAACAAATCATTGAAAAAATATTATACAATTCCAACAGCTCTATTTGTCTCGATTTTCATTTGAATATTTGATTTTTGATCCTTTTATTTCTCATAAAAAAATATAAGGGTGAGGTATTAGATTAAAGAGATTTCTGAAAATGGTTTGAATCTTTAAACTCAAGTCCTCACCAAGGATCTATAAAGAAAATCAAGACATACAAATAAATCGTTGAAAAATGTCTAGACCTTGACACTTACAAACCATTTTTACAGTGATTGATGCAGAAAAAGTTTCAAAATAAATCAATTCAATCAAATTGTATTTGTTTCGTAAAAAAATGAATGTTGAAAATAATTAGTAGAATTTCATTTCAAAGGATATTTATATGCACCATAAACTGGTGTTGGTCAAGTCCATCAATTTAAAAAAAATAAATGGTTAATATATGCGAAAGTACGACTTTAACTAAGAAATTGGACGGAAGAATATTACAGTCAAAAGCCATAATTTGCACTGCAAGACCTACGGAATCGCGAAGTTTGAATTTGCTGTCAAGATCATCTATGAATTTCTGAATTTCAACACCTCAACTTTCAACTTGGCGGTCTTTAGATAATTGACACCAGATATTTGTGTAGTGTCTCACATATTTGAACATTTTAAGGAACCAAAAAACTTGGATCAGCATCTGGAAGTAGTAAAAGCCTGATGGATGTGGATAATCATATCACTACAACGGAGATTGGAAATTATAATAATGGCTGAATTGAAGGTCCTAAAGAATTGTACAATAAGTTTTGTACTAAATACTCTTCTTTCATTGTTACCTGTTCAAAAGCTACCCACTATGTTAAAAGTAAATTTTAAAATACTATGCGATAGCCATAAAATAATTTAAATAAAAATATAGGAGCACATATATGTGAAAGGAGGAGAAGGAAAGTGTTGAAACTTGCATCAACATTGGCGGAATACTTGATAAAGAGAATACACCAGGTTATGTGTTCATTTTTGTCAGAAGAAGTTAAAGTGCCGTTGGTCAAACATTTTACTACCCTCTTCTAGCACAGTTCTAAAAATTTATGTCCGAAACGAACTTAAGCAATCTAGTGAACAAAAATATTAAAAATCAGTTCGGAAAGCAAATATTGTGTGTCTGTCACGTCTCAATTTGACAACACGTGAAATTTCTATAGCCGGATTTAATGTTGCTCAACAAACTGTGGTATGAAATAAAAAAAAAAAAATTGTGAAAGGACGACCTCTGCATTGGAAGATTTTTTTTTGAGCTATACAGCGTCGGCATCGGTTTATGACTTCTGTGGATATTAAAAACGATCTTTGTAAACCTACAGTAAAGAACATTTTATCAAGCTCATTGTGGATGAATAGAAAGTCAGTATTATATAGTATGGTCCAGCCACAACAAAGGAGATGATATAAACTGTTCTAGTAAAAATCTTTTCTAGGTGTCTAAATATAAATATATTCCCATAGAAATATTGAAATTCTTAGTTGTAACATGGATCGGCCCTTCATAATTCACTTGAGGAAAGAGTCAACATTCTTCTAGGAATTGTGAAGGGCAATATTTTTTCAGTTTTCCTAACGGAATCAAATCGGAGGTGGAGTAATCTGACTAACTGCGTCATATCAAGAAAATTATGACCCACTTATAATAAAAACCGGACAAACGACTTTATAAGCAGGCCCAGGAGAGATATAGCCAGGGTCATTGCTACCTGCACAGGACATTGGCCGATAGGTTAACATGCGATAAAGTTGGACATCCCCCACAACACCTACTGTCGTAGTTGTAAGGACGTTCATGAAAAGGAAACGGTTCATCACCTTCTCTGTCAGTGTCCTGCTCTCGCCAGAACAAGAACGCAACTACTTAGTTAAGATCTTGCTGAACTTTCCGGTTTAAAGATCAAAGACCTGATCTCTTTTCTTAACGAAACAAAATGGATATAGGGCTTATTTCGGTCGCTTATTTGGATTGGTCGTTTTTAGCATCCATTGTACTGCGAGACAGCAGGCTACGGTTGGTAAATGGATCTGGTTTTATAAGCTAGCGAAGGATCACTAAACTGGAAGGCTTTCTTGCACCATTACCAGTCAACGAGTTACGAGTCTGGAACAGAATAGATGGTTGTGGGGTGTGTACGCATTCCAAGGCAGTGAGTGGCCCTATTTCAATTTTTAGAGACAACCCATAAAGGTTCACACGAGTTATGGTATCAAAACGGCGAAACCTAGCGCTAATTGTGTCATGAGCCAGGTGTTCGCGACAGCCATTCCTATCTACCTACCTAACATGCTTTGATTTGTAATAGAGTCGATAAACATCGATCTGCACGTCTACTTATGCGATGACTATCATAGAGTCTATCGTTGAAAGATACCTTTTTTAAGGAAAGAGCTTTATTAAGTAAAACGGAACCGATCGAACGATATATCGACGATAGCTATCGCTATCACATCTGAAGAGAAAAATAGTAACATCCATAGTCAAAACGACATCATTTTTGGTTTACGTAATAAGGCTCCAGAAAAAGGTTTTACGGAGAGAAAAAATTTTAAAAGTTGCCCGGATACTAAGAAAACAGGATGTATCCAGACAACGCCAGGCGGCTCAGCAAGTAATTTATGTAATTTTGCCTTACAATTTAATTTTTTTTTTGTTTTATAAGATTTTACTTTGCTTATATTGTCAGGTTGATTTTTTTGTTTAAGATTATAAGTTTTGGATTTTTAAGCAATTATTTGATTTAAAATTGCAATTCTTACTTTACACAGCGAGTACATGCGTCCCATTGGTCCGCATTTGATTTTTATTATCTTGAGCTCTTTAACCCAAAATCCCCCATTGCTTTTGATTTTAATGAGTGAATTGAATCATTAAATATAAAAATAGAATTTATTATTTCTTTCAAAGAAAAATTGAAAGAAACTGTATCGGGCATTTTGTTTGACATTTTGTCATCAAAGAAAATAGTAAAAGTCAACAACAACAACAAAATTGACTACATACTTACTTTATTGATCCTCAACAATTTTAATTAGATTTAATTTTCCACAAAATAACTGAAGACTTTCTCTTAAAATCTTTAGAAGTCAACACTTTAACAGTTGCAATTAAAATTAAAATCTATTATTAAAATGTGAACGTTCTTCCTCTCATTCTCATCATCAGTACTGAAACTTTTTAATGTTTGTATAATAAAAATTGAGCACTTAAGTTAATCAATTAGGTTTAGGGGTAGGTACCATGAACTTGAACAATGAACAATGTTGGAATTTAGCGTAATGTTAAATCTTAAATTGAAAGTGTTCTCTCCTGTTTCTGAAATAGGAAACTGAAATGTGATAAAACCACATGACGCATGGATGCTTTAAACCACAAGCCGGGAGCGTGTGGTTGGTTATAATATGTTCAAAGAGCAAACAGCAGCACGCATTAAATCAATTAATTCGACGAAAAGCATTTATTCCGACATAAAAATTAATTATTTATCATAATTGTCCTTCTTGGCGTTAATACATTGAAATATAATGGCCATTTAGTTGAGAACGAAGATTAATACAACAATTAGGGCTTAAAATAATACAATAAATCTCTAGTGGCTACACATAACACATACAGTGTAATAAAGCTGAGTAGGTGTATTATGCATGTTTTTGTTTGTAATGCTAGCAGTATTGGGGTTATTTTATTTTTATGCTTTAATTACTTATTTTGTTTAGGCAGCTAATGCGAAAATTATCATTAGAATGTCTTGAAAATAAATTTATAGGCGATCGTTAAGGTGACACACAAGGCGGGGCAGTAAGTCTGTAATTCTTATCAGGGCCAAAGGGGGATAAGATGAAACTTTTGATATTTAAGTTCACTATTTGTAATGGCGTGGTCGTTGAACATAGACAAAAAATTACTCGTGAAATTATATTAGTGAGCATTGCAGTAATCAATTTGTATCATTATTTAGAGGTGTTTAATGGTTTCTATTTCTTTCACTCTTTCTATAAAAAAGGAATTTTGTTTGAATGAGTGGACATGCGTTTACAACCGGTGGGTGGACAAGTGAATAAATACATTCCCGCTTACAAATTTCGATTTTGCACTTCTCTGGTTCGACGGAGCTTCATAATTCATAGTTGATTCACATTTATCGCGACCCAAAGTTCAGTCATTGTAATAAAGAGCTCCTGACAATATGTATATGCTAGGAATTATGAATTCCATAAAATAAAGACTAACAAAGGTGTTGATGAGTTTCAGCAAGCTATAGGCTGAAAAGTCGGAGTGTACTTTCAAATCATTGAAGAAATGTCTGCCGGCACAAAATTACCTGGTTCGGGGAGGTAATAGTAGAGTCATTTATTGCATTAAGGTCTGAATTTTTACTGCCGGTAGATACACTGAGAGAAAAACAACTTAGAATCAAAAAAAAAAAAAAAAAAAAAATAAAATAGTCTCAAATCTCCACGTTTTGTTTAATCTAGCTGGTTTTTCGTTTTAACTAGTAAGTCACTTTTGGCAACAAATCAGCACTCAGAGAACCATGCCATCGATATTTTATGTCTTCTTCTTCTTCTTCTCCATTATCGACGATAGTCATGATCTCGGATGGGGTCACAACTCTCCCACTCTACTGATTCACACTACGGCTCCGCATGTGGGGTTCGCCAGGTTGACCTCAGGAAACGTCGGCAGGCTTCTCGATTTTGAATTGTTCCATGTCTAAGGCCAACTGAATGCAGTTGTCGTTGCATTTGTCTTCTCCATGAGTTCTTGGGCCTGCCTCTTCTTCGCGATTCCATTGGAAGTTCGTAAGCGATCGCATTTTGAACTGGGTTCTCAGGGTTTCGTCTTTGTACATGACAGTACCAGCTTAAACGGTCATGCTGTATTTTATCCAAGATGGTGTTTTTGACGTGAAGGCTTCCTCGGATTTTGTTGCTTCTGATTCAATCAAGCTTTGTTACTCCTGCTGTCATACGAAGCATCTTCATCTCAGCTGCTGTCATCTTACTCTCATACGTTCTGTACATTGTCCAACATTGTGAACCGTATGTAAGTGCTGGGCGAACAACTGCAGTATAGAGCTTTCCTTTCAGTTTAGGGGGCATTTTTCGGTCACAGAAGATGGCAGAGTTTTCGCGCCACTTCATCCATCCTACACTTATTCGGTGGTTGATGTCGTCATCACAAGAAACTTGGTTGTTGATCATAGATCCAAGATATTTGAACTTTTCGCACTTGGGAAGTGTTTTTCCATTCAGGTAAATGTCCGGAATAGGGCCGACTGGGTCAGAAAATGGACAGCAGAGATATTCTGTCTTTTTTCGCGCTTATCCGGTACCCACTTCCCTCCAGAACATCCACCCACACATCAAGTGCTCGTTGCAAGGATGTTGGATCTTCACTTATGATGGCTCCATCATCAGCAAAGAATAACTGATTCACTTTCGGATCCGTCACTTTTCCTTCAAGCAGAAAGTCAAGGACTGTAATAAAGAGCAAAGGACTCAGGACGCTTCCCTGGTGCACACCGACTTTGATTGGGAACTCTTTGGTGACTCCTGCGGGGCATTTTACCTACGTTTTTACTTCCTCGTACATGTCCATGATCATCTGCACGTAGGTTTCCGGAACCCCTCGCTGTCTCAAGGACACCCATATCAGATCTCGTGGTTGTCTATAGAATGCCTTTTCGAAATCAACTAGCACAATATGCAAATCCCTTGAGGAATCACGGTGTTTTTCCATTCGGATTCTTAAACTCTGTATGGCATCTGTGGTTGATTTACCCGAGACAAACCCGCACTGGTCATCAGACAGCCGTATTATTTTTCGCAGTCGGCCGTCCAAAATCCGCTCTACGATCTTCATGGTGTGTGACATCAGCTTAATCGATCGGTAGTTATCACAGTTTCGTGTGATTTTATGTCAATTCAATTTTATTTGACTCATCACTTTGATTTTCTGTGACTTCTTCAGTATTCAGTATACAGTATTTACACTACTTTTTCATCACTGCTTTTTTGTAAGGCTCGAAAGACTACCTTACCTGCAAAGCATGAGCTTTGCATCAAATTTGTTTTTCATGCATAGCAGTACTGCATTTTGGAATTCAGCCTATATTTGAAATATCAGACAGATTCATTATCATTGGTTGTATCACCCAATTTGGAAAATCAGTATTTTTCAAATCAGACAGCTTTTCTTTTAAGCCATGAGAAATTTTGTTTAGATAAATCTAGCAGCATCGATAACTTGAAAATTTTAGAGCGAATAAAATATGTATTTCAAAGTTTGTATTGTTAATATATGCCTGAGACAGTTCAATAAAGGTTTTAGCTTCTAGCTTCGAAAAGAGTTCAAATTTCATTGAATTCCTAGTTTAATGGCTTGATTAAGTTTTTCAAAAGAAGAAGATGAAAGAAGTGTAATACAGCAAAATTTGAGATTATCTCCCTATAAAATAAAAATGCTTCCCTGTGGGGCGTGGCACTATAGATATAGAAAATATGAACCTGTTGCTGAGTAAAAATCTAAAACTTTTTTGTTTTTTAAGATATTGACATGAAATTTTGTGAGTATAAAATTGAATATATCACAATCAATATTTTTATACCTTTGACACAAAATATTCGTTTTTTATTTTGAAAACAAAATGATTTTTAAAAAAAAGGTATGACACAGTATCGTGAGTCTTTTCGTTTATTTTTAAACGTTTTTTTATAATAAGTAATTAATTTCGTAAATGTTCATTCCTCTCCAATACTAGGGGAGAAGAGCACTCCTCCCATATAATTTTTTACTTAAAATATAGTCACAAATCATATCGCAAAAGATTTTACACTAATAATGGGATTCCCATTATGTTCACTTTTTAAGAAAACGACTTTTTCTATATATTGGAGTGCACGATATAAGTTGTGACTTCAAGGTCCACAACTATCTGCAGCGAATTATATTTACATGTTATGGGTATAAGACTTGCTAACAAAATGACATGAATTTTAGAACCTAGGCAATGCCAGCTTACCCCTAGAAGTTTCGTCGAAATTAAAACATCAAGAAATTTTAAAGACATATTTTTGTTTAACTTTACTGCGTCATTGAATAATCCTTAAATTTGAAAACAACACTCAGGACAGGCACGTAGCCAGGGGGGAGGGCTTGAGGGGCTGAAGCCCCCCCCGAAATGATTTTCATATATAAAATTTTATAAGGAACTGATAGGGTCCTTTAAGAATATTATAGAAAATGCTTTATTTTTTTTTCAGAGATGCTTTTGAATCTTGTGTCGCCTTGGCGAGAGCATATTTCAAAATGAAATAAAAGGTGTGTTTTTTTGTACACCCGGGCTAAATTGAGCAAAAAAAAAAAAACGCTTTCGGGGCTAAGCCTTTAACATGTTAAATACAACAAAATACTTAGCCCCTTGAGCTAAGGAACTAAGCAAGGAGAATTCTTGGGGCTAAACTCTTTGAAGGGGTTAAAAAATTATCGTTTAATTGTATGAACATAAAAACACAAAGATGGCGTTTGGTGTAGAAAAAATTAAATTGTTTATTTTTCTTAACTTTTAGAAATTATTTTTTTAAATTTTAAAGTGTGTGCATTTAATGCTCTGGAATTAAATTAAATGCTCTGCATTTAATGCGCCGAACGCAAAATTTTTAAAAATCCAAAAAAAGAAATTTGTGCGCTTTTTTAGTAATTGACATTTTTAGCAATGAAGGACCAGTTTTTGACTTTGAATAATTGTATGGTTTCGCACTTTGTTAATTTAACTTCAATTTCATTTTTTAAGGGCCAACAGTTTGCAATATACAGCATTTCAAGATTTAGCAATTAGAAAAATGTATATAACAGCAAGTAGAAGAAATTAACATTAAATTAAGAAATTTAGAATGCTTCTCATGAGATAAATCAAACTAGTAGAACGTGTTATTGTGCCAAAAAAAATAAAACTGTCAGGCAGGGGAGAATTAAAAAAAATGATTTCACACAAAAAATAACAATTCAAAGACAACAGTAACACATAGAAAAGTATACTATAGATTACACTGGTCTGCAACGAAAATTGCCTTCAAACTAAAGTATACTTTTCTAAAGGATTTTGTACCGCTGAACACGAATCTGAAAATAATATGAAGATGCTAAAAACTGGTACATTTACCGTCGAATTTCTTTGCTGGTAAATACTTTATTACAAAACTATTAATGGAATGGGAATGAAATCATTCAAAAATTCGCTTTCCAAGCGAAAAAAAATTTGAAAAATCCATAATGAAGGACACAAAAACTTAATTTTTGCAGACCAGTGCTATCTTACAGCCAGAAACGTAGTGTTGAATTTTCTTTAAGAAAAATATTGAAACAAATTCATTTTAGCTATAAAATTTGAAGAAAGCCCCCCCAAAATGAGATCCTGGCTACGGGCCTGACTTAGGGCCAATTTGTTGACCTTTGATCATTTTTAATCGTATTGATTTAGTTAATCAATGGATTTTGGTTTACTATCGCCATTTAACTAGAACCTCTGAAAACTATGCTAAAAACTTAACCCACTGTGAGTAAACTAGTTCTTAGACTTAAAATGTATAATCTTTCCAAATATCGGTGCTACAATGCAGAACTAGTCTAAGTCCAAAACTCTTAAAATCGGGATTTTCATTTAAGCATGATGCCAGTTGCGTTAGGCGCATCCCAGTGTTTAAACGGTCTTCCTTAGTGCAATAGTTTTGTCGCTAAGTACAAAATAATAATTTGCATTGGAGCAGTACCAATTTAAAGATTTCAAATTGTTCTCCTGCTAAACTAAGTATTTGTCACTTAGGCTAGTTCTGCATTGTAGCGGCAATATGTACATGTACAACACTATATGACTTTTTCTGCAACTAACATATTAATCGAAACGTGAAAACTTGCATTATTTCAGTAAGATTTTATCGAAATTTCGAAATTTCTAACGCTAATTGAGCTTTTATTATTTTTAACGCAAAACAAAGCATTGAAGAATAATGTACAACTTATTAAGCAACAATTAAGACCAAAACCATTTATTATTACAACATTTCTAAAAATTGTTTTTGATCAGGACTTGCATGGACATTTTCCATAGTGAGAAAAACGGCTTTAAATCGAAATAAAACGCAAACAATTTGGACCCGAACACGGAAATGTTAAAATCAAAATTTTTCATTTTTTTTTTAAAAAAACCAAAATTCAAAGCAAATTTAAAAAAAAAAAAAAAAACATAGATTACCATTTGTCTCATATCAATCGGTACAAGAGTCTGCAAATTAATGGAATTTTGTTTTTTTTTTTCGCATGCAACAAATTGCATTTTTAGCCCTTTGCTTTGATTGGTCACAACAAAAAGAATTATACATGTTCTCTGAGGTATGCAAAGAAGTTTGCTTTGGTATATAATAAAAACTATGGACAGAAAACAGTTTTGTATTTTTTTCACGCTGAACAGTAAATTAGACGTTGAATACAAAAAATCGAATAAAACTAAAATCTTGGCCCCCATCGGTATACTCTCTGTTGAAAATAAGTTGCATTTGAACCAAGTTGTACTTGACAACGTGAAAAAAACATAACGAAACAACCTTGAATTTAATATGAGCCATTTACATTTTACGATGCATATTTCCTCTCAGTGTATAGAAACTACCTTTTAAAACATCTTTGTAAGTCCAATAATATACATATGTAGGTATTTTCATACATACTCACTTTTCACGCTGTTTTTTTTAAGGAAATTTTTATAGGAAATTTTAACATAAAACTGTTATTTCCAAGGATAAATCAAGGTTTTTTTCAACCCCCCTGCTAGGAACAATTTTTTTCAGAACTCATTATAAAATACAACTAAAGCAATATTGTAAAACTTCAAGTCAAAACTATAATTTATTTTTGAGTGTGTTAAAAGTCACGAAAAATAGTATCTAAGGCATTTTTTTTTCAAAATTAAAATTATTGATGCCTGGAAAAAATAAACCTGAAATTATTAATAATGTGTTCATCAGTAAACTCTTATAGTTTGTATCACAATAGGGACTAGGCCACGCTCCTTGAGAGCGTTAAAATAAGCTTTTGTTACATAGACTAAGTATTTTCTTATGATTCAATTTGTGGTAAATGTTCAAAAAATGTGGATGCTAAAGCTTCATATATAAAGTCTTTACAAGTAAATACTTTTATATAAGAAATTAAAGAATAAACATACAATTTATTACTAAAATTATTTAAACAACTTCTTAAATTGTTTTGACCTCAAAACTAAGTATGCCATTTGATTTTGTTAAAAAAGATTAATTTTTAGAAAAAAAAAAAAAATTTAAAATCGTTAGAGCCGTTTTTATAAAAATTAATTTTTTATAAATAAAAATTCTCAAGTCAAGAAAATATAAACAGACATCTAAAACCAATATTAAAAAAAAAAATATCATTCACCCGTTTTCGAAAAACTAATGAACTTTTTTTGAATTTTTTTTTAAATCAAAAAAAAAATTTTTGGAAAATTTTGATAAAAATACGAACTGGCCCGTCGTATTACACTTAAAAATTTTAATCAAAATGGTTAGAGTCATTTTTTATAAAAATATGTTTTTCCATGTTAGTTGTATAGCAATTTTGTTCCTAATTTGAGGTTTTAATCAAAACCAACAATACGATGATGGAGAAGTCCGAAAAAGTGGTTTTTGTCATGCCGTCCGTTTAACTGTACTGCGTATGTGTGTAGGTGCGTCCATTTGTACACATCTCCACTGGCCAAACGCTTGGACGAATTTTCTCGAAAACGGCTCTCACAATTTTGATTAAACTTTTTGATATGATTTCTGTAATAACGATTTTTAGAAATTTTTTCTTAAATCTATCGAGCCGTTTTATCAAACGATTGTCAAAAAAAATTGGTATGCCATTTTTAAGACATTATTTGTCAACATCTAAAAACTAAATTTTGAAAAAAAAACATTGACCCATACATCAAAAAAAAATAGTCTTAACAAAAAACTCACATCAAATTACCAGCAGCTAATATTGTCAAGCTCATGCAGTTAATATGTAATAGCTTTGGACTACATCAGCAAGTTCGTGCGATCTAGTCGTGAATTTCATTTTTATTTTTTTGTATTTATTTTTATTTTCATTTACTGAATTAGACACTGTAAAATATAATATGTTATAGTTATACATGAGCTAGTGATGAGTTAATTAAATGATATTAAATATGGGACTGAAACAAAATTTTAAATTAGTTTTTAGTTTTGAAGATAAATACGGGGCAGCCCTGATTTATTTCTATCATGTTTTTTGCAAAATTTTTCTAAGAAAATGAAAAAAATTGTTATTTGTCTTCTAATATTATGTAAAATGTCATTTTTGGTCTTAATATTTTTTTCTCTTAGTCCAACAGAAATGGTACAAATCCCGCTTATGATTTTTTTCATGATGCGCCACTTTGTGTCAAATTTATATTATCCATCTAATCTTATCTTGTCAGTCAAATTGATAACAGACTCCTTTTTTTATGTCGGTTAAAATGCGTTGTCTTTGTGTACTTAAGATAATTGGTATAGCAAAATCATCATCGTTTTAAGTAAAAGAAATAAGCATAAGCGCCGAAGATATGAATATGGGGGCCCAAGACCATTGTAACGAGAGTCCAAGACTTTTAACATGTGGTATTCTGTCAGCAGATGCACTAAAAAAAATACAAAAAAATAGGATTTCAAAATAATTATAACAACAAGATAGTTCTTCCATTCCAATGATAAGGCACAGAGCATCTTCATTAGAATAACAAAGACGCTTCAAATGCAAAAGGTACTTATAGACAACAAAAAGTAACAATAAACATTTTTTTTTGATTTGAATTGTATGTGGAAAAAGTTGGAGTAAACTGAATTTCGGAAAATTTATCCCGGTAAGTGCTTATCTCTAGTGTCGATATCTTTAATCACTTAGTTTTACTTGGTTCAAATTAAATGTTATAAGAGACATTGAATTTGATCTATTTTTCATTAAGATTCAAGATCCATAGATAACTTTGTGTACCAATTTTATTAAAATTTATTCCAAAACAAACATAAAAGAAATTAACAATACAGCAGATTTCTTATTGAACAAAATAATCATAAATCTCTAGCGAATAATAAATTAATAATCAATTACTCTTACACACCGAAATACTAATTAACAACCTATCAAAAGTTAATGATGGAACACAGAAAGCACTTTGTCTCAATTAATTATCCTCCCCCAAATGGAACACCGCAATTGACCATTAAAAGTGAATCGAATGCCTTTAACATTATTGATGAGGTAAGAAAGTCATCCAATGAAATATTTTTTGTGGTCTTCCATTAAAGAACATTGCCTCCCATTTTATTCCACACAAATATATTTTATATGCGGTTTCACAGGATATAAATACAAAAATGGGGCTCCTGAGAATTAAGTTTTTAGTATTGGTGAGTTGAAAAAAAGCATATAGTCCTCACACTAGGAGTAGGAAGTATTTAATGTATGCACGTAGGTGGCGCAAATTAATAACTAATTCCATTAAATCCACTAAACTAATAACGTGGTTGTAATTAAAATACAATTTTAACCCGGATAATTTAATTACGTACTGAAGAGAAGGGCTATATTGAAACCGCCAATATTAAATGACATAATACATCTGAGCTTGTCTACCACAGCTGCATTTTATTAAAATTGCATTTTTGTTTGTACTGTTAGGTTTTGAATGTCCAACACTTTTTTATCTTTTGAATATGTTCAGGGTCAGATTATGAATTTAGGCGAAGCATGTTTTCAATGACATTGTTTTGCGACGCCAAATAGCTAAGTCATTTCGTAGGGAGAATTATATTTATTTTTCGTCCTGAGAGCTAAGTGCCATCTTTTAATAAAATAAGCTACATCTTTTCCAATTTTGTTTCAAAAAGTTTGCTTCAATTTTTTCAACTTATAACTTTATTTTTATCTTTTATGTGCAAATAAAAAGTTTTAACCTTAAGTGGATTTTTCAAAAATTCTATTTAATTTTTATTTTAATATTCGTTAGTTACCAGCCAAATAATAAGCGTTTGTTGATAAATCCGTCACTGTTCATTTATGGGTCTTCCCACTCGGTACTCCAATTAAAAACCACTGCACTTAACCCACAGCAGTATGTATTTTTAAATTATAGAACGGTTTTTGTGTGTTTATGTTTACCACATGAGTTGACTGTTGACAAATCAATTCAGCGGCAGCGTTCATTGTTGCCACTTTAGTGTAATGTACATGCTTTCATTAAAAAAGGTGTTTGTAGTGCACTCATGTATCTCAATTATAAAAAAAACCTGAATGAAATAGATTTTTTTGGTATTATTTTTAAAATTTTTCTCTCTCAGAATTATAAAAATGCATTATGAAATTCTTACCATCTTTATACCATGAAGCAGATTTTCTTGCTTGAAATTTGATCAAACTTAATTCTAGATTATTAAACTTTTAAATATAAACCGTTATGTGTGATATACGAAAACAAATGTAATTTTAATGTCATGCTTAATTCAAAAAAGTTATGACGTGCCGTGCAAAATATCTTCTTTTAACCCTTAACTCTGGATCATTAATTCGGATCATAATATTAACAAAAAATTATAATTTTAATCATTATTCATAGAAAAAAGGCGTTCCCGGAATAACGTCTAATAGATGTACAGGTACACTCATTATTATATCAAATTGAATCTCAATTACCTTTTCAATTTTATTTATTTATTAAGAAAACTATTTATGCAACCATCACCCATTCTACGACATACCGGAGGGACAATTTTAAGCTCTATCGGCACGTTATAACTAATAATCAATTTTTCATATTGTTTAGAATACAGGCAGTGAAATTGAATTGATTGTATTTTTTGGCCACTTGAATTTCAGTTTTTTAAGTAAAACACGATTTTTATATTAAATGGAATAAAACAAAAATTAACACTGTTTCTTACGAAACTATAAAATTCAAAACCCATTAAGGTATCTACGTCAGAAGTTAATTTCAATTTAATGTAGTTTTGATTAAAATTAAAGCCTGGACATCAAGTTTTCAACTTCCACGATTTCCACCTTTATAAATTTATCCATGTATTGAAATTTAATAAATTTATCTAACCTTTTTGGTTTTTAGGTTTTAAGTTTTTTCTACACTATTCAACCTTACCCTAACTTCTACCCTAAGAACGACATTGAGTGCTACTGATTGACAGTGACAAGTGACAGTGCTTAAGGTGCCGCAGGAATCAACAGATAAGTATGAACAGCTAGGAGTATCTTCTGCAGTCTATAGTCAGCAAAACAGTTTAATGGATTGAAAGTTTTAGACAGAAGATTATTGAAAAAAAATGAGAAAGAGATGCGGAGAAAAAAGGTATTATAGGTATGGCAAAAAAGAAAAAATCTGATGTATTATAAGCCATGTTTCATTTGTTGTTGCGTAAGCAGCGCAGTAAAACTTTATATGAAAAACATGAGCAAAATAAATGCTGGCGAAAAATAAGCCAGTTAGAAGCAAGATGGCGATGGCTATAGAGTTTTGAAATATGGAAATAAAGAGGGCGCAGAGTCGTGTATGAAAGTTGGCAGTTTCACGTGTGAAGGATAAGGATTATTTTTAATAAAACACGTTTATACTAGAAAAACAAAATAACGAAAATGAATCTAAATTTGAATAAATTAAGAAGTTTATTTAAATCTTCATTATCACGCAGATAAGAATAACAAAAAATATTTACTAATTGGTACTGTTTTTAAAAAAGAAAGAAGGGCAAATCGAGAGCACTCCATTATGATGATCGAAAATGACATTCGGTAAAGTTTGCAAACAAACCCCTAAGTCGGTTTTATTTTATCATAAATTGCATCAGGAAACACAACATGGTACCAACTTTCAATCATTGAATTTTCCAACGAGAAAAATCGTTTTATTGGCATTCGATGCTGTGCTTTCTACCTATCTACCAATAAAACAGCTATAGTATAGTGATTAAAACAAATTTCTCCCGCAACCAAGCTCAAAAGTTTTGCTAAAAATGAGTCTTTAAAAAAATCAGCTTTTAAAATAAATGTTTAGTACGCGTGCAATGTACTCTTCGTTTTCGATACAAATTGCAATGAGTTTTTTTACCCAGTGCAATTGGTATGGAAAAACTAAAAATGCATACGTAACATTAATTTTATGAGCTGACTGTTTGTTAGCCTAAATAAAACTTTTGAGCTTGGTGCTACAGCAAAAGTGGGTCCGGCAATTCTGTTTTTAACTCGAACTACAGCCTTAGCGATTTTTTCAAAATTGGTAGTTTAAGGTTTTCGGTGATTGCATAGGATGCAAATTGTAATTAGGACCAAAATGAACGGTACCTGTCATATAACAAAAATAAATAGACTTATTTTTTTCAAAAACTACACTAACGATTTTGATTCAATTTTGTATGTGTACTACATTCATAAAAGACGTACGTAAAATAAAATAAAATAAGAATAAATAAATAAAGAATAACGGTAGGTACATCCCATAAACCCGTTTTCCGTTTTTCTGATTTTCTGCGAAACGATCAACGGATTTCGGTGACCATTTTACACACAAAATTCTTAGCAATTCTCAAATTATTTCATATCAAAATTTTCAAAATAAAGTATTAAAAATTTTTTTAGTTTTGTTTTTATGAATGTTCATTAATATTCTCTTAAAATTGGAATATTTACTTTATTTTAAACAAGGCTTGAGTATTTTTATATATAAATTAAATATGTATAGTTAAAAAAAAAAAAACTGAGAAAACGAACGCACTTAAAATTATGAAAATAATTTAATTTTTTTGATACAAATAAATGAAATTATTTTATATTTTTTAGACGTGAGAAAAGCGTTTTTTTTAGTTTTTAAACTAAATATTTAATTTTTTTTTGCTTTGTAGGCTGTCAAATGGCTCGATTAAAAAATACAGTACTTATGCTGATTTTACAGAAAGAAAATATTTTTTGAGTTTTCTGTTTAAATCTCTTTTTCAACGAAATTAATCAAAGCAATTTAAGAAGTTGTTTATATCATTTAACTGAATATTATGTTTTTTTTATTTTTAATTTCTTATAAGATTACTTATTTTTAAAAACTTAATATAAGAAGCTTAAGCATCCACAGCAACTTTGGCCTTAAAAAAAGGACGTGCGACCCAGTAGTGCTTTTTTTTTAAATTTTACATTTAATGCACAAATTTGTCGTCTAACATTCTAACATGGTGTTAGCCATTGCTTACAAAAACTGGGTTTTATCCTATCTAATCACATTGAATAAACAAACATTGAATGAATATGAATATACCTATATAATTGGTTTTAACTTCTTTTATCCGAATAAAAATAACAGAAAGTCTTGTATAAAGTTAATCGCTACACAGGATAATACAGGCATAGGGCATATTTTGAAAAATCTAAATTAGAGAGAATACAAAACCTGTACACGTGCATAATATGACATAATTATAGATTAATCTATTTCTGTTCTTATACAAGAAAAGTTTGAGAAGAGGAAAATACTCTTTTAAAATCGGGTTATTCATACAGGTAACAACATTAGTTATAAATTAGTTATTTTTGTTTACGAAATTAAATTGAATTTATTCATAAGATCTCATAGCATAACCACATGAAATTTTGTCCATTTTCAAAATAATGAATTCTCCGGTCAGTGGCGGACTTGCTTTCTAGATTTCTCTCTGGATAGGACGAAATACAACAAAATCTAAGGTCTTATTAACCCTGCCTAAAGGCACAATAGATCTAAAAAAAAATTGTAATAACTTGGATTTTTAAAAATTTTTTTCCCAGGATGCAAGATGCAGATATTGTTAAAATATACCACGTGAATTGAGGTTTTTTTGAAGACAAACTTTCAGCTGAACATATCCATCTAAAGTTTGTACAATTTCGATACGAACCACTCCTGTCCAGTTTTAACAGTACGACACTAGTTCGTCTGCATATTGATGATGGATTATCATTTTAGTAACATTTAGAGTGTGGCGTAGGAGTATAACACCCAAAAGTTGGTTATCCATAAAAGAGATGCATTTTAAGTTTACCTATCTACATCTTAAATTATTTAATGCTGAAAGTGGAGAGAAAACTTTTACCCATAAGACCAAGTGATGAAAAATACATTCTGTTTGTGTAATAAAGATGGAACTTCAGAGTAAAATTAACACTGTGGTTGAAATAACTAAGAACTGAAAACAAAATTAATCAATATTGTTAAGCTTGTGCCAGCAAAAGCAACGTTGTATTTTGTAAGTGTAAACATATTTACTCACCCACATCACCAGGTTTTCAAAGTTTGACTAAAAATAAGAGTTATGAATATATGAAACAGTATATTTTTTATGAGTAAAATAAATAAGTTTAAAAGCAACAAGACCTACACTCTGCATGTTTCGGTGCCAGTGTTTTTAAGAATATTCTATATGATGAGCTTCAGAAGTTTATATTAACCTCAATTAAGTTTTGTTTTTTTCAAAAGATTGATTTTATCGATTTAATTCAATTTTATTTCAATATATCGCAATTTAGTTTTTAAGGTTAATACTTTTTATCTTAAGGCTTTGTTACTGTAATATGCTTTCAAGGTTCAGTAACTACATCGAAAAGGACCTACTTCAAAAACTTCAACTTCAACAGTAATAGATTGAAAAAAAGTACCCTTTGACCAATGATATGCATATTATATATTTGTGTGTTTGTCTCCATGTTGTATTATTAATTAAAATATAGAAAATGAAAGAATTTTGAAAGAAAAACTAACTTGAAAAGCCCGAAGATGGAACAAATTTCCGAAACGCGTAGCTTTTTAATTTAATAATTTATTTACTTTAATTTATGTTGTAAAAATTGGTTTTCAAATAAAGTTTTTATATGTTTTATGTTAAAGTCTAATTAAATTCTTTCATTTTCTATATTTTAATTGATATGCATATGTTGTTTTTTTTATTCTTTGTTCTAATGAATATATCTACCAATTTTTACTTGCGATATGGATAGCATATATCAAGTTATGCATTTGTACAAAAAAAAAAGTTGAGATAACAATCAAATATGACATAACGATGATAGAGAATGATAAAAAGGTGGGTCCGACAATTCTGTCTGTCTTTCTGTCAGTCTGCCTGTCTGTCTGTATGTATCAGAGACCACAGCCTAAACGGATGGGTCGATTTACTTCAAACTTGGTATGAGGCGTTTTTTGGAGACTATCCCCAGAGGTTTTTTGATTTTTTTTTTTAACAAAAATAACGGTACCTTGCATATACATACCGGTTTTAGAAAAACTCATTTTTCTCAAAAACGGTGCCTACGGTTTTGATTAAAAAATCATAGTCATTTCTTTGGGTAAGGTCTATCTTAATATGAAAACCATTTTTTTCAAAAACCGTTATTAACGGTACCTTCCATAGAACCGTTTTTTTTAATTCTGATTTTCTCCTTCATGACTTAATCAATTTCAACCATTTTTTTACATGAATGCTTTTAAGTTGCCGTAATAATACTTAGTAAAATAAAATGTTTGAAATTTTTTTTTTAAAAATCAATTTTTTCGAAAACAATTCAATATTTTTTTTCAAAATTTAGGTTTTAGATATTCATAAATAATATCTTAAAAATGGCGTACCAATTTTTTTGTATAATAGTCCTTGCAAAATTTTATATAGAAAAAATAGTTTTTTTTTTAAGAAACGGCTCTAACGATTTTCAATTTTTTTTCTAAAAATGTATCATTATAGAAGAAATAAAATTGCAGTCCACGTTTTGGGGTTAAATTCATTTAAAAAGCTGTTTTAGTAATCTGAAAATCGAATTTTATGCTTTTTTATTTTTTTTTTCTAAAAAAGCATTTACAAAATTTTAATTAAAAAGGCTTAGCATGTAAAGTATTTTTATCTATAAGAGCAAGTACGTGCGATCCATTCGTGCATCTTTTCTATTACTTATAGTTTATAGAAAATAAATCATTCAGATTATCAATAACAATGGCTGTTTTCTGTAATTAAATAAATTTATTGTGTGTGCTACAAAAAAAAAAAAAAATAAACCCATCATAAAATGTAAGTTTGTTGTTCCAGTTTACTTTATTATAGGGTGTGTGTGAAAAAAAACCTAGTAATATTGGGCTGAAAATGTCTGTGTGATATTACTGGTTGAATATTTTTATAAACGGCTTAAAGAAGTATAACTTCAAAAACTAGTTGAGCTACAAAATCAAGGTTTGTGCGTTTCATCTAGTTCATGGTGACTTCGAATTTCTACAAATTTGTGCAGTAAAAACTTGAATATTTCTAAGAGTGAAAGTGCTTCCGCTAGAAAATTAAGATGTGAGCAGCCAATTTTGGTTTAAGAAAACTAAAATTACTGGCAAAAAAAAATTTTAAATTTCACTTTTTTAAATTTTCTTTATTGCCTTCAGCGGACCGAAGAACACTTTGAAAATAAAAAATTGGAATAGAAAATCATCCATCGGAACTACAAAACTAGTTCTCGCGCAACAAATTAGCTTCCATTTTTAGCTACAACTGTTTATATGTGCAGTATAGCAAAAAAAAATAATTATTTTAACTTCAAACTTATTTTAACGGAGAATTCAATAACTCAAAAACCATTTAAGCATATAATGAGCAACAATTAATGAGATTAAAATTTTGTGATTTCGCTACAAAGTGTCCGCCAAAGTAAGGAACGTGATTTTTTCGGAGACAACCTATTGGAGATATTTAATTTAATATTTTGAATCCTTAGTTTCAAAATTCACAAAATTATTACCTTTTTTTTGGAAAATATACAACTTTTAGATTCTTCAAATAGTTTTGATATAAAATTAGCTATTTTTGAAGTTATTCAACAATAATAGGTAATACATTCTCAAGTAAAATATTCCAAATATTCGCCATGGCTTTATGGTTATCTATAATTGGAAGGAAACTGCTGTTTAAAAAGACGTTAAACTTTCTACAGCATGGCTAACTTAGATTCTCGTTTTAATTTTCCTCCAGATAACGATTAAATTGGACTTTCTACGAAGTCATCATGTGCTATCGTACAGCCCTCATCCTTAATAGATAAAAATCTCCTTAAAACGAAAGGATATTTTCCAAAAGTAAAAAGGAACTTCTCAAGCGATTTTCCTTATACCTTCTTACATGATGCACACATATTGTGCAAGTACTAAATAATGTTTAGAATGATTCAAATGAAAATAGTATTTTGCCAAACAAACACTCCAAAGTAAAGTAGGTACCTACTTTAAGAGTATTCCTCGGATGCAGGCGTAACGTTTTCCATCCAAAATTTTAAGAAAATAATGATGTTTGCTCTTTCCTAGTTCGTACTTCAATTGCACTCAACTCAAGCAACCAAGTGCATGAATCTATTATGCTCTTAGACAAATATAAGTTGGATCCGAAGAACAGAAATCTTTTAGGTTTTTAATATGGCAGCAACGGAATATTGCTTTTTAACGAGTTCTTTTCAATTTGGAAATTCTTCAAAATAAATTTATGCAAGTAACGTTTTTCGAGTTTTCTGAGAATAAATTTATAATCTCCAGTGGCAAAATGTTCATGTTATATTGCATAAAAATAACTTTGACACGCAAATATTAGAGAGACTTTTGTATCAGTAACGAAAACATTTTTCACCGGAAAAGTTTTTTTTTAGACGATGTTAATTTTAATAATAAGACAAAAACTTTAATAGCATTCCATTAAAAAAAAATCATAGTAAATACAAAATTCTTGGTTCTCTTTTATTGACTGCAAAGTAACTGTGCCTGCATAAATGGTTGTAAATTAATTTCATACAATTTAGGCACCAATGGATAAGCTGCTGCAGGTATAAATATCAAACAGAGGACCACTTAATTCAAGATTCCTTCAAATTTCAGCAGTTCGACTGTTCTGTACCACGTGCTGTGTGAGGCCGTTCCTTTGCATTGCTTAGTTTGAAATGAAATGCAAACCTTGCTTTTTCGAAGCGTGTGAGCAATCCAAGCTGCACAATCGCACAATGTTTGCTTGAAATCTTCAAATTTCTTCTGTGCGTTACTACGTTCTTACGGAAGCCACCATAGCCACCATCAGATTGTATTCCCCATCTCCATATCTACTCAACTTCTGATTCTGACGTTCAGAAGTCTAATTCTAAAATGTCAAATTGTGTTAGGTCGCTTTTCTGTTTGTCGACAGTTGATTCTCGGACACTTCTGAGTTTTTTTTCGGAGTAAAGAAGTACAGTTTTACGGGTGGGGGATGAGCCAATCAGCGAGCTTTCCTTAGTCACAAAGATATCGAATTTATATCGTATGAACTCGCGTTCTAGTTGATGGAATCTAGCGTTTTGGGGCCCATCTGCAGTTTTCGAAAGGGTATTCACATTTCCGAAACCAATATTTTATCCGGGTACAATAGCCAAAAATCGTCAACGTGTTATCAGCCCATATCCGACGAAGTGTTAATGTGGTAGATAGAGTATGATCCAGACAGGAAAAAACAGCTTGTTTCGCTCTAAAACAATTTTTTGCCGTTATCTTGTCAACCGCAGACACAGTTTAACAGTATCTGTCGCTCTCAATAAACAAGACTATAGTGAAAGAGCTACGTAGAACAAATCAACGACTATTACGTTCACGACTATCGTTTTATCGATTATCGTTTTCAAAATTACGCATGACCCTTCAGGATGTTTAGTTATTTCCGTAGATAAAATGAGGATAAAAGTATGTACAGAAATTTTAACATAATTTTTGGTTCTTTCATAGATACCTTTCCCAGCTACCGACCACTTTTACTTACCTCAATTTTTTTTTGCTAAATTACACCACCTAAAGGTCCATGTCATGGCTATCTTAAGAATTTATCAAATTCCTTACATTTTCATTTTTGTGAAATTATCGAGATATGGGTGGAGTACTGCGGTAGGTACCAGAAGTAGGAGCAAACTACTACTGTCCCCAATAGCAAAATGCAAGTTGGACGTTGGATCAGACAAATTTAAAGTTTATTCCTTGAAAATCACTTAGATTCTGGAGAAAAATTGTTTAGAAAAAGTTAAACAGAAAGGTTCTTCTTTAATTTTACACCTCTTCCTTCTCCTAAATGGGCCTGAAGCAAAGCTTCAAAAGTATTTCTCTTACAAAGCAGTCAATGTGCGTTTGTAGGTTTCTAAAAGAGAAACTTTTTTTATTTTTTTTTTGTTTTGTAAAGGGAAATGTAAATTTTTATTCGAGTGGACGTAATGACGTGGAATTTTAGATCTTTTGGCAAGGTAATATACAAGAAGATGGCATAATACTACTTAACTTTTTACTCAAGCATTAATAATATGTACGTGTATAGGTACAAAGAAGGAATAAGAAGACTGTACCTTGGTTGAAGAAAAGGTATCTTGCAGCAACAAAAAAAAAAACAAAAAAAGAATCATTGAAACTAGAAAAAGTTTCAAATGAAAAAGAAACCATTCAACAAGCTATATGAAAATGTGAAAGAAAGTGCTTTCAGCAATCTCAAAGACATTACATACATAAATGCCGGAACAAAGAAGATGTTTCCTTCCTTTGGAGAATATCGGAGGCCAGCAGTTACCTTCATTGTAAAACCAAATTATTTAAAACGAAACTTAATAAAAAAAAAATAGGTACCTGTTTATTTTCAAAAGGGCGTTGAATATTTCAAAGTGTAACATTCAGGTCTATGCTGCTATTACTTTAATTTTATTCAGCATTGAGATAAATATGTATAATGTTTGTATAAAAAAACAACATTTAAGAAAAAAAAGATTCTTTTTTTCTGACAAAAAAACAGTAGCAGCAATTTTTCTCCCCTCGAAATATAAACATAAATGATTTAAACTTGTTTTGAAAGATATTCTTCCGTCGGCTTTTTTGGTCGCTGTAATTCTTGCAATGAAACAACTAGGTTAAATTAACTTTTCCGACTACCGACGCAAAGTTTCGGCAGGGGTTTCTGTCTTCCTAAGGGAAACTTTATTAAAACAAGAAAATGCAATTATTACAAAAGTGTATAGTGACAATATGTATAATTAAAACAAGAAATAAACTCATTTTTTTTAACAAATTTTCAAGGAGTATTGCTCATTTTTGGCCTAAAGTAAACACAACGTATTTGGTATCAAATGAAAGGGTGAGTTCAGCTTGCTCTGAAATATTTTATATTATTATAAGAAATCGCGCACTTTTCCAATTATTATTTTATCAGTTTTTCAAAATTTCAATAAACTTGTGTTTGTTAAAAACATGTGTTGAATGAAAATACTTCCTAACCACGCTTACGTACAAGCGAACCACTAGCAATTGGGTGGTTTGTGCTGTACTCCCAAAGGATTTCAAAATAGAGTATACTTGAGTATACTTCAAAATGGCTGTCACAGATTGTTAGAGAAAAAAACATGGAAAGTGGGATCTGTTTATCTTACAGAAAAAAATAATTATAATTTTGTTTATTTTGTTGGAAGTTTTTTGCAGAAACCTATTCTTTTCAGGGATAAATCAGGGCTATTTTAACTCACATTCATCTTCCATACTACAGAGGAAAAGTAGCCCATAAGCGCTTATGTTCAATATATCAAATATTTTAACTATCATATTAGCTAAACGGCCCTAAATTTACTTAGCGAATCAATTTGTGGTATTATATTCAGCACTTAAAACAGCATATTTTGTCATTTGAATGAGATCTCTAGGACAATTACTTACGGAGATGTAGTTAAAGCGCGAAAAATCGAATATGGCAGTGGATTTTTTTTTAAGATAGTTTACCACACATGGGAGATGTTTATTCGTTTTTTTGTATGTATCACTAAGGGCATTGTCGTGAAAATTTACGCTTAGTTTTAAATTTAAAAAAAAAAATGTTTTAGGGTCAAAATAAAACTGAACTGAACTATATTATTACATCCTATTATACATTTTTGAGGTCTTAAAAATTGAAAAAGTTTGAAAAGGTGCAGTTTGGAAACTATTATGACTACGTATATCCACTTTTGTACTCAAATTTTAGTAAATTAAGTTTTGTTGAACTCTTAAGTAACTAAAACTATTCCTTCATGGTAAAATTTTCAGAAAATTGCAAAATCGTTGAAAATTACTCGTTTTTTTTGTCACTAAATTTTGTTGGCAAACCTCTAAAACATAAGGAACGCAATGAAAGCTAATCCAAAACTTCTAGGAACCTCTTTGATCACAAATTTACTGTATTACAGAGTACTAATAATATTTTTTTTGTAATATATTGAACGTTTTAACTCAAATTTTATGATTTAATAAGTTCATCAGATTTTATGATCGCTTAAATCTGTAGTTAGAAATGTGGAAAATTAAAACCTGACACGCTCCAAGGGGTGTTTAAGATATTTTTTGGATTCTATTTGGGATGTTTTACCTCAAATTGACTAGAACGTTTAATGTTGTTACCAAAAATGAATATTACCACTTCAAGACAGGCGTGTTCTTTACTTCATTGTTCACATATTTTCGACAGGAGAGTAGAACTAAGAGAGTTTGTTTATATTTGTGTATGTTTACACAAAATAGACGATTAGCAGTGTTACTAGCAAATTTTTTTTTTTGCCTGGGAGTTAGCTGCCAATTATTCTGTTAGTAATTTGAATTTTAAAGTATAGATCACACGACTTGTGTCGTGTGATCTATTGTGTATTTTTGTTATAAAAATAAACAACAACTTCTGAACCACAATTCGGAAGACAACAAATGATACACAAGTTGTGTTTGCATGTCATTTTCTTTCATCCAATTTGTCGTTCAGATTGTTTTGTGTAGTCTGACCAATATACACAAATTTTTATACAAATATATGTAGGTGTTTGCACAGATCGTGTGATACTAGCTTAATCGTTGCTAGGATGTAGTCTATGTAAACAAATTTTGAACCTCGAATATTCAAAGCAAATTTTGTTTAGTTTTTTATAGAAATTATAGTTTTGAAATTGAATAAAAAGAATTATTTAGAAAACTTTAAATACATATCTTGGGAGTCTTGTCTCTAACAAAGACAAAACTGAATAAGTATAAGATATCAGCAATCGTATTAATAAGACAAAGGCTAGGTCGGAATGATTTTCAAAATATGGAATAATAATTCTTAAAGCTGAGACTGTTTGCTCCAATGTTGAATCCATTCTTCTTTATGGAGAAACTGTCACTAAATATCACAAGAATGCTGACATCGACTTTGACGATAAGAGCTAGTACGTATTTTTAAGAAAACAACCCCACATATTATGACTTTTATTGCAAAAAGCATCATATGAAACTTTCATTTTTCAATTTAACCCCAATTTTGCATAAAGATTTTTCCAGATTAACAAAAGGTTAATAAATAAAGGGTTTTCCAATAAGAGGTGTTATTTTGAATAGCCCCTTATTTCGGTAGCTGTCACTGTCTGTCATTTTTTGACATTTGACAAGTAGAAACTACGCTATTTATAAAAATAGAACGATACAGGCTTTAACAACGCATTGAAATTATTAAAATATATAAAACATTTTTGGGTCGTCGTGAAGCACCTTGTCGGACCGCAATACAGAAATTGGTGGACAAATTCGAGCTGTTGGGACAAGTTAGTGATGTGAAGAATAAAACCCGTGCACGTAGCTCAAGAACAACTGAGAATATTGCTGTTGTAGCCCAAAGTGTTGAAGAAAACCCAGGTTTGTCCATTCCTCGTCGTTCTTTTAAATTAGGCATTCCACAAACGTCATTACACCGTATTTTGCATAAAGACTTGGATCTTAAGGCTTATAAAGTGCAGTTAACACAAGAACTCAAGCCAGCTGATCATCAACAACGTCGTGTCTTTGCTGATTGGGTCCTTGAAATGCATGAAAATGAACCGGAATTTCATCTTGACTGATGAGGCCCATTTCCACCTCGGAGGCTACGTCAACAAGCAAAACTGTCGCATCTGGGGCTCGGAAAACCCAAGAGTTATTGTTGAAAAGCCTCTCCATCCTCAACGCGTGACTGTTTGGTGCGGTTTATGGTCCCGCGGGGTCATTGGACCTTACTTTTTCGAAAATGAGGCTGGAGCAACAGTTACGGTCAATGGATTGCGCTATCGAGAGATGATTAATGATTTTGTATGGCCTGAATTGGATGGTATTGATCTGGACAACGTTTACTTTCAACAAGACGGCGCTACGTGCCACACAAGCAATGAAACCATCGATCATATACGGGAAAAGTTTCCGGACCGTGTTATCTCTCGAAGAGGTGATCACAATTGGCCACCGAGATCTTGTGATTAAACACCTTGCGACTTCTTCCTTTGGGGCCACGTGAAAGATAAGGTCTACGCCAACAGCCCAGCGTCGATTCAAGACCTCAAAGATGAAATTCGTGAGGCTATCGAGGACATAGGGCAGCCACTTTGCGATTTGGTTATGGAAAATTTCATGAAAAGGATATGGTCCTGTAAGCGTGGTCTTGGCGGCCATTTGGCTGATGTTGTGTTCCATTACGGCATACCTTCCTCTTTATAATGAAATAAACATCCGATCATTTATCTCCAAATTTTTTTTCTTTGAATATCAAAATAACACCTCTTATTGGAAAACCCTTTATATCAAAATTAAAAACTAAAAATTCCTGTTCGTAATCATATGAAACGGATTGTAATTGCATAATTGCCAATTTCATATTTTTTATACGTTTTTCACAAATTTTACAGAAAGAAAACACCTATAGCCTCTAATTTGTTTAAAAAAGACGTTTATATTTTTCATACAAATAACATGGCTTATAACTGAGTTTTTACCAACGCTCTCGTATAATGTGGGGTATAATATATTCTTTTTTGCTTAAAAGTCGGAAAACTAAAATGCCCTTGGGGTATACCGTAATTCGCGTCTAAGTAAAAGACCGTTTCACCAACCTTTGTGTAGAGTGAAGTCCAGTATTCCCTTGATTAAAAATAAACTTGGAACTTCTTCTACTTTACAAACTAATGATATGCCCGAGAGCATCATTTTACTGTGAGATCTTTGAAGTAAAATCAGTTTGCATTATTCAATGAACACAAAAGTTTTTGCAAAGTAGTTACCTCCCAGAGCACTAAGAAATAGAATATCTTAATCCTAGAGTTATATAGGTACACGTGTAAGCTGTGAGCTTTGAAAGATTTAATTTCAAGCAATTATAAAATTTAAACTTCATAATAAAATAGCTGATAGCTTTACCCATTGTAACATTGTTCGTTCAGTTTTCAGCATATTCAAAAGAGGAATTCAATACCTATTCTTATAGTCATTTTGAATTTTTCATTGGAAAAAGTAATAAATATTTTTTGAATATTATTTCGTTTTAATCATTTCATTATCATACAATAAAAATGGAATAAGATTAAAGAAATTTGATCCATTAAGGCACGAACTAAAAACTTAATTACTGGCTTCATACGGTATAAAAATAATGATTCAATAGCAGGGTGTATCACAATCATTGCCGAAGACGATAGGTGCTGAGGTAATTTTAATTCGGAAAACTTATGAAGTAATTTACTTCTTACTTTTCCGTACTCGTAGTGTAAACGATAGGTAAGTATAGGGATTTACACAGAAATGAATTAGTCTATTTCAAAATGAAACATCATCTAACATAAAGAAAAACTTTTCGAGATATTAACAAAACCATTACAGGTATGTACTTAATTCTCAAAAGTTTTGTTGACGAGTATAAAATGATAAAAGAAACATTAACTTTAAGTTATGATTTCTCGAAAAAGAACAGGATTATCGAAACGATACAAAATAGAAAATTAGAAAACAAGTTTTTTCATAATCCGTTACAATTTTTGATATTTTACACTCACGTTAAAATATCGCTTAAAGAATATTGAAAAATCATTATTTTGTCGTCGTTTGAAATTTGAAAAGTTCAAATTTATAGTATTTTCTATAAAACATCTTCTACTTTTAATACAGAAAAATCAGCTGTTGTGGTTTTTTTGCAGTTTGCATCTTCGCAAATGATCAGTTCTCCTTATGATACGTTTCACGATGGATAAACTAGCTGTAACACTTGTTTTTACCTTATATTTTGCAGCAGTATCGTGTGAATTCGAAGCAGTTCTGAGAATTGCTCTTCTCTAGGCGGCTGACGGACGTGGCTTGGTAGGTTCCACCTTTCATGTTTTTCCCGTACCCGAAGACGTTCGTCAAAAAACTGTTTATAACGCAATGGCTAAAGTCCTAACTCTTTAAAAGCTTGCAATTTTCATCTTTCTTGTGGACTCAAAGCCTATTTTAACCCCATTTTTGTAATTCCCTTTAAAACTTTTCACTAATTTAAATAACACCGAACTAACAATAATAACCAATAGCAACCACAAATTGAATGCTTCGATATATACTACTGAGCTAAACTAAAAACAATTATTTTTTAACTAAGCCTACGTGAAAGGTGTTTTCTTCATGAATGGTATTTATTAGAAGTCTGATTTTTCTAAGTGATAAAGCTGAATATTATGTCTTACAATTGTTGTTAGTTTGAAACATATGCTGCTACTAAGTCTGAAGAAAACTCAACTTGAATTTTTGCAGAAGAAAACTTAACTTGAATTTTTGCAAAGTGACCGGCAGTGTATATTAGATTAAAAACAAAGCGAATGGATGCGACCCTCACCGGTCACTATACTCTGTCCCACACTGACAATCTTTGTGGGTCAGAGTATAAAATTTGGTGCATTTTTTTCTTTTAAAGATGCCGAACCGATATCTGTAGGATTTCTGTCATACTTGAGAGAATTTTTGGTATATTATATGAAATTTACTTTTAATAGGATTTTATTTTAAATTCAATTTATTATTAACGATGGTATTGAATAAAAACTGTCTGGAGTCAATACCATTCTCTTTTTTCGAGATATATTATCAATACCACCTTTTTTACAACTTTTCGTAATATTCTTAGTTAACAAAATAAATAAAAATGACCAGAAAACTTTCCTAAGTAAAAATGAATTCCAAGTGGATTAATTTCTAATTACATAAATTAAAATCCATTTTGAAACAAGTTTTTATTTTCATGGAAAGCTACGTACGTAGCCAGTACCGTTTTTTGTACGGCCCAGCTACAGTGAAAAAATAATAGAAGCGCAATGCCTTCTCATATCTTTTTCAATTTGTTTTTATTATTTTTCAAGGCAAAGATAAAATGAAAATATGAGAAATAATTAAGCATACCATTGCTCATAAATACAGCCTCGAAACTTCTTTTTTCAAATCATTCAAACCATGGAAAAATTTTAAGTTAAAGACATCGTCATTTTTATAATGGAAAAAGTAATAGAAACAAAGTTCATCCTTAATACTTTATTGTGAAAAAAATTGCTTATTTTTTGTGTTTCTAAACCATTTCTTAGCCAATTGGGAGGTGTGCTTGGGGTCGTTGTCCTGCATGAACTCTCATAAAACTGGCTTGTCCTCATCGGCAAATGACAACATTACATTGTCAAGGGTTTGGACATAATCGATGGCACAATTTAATAGTATATCCAACAAATTGGGCTAGCTTCAGATGCTGAAAAGCATTTCCAGATCATCAGGCAATCTCCACCATGTTTAATTGTCTTTTTGGCATTCTTAGGATTGAGTTCTGAGTTATTTGAACGTCTAACGTAAGATTTTCCGTCGGAAACAAACAAGCTTACCTTGGTTTTGTCAGACCAAAAGGCATTCTTTCAGTTAATTTGGGGGAAGTGTTTTTTTTGGTAAGACTATACGTTTCTGAAAGTTTTTTATTTTTTGCGTAGGAATTGTACTTTCAATGGACTCCTTCCAGGAAGGTTGGCTTCGTTTAATATGTTTTGCATGGCCCTACTTGTAACAGTAGAGTATAACTCCTTTTTCAGATCCCTTGATGATGAAAACTGATTTTTTTTTTTGTGAAAGACGAAATAAAGTTTTGTCAAAACGCAGTGGTTTTTGTTTTCTACCTTTAGTTCCCATTTTTGGACACGAATGTAAGTCTGTAAATACTTATTTGTTCGGTCATTCCATTATTTGTGGATAGTGGATATCCTTTGTTGATATTATTTTTTGTAGGCAAAATTGTAACTATTAAACATTTCTTGTTTGGTAAAAGCAAACCAAAAACTTACAAAAGATAACTATTACACCATTTTGAAGTACTATTAGGAAGCCTTCTTCTTCTTTCTTTTAATTGACGCTGTTATGATCTTGATGTCGAGGGGATCATAACTGTCCCACGAAACTGCTTCACACTAGTGATCCGCATAGAAGAAAGCATAATTTTCCCGCCACTTCATCCACCCTACGCTTACGCGATGATTGATATCGTCATCACAAGTAGGAAGCCTAAAATGTAAAAAAACCTTTTTTGAAAACCTTGTATTTATGGAGTTATTAAAATTTTCATGTAGTATAAATTGCTTTTTTTTATTATTTTTTTCATCACTGTATTTGTCCTCCAACTGCACTTCGACCCTTTGTCAATGGTCAATAGAAACGAATAAAACAAATATTTGCAAACTAAATCCCTTAATCCGATAAAGAAATATTTGATGCCAAATTAAAATTAAATACTCCTCTTATGTGATTTCTTAGAATATTTGTATCATTAAAAATAATGTGGTAAGTCTCCGATTACTATAAAGTTTTCTAGAAATTAATCTATAGGTAGGTGTAATGTAATTTGAAAATGTACACAACCCCACATTTAAATTTTGTATACCTACCCACCTTAAAAAAAAAAAAAAATATCTAATCAAACATTGGTATAACCAATAATTATGTCCCAGAGCTATTTAATATTTCAAAAAAAAAAAAACAAGATGTTTAAGATGTTTATACAAGGTTTCAAAATACACACCCATTTTTGAAGAGTATACCTGAAGGGTATGATTAGTTCCCATGGCAAGGGATGCTTGAGAGGAAAACACACGCGTGCACCCCACAGCCCACACAGTATTCTGTCAATTTTAACGGGAAGCCAGTTCATTGATTTCTTTTATACTTTTATTTAGAGTGACAGGGTACAGGTGCCATTATTCAAATAATGCTTCAGGGTTTAATACAACAAAAAAAACAACAAAAAAAAAAAAACAAACCTATATTTTGTATTCATTTTATTTCGAACACCTTTCAGAAAACAAAACGAATATTTGCTTATGTAGGTACCTACATTTCTCTTACGAACAGTCCAATTATGTGATAATTAGTGACAACAAATTGGCATTCTAATGAACCCAACACCATTGTTACTGTACTTGCTGTGCACAAAAATAAAATCCCACTTTAACACACTCTGTTGCACTTGCAATTTAATTAACTAGTTTTGGAGCCATGGGGGATGAGGACGAGCGACGAGGACACGATATAGCGTCAGCGCACCTATCCACCATTATATCCCTATTGATTCATTCATTCACTTGGCCAAAGCTATATGTACCTCCTTAACTACTATACAGGACAGAATACAATATACGAGTTGCTATCTCTGACCAAAATAGAAACGAGCATCACTTACGGCTTACGGGTAACCAAACTGGTGTTTTCTTTTGTTTTCTGTTGGGTACTTTTGTCCCCACAGAGTATCGTCTCCTGTCTGTTACATACAACAGACAGCTCACTTCTGTTTGCAACTTTAATAGATTGCGAGGTGAAGTTGGATTTGGAGAAAGGTTTTCAAAACTATTATTTCCTAGAGTATGGATTGGGGTTTTTGGTAAGCAGCAAACTGCAAAGGACACAAGACCTAACAATATTATACATGATATTTTTGGGCAACACTATAAATTAGTTTAAAAAATACAAAACTTTAACAAAGTCTAAATAACCCGGTCAAATAAGGATTCATTGGCAGAATGGATTCTAATGGGCAGTACTTTTTTCAAAATCTTTAACTTCAAAAGTCACAATCACAATCGCGAGTCGGGGTTTTCAAGGTCAAACCGGAAGTTGAAAGCTTATTAAGCTTAAAGAAAAAAAAAGATTGTGTAAAATGAACGTTAGGCTTCCTACAACCACAACCCTTTTAAAGTGATGGTATAGTGATGATAAAATTTGGAAGAAATATTCATTCAAACGAAGAAACAAAATAGCTCATAAAAAAAGATGTTGTAATAAAACTGAAGAAGACAAAAAACTTTTTTCCGTTAATAATAGAAAAATTATCCACAAGTTGTGATCATGGAAAAAAAATAATAAAAAGGATTTTGACCATGTGAATTCAAATCTCCTGTCAGAATTGCTGTAACTTGCATAGTTTTTGAGATATCGAATTTTGAACTCTTAAAACAACATTGTTTTTGTGATATCTTAGGCAAAGTGAGATTAAAAAAAATGCTTTTTAGCCCAAAAAATAATTATATGAGTTCAATAATTACCTTTTTTTCCGAAAAAAAGGTCTTGCTTCTGAAATTGAAATCTAACTTCACCCAAAATATTACAAAACAGTGTTTTAGGATGTTCAAAATTCTATATCTAAAAAAACTTTGCATGTTCGAGCACTTCTGCTAGGTTCGAATTCATAGGCTCAAAATCCTTTATCAAAAATCGATCAAAAAATCGTTTTCTTTTTTTTTCATTTTTGATCATATTTTTATACAATCATAAAAAAATTGATTTTCCCAAAAAAAAAGAAAATATCTCCGAATTTTAAAAAATAAAATTTTTTTTCGAAAACGTTTTTGATTGAACATTTTTCAAATTAAATTCGTCAAAAATGCAAAATTTCTATGAAAAAAAATAACATAACCATATTCCATTATATGTTTGCAATTATGATTAAAATAAAAAAAACGAAAAGTTGTTTTATCAATTTTTTTCCAAACACCGACCCCACTTTTTCGCTATTGAATGCAGCTCTGCCTCCTGAACTGTGAGCAGTGAAATAATCATCCCTCACTAAATCCAGCAAACAAGAAAACTATCTCCATAGTGTTATTTTGTTTTTGTAAAATTGTATTTAAAATTATTTGCATTTAAAGTTGATGACAATGGTTTGTTAGAAGAAAAACAAGAAACGTTGAAGCCTACACAAAAAAAAACAGGCTTTATAATACAGCCTTGGCCAAATGTATTAGGAACCCTCATAAAGTTGTTATATTTTTATAACGATGAATAAAAAATTAAAATGTTTCAGTGAATAGAGCGAAAAATAAAGGGTGCCTAATACTTTTGGCCAAGGCTGTATGTTATTCTTGCAATTGCAATCTCTATTTTATTTGTCCATTAGTTCTATAAAGTCCATTTATTTTGAACATCTTGCTTTGTATTGAAACATTTACAAACTTTTTTAACAAAGCCTTGAAGAAAACAAAATCGATTTTTAAGGGATAGTCGGTAGAAGGTTTGTTTTCTTAAAATATTTTATCAACTGAATTTTTCGACTGGAATTGTGCTTAGTGCAACGGACGAACAAACAAAATATTATTACATTGAGTAAAACGAAACCCATTGTAAAATGTAATTTTCTTTAAAATCAAAGCCTTTAAAAAAGGATTAATTCCAAAATATTACTTATAAAAGAAAACAAATATTTAAAAACAACGGAAATATTTAAAATATTTTAAGTATCAAGCTTGAATTTCATCCAAAACCATGTATTAATAATTTAATTTTATTATTATCAAATGAAAGTTGCTTACGCCAATAGGGAAAAAGGCATGATAATTTTTCTTAAAATTAACAATATTTTTTCTTGATTTTTTTTAAAACTATTGTATTACAAACAAAAATATTACATATTTATAACGGCAATTTTTTTTTAATAAAAAATCACATTTTCAACGAAAATTTGTTTCTTTTTTTTAAAATTTTGACTTAAAACCTAATAGCAACTGTGTAAATAAATTAAGAAATAGGGCTTTGGTTTCGAAAAATTCTATGA
Organism: Meliscaeva auricollis; assembly: GCA_948107695.1. Taxonomy (NCBI): domain Eukaryota; kingdom Metazoa; phylum Arthropoda; class Insecta; order Diptera; family Syrphidae; genus Meliscaeva; species Meliscaeva auricollis. The sequence goes on along the minus strand of OX403617.1, from coordinate 45,558,799 downwards.
CATTATGTTGTTACTGTTGTCGTTATTTTTTAATAATTTTGTTTCTTTTTTTAAGTAATTTGTTTTGGAAAAGTAGGGTATGGTGTTAAAAAAGTCCTTTTATCGTGTTACAAATTGATACAACGGGAAGGCCGATTGTAACATTCGACTTTCACCTCTTTTACATAGCATGGTTTCGTTGAAAATAGAAAGTCAAAAGGCAAATTAGTATTTAACGATAGCCAAATGTCCACTCATCAATATACGCGTTGTTCTATTTCGCAAAGTATTTTGGTTTTAAATGGCATAAATTGTTACTTTTGTACCACCTCTCCCCTACAGTTCTCTTACAACATGGTTGAAGTTAATTTTATAAAAAAAATGTCAATTTAAGTCTTCTAAAGCATAACATTGCACTACTTTTTTGGGTATTCAAATTTTATCCAGGAACCGAGATATAGTTATAGTTTATAGTTTACGTTATAAAAAGCGCTCAAATCAATTTAATTCTGTTCAATTTCATAACATTTAACGGACTGAAAATTGTCCCATCAGAAAGGTCCCAACGTTCTCCGTTTGGGCTTTATTGTGCCATCATAAAAAAAACCTGTCGAAATCTTGGATATTTTTTTTTATATCTTTAAAAATAATTGTCTTAGGTCATACCAGTGTCATTTCAAGCTATTTCATCTACTGAATCGAATGAGACTGACGTCTCTGTGTAAAGTTATTTCAGTGCAAAAGTTAATAATAAAATTTGGTATGAATGTTTCATTTGCCCAGAATATCAATATCAAGAATTAAAAATGGTAATATTGCTACCGTAACTCATTCAAACAAAATTTAAAAAATTCCAATTTGTTCGTATGTATATTAATTCGTATAATAATTTAAAATAATTTTGGATTTTATATTTATCTGATTATTCCCTACGTGCGTTCTTAATATGTATTTTCCGAAATTCAATAATAATACTGTTATTAAAAGTTACACAAAATCCTTGGTAGAACGATTTTTTCGTCATTCATCAAATTCCACGAAGGTCTCTAACAAAATTGATTTTCTTAAAAAAAAAAAAACATCTCGAAAACGTGATTTTTTAGAATGTTTTTTCAGGAAACAAATTTCATGATATAAATTTATATATTCACTTAAATTTATTTAGTTACTCTATCCCTTCTTGTTTTAAAGTTGTAGGTTTTTTTTCCATTACCACACTAGCTATAGCTATTAGCTATATCTCCAGCCAAACAAGAGTGGTAGTGCCTTTAAGTTGTTGTTGTTGTTGTTGTTGTTCAAACATTCAATCCCACTTTTAATTAAATAAAACAAAAATCAAATTTTAGTAATTACAAATAATGATGATTTATTCATTTTATCTCTTAAACCAAAATAAATTAATTTTTATTATATCTAATTTCATACTCTTAACAAATACATTCAATGTCATACTTAGTCATCTATGGCAATGAAACCAAAATAAATGTATGCTACTACTTTTGCCAAGCAATAATATCAACACATTTAATATAATTAGTTTGCAAACGGGTGTTTTTTGTTTTCTTTTTTCTTTTTTTGAATATAGTTTAATTTATTCCTGAATCAAAAATCCAATGGTCCTTAATTTTGTTCGCATCATTGTTGAAAATATACAATATAAACTAGCATGGTGTTATTTTTAAACAATATAGTTTTAACTCTTATTCTAATAAAAGTCATACTGTTGCGATAGTGTTTTATTTTTATTTTGTTTTTAGTTTATATTTATATTAATTTATTTTAGTTGTTTAGTTTATTTTTGTCTAATATAATGCACACCCTGTTTTATACAAATTTATTTAGCATAATGTATTTGTTTATTTAGTTGTAGCATTAATTAGTTTACATTATATATTTTTTTTAGACTATAAATTCAATAGTAATTATATTTTTCAAATATATATATATATTTCTGTCTACATTCACAATTCGTTTCTTTTGATTTCTTAAAATTAAATTCAACAATATTTGATTAGGTACTAAATATTTATTTCTTTTTAACTAGTTTTTACTATTTTAGTTCTTATGTTTTGTTTTAAAATAAAAGAACAAGTATGAATTAGTTTTATTTTACTTAACAATTAATGTAAGTTTAACAGTATTTTTTATGTATTTATTGTATATTTAATTAATTGGAACGATAATTTTATTATATAATTTAAAATTTTACAAATGTATTAAAAATAAATATATAAAATGTTTAAATTATGAAATAAAGCAACTTCATTTCTCTTGGGGCTCTGCGAGAGAAATTTGTTACTTAAAATTAAATATGTACATACATTTTATGTGATTCTAATTTATCTTACATGTAAGGACTATTTTTGTGAATAGTTGCTTTTCTAACATTATATATTATGTAATTGTGTAAAAATTGATATATTTTTTTTAAATTGTAAATATTTATGGATTTTTGTTGTTTGTTATTATTTTATCTAACATGAATACACGTAAAAAAATCTTTGTTATTTTCAAACCACATTCTTTGTAAATTTCCAACGTACCTTAGGATAACATTTTTTTTTTATATTTACAATAAGTTTTATATATAAATTAAATATTTAAATTACTATACAAAATGTACAAAAACCGAAAGTATCGTGCAGTGTGTTTTGTTAAAAGCTGAAATAAAAGTGCAGTTTAAAATAAGTGTAAGTGATTGTATTGGAAAATAAAATAGTATTTTGAGTAGGTATAGATATTTATTAAATTTAAACAAGATACAAAAATAAAAACAGTGCAATGTTATATTAACAAGATAATTTTTTGTTGAAAAGGCAATGTCTACTTGTAAACATTCTTATTCACCAGTTGTTTTTCAACCCATGTAGGTATGTAGCCCCTCTTTAAATGATTTTAATGTACAAAAAACTAATAAAGGAAGTATAAGAATCTTTTAAAAATTATAAAAGAAATTGACATATTTTTTTTCGGATATGCTATCTATTCAATCTTGCATCGCAGTGCTAATTCAGAGGTGTGGGTTCGAGCCCCACTCTGAGCAGCAATATTTTGTTTTTATCCCTCAGCTTTGACTTTACTATAAAAAACCATCTTAATATATACTATACCCAAAAAGTTGTTGCCATTCTTTTTATTTTTCATATCTAGTGCCGTAAAAGTTGCTTTTAAAAGACTAAAGGTCTTACAGGCATACCTACAGTTAAATAAAAAATAAAATTTCAAAACATGATTTTGACTATTTTTTTTATTTTTTAATGTTTCTTTTGACTTGTTGAATTTTGTCTGTTTGTTTTTAATGTAAAACATCCAAAAGAAATCATAAAGGTACACGAATTCAGATCATATGCTGATAAGAATCGGTTAATACGACTTCCAGTCCTTGGATTTAAAAAAAAAACCTTGCCCCCCAGGTTGGAGGCTTCTGCTGGGATAGTTATAAGAGCCAACTGAAAACTATGGATGATCCAAACAATGACGACCCCTGCATACAAAGCCTAAACAAAAAATTGAGGAATAAGATGTAGTCGAATGGGGTGATCTTTAACAGACCATGTAGGGCCAAAAATTAGTGGATAACCTAGATAGACATAGGGAAGACATTACACAAACAGGAATTGAATCTATTTTGAAAAGTTCCTCAACAGTTATTTGGATGCGACTGTGTAATAAGCTGACGAAACAGAAAAGAAAAATTATTCAAGCAAGGTTGTTGAGTTACGAATTCAATAGATCAAATGGTGAATTTAAGGCTGGGTTAAGAAGGGAGGGTATCTTTGGAGGACAGTCCGAAGACACAGCCTGTATGGCAACATTTCCAGAAACGGACTTATGCCGGGCTTATACGAGTGACTAAATGTCATTATCTTTGTTATTTACTTGAAATTAATGGAAAAATTGTCACTATTTCACAATTTATGTAGATTAATGACAGAAATAATGATATTTTATCACTCGTATAAACCCGGTATTAGGCTGATTGACTTTGCGAAATGCCATCATATCAATCGTACAATTCCCACACCTCAATATTTCTAATGAGACTTGGTGGTTTTAAGATAAACCATCATAAACAGAAAACGAGGTATGCTCATTAATTTTTGACAGTTTTTGTGTGATGTCATAGTCATCTTTCTCATGGGCAGTTCGCCTGAACGTCAGTTATGGATTGGAGAATACATTTTTTTTAAATTGAAAACAATAACGATGCAACTGAAATTTGCAACAAATAACTCGATTGTCAGAATCGGAGATGACTACTACGTCATCATTATTATCAAAATGGCGACTTGGTGTTCGTAATAAGAATTCCTTGTTTTCTGTTTATCATAAGGTAAACAAACTGTCAACAAAATTAAGTAAAGCGGCCCATACACACGACACTTGTGCAGGCCCCGGTATTGGTGTTCTGAAATGTATTTTGTTTATGGGCTGGTGTGCACACCGATTTCGGTGTCAGACACGGTGTTCGTAAAATCAAACTTCTTTCATTTTTGGTGTTGGTTACTCGATCGGTGTCGTGTGTATGGAGGAATGCCACACCGGTGTTATAACATCGGTGCGTGCACAAGTGTTGTGTGTAGGGCCGCTTAAGGCAGTAATTCTGGCACAATGGATATCTAAACTATCTGGTACTAGCTATGGCAAGAAACCGTTATAGACGGAGAGATAGTTGCCAGATCTCATGTTTCCAACTTCACTCGCGGTATGGAATTTTTTGACGGAAAATGCTTGCAAACGTCAAATTGGGAGAAGGCAGACTGATTGGAATAAGTGAGGGTGGGGCGTGGGAGGGCTATAAGACTATCAGATCCCTTCTTTCTCAATATTTTGGAGTATTTGGTCAAAACTGGTAGAAACACAGCCAACAGGTCATCAAAAGTGAGAGATGTACACAATTCAGGGCATACTGCCAATGACGAGGCCTATAATTCAATGATGTCGATTAGAACCACAACATGCTGGCTAAATAAAATGCACGACTGGATCGCACGAACTTGCTCATGTAGCCCAAAGCTATTTTATGTATTAACTTAGCTTAAAAATTTTAGTTTTTGGTTATCTGATGTGTGTAGGTATTGAGAGATGTACACAAATAAGAAATAATAAATATTTATTTTCGAACGGAAAAACATTTTTGATTTTTTTTTGAAAAATTATTTTTTTGTTATTGGGTCAATGAATTTTTATTTAAATTTAGTTTTTAGGTGTTGATAAATAATATCTTAAAAATGGCAAACCAATTTTTTTTATCGTTTGAAAAATTTTTAATAAAAAACGGCTCTATAGATCTTTCAAAAAAAAATTCTAAAAAATTATCGTAGTAGAAGAAATCATGTCAAAAAAGTTTAATAAAAATCGTTAGAGAATCGAAACCTAAAAAATGTTGTATGGGAGGTTCTTATTCCAAAACAAAAAAAAAAAAATTTCGAAATTACTCAGGAATCATCTCTACCAAATTTGAAGACAATTCGCTCAAGCGTTTGGGCAGTGGAGATGTGTACAGATGGATGCACGACACACAGACCGACACCGACGGACGGAATGACAAAAATTACTTTTTTAGTCTTCTCCATCATCGTAATGTTGGTTTTGATTAAAACCTAGAAATTTTTTCGACACGAAACCAATACTTGCCCTATAGAGCAAATAAAACAGAAGAGATAAACCACGAAAGTAAGCGGTGTGATCCATTCTGAGGACTGCTCCATATGAAATGGATAATGTTCGAAAGTTCTATCAATGAGGTAGGAGATGCACAGTCACTGCTGAGAATCTGAAAAGGAGACGTTTTCAAAATCTTTAAAGATGAAAACAGTTGATAGGCAGAACGATATATTGTACTCGAAGAATGTGGTTGGCCCCAGAACATCATGAACGACTTTGGTACAGGGTGATGCAATCTTTTTAGAATCGCACTTGAAGCAATTGTACGCAGTTTGAAATTCGACAACAGAGGAGCACATTTTTTAAAAAGTTCATTGAACTTTAGTCCCGAAAAAATAATGGACAGGAAATTAAAAAAAAAAATAATATTTTCATGTGAACTTTGTCACCTCTATCTTTTTTGGTGCATATTACAGATAGTTAGAATTTCATAGTAGAATTTCAAGTGCATCTTACAGGTGAATCTTATGGATAGAAATATGTAAACTGAGTTGAAAATTTGTTGGTATCGTGTTAAAAGATCTATTTTAGTGGCAATAATTTTTTTGGTGTCATCATAATTTAAAAAAATCTGTAACGATATTGCACTTTAACTTCGAAACGCCCCGGCAACGGATTGCAAGAAATCTCATACATAAAATCAAAAGGTCTTTCCAAAATTACCAATCATTTTACACTCACACCCAAAATTTGCTCCTCCGTTTTTTTGGTACAACTTTAGGTCAGTGGCAGGATAACTTCGCGATACTGTACAGGTGGAAGGCATGGTTTCTTATCCTTAGGGTAATAATAAATATTGTTCGAGGCAGGTCTCAGATGTGAGACATGCGACCACTTGCTTACTACAACTTTAACACTTTTTACCGATCTTTGCCCCACTGTTTAGATGGCATGCATCAATTTTGTTGATTACCTAAGTTATTACTACAGATAAAAAATTGTTCATTCTAATCATTGAAAAGTGTCGTATGCTGTCTTAAAAAAAAATTATTTTTTACCAGTTTTATGTTTAAAATATCACACAGTGCATTCCGCCTGTATTCATTTGTAATGCTTCGTTAGCAAAAATAAACGCGCTGTCTTTCAACCCCTTTTATAAATCAATTATATCAATTGGTTTTTCTCTTGTATTTCAAGTCTTGACATTAACAAAGTGTATTCAATTAAATTAATTAAATAAATAGCTCCAAAGAACTGCTCATCCATAAAGCGTTTGGGTATATATGTATAAAAGATTTAATGAAATATTGATTTTTCTGAAGATATTTTTATTTTTAAAATTATTAAATGGAAAAATAAAATCCAAAAATTCAAATGAACTACTCAAAGACGAGATTCATTATAAAGAACTTTTGTTCGTACCTATTTAAGTTAAGAAGTATAAATTTAATGCTTTACCATCGGAAAAACAAGTGTTTTATAGAAATAAAAATGAAAATATAAATAATTGAAAACATGTGGATGCGTAATTTTTTTTTTAATCCATCAAACCCGTTTCGTAATATTATTTAATCCATCAAACAATAATGTGAAAGTGTTTAATTGAAGAAAATAAAAATGGTCTTCTGTGTAGAATAAAAATTATCCAAAACTTATTTCTTAGCAATTTGTTCTATTTTCTTGAATAAAATTAAAAAAAAAACTGGCCCTTGATTTCCTTGGAAGGTTTTACCAGTCATTTTACAACTATTTTTTCAAACTGCAGTAGAACCGTTTAGAACCGTTTTCATAATTTTTCTAGTTGTAAAAAAGCACATGTCGAAATGAGAAACGCTGAGCATTACATGCTTATATAACAGCGACAATGCCATTGCTATGCAAGGTGCTGACCCTGCACCGAGCAGAAAGGACTGGGTTATAGCTGGATTGATTTCCGCGGACTATGGCACAGAATTGCAACAGATCAGTCGTAATCTGAGAGTGACAAGTTGGGACATTGAAAGTATGAAAGGCCGAAGTTATGAGCTGAAAGAGATGATGATTAAAAGGCGATTGGCTTTTGTACCTTCAAGAAAAGAAATGGCGGAGCACTGAGAACAACACCCGTTTCTTGGATGTCCATGGAAAAACGGCATCAGAAGCATCGAAGTAGTTACTGTGTGGCGTCTTGTCTATTCCAAATGTCCATTGACCATTTGATTTCTGTGAAAAAAAATCTCCCGGCACCAAGTTCAAAAGTTTTGTTTAGGCTAAAAAGTCAGCTCTTAAAATTAGTATGCCCGCAATGTACTCTCCGTTTTTTACAAATTGCACTGGGATTTTGTTTTACTCTAAGTGCTGTAACTAACGAACGTACTTCGTACATGTGTTTGCTACAATTTTTTTAGGATTTTAAAAGCTCTGCAGGTTTACCCTTTTAAAAGTTATTCATACCAATGAAATAATTTGCCAACTTACAAAAAAATGACTTCTGACTACATTGTCATCCTAAAATCTAAAAAAAACTATATCAAAAACATTACTGTACGACGAACCGTCCATGAGTACACCTCTTAGAGTAAAACAAAAAAAAAAAAACGAAAAGTGCATTGCACACGTACTAAACGCGCTACTAAGAGCTGATTTTCTGCAAGGCTAACAAAACTATTGAGCCTGGTGCCGCGGCATGCGGGGAGAATGTTTTGTTTGAATCACCCTTGTGTTGAGTATTGTCAGTGCCTGTGCTGAACCCTACCTTAACTTGTCTCATCTGGGGTGGTTGAAAGAAAAATAAAGCCCCATAGTCATTTTGTCAAGTTCAAAAAATAAATCGGGTTTTGGCCATCAAATCGGAAAGCTTGTCGAGATCTTCATAAAAGAATTTCCCAAGCAGTTGCATTCTTTTTCTGGCAAGAGCAGGACATTGACACAGAAGGTTAAAGACAGAGCATTCAAGATTGCTCTACCTGCTAGAATTAAAATTCATTTCCCTCATAACCACTATGACTTGATACCTTGATTAGAGCCAATTCAGCAATTCTACATGTCAACTCTATTAATAGAAGAACTAGGAGCTTTAAAATCAACCAAAGACAATAAGGCTACAACCGATCGATATCCACAGTAACCCACTTCCACATAGGGTATTCTGTTGGTCGAACTCGCTTCAAGCTTTGTGGTGTTGAAACGAAGATTTAACTTAAGTTTGCGACGCGTCGAGTATGCGTGGGTTCGCTTCAAGCACCACTAATTCATTAATACTCTCAGTTTCAGGGGCCCTATTTTATAAAAGGATTATCGTTAAAATTACTTCGCCGGTCGCCGCCGGTTCAACGAACCCGAAAAATTGTCCAGCAAACGATAAAGTCGTTTGGGCAATTTGTTTGTTTGCCGCAATCGATTTGTTTTCCCAGTATACCAGTGCAGGCCTGGGCCAACCAGTCTTCCACGACCCCACTGATCAATAATCATACAGTTTTTATCTTCCTTTGTCCTAAACACACTGCAACGTTTCACAAAAAAATTGGGTCACAAAAAGAGGCGATTGAATCTCTGGCATAACCATTCCGAGCAAGAGACTTACACGTTGGGTTCTCTGTTAGATGAACTCGATTTCAGGCTTTGAGTTACTGAATGGTAGTTGGAACCCAAAAAAGCGGCCGTCTACGTGAGAGATCGTTACGCAACAACTACTTTACTGGGCTATGGTAAACATTTAGCAACTTTTCTGCCACTAGACAAGCCATTTTACTATCAATCCAACGCAACTATCAACCGGGGTATACCAACAGTCTTTTACGACCCTCACTGATCAGTGATTCCAAAGATTTTAACCTCGTTGGTCAGAACCAGACTTCCCCAGTCCTTGAACATTTTAGGTCACAAGAGTTATGATATTAAAATGGCGCCAACTGGCGCTAATTTTGTTTTCTGAGCAGTTCATCTAGAAGCCGCCATTTATAGTCTTACTCATACCTAAGAGTACTCTATTTCTTAAATCTACATCTTAATTTTTTGAAATAAACTCTACACGTGTAGCGGTTGTTGGTACATCTAACAAAACAATTTGTTTCGATTACCAAATTGTATTTCCTTGGTCTTAAACCTTGGGTCTTCTTTAAGTTTTAAAATTACAAAATTGGAACATGAAACACTCTAATGACTTTACTGAAAAACTCAAATTGGAAAATTATTCTTCATACCTAATAAGTTTTACCTTTGAACCGAAATCGACATACATACGTGGCATAAACTATACACTTCACTTTGATATGTTCAACATAAACTAAGCACATGATATGATAGTATGAATTTCAATTAATAAACATTCCTAATTTAAAAAGTCCTTGCCAAACGAAATATTCACATTACGCTCTTTGAAAACGATTTAAGCACCAAAAGAATTTTTAGCCAACATTATGGATTGTATTTAGCTTGCATGTTGCAAAACTCAACTGGCAACATTTATCTTCAACGTTCTACTGATTTCGAAATGCAAGAATTTAAATTGCATTACTGAAATGAATTCCATTTATCTCTGTTTCAGAAGACTTTCAGTCAACGAAATGTGTGTGTGTGTGTGTGTGTGTGTTTCAACATCAATTTATTCTTTCTCTTTATGCGGTTCGATAAGTTTACAAAAAAAAAATATATCAAAAATAAAATAAAAAACTACTAAAAACATTTTCTTTGTATTATATTGGCATCATGAATGAAAAATGATCTAATTTGTTTTCTAGTTAAACGAAGGATCAGGAATGGAATTTCATTGTCAATTTCCTTACAAAAGGCGATGTTTTAAAATCATTTAGGGCTACACCATTACTCAAGTATTATACTAGAGCAAGAGCAGAACAGTGTACCTTTTAAGAAGTTAAATGTATATAAATAATAAATGGATAGAAATAGAAAACCGGAAACAAAATGGGAGATAAAGAAGTAAAAATAAATGAAAAAAAAGAACGTTTTTAGTGTATTTCTATTGTGAGTATATAAAATTTTAGAAATTTACAGCATATCGATATTTGAAGTGCCATTTCCAGTGGTCCTTGTTGTTTTTGTCACTTGATTCGGATGTAACATTGGAGGAGGACTGCCACACCATACAATCTGAAATTAAAAAGAAAAAACAATTAAAAGAGATAAAGAAGGATTAATGAAACATTAAAATTTAAATGTATTTTTTCTTTGTTATTTTTGTTCTTGAAAAGAGAATTGGATTAAAACCGTTCAGCCTTGTTAAAGAATGGAAGAATTTTATAAATAAAAGGAGTAAAATTCTTGTTGGTCACACACCAATACAACAAAAAAAAGGAGTACAAATACATATTGATCCTTTGAAAACGGAGTTTTACAGTTGTTGTTGTTATTGGATTGGGATGACATTTCTGATGAAAGTCTGGCAGTTTAAAAAACATTTTGGAAGCAATAAAACCCACTTAAAGTGACACAGATGGAGTTAATATGGGTAAGTTAAGTTTCGCAGATGGTTAGTTAGTTAGTTTATGACTTTTTTCGAGAATAAAATGAAGTTTTAAGAACATTTTACAGCAAAAAAATGTAGCAGATGACAAAAAAGCAAAAACTTAGATTAATTTAGTCAGAAAAAGATAGTTGATAGGTTATGTAAAATGCACGATTGAATCGCACGTACCTGCTCTTGGAATTCAAAGTTATATTAAACATTATACTCGCTAGGCATTGGAGAAGCCCGTTTTGGGCATAGTTGTTATAATAGATTGAAAGAAAGTATCTACAAAATTAAAAAAAAAAAATAAAATATTATTCGTTTTGATTATTTTCAAAACTTTTTTGTAAAATTTAATTCATAATACTTTTTGAAAAATGATAAGTTTCGAAAAAAATTGTTAAAAACCCGTTCATAAAGCCGGTATTGTTGTTTGAAAATAACTCCATTTCTTAGAAAACTGACGTAGGTAATTTATTTTTCTGACTTCATATTCCAATAGACAATATCAGAATCTTTTTTAACACTTTGTGTCTGGAATAAATTATAATTTATTTTATTTATTTTATTACACCTAACAAAGTTATATGGCAACTTTATTGAAAAAGAATCTCGCATGTGTTACGTCGATTTTTTCAAGTCACAAATCGATAAAATAGATACACACGTTCTTATGGAAAGCGACTTATAATCGAATGATCAAACCGATGCGACGCAACGAAAAATGTAGCCGAGCTTTCAAATTCTCCATCGTTAAGATTGAGAACGGAAAACAGCATAATAATTCATAATTTAAGTATTTTGTTGCTATTACAGTATGTCTTATATTCTTCCGTTTTCACACACTCTTCGTGACTCTGTGCTCTTCTCTGTACGCAGTATTTAACGCTTTTTTCCGCGGTAGTAAGCACTTTTTTTCATAACTTCCCATGCAGTATTTTACGATCATTCCCGTGGTTTTTAAAAGTTCCACTTTATAAGTTTTCCGCGCTCTTGTACATGTGATTCCGTGATTTTTGCCGTGAATATTCTTCAACGACTCATCAGATTTTTTTCCTTGACCTTCCAGGCTTTTCTCTGTGACTTTCTTCGCTTTTCTCGTGACTTTTTTACCCTTTTTCCCGTGGTATTAAACACCGTTTTCTATATTAATAACACAAACAGTCCTATATTATGAATGTATCGAAAATACTTTACGGGATTTCGTACCCTTTTCGCTTTCCTTACATTTTTAACAAAAGAGGCACGAAACACGAATTTTAAGCGCAAATGGGACAAAACCATGTCAATATTTCTGTCGGGAGAACTTTTTCCAAATAAAATGTTGAATTGGGATTGAAATGGAAATGAATACCGCATAGTGCTTATTCGGGATTGGAATCGCCACAAACGCAAACGAGAAACGATTGATATTCGAACTTTCGTACAGAAGTTTTGAAAAAGAATTAAGGTTTATTTTCAAGCACAATGTATTTAATTGTTGTTCCTACTCTTATTTAAAAAAAGCTAGTAAAAAAAACTTTTTTGGTGGACTTTTAATGACTTAAGAGTTTTTGCCTGAATAAATTGTGGAAAAGTGGACTTATGTTGTTATGAAATGTGTTGATTACAGCTAAACTCGTTTTGCGAAAAATGGACTTATGTTCTTCTGCCTATCTGCTACAGAAATTAACTAGTGGAATTTAAAAAATGACATTTTTTAATAATGCATTTATAATGGTTATACGTGTTTTTAACAAAGTTCGATTTTTTTTTTATTTCAAACTTCAAAATAGCTCATAATGTAAAGATAATACCTGGCAAGTTTAATAGTGGGCGTGAAAGTAGCTTAGAAGTTACAGTTGTTGCAATGCTAAAGTATGTATCTATTCTTACAATTTACGTTTTCAAAGCCTTGCTTTGGCATTGTAACTTCAAAACGTCTATCACGCCCACTATTAAAATTTGCAGGTATTATCGATACACTAATTGTTTTATTTTTTTTTAAGGAATTTGGTTAAGCTTAATAAATACATTTAAAGTAGAACATATCGTCCCTTTTATGCCAGAATGATGTATATGAAAAATTTAAAACTAGTTAAGGTCGGTTTTCAAAGCCAATCGCTGTCGTAAATTTTGACCGAATTCACTATTTATAGACTTGACTTTTGGCACAGTTTTAGTTTCTTTAAAACAGATTACCGCATTAAATATCATTGAAGGAAGCAACGGGAAAAAAATTTAACTTGTAAATTCGTGTTTCTGGCACAAGAAAATATTTTTAAAAAATACGTTTTAATCGTTCCTGAAGCATGTCACCATGGTAAAACTTTTTAACAGAAATTGGATGGCTTAACCAAATATCAATAAATGACAATATTATACTACGTCCACGCTCCATTAATTTCGGTGAAGCCAAATTTTTTTTCAACAGTAACATATACGGTATGGCATACAAGAAACTGGAGGTCGAAGTTTAAAGTAAATCGTAGGTTAATAACATTTTTAGAACCACTTTCATCATTTGATAAAATTCGAATACAAGACTTTCGTAAAGTATCTATTTGCCATATGTCAATTCACTATAAAATTGAATGGTTTGATGACTGACAAGTGAATTTTATTTAATTCACACAGAAAGTTTCAAATAAACATTCGGTCTGAAAAAAAAAACAAAACCAATATCGTTTTGAATGAATAATGTATAAAATTCATTGTTCTAGTAATCGATAAATCGAAAAGGGATGATTATTTTCAACAAAAAGTATACATTCATAAAACTCCACCCTTATCTAACTACCTTATAACTTCCCACATAACTCATTCCCTAACTACTTGACGGTATCAGTTTCATTGTAAGATGGTTGACAATCTAAAATAATTGCCATGAACAAAATCCACTTGTTGTCTCCTCTCAAGTGCATCGCATCTCCTCAAAAGTTTCAAATCCCTCGCAACCGTAATAAACAAAACAAAAACAATGATATCAACTCCCTACTTTCGCTCTATACAGGAACTGTTTAATTAGATGGTTTTAATTCTGACGAACCCCCATCAATTAATCCTTTTTTTTTAATTCCCTGATATAACTTATTTTTCAAATAAATCTAAAAAGGATCTCTTTAGGGATTTGTCTATTTTATTAGAGTTTCTTATTAACAAATTGTTGAACAGTTGAAATTAGAAATAAAAAAGTAGAACTTACCTTTCTAAAAGCCTTTCGGAAGTTGTCCGATAAAAAGGCGTACAGGATCGGATTAATGCAGGAATTTGTGTAGGCCAATACATGTGAAACAATTTGAAGAATCACTGTAACATGTGAGCTGGCATATAAGTTCAACGCTTTCAGGACCAGTATCACCTAAAAAAGTAAAAAGAAACACAATTAATTGCTAGAAATAAACTATGTATATAATTCCAAAAAAACAACTTGAAATTAATGCAATTAAATTTAAAACACCAGAAACCTATAATACAATTAAGTTCGTACATCTCAGGGATGTTTACGCTACAAGCTATTAAGCTGGCCGACGACGACGATGAGAACAAAGTTTTCTACAGGCATCAGTATTAGGAACTAACATTAAAGTCTGGGTGTGTTTGACAGTTAGTTTTGAAAGAGAAAACTTATCCAAGGCTAGCAAAGTTTTGTTGTACAGAAAAGTTGCTAACTGTCGGTAGTGTTTGATGTTATAAAGCCAGCAATTTCAAAATATCACATCAGCTCAGGTGTTATGGTCGACTATAAGAGGTATGTAGGTATGGGCACAGAAGGACAAAGTTTTTTGAAGTGTTTTTTGATACCAACTTTCGATTATGTGGGTTGTAGAATGTAGTTTTGTGTATTAATACTGAAAACTATTTCAAATTGAGAATATGTTCTAGTGAAAACCTTAATTAAGGTGTTTCTATGCTTCAGTTAGGTTTTCCATATGTATCCGTTGTCCGATAGAAATAACATGACCTAATTTTAGATTTTCCAGAGAACGTATATTTTCTTCTTTAGTTTGAATAATGTATTTTTTTTTTGAGGTAATTATGTTTTAAATTAACCTCTGCCAGCTGAATTCTAGTTTTTATTTGCATATTTTTGTAAATCAAATTTTGACATTTTCCAAGAAAAGGTTTTCAAAAATATATTTATTTGCATCAAGTTTAATTTGATTTGATTTGTTTTCGAATAATCACCAAACTAAAATTTCATGCGAACTTGGTTGCAACAAACTGATGGTCAAATTAAAAGTGGATCTAATGAGAAATGATATATGACCCCAAATGTAATATGGACATTTCCAACGAAATTATTTTATTCGCTTTAGATTAGAAATTGTGAATTTGTGAATTTTTAAGTGGGTTGTGGAATAGGCTTATGAAAGTCTAAAAACCCAGTTAAGTAGGATTCGTGCGACGCACGATTGATCGATTAACTTTAGTCGGTACTATTATTGTTTCTTGGAAATAGGGACTAGATATGCATAGGGATGCCACTATTTATACCTTATAGCTTCCATACGATTACGCACAGCTAGGTAATGCTTGGTTGTTTACATAAGACATTTTTTACATTTTCGGATAAGCCGCGTTTTGATAGTAAAATATTAAGTGTTTTCACCCCAAAGTTTCGCTTCAAATTTCACTGAGCATGGTCACTGGGAAGCGAAACGTTTAGGGTGAGTACGGTATTGAAATCACTCAATATTTTACTAAAAAAAAAAAAATCCAAAAAGTGTTACCGTTTTAAAAAAAATATTTATTTTTGCTTATTTGTGCATATCAGATAACAAAAACCTAAAATTTTCAAACTAAGTTAATACATAATAGCTTTAGACTACATGAACAACTTCGTGCGATCCAGTCGTGCATTTTATTTTTACTGTTTTTGGAAAAAAGACATTTAGGCCGTTGAAAACATGTAAAAACAACACCTGGTGTGGTAAAATAACTTGGAATGTGTAAAATTGTGGATCGTTTTGTACGAAAAAAAAGGTTTTTCGCTATATCGGTTTCGGTCGCGGCTCAAAAATTGTACATATCTATAAATGCTTTAACTAAATCCAAAATATTTTTTGAATTAACTTTTTTTTAGTAGGTACTGCCCCAAGTCATTTTAAATTTTAACATATTTTTTCATACAGTAAAGCCGTATGATACTTATTTTTTTTCTTATTTTTAATATTTAAAAAAAGCAAACAGCAGTACGACATGTTTCAAATAGAAAATTACTTCAAGAGCGAGCGAGCCAAAAATGTCATAAAATTAGTACTAAAAATGTCAAAAAAAAAGAAAATAAGTTTACTTTTTCAAGATCATTTCTTTTGTCGTTTTCACTACAAAATTGTTTTATTTTTTTCATTTATTTTTATAAAAAAGATCTTTATCCACACATATTTCTCGTTTTTAACTTTTTCAATTAGTTAAATTTTTTTTCCACATTTTTTCTTCTAAACACAATTTCGTCATTTTAGAATTTGTTTGTTTGTTTAAATTCAAAACAAAGCATCCTATCTTCTTTAATTTAATATACGGCAAAATATTGAAGATATAGCAGAAAGCATAGATTTTTACAATCGAATAACGGCAAAAAGAAAAAAAAGTTATCGAAATTAAATAAAACTTCAACCAACAAAATATGAAAACAACATTTTGAATCCCTTTTTGAAAAAAATAGTTTTTTTTCACATTCTACTGGAAGCAGTTCAATATGTTTTGATTAGGGTAACAACATTTTATTGTAAGAAAATTAATCTAGAAATCTAAGCAGTTTTTCTTTATTAGGACGAACAATTTGTAACAGGACCAAAATCTGAAATACTCCATTAATTTTATTTTTCTCTAGGAAATCAAAATATCGTAAAAGACAACAGGTTGTTCATTTTCTGCAAGCTAATTGTTTTTCTATTTCCGTTTACGATTTTGCACTCTTTTCTATTTTAAACACACAATTTTAATTAAGGATCTAGTGTCTCTAGCTATTTTTAACCTCCTCTACCTTGCAAGAACGATAGGTGCAACCTTAAAGGCCATCGAGTATTTTGTTTACGCCTTACAAAGCTCATATCCGGCTGACACGTAGTTGACTGTTGGAAGCACCGGATGTTAACCTTTGCAATAAAAACAGTCTCTATTTTTAATATAAAGGGTATTCCATGGTCACCACAGACGAAAAACATTGGTTCCTGAGGTGTTCTGAAACCAATGGGGGTAATTTCCTCGTTTTTGCTTAATTTTCAAGTTTCGGTGTTTCTATGTAGGTATATTTGTCACACAACAAAAATATCTTAAAAAATTTTAACATTTGTTAAAACAAGAATTAATTACTTTTGAAATTTGGTAGAAAACTTTTTCCTGTACGAATAGCGGTTTTCCTGTAACTTATTCAAGCACGAAGTGGATTATTTTAAACTTCGAAAGTTTTTGGCGTTTACTGCGGGACACCCTGCATTTACATGGTAACATATAATTAATTTGCATTGTTATTAATAGAAGATGGGTGGTAACGAAAGAAAATTTTCTTTGTGTGGGCTTAAAGAGTAATTTACGTATACTTAAGATTTCTGTTCTTTTGTGAATATTTACAAAATGGGTAAACATAAAACGTGAGTACCTATGTACAGAATGTGTGCATAAGTCTTTAGGTGAAAAATGTTACTCATTGAACCAATATTTTTCTATTATACAGGAAAACACATTAACCCAGAGCCCGCAGTTAGTTTTGGGTGTGAGTGATAGTATAAAAAGATTGGTACTTTTGGAATGGTATTTTGATTATATTTTAAGTCCTTGCAGTCCCTAGGTATGGTGTCGAGAAGTTAAAATGGAATAACATTGCAGTTTCTTAAATTATTATTTTACAACAAAAAAAAAAAAAAATTGCATCTTAAATTTTATAAAAGTACATAGATCTTCTATATGTTTCCAAAAAGTTTGTTTCAAAACTATTAATAGTCCAGTCAATATAGGTATTTACCTCAAAAAAAAATTAAACAGTTTTGAAACTTGGCACATTTACCAAGGGATGTCTAGTGATGTTCCAAAAAAAAGTCTCAAAGAATCTTACGTAAACTCTAGTAGAAACTAGGGGAAACATGCAGTTTTTTCAGTTTTTCGAAAACGGTTTTTCGTATCGAAAAATTGAAATTCGTTGTCCTTGTTTTGTTTCCTGGGTGCGTCATTATTGAAATCATTCGTATCAGAAGCTTTTTATTGTTTCCGAACAAGTTTTAATTCCGTGGTAGGTAAGTTTCCCCAACGCACAACTCCCATCCTGGAGAACCAGACTCTTTATTAGTTCCAAGAGTAAAGATCAGGATAGAACACCTTCATATCGTCCGCATTAGACCGATTTGTAAAATATCTTAAAATTCTTAAGATCTTTAAAAATTAATTTACAAAAAAACTTATCCTGCTATCAAAAGAAATAATTTTACCACTGCAACATGGTTTTGTTAGTGGAAAATCTACAAACAGAAACTTGGCAATTTTTTTAAACTTTGTTCTGTCTTCAATGGATAAAGGATTTCAATGTGATGTGATCTACACTAATTTTGCAAAGGCGTTTGATAAAGTTGATCACCGTATTCTAGGAACTCATAAAGCTTCAGAAATTTGGTATTCACTCTAAGTTTTTGAAACGGATTGAGTCACATCTTTGTGATATGATAGATAACAACGTGGTGGTTACATCGGGTGTTCCCCAAGAAAGCCATTTTAGACCACTCCTGTTCCTGTTATTTGTCTATGATATTCCAAATGTTTTTGTGTATTCTCAATGTTTAATGTGTGCCGATGATTTAAAATTATTTTGTTTAGTTAAAGATACGTCCGACTGTTGAAAATGACAAAAGGATTTGTTCAATCTTTCTGTTTGGTGTGTTAAAAACAAACTGCATTAGAACCTATCTAAGTGTCTAAGCTTAACCTTTTGTTGTCGTTTGTTCCCATTGAATTTTGAATGTTGTTTAGATAGTACAGCACTTGCAAAAATAACAGAAAATAAGATCTAGGTGTTATGTTTGATGGAGAGTTCAGTTTTAACAGCCATGTTGATTACGTCGTAGCTAAATCGCGTTCTATGTTAGGATTTTTCATCAGAAACTCCAAAGAATTCAAAGATCCTTTCACACTTAAGTGCCTATATTTCTCCTACATACGACTAAGATCAATAATTGAATATTTTTCTGTTATTTGGAATCCTTTTTATTCCATTCATTCTATAAAAATTGAAAATGGCTTACGAGATACTTATTTTGTCTCTTGAAATTTGATGCTTGCTTTTTGGTGTGCTAAGTTTGAAAAGGCGTCGAAAATAGTTTTGGTATTATATTTATGAGAGATATTTTGAACTATAAATTTTTGAGAAGGGTGGTTTTGCATCATGTGTGCAATGATGCGTTTATGAATTTCTATGGTGGAAACACTTTTTGCAAAAACTTTATAACTTGTAAATTTTTTTCAAGTCAGAAAAAACGATGAAAAAAAAATTAGACAAAAATAAAAATATATTAATTTTTTCAAGACATTAGGTAGTATAAAATGCGCATATTAATAAATAGGTAGTATAAAATGCGCATATTAATAAACTGTAGTATGACCTTTTTTGCTTTTAGCCATATTTTGCAGCTTCTCTTGACTTACGCATACTTTTTTGCGATCTCCGCCTATTTTAACATAATTTTATCTTCGAACATTAAAGTACACTGAATTTGGTATTCATATTTTATGCACACATGCACACGTGTAGTGTACGATTTCCATCGCTGAAGTTAAAATTTTACTCAGACAGAATCTACAAGCACAGAATTTGAGAAAAAATCTCGTGACTGTTTTGAATTATTGAATGCATCAAAATTTTCAAAAAACTTTCCCAACTTTTGGCAGGACTATGTGAAAGTATGCGTAAATTCAGGCGTTTCCATTAACAAATTCTTATGAACTTTGTTAAAAAAATAAAAAAAAGGTAGTCGAGCCTTAAAAATGTCCTTTTCTATAGCGCATTTTAATCAAATAACTAAGTATTCAAATGGATGAAAAATGAAAAGTTAAAATACAGGAAGGTGTACCTTAATTATAAATAAAATGAAAATTTTATTTTATGTTGAATTTAATACAACTCTCGGACTATTTTATTCTCTAATATGAGAAAATCCCTTACAATGGATATTAACAAAGGATTCAAAATTATGTTAGATGCATTCATGATGGAAATACCGTTAGTTCATATTTGCCTATGGAATATAATTCCATCCAACAATTATAATATCCCTCTTTGAGTTAGACGAACAATTAGTATTGTTTAACATGAATGCCTCTGGAAGTTCACGTGTTTGAGTATCAAAACTTGTATTTGTTTAAACATTGAGCACAGGTGGTGCCTATTCTGTTGAATACTCCTTCTAAGATCTAAGAGCTTTGCATATTAATGATCAAACAAAAGCTGAAAGCAAACAAGAGAATATTTAACATTTAAATTCCTTTCAGGCGGGAGAATACTAAAAATCCGGACAAAGAGCGAAGGGTGGAATGCAATTTATCGAGATACCGACCTCTAAATTAAAAAAAAAAATTAACTGGATTTTTCACTGGAAAAGTGTCATTTTAGGGTCATTTCCAACAATCTCCAATCTTTTTGAGTAGGCATACAGAACAAAGTGATATAGATAAATAAAACTCTGAAACATACCAAAAATCTTAAGAAACTTAAGAAACTTTAAGAGCCGGGTCAAAATAAAAATCTGAAAAAAGTAGAAAAATTAACTATTTGGAAATAGTTTTCCATCTTAAAGCTTGATCCAAAAATAACATGTAATGTAATTGTTTCCTTGTATTAGTTTTTTTATTGCATTTGGGACTAGCAGCTCATTGTCCGTTTTATCAATAATTATACTATTTATTTTCCTTCATTGTTAATAACTTCAACCGTTTATTATATGAATCACCTAGCAATAGACCGAGAGCCGAGGGCAGATTTCTTGCGTGAGAGGTAACCGATCCAAAATAATGGTGTAAGTAGTCCTGGTTATGGTGATGACGAATACCTTAGTCTGCCTGTATATTTTAGGAGCGTTGTCGAGAAAAAATGCATACAAATTACCATTTTTCTGAAAATCGATTTACTGAAGGTAACCACTTAAAATTTATTGATAACCAATGCCACAAACTCACTGATAGCAAATATACCAACGGCAGACATTTTAAGTGGGGCCAAACTATCGGATTTCTGTTGGGGCCAAAGAACTTTTAAATAACGATGCGAAATTTAAATCGATGTATAAAATGTCGGAAAAACCAATTTCGAACTTTTTTATTTGACTTCTCATTTTTTTCGAAACAGAATTGGGGATTGTTTAAGTGCTGAAATAAGGTTACAAATCATACCGAGTGGTAAATACCGAAACAGTACTGCTTGCTTGTACTCAGGCTCAGTATACCGATTGCATACAGTACGGATACAGCACGTACCGCACCAATTAAGAAGGCCTCATTCAAATGTACGCGCTAAGTAAAACAAATCGTTAGGGTAACTATAACGTTGAATTTTGAAAATATCTTAAAAATCATTTTGATAATTTCAAAAATATTTCAAAACAAAAACAATCAAAAAACTTCAAATTACTAGCAGAATAATTGCAGGGACAAATAGTTTACTAGTAATTAAACTGGTTGGCCATTTCGTGTAGGGATACACAAATACCAACAAACGCTACTAGTTCTGTTCGCCTGCCAAATTTCATTGTCACGTAAGTCACTTAAGAGAAAACCAGAGAAGAAAAAAAAAGAAAACGGTTTTATGGCAGGTACCGGTAACAGAGATTTCTGAAAAAGACTTTTTATTAGAAGATGGACCTTCTTCCAAAAGTAGCACATAATTTGTGTGATCGAAATCGTAGTGTGACGAATATCAGTTTCACCTAAATCAAGTTAAGTTTTACCTAAACAGTTAATTTGTGATCAAAAATGTTCCTTGAAGGAAAGTTTTTGGGTAAGTTTTGAATTCTTTCATATTTTATATTTTTAGGGTTGTTGAATCTGAATATGAGGTTTGGCAAGAAAATTTCGTGACGCAAATTTTCTACGTTTTTCCAGTTTCCAGGAAATTGTACCCTGTAAGATTAGTTTTTTTTTTTTTTTTACAACTATATAGCTACGTTCTGGTTTCAAATATAGTGATCGTGGGTGCCGTGGTTGATTTAAAAAAATGTATTTATTTGCTTTTCTTAAAATGATATTTTATTATTTCAATTTGTAATAACTATGTATTGTAACTTCAACTTCTGACGATCAAAACACAACTGGTGTCAATAGGTATCTTAAAAGAGAAGCAAGCAGCAAGTTGTGGGCGAGAATGCATTGCAGCTAAAAGTGCTGCATTGCATTCTGCGAATTCAAAGATAGATAAGATTCTTATTAAAAGCATTCTTATGAGAAGCATAAGAATTAAGAATGTGCTGACTCTATTTAAAGGGTCCGGATGTGACTCCTCCCCCCATAGATTCAACGGTCTCCGTTGAACAAGGATTAATTTTTAATTCAATAGTATTGCTTGCTTTTCCTTTAGATTTACATTTAAAATATAATAAAATTGTAATTATAATTAACATAATTAATACAAAAGTTAAACTTGAAGTTACCTTGTGGTTATTTTCAACATATTTTATATATTTTCTGTTTTCAATATTCCTTAAATTTAAATCAGATAATGTAAAGTTACTAAATATTTTACTTGTATTGGTTATAAAATGCGGTATTACAAAAGTTTCATAATAAGTTTTCTGTTTTACACTTATTTCGAATTCTTTTAATTTTACTGTACAGTTTTCAATACTAATAATATTGTGATTTTTAATGACAATTTTTTGATCAATGCAGTCTTGATCAATTTCAATGACTCCCAGGTTTTTAGTTACAATGGTGTGTTCGTTAATTTTTGTTATTGAAGTCTCTTTATTACTTTTATAGTTACAAACATTATTTTCATTTAAAAGATTTCTTATACATTTGTTCGGAAATGGAATTAAATTATTTTTTAAAAGATTTTCTGTATTTGAGAGGTAAATTTTCATCTCATTTATGATTACAAATGTTATATCAAATTCAATTTCCATTGAATCTAGGTTTGGAATAGGTATAATGGCTGAATTATAAAATTTTTCTTTGCAAAATATCGGAATTGATACAACGAATATTATAAGATTATTTTTTAATAGCACAGCAGTTTTTATAAGTGGTAACATTTCAATAGTTATGTTATAATCTCTCATTTCATCAATATTAAACATATCGTGTTCTAGTAAATTTATTTTTGATAACAAAATATTGTCTTTAATTTTAGAGATTTCATTTTTTAAATTACATGAGTACATGTAAAGCTGTAGGATCAAAGAGTTTTTGTCCGTCTTAAAAAGAATGTCTTCTGTCAAAGTCGAAATGTTTTTATAAAATTGATTCATTTTCACATCGTTTTCTATGATGTGCTTTCTGATGGTTTCAAAATTCTGAATCATATTATTATTTATTTCAACTTGTTTGTTCGTTTCGTCAGTTAATTGTTTCATATTCTTTTCTACATTTTCCATAAACGAATATATTTGCTTAGAGTCTTCACTGTCCATAGTTCCTGCTAACAATTTCATACCGTTACCCCAAATATTTATTAAACCTCGCTTTTGGCGTGTAGTTTTCATGTAGTTTCTAAAGCAATACAGTTCTTGTTTTATTGAAATTATTTCTTTTTCAATAATTGTCATTCCGATTTCCATTACTGAATTACTTGTTTTAAGGGATTGAAAGCTTGCTTCAATTGCTTCTGTCGCTTCTAAATATTTTGATATGTTTACAATGTGTAAAAACTTATTGTAATGATCAATTATTTTAGTTTCTTCGAATCTGACAATGGTATACCCATTGTCATTATGAATTGGGGTAATGTCAATTCGTTGTCCGCTGATTAGAGGAACTAACAGCATTAGAATTGCCAACGTCATCATTTTGTCTGTAATGATAATTTTGGAATTTAGTTTTACGTTTGACTTGGTTCTTATAAGATTTTTTTGGATGTTTGTCAGATATCAAATGATTGCCTGCTTGTTTATAGTTTTTTATATTTATATACTTAGGATTTGACTTCCCTATTCTATTATTTCTAACGAATTCATTTTCAAAATTAGTAACAGTTTCTCTGTTTTCGTTCAACTTATTTATTTTATTTGTTTTATTTGCATGTAATAACTTAGACAATGAGGTAATTTCTTCCTCTGAAATAATATTGTTTATAAAGTCTATTGGCCTCATTTTTGTACTTGTATGAATTGTATTGTTGTATAAAACAACCGCTTTAAAAACTTTTTCATCAAGACTATCTTTGTTGCAAGGATCAGCATTAAACAGTCTTATGTGTTCATTAAATGTTGAATGCAAGCGTTCTATGTCAGCATTGCCAGTTTTCAAATAAGGGGTTGTGACATGAAGTTGAATGTCATTGGAAGTTAAAAATTGTCTTATTGAAACTGTGTCTAGTTCATTATCAGTAACGATAAGTTTTGGTTTTCCCAAATATTGCATTCGGGTTTTAAGTGCTTTAGTAATTGAAATCCATGTTCTGTCCTCTAAAAGGTGAGCCGTAGCATATTTGGTGAGTTTATCAATTGTTGTCAAATACATGACATTTCGCATAGGAAACCATATATCTACGTGAACAATATCGTTATGTCTTGCAGGGGTATCTGTTATATTAAATTTATGTTTTATAGGCATCCTGTCAAATTTAGCTGAGTTACATATGTTACAATTATTTATGAATTTTTGAATTTCTTTTTGAAGGTTTGGATAATAGTAGTTAGCTTTCATTTCTAGGAATATTTCGTTAATCCCTCTATGATTATTTTTCAAATGTTCATATTCAATGATTTTCAACAATTTTTCTTTATCGGTTAAATCTTCCAATACTTTACTAGTTTTCATTATTTTGAGATTTTTATTTTTTGAAAAATATTTTACGTAATTGTTTTGAAAAGTCAAAAACAATTCATTATCCTCACAAAATACAACTATTAAACCTTTTTCGGGTAATTGATTTCTCATCAATTCTAATAAATTGCTTTCAGAATTTATATACAACGTGGTTCGTATTTTCTTTTTAAAAATAATTTTTTTTGTCGTGGATTCCCTTATTGATTTTTTTAATACGAATTTGTATTTAAAAATATTCAGTGGTTTTTCAGTAATAGATATAAAATCGGCACTGTCAGTGTCTGCACTGTGCACGGTGTCAATTTCGTCATCAAAGATCTCGTTGAGATTTATTAAAACTTCATCTGCATTGTCGATCTTTTCATAGTTTATTCTGCTTAGCCCGTCGGCTACTACATTTTCTTTGCCTTTAATATACTCTATTATGAAGTCAAACTCATTTAATTTTATTTTCCAACGTTGTAATTTCATGTTGGGCTCTTTTAAGGAATTTAACCAAACTAATGGTTTGTGATCAGTTTTGACCACAAAACTTCTTCCATATAAGTAAGGCCTGAAATGTTTGGTTGCCCAAACAATGGCCAAAAGCTCTTTCTCTATTGTACTATATTTTTTTTCGTGATCATTCAGAGATCGACTTGCGAAACTTATAGCCTTATTATCTTGGGTTAAGACTGCCCCTAACGCATAGTTGCTGGCGTCTGTTACTAATGTGAACTTCTTTTTGAAGTCAGGGTGTACTAAAATTGGATCATTTTTAATTAGTTCTTTAAGCTTATGAAACGCAGCTATGAATTTTTTGTCTTTTTTATTGACTTTGGTATTCTTTTTCAAGTACTTAACAAGGTGATGAGCAACTTTAGAGTAATCTTTAATAAACCGTCTGTAATAACCTGTGATGCCAAGAAAACTTTTAATTTCTTTCTGATTACTCGGGAGTGGTATTTTGTCTATAGCTTCAACTTTTTTAGGATTAGTTTTAATGCCGTCAGGTGTAACCACGTGACCTAAAAATGCGGTTTCTTTTTTCATAAACTGACATTTATTCAATTGAATTTTTAGATTAGCCTCTCTTAATCGTTTCAAAATTTTGGATAGTGATTCCATGTGTTCTTCAATACTAGTTGAAAAAATCAAAATGTCATCCAGGTAAACAAGACAAATTTTGCCAATATATTCTTTTAATACATTGTTAATCAGTCTTTGAAATGTGGCAGGTGCATTACGCAATCCAAATGGCATACGAAGAAATTCGTAGTGACCATTGGATGTGGAAAACGCGGTCTTATGAATGTCGCTATGATGCATTTCAATTTGATGAAATCCCTTAGCGAGATCCAGCGTTGTAAAGTACTGACATCGACCTAATTTATCAAATATCTCTTCGATATTTGGCATAGGCTGTCGGTCTTCTATTGTTATCTCATTAAGTTTTCGGTAATCGATAACTATGCGCCACTGTTTTTTACCTGAAAGGTCTTCTTTTTTGGGAACTACCCATATTGGACTATTGAAAGGACTATTAGATTCCCTAATTATACCCTGCCTAAGCATTTCTTCAATTTGTCTATCGACCTCATCCCTATGTACTTCCGGATAACGGTATAATTTTGAATAAACTGGTAGTTCATGTTTTGTATGTATGTGATGCTTTACTTCATTTGTAAACGATAAATCATCATTTTCATTGTAAAATGTTCTTTTAAATTTCTTCAAAACACTGTAAAGTAAACCTTTCTCATGTTCACTTAAATGCTCGCTTTCAATAAATTCACCTATATTGTTATTGATTCCCACCTCATTATTAAAATTAATTTCTACTACATTTTCATTATTATATGCAAGATTGTCATAAATTTCTTCTTGTTTATCGAAATACAACTTAAGCACTGCTTTATTCAATATTAACTGCTGTTTAGGGTAATCTACAATTGCATTAAATCTTTTAAGAATATTATTACCTATTATTCCATCGTAGTTATTTTTGAGATCGTGTTCTAGAAACTCGCAAAAAACATCTTCGTTTTCATTGAATTCCTTGAAAACTGGAATTGAACACATTGTATTTAAAACAAAACTATCTCCGATCGATCTCACTGGTATGTGAACTTGTTTTTTCCATTTTGGGTGACATATCTGAGGTTTAATGACACTGACTTCTGCGCCTGTATCAACAATAAAGTAAAGTTTTCTAATTTCAGTATTAATTATTATATAGGGAAGGTGTTTGGGCTCTCCATTAAAAAATTTCCCAATTCCATTGGTTCTGTGGATCGTGCACCACTGTTTTGTTGATTTCTACTTCTATTAGCAGATCTTTGATATTGGTTAGAATTGGAATTATTTCTGAAGGGGTTTCCATTTTGCTGGTTGACGTTAAAATTCTGATAATTTCTACTAGTACGCGTATTTCCTGACCCATAATTATCAAAAGGGTTTTGATGATTTCTATTTATATTTCTGTAAGTATTTCCTGATTCTTGGTTTTCGTTTAAGTTTTGATTATTCCTATTAATATTTCTATATGTGTTACTTGATTCCTGATTCTCATTAAAGTTTTGATTATTTCTGTTTCTAAACGTATTAGTACCTCTTTGGAATTCGAAGGAATTTTGATTGCTCCTACCTCTGTATGGATTTCCTGTTGATTGATTTTTATTCGAATTTAAATTATTTTTGATATGGTTTGATTGATATGCTGTATAACTTTGGTGACGCGCTTCTAAAATTATTTTATAAGCGGCATCTAGTGTACTTGGGTTTCTACTAAAAACTAATGTTTTAGTAGGCTCTGGAAGATTCTCTCTAAAAACATTCAGAGCTATCCTGTTTACCTCATCAGTTGTGTAGTTTGTGTCACCGTGTGATAGAATACGAATATGTATTCTACTGGTAATTTTGTTTATTTCATAAAAATACTTTTCAATAGTAGAGTCTACTCTACACATTTTCAATTTGTCTATTAAGGTGAAACTATTTTCTTTTTCACCGAAATTCTCAAGCAAAATTTCTTTGATTCTTTTCCAGCTTTCTATTAAGCCGTGTCTTTGGAGAACTGGACGTGTGCGTCCAACGCATTTATTTTTAAGGAAACCTATTAGAACTTTTTTGTTGTTGTCGTCAAAGCTATCAATCGTAGGAATTAAATAGTCAACCTGCTGTAGAAAGTCCACTAAATGGTTTTTGTCGGTTCCGTCAAAGTCTTGTATGTTCTTAATACAATTAAGAATTAAATTCATATTTTCTACTGAATTAGCCATTTTTTTTTTTTTTTTTTTTTTTTTTTTTTTTTTTTTTTTTTAACAAATGTTATAATAATGTGGAGAAAAAAAAATGTATGATTTTATTTTGAATAATGAATAATTTTTGTTTATATGTATTAACAAAAACATACACTAAAAGACAATTAAAAAAATTCACTGCAGTCATTTGATTCAAAACAGCTTAGCTAGCTATATTATTTTTTTCCTTCTTGCACTATGTATCTCTGTCAATATTTAGATAGGGTTTTGCTTTTTGTCTTACAATTTTGAATTGGAAACTTTGTCGCCTTCTTTTTCAAATAGACCATTTATTTTATGATCAGGTATTCATGAAATTCACTTATATTTCGTTATAAAATACTAAAATAAGAATTGTAACAAAAAAAAAATTATAGTTTTGTTTTTTTTTTTTTCACTTCATTTTGGGAAAACACATTAATGAATTGCTCATCAAATATTATACACTAGGTAGATGGCATAGACTTTTTTTTTATTTTATTTATTTTTCTTTCTCTTCAATTCTTTTTGGCACAGCTATGTTTAGTTAAAATATAATATTTAATAATAATAATCACCATTTCCTGCATTTTCAATCCTATTTCGTGTTGAATTACATCTTTTGTGCTCATCCATCGCTTTGCAATAATTCTTTGTCACTTCTTCAAATAGGGATTTCGATTTTGGGCACAAATTTTGTTGTTGTTGTTTGAGTGTGGTTTTATTGTTCTTCTTTATATTTTTTATTTTTAATCCTCGTCGCCAGTGATCGTGGGTGCCGTGGTTGATTTAAAAAAATGTATTTATTTGCTTTTCTTAAAATGATATTTTATTATTTCAATTTGTAATAACTATGTATTGTAACTTCAACTTCTGACGATCAAAACACAACTGGTGTCAATAGGTATCTTAAAAGAGAAGCAAGCAGCAAGTTGTGGGCGAGAATGCATTGCAGCTAAAAGTGCTGCATTGCATTCTGCGAATTCAAAGATAGATAAGATTCTTATTAAAAGCATTCTTATGAGAAGCATAAGAATTAAGAATGTGCTGACTCTATTTAAAGGGTCCGGATGTGACTATATGGTCGACTTCGTTTTATTGCACTCCACTTAACTAAAATATCGGTTTACTTAAACAAGAAATTTATCACGGGGTTTTTTTCAACAATTTCCACACAAACTTCGGAAAATTGAGCTTCGCTTAGGTTAAAACTCCTTTTAATTGAAACAAACAATCTTGACCCAAATGAATATTTAATATTTTCACTTATTCAGCTCCGAATAACTGAAACTACTATTACTATTTTTAATCGAACAAACCTTCTCAATTTTACATGTAAAACTTAGAGATCATAAAGAATAAGATACGAAAACTTTGTACGTTTCACCCCCAAAAACCAATTTTTGTTCACATAAATAATTTTTTTTAAGAACCTCCTCTAATGTAAAAATTGTTTCAGTTATCCGAAGTTCGTTTAAATTAGAACTCTGCTTAGCTGAAACAAATTTTCCTCAATTTTAGTGTTCCAGCTAAGCGGAGCAGACTGTATGTGAGATATCATTCAACCTGCACCCTACTAGACGACCTTAAATAATCTGAAATGCATTTGTTTTTAAACTACAAAAAAACTATTTTCTTTAACTATATGTTGGTCACACCAAAAGAATTTCTACTCTTTTCTGGTGTGAAATATGTAAGTCTTAGCCAGACGATCTTAAAGAGCCTGATATACAATATGGGATTCTTAAAGGACGTCTGGAAGGGTACAGGCTGAATGTAATCTATCTGAGACTTACATATTTGAAACCAGGAGAAGGTAGAGATTATTTGGTGTGACCAACATATGATTATATACTAAAAGAAAAGAGTTTAACGAAGTTTTTTTTGTAAAAAATCCATGCCTACCTACTTTAAGGGCGTCTAGCAGGAAGAAGGCTGAAAACACACATACTTTTTTTAATCAGGAGAATTATTCTGATGTTTTGATATATGTATTACTCATATGGTTACACCTCTGACAACCAAAGATGATTTTCGCTTTTTTTGTGAGCGTCTGGCACGGCGAAAGGTGATGGTAAAACGTCTGGCACCTAAGAACTTGAAATCAGTGCAAAATTCTCTATCGTTTACACATGAAGTGCAGTTTTCGAACGACCGCCTACGGCCCCGGCTCAAAGGAATCTCGTTATCTCGTTTTGTTATCGTGCATATCTACACATACTATTATACTAATTTTGGTTATACCTCCACTCCCAAAATTTATTGCCAGCTCTGGCTATCTTAAGAATACTGAATTCACCAAAATCTTAGCCCATAATTGACTACGTAGAAATAATAGTTTCCAAGATACGCTTTTTCAAACTTTTTCAATATCTGAGACCTCTAGAATGTTTAATAAAAACAGTTCAGTGCAATGTGTTGTTGACCCAGGAATATATTTCGGTTTTGTTTTAGAAAGTGTTTACAATAATTTCTGGGTCTGAAACAAATAGCAGCTGGGCATCATATGCAGCGTATGTTTTCGAAATATTATGACATTATGTCCCTTCATTTCTGTAGGCAATAAATAACCTACACAAAGATTGAACATTTTTTTAAAAATTATTTATTGTTGGTTTAGCAAACTAATTCATTGATAATTGTAAAATAAAGGGAAAGTATCCTTAACGTCATTGTGCAAAATAATTCTTTTTTAAAACGGTTATCTCTTTGTTCTTCTGCTGAAAACAATGATATCTTTTATAAAATGCTTGGATACACCACCTGAAAAAATGTTTTACTGGCTGATGGTACTTACATGAATTGGAAGCCAACAAATGGCAAATGCTAGGACAACAACCACTACCATTCGAGTTACTCTTCTTTTGCCTTTTCTAAAAGTAAACAAAAAAAAAAACAGACACAATTTTTATTCACTAAATTTGAATTATTTAAATTTGATGTTTAGCATGTTCTACGAAAATGTACAGTGTTCTGAGTTTGTATTATTATCACTAATTGTTTCGTCGTGTGTATTGACTGATAAGAACGCTTTGAACTTACGTATCTTTCTGCACTTGCTAGAACTTTGGCATTTAGTTTATGCTATAAAGTACCATAACCCACGTGTTTGGTGTACCATAGAGGGACCAGGAATTGAATAAGCAATCGTCCTTCCATTTTTTAGTTTCATTTTACCGGCAAAATCAATTCAGTTCGAAGAATTTAAACATTTCCATTCTCTTTTAATTGATAGGCGCTCAAATTGATTTTTCGAACTTTGTGGAGAATTAAATGGTTGATGAATTTCTCTCCAACTTATACTCAATAGAAGAACACAATTATTTACCTTACGTGTGCTTCCAGTATAGTGTGTTATTTATGGTATTTTGTACAACGTGTATTTCCGTATATAAAGAACCGTCCGTGTCGACATGTTTCGGAAGTTCTAAATGACCAAACCTGCGAAATCTCTCATTTCTACCCACACCACCGCAATGTGTGCACATTTTAGACAAAGTACCTCTATAAATCAACGCAAACTATGCAACCACAGTCTAAAGTAGAACTAAGAGTGACAGCTTAAGCAAAAGGCTTAGAATAAGATTCTAGGTATAGCGAAAAATGCATGTATAACCTATATGTATGTGGCGGAAGGACATAACTATTCGGAACGGAAGTCAGATGGGTTACAGTTAGACAGGTTAATATCTCAAGTCTGACAAATTACTCGTGTTTCTTTCGTTTCGAATTGTTGACATGGCAACCTTTTTGTGTCAGTTATAAATGCAAGAAATAGTTTACATGGCACCAGAAACCACATTCTTGCATGCTTTTGTTCGTTGTTTTTTTTTCTGAATTTCTTTCTAGTTCTGTTTTGTACTTTTAAGCTGGAAATGTATTGTTGAAAAATAAAAAGAAAAAAAAGGGAATTTTCAAAATGATTATGTGGGTAACAAGCATTGTGGTTGTACCGAGAAAAGAATAAGGATAAAAGGAACTTTTTTGTAAATAATAACTTAGTTCACACGAATACAATTAAAGTGTCAAATCAAATACATTTTGAGATGCTTGAGAAACATGGGTTATGATTTTGAGTGTACTCGGAAGAATCTGAAGAGATATTTCAGCAATGATTTCTTTTTCTTCAAATGAAAAAAAACATACATGCACTTTATATAAAAGCCTCAAGGGAGAATAGACCGTAGAAATCTTTTCACTTGAGGTACTTGAGAGTTTGCTGATTTAAAATAAGGTTTAATGAAGGCAAAATGAATCCTTCATTTGTTAACAAAGAAAAAATAATGAAAAATACTTTAGTTAAGAATAATTTTATAAATAAAATATATAAAAGAAAGTCGGGTTAGTTACACTATTTATAACTCAAGAACTTCGGGAACGATTTTGATGATCTCTGATTTTTTAGATCCGTCACCTTTCATTGGAAATACCGCGGACTACCGTGCAAAAAATATCGGAATGCTGGTGAAAGATCGTGGAATTCTCGGGAAAAAGAAGAAATGTTATGAAAAAGGCGCTTAGTACCACGAGAAAAAGGGAGAAAAGCGAAAGTCACAGAGAAAAGCGTAGAAAGTCGCAGCAAAAAGCAAGAAAAGTTGCGTAAAAATATGCGTAGCACCACGGACAAGCGCGGCAAAATGAATATCGTAAATAAAAGGGCAGAGCGATTCCGTAAAAAGAAAACGGTCGAAGGATATAGTTTCGACGATACCTGTCCTTATTTGTCTCTTCAGATGTGATAGAAATAGCTATTGCCAAAACGATATCGGTTGTCAATAATCGAATTACGGAACGACGGTTAAGTAGTGAAAGAACGTTGATACACAACGTTTTTTTCTGCGATATCCAACGCATTTATTCACGACCTCATACCTTTCTTTCTGAAGTATTCAACACTTTATCTGTGACTTTTTACGTTTTTTCCTCGGATTTCTACACTTCTTCGTGAAATAAGATAATTGCCTTATTACATCCATTTTCAGCTTGTTAGGTACTTCATCAGTTTTTTTAAAATTTGTTTTTAAGGATTTTGAGTTTTATGACCATGGCAACCATATGGTGCAATATTAACTGGTGCTGCTGTCAATTTTACAATTAAACCTAGCACCAACTTTTAGGAAAAATATAATTCTTATATAACGGTACCTGTCATATACCGGTTTTAGAAAAACTCTTTTGATTAAAAAAATCATGATAATTTTTTTAAATAAGGTCTATCTTTAAATGAAAACCATTTTTTTCAAAAACCGTTATTAACGTTACCTGCCATAGAACCGTTTTTTCTTAATTCTGATTTTCTCCTTCATGAGTCAACCAATTTCAGCCATTTTTTTTAAAGAATGCTTTTAAGTTGCCGTAATAGTATTTAATAAAAAAAAAATCGAAAATTATTTTTTTGGATTTTTAAAATAGAGTTTTTTTTTTTTGAAAAATCATTTTTTCAAAAACTAATAAATATTTTTTTTCAAAACTAAGTTTTTGGATATTGATAAATAATATCTTAAGAATACCAATTATAAAAGTCCAATTTATAAAAGTCTTTGAAAACGGCTGTAACGACTTTCAAAGTTTTTTTTCTAAAAATATATCATGATAGAAGAAATCAGATTGCATACTTCGTTTTCAGGTTAAATTCATTTAAGAAGCTGTTTTAGTAATTTGAAAATCGAATTTTATGCTTTTTTAATTTTTTTTCTTAAACTGCATTTACAATTTTTCAATTAAAAAGCTTTAGCATAAATAGTAACTATATCTATAAGAGCAAGTACGTGCGACCCAGTCGTGCATTTTATTTTTTAGTTTTGATGACATATGGCAACGCTTTGTTCCCACTTGCACTTCTGCCAACTTTTTTTCGCCCATAGAATTATAAAAGCTATGTTGTGGCAGCCTTGCACCGATAACGCTTTTCTGAAAAAAAAAATGTTTCTTTTAATTAGCAATAGGGCTCATGATTCTCGCAAAATGTATTCTAGCACCTTATGACTTTGATTTTGATTTTTCGTCGCTAGCTTTTGCGACTATAAGTGGTTTGAACACAGTTTATGTCATGATTCATACAGTGTAAAATTTCAAAATATTATGACAACCAACACTTAGGTTAAGTTTAAAAGATAAAACTAAGTATGGAAGACATATGTAGAGGATGTGGTGACGAGGAGTTACATGAAGATACCGCGCACTTTCTTTGCCACTGCCCTGCGCTGTGTCATCTCAGAAACAGGCTCCTTGGTAGCCACTTTTTTAACGACCTTGAGGATCTTTCTGAGCTTCCAAGCAAAAGCATACTTAAATTCACCAATGCCACAAAATGGCTTGAAAATTCATTATCGTCATCAACAAACAAGACAACACACCAACTTCTCGTAAGAGCAACAATGGACGGAGACTGGGCACCTCGCCCTTACACCAGCAATTCCTACTCTTACGCTGAAAGACAACAACACAACGAACCAAAGCTACCGAACATCACATTGGCTTCCCGCAGGAACGGCACCAAACCAGAAACTGCCGCTCCTCCATTGAACGACTATAACACAACGAACCAACACAACTGCAAAACACACATGCTTAGGGGTAACAATAAAAGGAGACTGGGCACCTCGCCCTAACACCAGCAATTGATGCCTCTACGCTAAACGACAAAGCACAACACAACAACACAACACAACAAACAAAACAAACGAACAACAACTAGGCTTCCCGTGAGGGCGGCAATAAACGGAGACTGGGCACCTCGCCCTTACACCAGCAACTGCCGCTCCTCCGTTTGAACGACTATAACACAACTAACCAAAGCTACTGAACAACACATAGACTTCTCGTAGGGGCGGCAACAAACGGTGACTGGGCACCTCGCCCTAACACCAGCAATTGTCGCCACTGACGTGCACATACATAGGTTTCAACATATGGGAATCACAATCCCTAGGGTATCACAATGGATCTACATTGATCTAAGTGTGACGGTAACAAGAACAACTGTCAGCCCTTTTACCTAACCTAACCTAATGTTAAGTTTAAATTTAAGCCATTTTCAATCAAACTTTCTTTAAATTACGTTTCATTTGATTTGCATTTTCTTTTAAATGCCCCAATAAGAATATTTCTTTCCCCAATAAAAAAGGGAAATTTTATACAAAGCTTATTATTCATTTTTGGAAGCAATAATTTTTGTGGCCTTATTTTATTAAGCTTGTTGTGGTGTTTTTTTCTGTTATTTAATCATTGTGGATTAAAAAAAAAAAAAACAAGAAAAAAAAGAATTACCACCACGTTGTGATCGAGTCAAATTCCAATTTTTATATTATAAAATGTACAACTCTGAGGGTCATTCAAATAAGCACGTGCCTAGGTATCGAATTTCGGTTAAATAAAAATATGGAATCACCGTAGATCTAAATATGACTGGGAAAGTTAAAAAAGAAAACTGAAAAAAAATCACTTCCAGAGTTTATGTTATCATAATTGAATTACAGATGCCAAAAATGAAAGTATCTTCGCTATAGACGTGACCGTAATGAACAATTTTAAGGAGTCGGAGTTGAGAATCAAAGCAAAGCAGTTACATCTTGTTTACAAAGTATCAAATAAGTTTTACTTAGGTTCCTACTTGATTAATAAAATTTAAAAGTATTTACCAATTTGCAACCAGTAATTTAAAGAAGAACACAAAATAAACAAATTGATGTGTTTTCAAGTCACGTTGAATTTGGTAATTTTTGTATTCTTAGTCCTTAGACCAAGTTTATAATAAAGTAAATATATGTATAGAGGGTTTAAAATATATCAAGAGACAACACAATCAAATTATTGAAACACAAAAAGTATTCAATTTATTTATAATTAAGAAGAAACAACTATTGAAAAAACTCAAAATGATGTCTCATTAACTGGCCGGCAAAAACTCATATGTATGAATAGTTCATACTAGTCAGCTATCCATATTTGTTATTTTGGCAATTACCTACCGGTAATGTTTGTCCAACAAAAAAAAATTCAATTTCCCTCTAGGGAGTTACCAAAAACACTTAACTAACAAATTAAAAAAAAAAAAAAACATTTCAGCGGTTTAGCCTGTAGCTCGCGAAAGAGACAAATAGACGCTCAGATATACAGAATTGCTGCACCCACTTTTCTAACATTCTCCATTATTGTAATTTCATATTTGATTGTTATCTCGAATACACAGTCAATTTTGTTTTGCAAAAATTAAAGAAGCTTGAAAATTTGTTTACGGATCGCAAAATATCTTTTTTAGTGGGTCCCTTAAGGTTTCTTTAAAGGCAGTATGCTAATTAAAAAGCACTTTGAGGTTAGGGTGTCACATTACTCGTGGTGTCCAGTTATCCGATCTCAAAGGATAATGCAAGTCGTCATGCATTAAGAAAATAATATGCCTTTCTTTTGCCTCATAGGTTAATTTGTTGTACTACTACCACAACAGTTTTTTTTTTGTTGAGGAGACAGAAAGATAAAAAAAAAAATATTATTGGCCACTACGCGTCTACAGCCTTCACGTGAACCCAGAACTTATTGTTTGCTTGGAAATCATAGCTTACATCACAGCCATCTCACTCGTTGTCTGATGGTGCATCAATGGCCCATCGTTTAGAAGCCATTCTCAAAATGAGTGACATCAGATTTCGAGGACCAAGAGTCAATCCTCATTTTTTTTAGACTTAGAGCTTGAGCAAACCACTTGTCTGTGGTCTATCAACCATTCACTATTCTTCTGATTTGAATTGACGCTCGACAATAGTAGAGGCTGAAATGAATGATTTGTTTTTCAATAAAAAATAAAATGCACGAATGGATCGCACGTACTTGATCTTATATTATATAAAGTTACTAAGTATGATAAGCCTTTTTCAATATAAAATTGTAAATAAGTTTTTCAGGGTCATGATTTAGATTTTTTTTTTGTTATCTATGTTTTAAGTTTTTTTTTGTAACTACACCACTTTACCCTAATTTACATATAGAACTTCAAAAAATCCCGGCGTAGTGGAACCTTACACTATACAACCTTTCACTTGTAGTACAAGTTGTACAATGATTATTATGAAGAAATTAATAAGAAACCAAAAACAGTATTCATGGGCTAAGAAAAAGAGAATTATTAGGATTAAAAACCAGTGTTTTATTAGGGGTTGCCGTTAAAGAACTATAACTTCAATAATTTTTCGCTAAATTTACGGGGTTTCTGTAGTTCATTCGTGGTTTTGTCACCATTGGTTTCAAAAACAATATAGTCTTCAGAATACATAATAGCATATGCGTTTAATTTATATAAATCTTTTCACCAGCTTTGCAAGCTTAATCCGCATTTTTCTGAGAACCAGAACATTTCTATAATACCTTAAATTTTCTTGCTACCTATTCTTAATTAGACATATTTCGATTACTGTTAGAATATGCGCATCTGATATAAACCATAGCTCCTAA
Organism: Meliscaeva auricollis; assembly: GCA_948107695.1. Lineage (NCBI taxonomy): Eukaryota > Metazoa > Arthropoda > Insecta > Diptera > Syrphidae > Meliscaeva > Meliscaeva auricollis. The sequence continues at coordinate 45,521,116 of OX403617.1, read as the reverse complement.
TTGGATCAGTGGTTTTCTATATTAAAAGTTTAATGAAAGAAATATTTCCGTAATTCAAGACAATCATTATTAAATTATACCCACTCAACTCGAAGAAATTTCAGCATACCTCAATCTTGATCACATCAGATTTTCTTTGAATTATTTTAATTAATGGTATACCCCTTCTATAATGTTATGTTCGCATAAGACTAGCTCCAATTTCCAAAATCAAAATAACTCGGGTGAAAAATATAAATGCCGAAATATAACTTTGATCAAATGTGTTTAAAATATAAAATTCCCTAAAGTCTTTGGTTGAATGATGCTTATCTCTGCCGACACGCATTCCACCACAAAAATAAAAACGACTTAACTGAGTTCTCCAACAAAGTGATAAATGATTATGGTAAAGTTATCTAATTTAAATATTAAAACACATCCTGGTGTTTGAACTCTGCTCTGACATGGAATGGCTTTTAATGTTGAGAAAAGTTAATTTCTTTAAATAATCCAGTATAAGGTGGTATAGGTATACCTCCTACACCCAAACCCACATACCATACACAATTTTTGTTTTTTTTATTAAAGAAAAAAAAAAAAAAAGAAAACAAAACAAATCTTTCCTAACATAAACAACATATCCAAAGAGAATATTCTTTTGGATAAAAAATATGTGTACTCTTCCTAAAAGACAAGCACTCTGGGGTACAAGAAAAATTTATTACTGTCTTAATAGGGTGGTTGTGTATTTGATCTAATAAATTCCATTTTTAGTAGAAGGAGTTTTTCCTCTTTTGTATTGTTTAACCAAACCAGAGCCGTGCACACAACTTGCGCGTTCCACCCTTGGACCCTTCACAGAATCAACTTTCACTTCTGGGGCTCCTCGGAAACGTTTTTTTTTTCATTCATCGTTTTGTTTAAACATAAACTCAGGGGCAAATTAAACAGCCCATCTACCATTTTTTGTTGTTCTTCAATGAATTTACTTTTTGACAAACAGCTTAAAGCCTTTTGAATAACTTTCTATATGGGATATGTTCAAACAAATTTTATTTAAAAAAAAAAAAAAAATAACACAATTCTCTTTTCGTTCAATTTAAATGAAATATAACTTAACAAAGGTGGCCAATTGGATATACATTAAATTGTAATAAATTCATTTGCAATAAATATAAAATTTGTGTAAACACCATATTGTACGCATAATTTTGTGTATTTTTGCAGAAATTCATCTGAGCCACAAACTAGATTTGAGCAAATGGCAAAAAACTAGTGTTATTTAATCGATTTTGGTTTTAAATGAGAGAACATTCAATCCCCTATCCAACAGTATAAGGTTGCCCACTAAAAATCAATTAAATAACAGACGGGGTATATTTTCTACACTTGATGAAAACTTAACATCTGAAATGCACTCAATCTCGGATAGTGGTAAGGCAACGCTATATGTTTGAGTTAGACATTGAATACCCTTTCATTAAAAAAAAATATCGATTGCATAACAGATAAGGGTAGTTTATAAACTAATTACAACACTATAACTCATATTATTTACCACCTTAGGGCCACTAGAGCTGTAAAAGACTGCAGTCAATTGGTAATGCAGTCAATTTAGTTGCAGTTAATTGACTTTAAGTTTAACTGCAATTTAGTACAGCTACTTAGTACTTTAATTACAAAATAAGCAGTTAGTAGTGAGTACTAAAATACTGACTGTACAGTTAATGAAAGAATTTAATTACGACTAAAAGTTAATTAACTGCAGTACTTTTTGACTGGTTTTAGGCAGTAAAAAGTTTTTTGCACTGTTTTATTTTCTATTCTTTCAACTCAAAGCTATTTTCATGAAAATGTGACAGTTCTCCAGACTAAAATTTAAAACACAACAGTACAAATACTTTTGTGCTGACTAGAAGACTAACATCAGTCAAAAAGTACTGCATTTAATAAACTCTTATTTAATTAACTGCTTTTATTGACTAATACTAACTAATTATTGATTAATACTGACTTTTGACTTTAGTCTTACAGTCAATGAACTTTTGTAAGTTAAAAGACTTGAGAAATTTAGTCTTTTTAGTCAATTAACTGCAGTACCGAAAAGACTGCAGATTTTACAACTCTGTAGGCAACCCATGTGGAATTTATCACAGTTAATATTATCTTTTATTTAAATTTTGCCATTTTCAAATAACAAATGAGGGTAGATATTTTATATATTAGTCTTTAAAATTTTCGACAGAAATAAATATTACTCATACGCCCCAGGGACCAGTTTAGCTAAACTTAAAAAAAATAATTAGTATATTTATCGCAAACCAAATTAAGAATCCCAGTTGACCTTGCAAAGCGAACATAATATAAGTTTCTTGTAGTTTGCACATAACCACAAACTCCTGTACGAATATTTATGATGTAACATTCCAAACACATTTACTTGAACTTATGACTTCTCGAAGAAGAAAAGAGCTATTAGAAATATACATTTATTTTGTTCTCTTTATATTATCTACGAACAAAATTAGGGTGCAAGGCTGTTTATTTGTCACTTATGTACAAAACTTCTCAATAGAATAAATGATTGACACTATATTTGGGAATTTTTGATTGTTAACAGAAAACCTGCTAAGTGCATTTTTTTCATATTACTATCATAAGAATACCTGCTAACTCACAAATATGCAAATAACTAAAAAACTGTAGGTAAGCTAATTTCAATTTGTTTATGTACAGAACAGGTGTCATACCGACAAATTTTTAGATCTTCAGTATTTCATTATGTGGCACAAAAATCAAATGTTACTTTTTCGTAAACACAGGGTATAATGATTAATGTGACTTTCCCAATATTGTTGTTTTCTTAGAATTAATCAATTTTGCTGTAAAAAGTCATGAAATGCACATAAAACACGTGTTTAACACATTTTCCATTGGAAGTTTGTAACAATGATCACTTCTGTTAGGCTCAAGATAATTGGATCAGTAAATGCAAGTGAAGTGTAGGTTCAGGAAAATAATGTTAAGTCTAAGTTTTCACCATTTCCAATAATTTAATATTTTGCTTTTCATATAAAAAAAAACACTAAGAATTACACTTTTGTATGGAAAGTACCACAAATTTAGAACTTTAATTTAAATGTTCCAATGAGAATTAATATTGATTTTCAAAATAATGGAATACAATAAAATGAAAATCTTCAAAATCCATCGTAATAATTACTATTTTTAAATTGTGTACATAAGAATTCGCAGGAAGGCATTAAATTCGTTTTCTGTTCATCGTTTTTAATCTTAAAACATGGGGCAATAAATTTAGTTTTGGAGTATTTAATAAGCAAATTCGCATCGATTTCCTAGTACTTACTTTTTGAAATGTTGAGTTCTAGTTTGTGGTGGCACTGTCTTGATGGTAGTTTTGGCAATAAATCGAGTTTTTGGTCCATTGAGATGGAATGGATATCAATAACAATTGGGCAATAAATTCAATTTTTTGTTAAAGCAACAAATTGTGACCACGATTTTTGGTTTAAGTTAAAGATAAAAAGTCTAAAAAAACAAAGAAGAATTACATTGGTAATCCCAAACTTTTCCGTACAATTGGCAGAAAATTTTTGATTGCATAAAATTTAAAATATTGAATTTAATCATAGATTTTTGAGAATAAAGTATTCCGTACTTTTGATCTTTTAGTAGGTTTTTATACGATACTAAGATCTACTAATCAAAAATTATCATTTTACAAATTTTCAAGGCCAATGACTTACGAAGACAATGGCACGAATGACGAATGAAAAAATGTCTCAAAACCGAGTTTTCTCTAGAGATTTCCTTGGGAAAACTGAAATTCTTAACGGCTTCTCATGCGTGATTTTTAAGCAAAAAGTTAGTTTTGAGTTATTTTTGAAAAAAAAAATGTTTATTTTGTGTAGATATTTTGATTTTTTTCAAAGTTTTATGTAAATAAGAACTATTTACGTCTTGTCTTACAAAACAGAATAGTACTATATTTTAGTCTTTAAATTTATTAAATTTTGAAAAAAAATTACTTTGCAAAAATATTTGTTCATTTATTTTCTTAAATAATGTTATTATTTTTGGATTTATTTTTCAAAAACTGAGAAAAACTGGTGGTGAAAACAACTTTAGAATAGAAATATATGGCTTTTGAAAAAGTTTTAATTTGATATTGCGTTGTTGGAGGGCAAATCGACAACCACTTCCACTCCACTTCCGTAAAGTTTTTATTTTAGGTTTTGAGGCAAGTTATACGCTCTAGCTTTTTGTTACATATTTTAAGCACATATTGTGCATTTTATAAGAGCTAAGGGTAAAACAAGGGAGCGGGTTGAAATTCTGGCTTCAAAATTCCCAACAAGTATTTTCTTACTTTGTGAACAAAAATTATTATTAACATTATTTATGTACGTATAACAAGTTTTACTAACGTATGTATAACAAGAAAAAATATAACAAAAAAATAATAACACAATATATTCAATTTTGATTTATTCAAAAACAATGCGTACAATATATTAATTCTAGGTCTTTTAAATTTAAAAATGTCATATTGTTTGAAAAACATAATTACAAACAATGTCAATAAAAATAATTAAAAAAAAATATGACCGTTTAGTCATTCATTTTAACAAATAAGATGACTACATATAAATACAAGGAAAAGGTTTTTTTCTAACAGCAAAAAGGAACAAAATAATACCAGAAAGAACTACTTATGTTTTTTGCTATTCTCTTAAGATAGCCAATATGGATAGGTCTAACAGAATATTAATTATCAAAGCCAAGAGAGCAACCTTATACCAAAAAAGAATTTCTGTATAAATGTATGTAACTTTATGTTTTAAAGTGTCTACAACAAGTTTTGGGGAGTTTTTTCTTCCTCCTGTAAAAAGAGCTGACAAAAAGAGGCTCTAAATAAAGTAAATAAAGTGTTTTCAGAAACTGTTGCAAATTATGATTTAAAAAATCGCCTCACGTTTATAACCTTGCCTTGAAACATTTGTTTTTGATTTTAAAACGGAAATATTATTTATTTCTGACTCTGGATTCGAGCTCAGAATGCCAAAACCTTTTGGAAAAGTAAAGTTTGGTTCTTGTAACAAACAAAAAATTTAATTTAGTTGACCAAAGTTATTTTTCTCTTACATTCCTCCCTGCCGATTTCTTCTCAAAATCTTGTACTTTGCACACCATTGCATGCTGTAAGCTAAAATATCGGGTAAATAACTTTCCTTTCAGGAAATATTTTTCAAATTTCAGAAATTGGGAAGTTTTTTTTGGAGTAGAATATGCAGGTATGCGAATTTCTTAACTCTATTAAAGCTCTAGCGAAATCCTCCTGAGAAACAATTTTCCGCTATGTTTTTAGCTCCTTGATTTTCTCCCTTTTTACGTGTTTTTTTTTCTTTTCCTTTTTAATACAAATACCAACAGTGTTATGGATTATGGTTAGAGTGTGTCCTACAAAGTGGTACAAAATGAAGTAAAAATTTGTCGAATATACACGGCTAAGTGCCTCCATTACAAAGTGTACCTATACATCAGGTTAATAAATGTATTGTTTATGTAACAGTAGCTAAATAGTTCTACTAGATGTCTGTCTGTGTATGTGTTTGTTATGTGGAGCTTAAGTGACTTGCTATTTGTACTAACCTTGATTCAGCTGAGGGCTTGCATCCAGGAGCACTCTTCCATAGACGTGCCAACATGCCCATATAGAGGAAGGATATTAACGTTAGTGGTGCAACGTAAGATGATAGGAAAAACGACACCTGTTGAATAAAAGTGAAGAAAAAAAGAAAAGAAACGAAATCAAATTAACTCTTCAGTTTTCACATCCTCCGGGGAGATCATATATTTTTATTATTTACTCAGGATGTTAAAAGGCGTACACAGAAGATACGTTCTTTTAATGGCAAAAAATAGATAAACAATGGAAAATTAAGATAAATTGTTTTCTAAACGGATTTCTTAAGCATTCTTTGAAACTACTTTTTTTACTACTCCCTGGTGCACTGTTATTTAGAGAAGGTTTATTTTATTTAGGGATGAACAAATGAGAAAATGCTATCACGTCTTGATTTTCAGGCGATAACTATGATTTTAACTATTTAAGGAAACAGAGGTATAAATTATACCAATTACAAAAAATAATATTTAAAGAATTTGCATAATGCTTCAGCAAAGCTTAATGTTTCCGTGACATAATAGCCGATTATCATTTCAACATTCCCTCAAACTTATATTATTATTTCGCAATGCACCTACGAGTTTTATGGGCTTTTTCATCAACATAATTTCCATTAAATAGGCATAACAGGCACCTGGATTGGATTTTATGGTTGGTATTAATGTTGACACTCTAAATTCAGACGATTTATTATAACAATTTGCTGAGCTAATCATGTTATCAAATTTTGGTTTTTTGGGGATTTAATGTGTATTTTCATGGTATCCGATTGCTAATGACAGCTTTGGATAGGCCGTAAGCTAGGCCATTTGTATATATTTGATAGACACAAAACAAAAATTGAAGCGTTCATCATCAGGATTCAGCAATGATAGTAGAATATTAAAAAGATTATTGCCTATTTTTATTTTCATCGTTATTATTATTTAAGAAGACAGAAAGAAGTCGATAACATCTTATATGGTATTTTCTTGTCATTTAAATAATAAATAGTCTATGTATGTTGTTTAATATTTATTGAATTTGTAAATATCTCAGAGCGTTAATGTAACATGGTAATGTTACCTCGACTCGAACCTAATTTAACAATAATTTCGAAAGGTAGATAGGTAGGTAGCTGTGCAGATTACCCATTTCGACTGATTTATAAAAGGGTCGCAACCCATTCATCCGACTCATTAATGAAAGGAATGCATCCCATTTATCCGACTGATTTATAAAAGAGTTGTACCCATTTAGCCAACAGATTATAAAACGGTCACAACCCATTTATCCGACTCATTAATGAAAGGGTTACACCCATATATCTGAATGATTTATAAAAGGGGTATACCCATTTATCAGACTGATTTATAAAAGGGTTCCAGCCCATTTATCCGACTGATTGAAAAAAAGGTTCGACTTATTTATGAAAAGGTTGTACCCATTTATCCGAAAGATTTATAAAAGGTTCAAACCACTTTAGCCAAATAGTTTTTAAAGGGGTCGCAACATATTTATCCGATTGATTTATAAAAGGGGCACGGCCCATTTATGCCACTGATTTATAAAAGGGTCGCAGCCCATTTATCCAAATGATTTATTAAAGGATTGTACCCATTTATCCGACTGATTTATAAAATGGGCGCAGCACTTTTATCCGACTGATTTATAAAAGGTTCGTACCCATTTAGTCGACTAATTTATAAACGGGTCACAGCGCTTTTATCCGAATGATTTATAAAAGGGTCACAGCCCTTTTATCCTACTGATTTATAAAAGGGTCACAACCCATTTATCGGACTAATTTATAAAAGGATAAATGGGTTAAAATTTATCTGACTGATTTATAAAAGGGTTGTAATCATTAATCCAACTGATTTATAAAAGAGTCTCAACCCATATGAAAGTGTTTTACCCATTTATCCTACTGATTTTTAAAAATGTCACAACCCATTAATTGGCAAAATATCCCTTTAGCCTCTCGGTATTAAAAATTGGAATTAGGGTGTTTGCTAGGGATATCCGAACTGCAGCTCTGCGTAATCTTACAGTTGCTACCATCAGATGGTGCTCCCAGCCATAATAATATCTGCTCCTATCCTGTTCCTCATTTCCCGGACATTACTTACTGATTCTGTATTGCTTATGTCTAAAAGTCCGATTTTGCAATCAAGTTGTTTCATAATTTTGTCAGTCATAGTTTATTTTTGCTTGGTATACAGAACAAGAGTACTGGTTAAAAAAAATGTTGTTTGTTTTTGAATTTACCTAATTTTCTGGTAATTTTTTATTTCGTTTTTGGCTTTAAACCCATAGTAAAAAGTTCACCTAAGATACATCGAAAGAAAGTATGCAGTATTTGTTGCTAATTTGTGGCTAGTTTGTTGTCCCAATCCCGAATATGTTGCTCCGTGTTTTAACCTTTAAATGCACTTTAACAGTTTTATAAGAAAATTTAAATCGCCCAAAAATTATCATATAGTGAAAAGATTAATACCAATTAAAGGGCTACTCCTCACCTTTAAAAAAATGCATATAAAATTTTTAATAAAACTCCTTCATGGCCAAAACGCATTGTGGATCTTGTGGAACGTATTCCACTCAGGCACTTAAAACTCGAAATTTCAAAAATCCAAGTATGTAGGAATTTGTTGCTCGTGAATAACACCATTCCCGAATTTGATGCTCCAACCTTAACCCCTCAAACCCATAGAGGTGCTAACTTCTCGTAAAGTTAGCACCGCCATGGTTTTGGGGGTAAGGACAGAAGCAAAAAAATTGTGAATGCGGCAACAAATCAGCAACAAATTCCTGCATACTCAGATTTTCGATTTTTTGTTATGGCGATGGCCTTTCTAACTTCACACACCTGCAGTAATTACTTTTTGAATGGTTTTAATTTATGGTTTTATTTTATTTTAGTTTATTTCAAAAAGTTATCATTGATATATCTTCTAGTTTTGCAGAAATTTAAAAATATGCAAATCTGGGTGCCTATTTTATATAAATTTTATTCATTAAAAATTATGTAACTTTTTAGTTATCTAAGAAACATTTGGTTGCTAAGAAATAAGGTCACTGAATTTAAGAAGAAAAAATTATTCTTATTCTATAATGTAAAATTTTGAAAAAAATTAGTTTTTGGTGTTTTTTTTTTTTTTTATTCTGAGTTTAAAAATTATTTTTTTCTTAAACTGTTAATTTGAATAACTTCATTTAAAATGTTAATACAAGATTTTTGGATAAAAAATGTTTGTTTACAAAAATATTATTGTTAAGTTTAAAAAAAAATCCGATAGGTGCGTCAATTTTTAAAAACAAATTTTGATAGAAAATAATTTACAAATTGATATTAAACTTTTGTGTAAAAATTGTCATGGAAATCCGTTGAGGGTTCATGGGAAAATCATAAAAAAGACATATTGGTCTATCGGAGGTACCGTTATAATCCGAATATTTTTTTTTTTTTTGTATTTAAAAAGTACGACCCTTATGGTTGTGAGGCACACACAAATTTGAATCAACATCGTTAGAATCATATTTGAAAAAAGATAAGTTTTTTCATTTTCGTCATATGACAGGTACCGTTAATTTCGGCCTAAGGAAAATTAAAATTTCTCCTCTAGAGAATCAATTTTAGCTACTAAGTTACATAATTTTATCGAATTCCTAGGCTTTAATTTTTTGTTGATAAATTTTATAAGTTCCAGTTATTTGAGTAGGATTTTAAATTATTCCGCTATGTTGAGGTGAAGCACGTTTGATTCTCAAAATGTTGGACTTTACTCACATTGGACACATTCAAACAAAAGATGAACATTATAATTTTTTTTAGCAGTTAATGTATCAAATCTTATAAAAAGCAAACCTTTCCTCCATTTCTGGGGATTGGACTGTGGACACTGGACAGTGGACAGCCAACAATATTATCATGTTTTGTTCCTTTAATTGTCTAATAAGAGTTTGTTACGGTTTTAAGGTAAACACATTTATTTTATGTTGGTACCTTAACATTTACTGGACGAAAATAAAAACAATAATAAAGGTCTTAATTTTCGAATTTTGTTTTTTTCTTTTTTTAGTTCATTTACAAAAATACTAATGTCAGCAACAAGGATATACAAGATATCTTACTTGTTTAAACAATAATAATAACGGTTATCTTTCTGTGTCAATATCACCAACATAAAATCAAAACAAGGTAGGTTTTATACTGGCTTCCATTTATTAAGAAAAAAAAAAAAGAAAATGTAATCTAAAAAGAAATAAAATATAAATCTTATTTTGATGTCTTCATTCATTCTTATTGGCTTGTGTATATTTTCCTTGTTGGTAATGGAATGTCCTTATTTTTTCTGTTGCTCAAAGCAAAGTTATGCAAAAGTCACCTATTGTCATAGAAAAATCTTCTCCCAGACAACACAGTTTCCCCCAACAGGTAATACCAACCAACCTTCATTAAAGCATATAAAAACTTCTGAATAAGGAGGCCTCCACCTAATTTCATGGAGCCCAAATGGCTTCTGATGTGGCAGCAGCTGACAGAGCACAATAGAAACGAACAAAAAAAAAAAGAAAATACCTACCAACCTCTGCCAGAATTTGATACAATCTTTCTATAAACCCAACCATGGGGAACTAAAATGGGCCATCAAGACTGCCGAAATCTCTTATTTACGACTATTCGTTAAAGCATTTTTCTGCCCACTCACCTGAAACCCAACCAGACTCCAAACACCTTCCTCGGTCGAGAACACACAGGCTGTATAGTTGTGTCCTTTGAATTTATAAATCCTGACTGCGTGTGCCAAGGCAACAGGGGTCGCTGTTGTAACGATGAGTATCCATGCCAGACAAATCGCCCTGTGTGGAACATAATATGAAATTGGATACATTACACATACACATACACATATGCATTATAGATAAAACAATAAATTTCTATTATATTGACAGTCAGTATTCAAAGAGATAACCCGTTATGGCGGACTCGATATAGAATTCATTATACTTACAGCATAGCATTGCGCTCCGTACGCAGAGACATACTGGTAACCGGATGTACTACAGCTAAGAACCGGTCAAAGGACATAAGGACGAGAGTGTATACGCTGCAGTGGCATGTTACCACAATCATATACTGGACAAATTTGCACCATAAATTTCCGAATGGCCACTCGGGTAAAACATAGTCCGTGGCCGTGAATGGTACACAAAATATCACAAAAAGGATATCGGACACGGCTAAGTTTATTATTAGTAAATTTGTTGTGGAACGCATTTGCTGATTCGCCACCACCACTGAAAATAAAAATACAAAAAAAAGTTAAATATATATGTTTTGGTGCTGATGGAGAGATAAGTGTTGGCAAAATAAAGAACATTCTTTATAGGATAAGAGGTTATCCTTTAAAAGAAGCTAATGTGTTCGAGGCAGTAAGAAATGCTTTTTATGTTCTATCTGCAGGATACGATAAGGTAAAAGTTATATGAAATGAAAGGCAAGGCTATACCCAACACGATAACACTCAAGCTGTTCAACTCGTTTATGTACCTTTTTATATCTTTTTAGTCATCAAAAATTTATCAAGGTTACCCAGTCACACCTGAACAAGCACTTTTGTATGCCATTTTAAATGCGAAACATATAAATAAATTACAATCCAGAGATGTTGTTGTATCCTCCCAGCTCAACATTATTATGAAACTATACAATTACCAATCAATAGTTAGAAACGCAAGCTCAAGGGACACCAGAGAAGAACTCATTTTGCCAAGAAGCCAACAGATTCAATGTTATTTAAACATAAAGGCTAAATGGTGAAATAAAAATATTAATAAATTTTGTTCGGGAACACGTGTTGCAGTGCTCGTTTATTTTTTTCCGTTTTTTGAAGCTAAACGAAAAGAAATTGCAAACTAACGGCAGTTCACTGCCAAATTTGCGACTTCAAATTTAAAATATTTAATTCAAATATTGATTTTATTTTTGTCTGGATAATTTTATGTTGGTGATTTTTGTTTGAAAAAACTTTTTAGCATTGAAATGTTGAAAATATTAATTTTCAAATATACGAGAGAAAATAATTTGCTCGGTCAGCCATCAGACAAATAGGGGGAATAATATGTAGCATACGAAAACATGCACGTGCCGTAACTATTCGGGACTGGTGGAAGTGTGATCATAGCCTCTCCGCGAGGCGGCCGCTAGAAACAAGCCTTTTAAAAAAGGTTTGGCTATGTGATCATGCTGTTTTCTCAGGTTGGCGACAGGTTAATTCCCTGTCCCGGAAAACTAAACGAATTACGAGACCGACAACAAGCCTCGGAAACGGACTGATTTCACGACGACAATCCAGGCAAATCCGTGACTCTGACGCGGCAGCAAGAGGGACCATCGTCAACAGGTCCAGCCAGATACTGGCTTACGTAGACGACATCGACATCATCAGAAGAACCGAACAAGCTGTACACGATTCCTTCATCCAGATCGAGCAGGCGGCACATCTGGGGCTGCACATTAGTGAAGGTAAAACAAAGTACATGGTGGCGTCGAATGCGAGAAGAACAGTTGGTCAAACAATCAAGGTAGCGGAGCACGAATTTGAAGTGGTGCAATCCCTTAAATACCTTGGGTCAACAGTACTACAACAGCCTACTACAGTCTGTCAAAGGTATTCAAATCCAGAAATCTAACCATAACTTCAAAACTGCTGCTGTACAGGAACATTCCGGAGACGGTACAATCATGAGTTGTACGCAATCTACCTTGAAGAAGACATAGTGACAAAAAATTAAGCTTGGTAGACTCCGGTGGGCAGGGCACCTAGCTCGTATGAGCGAAGAGGAACCTGCTCGGAAAGTCTTTTGTGGTACATTCTATGGTAGACGGCAGCGTGGTAGACCATGCTTGCGCTGGAGAGATGGCGTAGACCAGGACGCCCGAAGCCTTGGGGTGCTCAACTGGATGGCGTCGGCTCGAGAACGGGATAGGTGGAGAGACTTGTTGAAAGAGGCCAGGACCGGACCCTGGTTGTCTAGTCGATGATGATGATGATGATTATACTACCTACAGTTGATTATATTTTGTTTTATTGAACATAATATTAACTCAAGATAAACTTACAAAAAGTGTCAAAATGTTAAAATTGTGGCACTTAGGGGGCCTAAAGTTATACAGTAGCATAGGTTAAAAATATTATATATTTAGTTATATTTTACATGTCAAAAACAAAAAAAATCTTAATATTTAAAGTCAGTTGACTTGATTTTTCTCGGGGTGTTCATTTCCGTTTGTCAAATGATAGTGCTGCTTAGCGATGGTTGGGATGGTGGTGGTGCTTAGCCACGATAATAGGCTGAACTAGGGTCAGATCAGAAGTAAACTGCTTCGTCGTCGTTGATTGCTGGAACTACATCCTCGTTTAGAATTTGCATTGCGGACAGGTACCTTGGCTCGGATTGTCTTTGTTGAGTGGTCATCCTTCTCATCAGTTGGTTGGGATGGTTTCTGATACTTCCGACGATTTTCTTTGCTGATAATAGCAAATACTTGTCCAGTGCAATGATTTTGGCTTCTTCGTAGAGTCGTTGGTTGCTGTAATGTTTTTGCCTCTGTCGGTTGAAGAAAAGTCCGGTGCAGATCCTCAATATTCAAACGGTTGGAGGTCCTTCATGACTGTTTTAGAGATAGTGTACCATACTGGAAAGCTGTAGCTGATGACTGGTCTGAGGAGCTGCTTGTAAATTAAGAGTTTAGTTGGCTGGCTCAGTTTGGTTCTTCTTTTCATCAAGGGGTACACGCTATAGAATGCCAGGCTTTCTTTCTTCAGCACATCCTTTGAGTGCTGGTTGAATCTATGGAGCTCGATGAAGTTGATGCCTATATACTTAGTGTTGCGTTTGGCTGGCAATCTAGTTCCAATCTAGTGATTGTGTGTATTTAGATTTAGATTTTGTATTGTTTTATATTTTAAGAAAATATACTTTTAAAGTAAAGAACTTCTTGATATTGAACCTCTCTAAAAATGACTTAATTGCACGTTGTGGCAAGAAGTGCAAGTAGCAAGTGTAAAGGAAAATAAACAGTAGAAAAAGAAAAAAACGAGCGAGAAGATGGCTTGAAAGAGAAAAGTACAAAAAAATAGAATTTTTCGTGGAATGAAATAAAGGAAAGCTGATCTTTTTCAAACGTGAAAGACGGGTGTTGGAAAAGCTTAAGTTGTGGTTTTCGGGACACCTGGCAAAATCACCCATTTTGAAAAAGCGAATGGATCTTTATCTCTCAAACAAAGAGTTTAAATAAAGAATTTGTTAGACCAAAGCTGTGGATAACATATTTGACTGTATTTTGGCTGTATTTTTGAGGTTATGACAATTTAACTTAAATGATTTTCAAACATTGTTTATCAACTCTATTACGGTTGTCAAAGATCAAATTGATCATTGATAAACATTGAAATTTCGTACCTTAAACTTCAATTTATTTAAAACCTGAAACTAATTGTTTATAAACAATAATTTATTTTTGTAATTCATATCGATCTGCACCATTCCATTAATCAAAGATTTAGTTTTTTGGGTTCTTAGGTATCGAATTTTAATATTTATCAATGATCAATTTGATAATTGACAACCGTAATAAGGATGTAAGTTTGTGCATTTTTCTTTATCTTCAAGAAAATAATGTTAATTGTTTCTAATGTTAAAAAGTGAAGAAGAACATTTAAACATTTTTTTATATTTTTAGAAATTATCTTATGTCGCAGTCAAAAGTTATTGCTATGAGTACTCGACTCGTTTACTTTAAACAAGTAAAATTTTAATAAAAGTCCTGCGCTGCATAGTTTTCATGTTTTTGAAAATGTTGCAAAGAATCTATAATTGTGGATTATAATAGTCTATCGTGTAAAAAGCTACTTATCACTTTCAAAAATATTCTAATTTAAAATATTAAATACATCGATATGGACGTTTTTGGAATGCCAACGACCGACGCTTAGTGAATTTTGAAATTTTAGGAATTTTTACAAATTGCCCTAGAATATTTTTTTTAATAAGAGTCGGGAAACATCGACAAAATCTTTTGCGTAATAGAAGGGTATAGCAGGATCTAACTGATGCGCAAACTGTTGTACCTGACCGAAACGTAGTTTGGAGTTGACGGCACTTGAACTTAAATTAAATTTATATTCAGTCGTTCCGCTTAAAAATAAAACTATGTATTAAAAATAATTTCATTATTTATATTTTTTTCTCTCTGAAAATGTGCTTCTTCACTTTTTTAACACAGAAACAATTAACGTTAGATTCTTGAGAATAAAGACAAATGCACAAACTTAAACTAAATTAAAGTTAAATGGTCATAACCTCAAAACTACAGCTCGGACATTAACACTTGTAGAATAAAATAAAAGACAAATATATTCAACAGAATCCGACAAATGCGTTGCGGTGGGACTCGCACTTATTTTAGTCGTATTTTCTTTTGTGAGGAAGTTTGTTAGCAGAAATGGTAAGGTATTTCCCCGAAGTGATAATATAGTTCATCTGTCAACTTCGTAATTTTTTTAAATGCCAATGCTTACCTTGCTTACTCGCCGGGAGTAAAGTTTTGCGAATTTCATAAATGGAATGATTATCTACAGCTTTGGTTGAACAACCTTTTTATTAAAATAATAGTTTTGGAGGTATAAATCGCTTCGCGTTTTTCAAAATGGCGGATTTCGCCAGAGGATGGATGGATGGCGTCCCGAAAACCACAAACTTCAGCTTTTCTTATTCCCTTCTTTCAGATTTTAAATAATCAGCCTTCCTGTATTACATTGCATAATATAGCTATTTTTTGACTATCTTTCCTAAACAATTATAAATAGTAATGAGAAAAAAGGAAACTTAAACTGTGGGGGTGGGCGTCGGCGTTTAGATGTTTATAAATCAGAATGCACCATCGTACACTGGGATAATTGAAATGGTAAAAAACGAAGATTTTAAGCTAGGGAAGTGAGAATTTTGGAATGAAATGGAAATAAACGAGTAAAATGCTTAACCTCTTTGGAGTGTATTAAAAACTTAACCCAGTGTGTGATTACCCAATGAGAATCAAAAGAGTTTAAAAAATAAATAATAGTTTGAATGTGTTTTTTTTAAATGGAAAAGAGAGGGGACGTTTCTGCGGTAAAAGTTTTTGAAAGTTAATAAACAATTTTTTACTAACGGAAAACACATATCATTTCCCTCATGCCAGAAGCATGAATGTGAAAATTTGAAAACTTGAGAAGATCGGTTTTCAAAGCTAATCACTGTAGTATAATATGACCGAATTTACCAATTTTACACATTTGGTAATATGTGTAATTAATCTGACTTAAATTTTGGAACAGTTTTGGTTCTTGAAAGACAGAGATTACCGAAGTAAACATCCTTGAAGGAAGCAATCTGAACAAAATATTCTTGCCAGATTTTAATCAAACTTAAATTAAGGCTGTGAAACTTATATAGCATGTAACCTTATGTGTGTAAGGTAAAATGCACGACTAAGTTGCACGAACTTGCTCTTGTAGTTCAAAGTAATAATATATTTTTGTTAGACGTTGAAAAATTCAGTTTTTGGTAGGAATATTTGTATATTGAAAAAAACAAAAGAAAACAAACATCGAAGAAAATAATTTTTGTTTAATTTTTTTTTTTAAACTTTTTTTTTTTGAAAGTAAATGCACAAGGCTTTTTAGTATGATAAGAACAAAATGGTAACTAGTTTTGAACGAAATCAGTTGAGCCAGTAAAGACACAACGACAGGTAAAGGTAGGTATTAGATGATAACCAAAAAAATGTTCAGCACTCAGCATCGGTGGTAAGCGTGAGATGGCAACACTTTTGATGTAGTTGTAGTACGTTTTGATTTCATCTATGAGGATATTCAATTTCAGCTATGTTGATACAAATTCTAGACAAAAAATGGCAACATTTTCGGTAAGCTCCAATTTCTCGGCCCGGCTATGAGTTTAAGGGCCAGTTTGCTCACAGTGGGTTAAATTTCCAATTTAACTATCACAGATTCCTCTTAATCGATAAATCAGAAATCGACGAAATTTTTTTTTTTTTTTTAAATTCAGAATAAAAACAGTACATCCAAACATAGAAAATCTTTAAATATTTCAATTCCTTAAAAAAACCAGCATCTTTCCGCTGAACCACTGACTCAATTAATTTTGAATAGCGTAGTATAAACATGTATACATTGAATTTAGAATTATTCAATTTTCGGCTGATCCTGACTGAAGTGCACCTTAATATTGGCACCTGTTATACTCCTGGGCATAGGTTAGGTTAAGGTCGCTCTCAGGAAAACTGCTGACACACCTAGGCCAATACTAAGCCCATTGTGATACATGGGCATAACCTACAATTGGGCATAACCTACACTTGTATCAAATATGAATCGAATTGGTGACCTAAAGATCGTATCCCCCCCTTGTAAGTAGAAATGAGTATTGGGATTATAAAAAGAAACAATTTGTGATCGCAAACTGAATTCCAGTAAATCCTTGATTAGATTGAACTAATCAAGCAATATTGGCTGTTTAACGAAGTCTCAAATTAACTGCTCAAATCATAGATTTCTTAATTAAATACCTTGTGAACAAACGCATTCTATGAGTATAAACCGGAATAATCTTTGATTAAAGATGATCAAGTGCCAACAAACTGGCCCTAAGATTAGTTCTTGTGAAGAAAAAAATAATATTTTGCAAGTTTTATTTAATTTTTGTGTATTGAGCAAGAATGTTGTTTTTTAAGTTTTACGTAAAACAAGTTTGAACTATGTAAGATGTACCTACATTAACACTCTTAACTATAAAAAAAATACAAACATTTGTTTAATTAATAGAAAACCAATCCATTTAAATAATATAATGTCCTGTCGCTTTGGCTTTTAAGTTCTTTAAATTGGCAACAATTTACTGTCACAAAAAAAAAAATGGACTCAATGTAACCGAGATGATTATACGTAGAACTTTAAATTTTATTTCTTTTGTTGGATTTTCAAGAGCAATTGTTAAAAAGCAAACGTGGCTGTCCTCAATAGGTTAATCATTTTATATTCAAATATGCTTCAGGCTTGACACCTTCCTAGCACGGAGCAGAGCAGCGAAGGAGGTGATCAATTAATTGCGTCCTTTTGTGGTTGAATAAAGACCAACCATTGCCACTCGTTCGTTGGTGTTTTATCTTTTTTTCTTCTTTACTTTGAACACATTTTTCATTCAAATTCCTCGTCCATCCATTTATCGTCGCGGTGGCGGTGTCCACAGATGTTGTATATATGTAAATTGAAATTTTGCGAAAAAAAATGAAATAAATTATATCCTTTGGGAACAAGCGAAAGAATTTTTTGTCCATTTAGAATCCCAAGGACATTTTTTACTCTGACACATATCTAGGAGAGAAATAAATTTTTCGCTAGTTTGAACAGTGTTGTATGGGTAATAAACCAATTTGAATTTTGTGAAAAGGATTGGAATCCAATTAAACAGCTAAAGGTGAAAAAAACGGAATTGATAGTTGGATTTGGTGAATGCGGTGGATTAAATTAGCAATTTAATTTACATCATGTATGCATGGATGTTTGCAATTTGATACAAATGTTAACAACAGATAAAAATGGAATTTGCTCGCAGAAGCGTTGATAGGTCAACTATGTAGGCCTTCGGTTAACAAAATGTAGAAGTTATGCATAAACATGAAGTTTAAAAAATACACAAACAAATAGATAAACTAGATAAATCAATGGTTACATAGTCCTCGCGTTCTTAGACAGGTATTATTATAACTAATATCGAGTTGTTTATCTTTATACGAAACAGCCGACATTTTTATTATTTGCCTGCAAATTGACTGCCAATTAATCTGCTATTGTTTTCATGTTTTTGGATTTTTTCAAATACCAAAGTAATTAAGTATTTGTTCTTTTTTTTTAAATTATTTGATTGTTTTTATTTTGAAATAATTTTGTAAAAGAACATCAGTGAAATAAGGTAAAAAAGGGTAAAAATTAAAAAGGAATGCTTATTTTAAACTACATACTTTTTTGTATTCTATAATTTAACTCAAAAATTACAATAAATCATGTGTCCGCAAGTTGCGGTTTTCAAAGTCAATCCGAAAGTTGAAATTTTATAGAATTAAAGAACAAACATTTGCAGAATTCACATGAGCTTATGTGACGGAAATCCGACTTAAAAAAACAAAATATGGACATTTTTGAACCACATGAAAGCCGAAATTTGTTTTTATTTGGTCTAAAGGGCAAGTATTGGTTTCGCGTAAGTCGAGGTTTCAATCAAAACCAACATTACGATGGTGGATATTTTTTTTTTCTATATTCAAATTCACATACCAATTTTGAACTACAAGAGCAAGTTCGTGCGATCTAGACGTGCATTTTATTTAGGCCAAATTAAATTTTCTATATGTTGTTAATAATATATTAAAAATGGTATACCATTTTTTTTTTTTTTAAATCGTTTGAAATTTTTTAATTAAAAAAATTGCTCAAGAAAAACGACACCAACAATTTTTCAAAAAAAAAAAATCTAAAAATGTATCTTTATAGAAGAAATCATATCAAAAAGTTTAATCACAATCGTTAGAGCCGTTTTTGAGAAAACTCGCATACTCGTTCTAGATGATAGTCAAAAACAAAAAAAAAAAAAAACTTTCAAAATTACGTTAAAATCATCTGTACCAAATTTAAGAAAATCCGTCCACGAGTTTGGGCAGTGGAGATGTGACCGACGAACGGCTCGACGATATCACTTTTTTGGACTTTTCCCTCATCGTTATGTTGGTTTTGATAAAAACCTCAATTTTTGTTGACACGAAACTAATACTTGCCCTATAGAGCAAGTAAAATTAAGAAATAAACAAAAACTTAAGAAATCTAAAAAAAATCGTACAAAAAACAATTTAAATAAATTGCACGACTGGATCAGACCTACTTGCTCTCATAGATAAAGTAACTATATATGCTAAGCCTTTTTAATTAAAAAAATGTAAATGCAGTTTTAGAAAAAAAATTAAAAAAACATAAAATTCGATTTTCAAATGACTAAAACAACTTCTTTAATGAATTTAACCTCAAAACGAAGTATGCAAATGATTTATTTCTTAATGATACATTTAAAAAAAAATTGAAAATCGTTAGAACCGTTTTTAAAAAAAACTATTTCTTCCATATAAAATTTTGCAAGGACTTTTATAAAAAATTGGTACGCCATTTTTGAGATATTATTCATCAACATCTAAAAACTAAAATTTGAAAATAAAAATTTCAAAAATTTTTTAAAAATCCAAAAAAATAATTTTCGGAATTTTTTTACTAAATATTATTACGGCAACTTAAAAGCATCAATGTAAGAAAAATGGTTGAAATTTATTGAGTCATGAAGAAGAAAATCAGAATTAAAAAAAAAAAACGGTTCTATGGCAGGTACCGTTAATAACGGTGTTTGAAAAAAATGGTTCTTATTTAAAGATATACCTTATCCAAACAAATAACAATGATTTTTTTAATAAAAATCGTAGGCACCGTTTTTGAGAAAAATGAGTTTTTCTTAAACCGGTATATGACAGGTACCGTTATTTGGGGTCAAAAAAAAATTCAAAAAAACGTCTGGGGATATTCTCCAAAAAACGCCACATACCAAGTTTGACGTAAATCGACCCATCCGTTTAGGCTGTGGTCTCTTATACATACAGACAGACAGACAGACAGACAGAATTGTCGGACCCACTTTTTTCTCATTCTCTATCATCGTAATGTCATGTTTGATTGTTATCTCAATTTATTTTTTTGTACGAATGCATAACTTGATATATGTATGGTACCCATACCGGAAGTAAAAATGGATATTACTGAGAAGTGAAAAAATTAAATTATTTTGAGATACAACTGTACAAATGATTGTACCTAAGTATTTCCGAGGTGGCCCGGGCCAACTGCATACTTGTGTTTGTTCGAAAGAATAATGAATTAAAAGTGGAGAAAAATTGAAAATGCAAAAGTAAGCACCATGGATGATCATTATGGAAAATGTACAAACGAGTGGACATTTTTGGATTTTTTTGAGTAAAAAAATAAGAAATAAAAATGTTGTACAAACGATTATAATTATCTATCAGATTTCAGTTTTTGAAATTTCCGAGGCTGCTAACTGCCACTTTTTTGAAGTATCAATATTGAAAAAACAGTGAGTGTAGAAATAAATATATAGTTGTACAAACGTGTACAAACGATCGCATTTACCACAACAATGGCAAACTGTTTTTCTGAGTTTTTTTAAGAAGAATGAATGTTGTAATCACTTTAAGTATTGCCTATACATAAATTTTAACCAAAATCATTAGAGCACAGATGCTCAAACTGAGCAAGAATGACAAAAAAAACTTTTTGGATTTCTTCACCAATACTTTTTGCCAATACTTTTTTGTCCCATTGCAAGTGGTTAAGAAATACAAATTCGTATTTTGTTAACTTTTTGTTTTTTTAATCTGAGGTTAGAATACAGGTCTAAACTAATTTTTGACAAATTTTACCACCTTATCAAACAGAAAATTTTCTTTTCTTTGAAAAGTGTTTTGATACCATTTGATATACCATATTATCCGTATGTACGTTAGTATTTATTTTTCTTCAGGTCTGATCCGGATTGTATTTCTTTTTAAAATAACATAAGTATAACACAAACAACACAAGATAAAGTTTGTGTGGTGTTTCTCTTATATTTACATGCATTTAATTTTAAAAAACAAAGTTAAATCCGGCTTATGTAGCCTTGACATTTTAATAATATTGCAGCAAAAAGTAGGCAAGCCCAATTTAAAAAAATAACTAGTGGTAAAAACGAGAAATGTAACTTAAAAATACATTGATTGTATGGGATGATTGGATATATGCAAATTTTTGCTATAGTTCCTTTTATTTTATTTTTAAATTATATTTTTCGTTTTCCTACCACAACACAAGGTCCTCAATTCCAAGGTCCTCATTTGCAATAAATTAACGGATACAACAAAGTAAAACGAATTAATGAATTAAATAAAAATAATAAGAATTATGTTCAACTTTATATATATATAAAACTTAAGGTTTTGTTTATGAAAATTCGTACAATATAATACAAATGCATACCTATGCGATGATTAATAAATCATCATAGTTAAAAAAAAACCATAAAATCTTTTTATGAAACGAATTTGAGTTTTAAATTAAGTTTAATATCTAAGGCCCTTTGGTGAATACGAATTTGTTAGAAAAAAAAAAACGATAAATAATTTCTTTAAAAAAAACTATTTGTTAAAAAATGCTTGACAGTTATCCAAGTATGACGTTTTATCTTTTAGTAAAAGTAGTGTTTTTTAAATTGTTTAAACTTTGTATGTATGTACAAAAATTGTAAATGTACGATGTACCTATATCTATATTCTTAGAATATAAAAAAAATAATCAAGAAAGTTAATTTTTACATCAAGAACAAGTTGTCAGCCATTTTTGAAAGAACTTATTGTTGGGCTAACGAAACGATTTTCCGTTCTTGAAAATGTTTAACAATTACAAAATTGTTCTATTAAGAACTTGATTGTAAAATTGACATATTGGTTCGTGTAAAATTTAAAATTAGTTGTTGCTGCAAGACTTTTTGAGTGCATCTTTTTTAATTCACAATCTTACAACAATGAAAAGTTTTTGGGATAAGAATGATTTTTTTCTGAATCTACCAAAAAGGCTTGTGAAAATAATAGTAAATTGAAAAAAAGGTAACAATATGTTGGTGTTTACTAGAATCAAAAAAAAAAAAAAGACCACGTCCATTATTTATCATTAGTTTAAGAGTTCTTTTTACTTGCCAAATAGGTACTATTGTATTGAAGTTATGTATTCAAACGATATAACTATCAAACATGACATTAAATTACGATGATAGAGGACGTAAAAAAAAATGAGATGCGTGTTTTTGGAGACAATCCCGAGTTATTTTTTGAATTAACTTTTTTGAACTAAAAAATAAGGTTACATACCACATACCAGTTTTTAGAAAAACTTATTTTTCTCAAAAAGGCTATAAAATTCTAGATTTTTCCACAATGACTCACTCGATTTCAACAATTTTTGCCATACTCGTAGTGTAAAGGATAAATTAAGGATAAGTTAAGTACAATTTTGTTTTAGAATTAATCTTTTTCATCGTGAAACATCAAAAAACGTAATAGTCGGAGAACCAGCAACCACTTTGACTACAGTTGTTTACAGTTGATTTGGTACTAGTTATGAAAAAAAACCCAAGTCTAGGTGGGTTGCCATAGGCCCGGGGTTGTCAATCGATTTTACAAAAATGCAAAAAAAATTTAAAAACTAACCTTCTTTCGCAAGTCTGATATTTTGTTTCAGCTGCTTAGGCACTACACGGTTAAAAATTTTGGGGTACTTTTTAATATTGTTTGGGTTGCATATAGGTCAACACCAGAAATGTATTGAAATTCAATACAATACAAATATTAAAATTTTCGAGCTAATACAAAATGTATTAAAATCTAATATATTGGAAGGATATTTTATAATTCAATTGTATTAAATTTCAATACAAAATTTATTAAAAAAATTGTATAATATTATTCTTTCCTTTTCTTTCTTTATTATTCTATCTTCTCTCTTAATTCTTTAAAATGAAGCACAGGGTGCATTGATAAAATGTAATAGTAAAGTATTAAATTACATTAATTACATTTTAATCCTTTATTGTATTACATTCTAAACTTTTTCGTACTGAAAATATCAATTTTAATACAAAATTATTAGAATGTAATACAAAATAGTTTAAAAAAATTTATAATATTTACGGAATATTAAAAAGTAATATTCAATGCATTGCATATGGCTGCAATACAAAGTCTGTACTTAAAAGTAAAACAAAATTTTTAACCATGTAGTTAACTTTAAAAAAAAACATGGTCTGGCAGGGTTGGTGGGACGAAGGGTTGCTAGACGAGCCTAAAGTTTTTAATATTGATAGAAACTCAGCACATATTTTAAAAAATTTGCTGCAGTTATTTCCCGATCTTATTTTTACTTGCGATATGGGTAGGTTTAGGATTAGTTAAAAATCGAACTTGAGATAACAATCAGACATGTCATTACGATGATAGGGAATGGGAAAAAAGGGGTCATTGGGTCATGTGAAAAAGCACACAAAGCTTTAGCAATGAAATAACATGATGAACTTTCTTAAATTAACAAAAACTTTAGGATTATATGGCAATCACTTTGATGCACGGGATTCCTGCCAGGCTTTATGTTTTGCATTAAGTTTAAACCAAAGAAATTATGCACAAGGCAGGAGAAAGTATAACGTTTTATATATCAACAATACAGCCCTCTGAAAGTATGCTATTTTCATGTTTTATACCTATTTTAAATTTAATTTAAAAAAAATATGGCAACCCTAAGACTGTGGAAACCCTGCTATATTATAAAACTCGGATAAAACTGGTCATGTAGTATGTAGAAGATTGAGCAATAACTGCAGCAAATTTCTTAAAATATGTGCTGAATTTACTTAATATCAAAAACTTTAGGGTCGTCTGGCAACCCTATGGCCCACGGCAACCCAGCCAGACTGTGTTTTTTTAAACTTAACTTGTACCTAAGCAGATTTTAACGTAATTTTGAAAGTTTTTTTTTTTATTATTTTTGAATACGTCATCTAGATCGAGTACATTTTTGAGTTATTCGAGTTTTCTCGAAAACGGCTCTAACAGTTTTGAATAAACTTTTTGATATGATTTCTTCTATAAAGATAAATTTTTAGAATTTTTTTTTTGAAAAATCGTTGGTGCCATTTTTTTTAAACTATTTTCTTATTACAAAAATTTCAAAAGATTTGTCAAAAAAAAATTGATATGCCATTTTTAATATATTATTTATTAACATCTAAATACTAAATTTTGAAAAAAAAAATCATTGACATTGATCAAAAAAATAATTTTTCAAAAAAAAAAAATCAAAAGCTATAATTTGCAATCTAAGTTCCTACATAATAGCCGTGGATACATGAGCAATTTCGTGCGATCCAGTCGTGAATTTTATTTTTTAACTTTTTCTAAAAAAGTATTTACAAAACTTTAATTAAAAAGTCATAGCAACCGAAGTAGCTTTATGAATAAGAGTCAGTTCGTGCAATCCAGTCCCTCACTTTTTTTCAATCATTTTTGATTCTTCGTACAATTTTTCGGGTCTTAGTTTCAACACGAAAAACTGCGAGAATTTGCCATACGGGGGTCAAATTGCGTCGTTTTGACTTTTTTTTACTTCCTGGATATTGTTAGTCAAAATGATGCAATTTTTACACCTTAAAACCATCCTTGGCCATTTTCCATGTTTATAACGAAGACTCCAATCGAATGTAAGTGTAAGTGTAATTGAAAAAATAGAACCCTTGAACATTAACTCATAATGTGGACGTGTTTTCATAGACTGTTTTGGTAATTTCTGCACAGAGTGCACAGGTGCACTGGGCACATACATAGGTGTGTATGGCTATAAATATACATACATAGGTATATTTTCTACCTTTCAAAAATTAAAACCCTTAACTTTAAACACAATAAATAAACTTTTTAATTAACTTGTGTAGTAATCATACAGGCATATAAGCAAAACAAGTTTTTCAATAGTAATTCATGCAGAAGTTTTGAAGAGGGCATTAAAATTGAACTTTTTCAAACAGGGTGTTTATGAGGTCGAACATGAAAAGATTTAAAAGAATTTGTTTTTTCGCCAATAGGTATTTGTTTTAAAGTAAGATGTTATATGAGAAAAAGCAGAATAGACAAAAGTAAAATAAAGTTCTCAATTGTTTTTGAAATTTTTGGAAATGTGTGTTTTGGTATGGAAAAACAAAGCTTTAAACAATATTACAGAAATACCCTGCATATTTTTTTATGATGTGACTATTAACTGAAAGTAAGGTTTCTAAACTACAAGGAAATTGTATATAGAAGTAGCTAGAAGGGATAACAAACAACAATACATAAATAGGTACCACACATCAGACGAGACGAGCCAGCAGTATTTAAATTGGTCTTCTCTATTATGCTGTATTGTACTGTACAGTGTATACACTCCAGGGAGACAAACGGAAATGGTTTTCCATAAAGGATGTTCTTGGGATACTTCAAAATTAGTTTTTGGTTAGGGATGTTCTTGTTTACAGTGCAAGTTTGTTTCAAGCATGGCAATAGATATGAGTACTTACGTTGAAGATTCTGAAAAGAGACTGAAGGTGGAATGTTTTGAGGTTAACATTACACAAGATTAAAATGATGCTTGTTTTTAATTAAATTTCGATTATGAAAGTGTCATACATGAGGTTTGTGATGATTACAGGGAATACAAAATAACCGACTAAAACAATAATTGCCTGATACCTATTTTATAAGGTGTTATGCATGTGGTTTTGTTTAATTTTAAGGGATAAAGAGAATACATTTGTTTTGTAAGCCACATGGGGGCTTAATGAATAATAAATATTCAAATAAATCCAAAGCATTAGTGTTTTTCGCAATCTTAAAATTAAATGTTTTTATTGCAAAACACAAAGTATACACCTGTAAAAGGCTCATCTTTTAAAAAAGCATGAAGGTGCTATTTCATTTTAAGAACTAGAATCTGGAATCTGGATTATTCTGTTGTTTTACTTTAAATGTTTACTTATTATTTTTTTTTCATTCTAAAACAACATTTTTAGCGGCCTTTCAACACGAAAACATGTTATACCAACGTGAAACGGTATAATAGCAAAATCATGGCTAACAAATGTTGAATTTGTTTTTATTTATGATGAGTTTACATTGTTATTTTGCTGTGTGTACTCTTTTTTGAACCAACACCAACCTTTCACAAAGTGATCCCGTTGTCAGCCCGAACCTGAGTGCCCTAAAAGAGTTTGGTTTCGTTACTCCAAGCGACAAAAAATTAAATGCATCGGATGGAGTATTGAAATTCGTCTTGTTTGCCATCATTCATAACAACTGTAGGTATCAACAACAGAATCTTGGGAAACTCCGATTGATTTTGTAAGGAGGTGCAAGGAACAAGCTCTCCAAATAATATATTATACTAATTTGTCTTCTCAACAACCAAGGAAGCTTCTGGAAGAGCTGATACTCGGGATGATCAAGAGGTTTTGTAACGATGACAACACATTGGCAGGCCAGGCATGCATTTCGGCTTTCGTGAAAAACATTGCATCCGCTCCCAAATATTTATCAAGAGATCAAGACCTACCAACCGATGCTTCTTTGATATCGAGAAAGCTTTTCATTCTAGGCTTTCCTTCCGTACTATAGTAAAAATTATATTGTTTTTTTTTCTTCCAGAAACATCTTCGTGCAACTTGCAAGTTACAAATCAACAGTGAAGTATATCGTAGCTGAAGTTTCTCAAGGCTCAAGACTTTGACCATAGCTGTAGTACAGCATCCTAAACAGCATCCTCTAATCAACCGCAGGAAAAGGAAGACGATGCAGGCAGTAGTTCGGTTGGAAACTGTAGAAGCATCACACTCTTAAATGGATTGCGATATTCAGCCAAACGAACAAGGCAGTATTTTCTTAAATACGCAACTTTATAACATTTAAACAGATATAATTTTTTGGGCCTAAAACAAATTTTACTGAACTCGGTTAGCTATAAAACAAAACTGTATAGACGTCACATACCTGAAACAGTTAATTTACCAAAAAGCCGATTCCGCCAACCCCAGACCATAATTTGTAGCCGTTTTAACCGTCATACGATCCTCAGGTCATCCTTGCAGTTAATATTTTTAAGAATTTAAGACTCATTGGATATTTCTAGCTGCAAACTCAAAAATTTCAAAATTCTTGTACAGGTAAACTTGGTGTTGTTACCGAATTTTCATTGCTTTTTCTTCAACACAACGTTTTTCTTCCTTATAGTCCAAGCGTCGACCATTATAATTACATAGCTCATAAGGTTACAGATTTAAATTGGTGTCAAACAAAAGATAAGTTAATAGTGTAAATAAACACTTAAGGTTGCCACATTTAAAATGGGTACATAAACGTGGCAACCCTGTTTGAATGCACAAAAAAACACATTAAACAATTACATTTTCAGTCAAAATGTCAATGTTTAACATAGAAAAAAGCTACAAGCACACCAAATTTTAGACTGGTCTATCTTTTTTTCTAAAAAAATATGAATTAAATTGGTAATCCTAAACTTTTCCGCACCGTTAGCAAGATTTTTTCACAAAGAGTGTAAAATAATTATTTTTACTAAAACTTTTTAGAACTATGTATTCCGAATTTTAAATCTTAGATTTATTTTGAAAATCAGTACAAAAATGAACAATGGTTCATGTTCATTGCAACAATTAAAAAAATTGAAGTTTGTAATACTCCCCCATACAATAGTGACATTTTTAAATATTTTGTATGATAAGTACAAGAAAGTTGAATTCAAAATGGCGTTTATGGATTCCAATTATGATTCTAACAAAAGTTATTGTGTTTACAAATTTTCTACGACAACGATGCCGATATCAACACCGACAACGACAACAACGGATGTAAGTAGGCTAAAATCGATTTGAATTTTTTTTTTTAATTTTGTATATAT
Source organism: Meliscaeva auricollis (assembly GCA_948107695.1). Classification (NCBI taxonomy): domain Eukaryota; kingdom Metazoa; phylum Arthropoda; class Insecta; order Diptera; family Syrphidae; genus Meliscaeva; species Meliscaeva auricollis. The sequence goes on along the minus strand of OX403617.1, from coordinate 45,492,739 downwards.
TTTTGAATATCGTTTGGCGATATTAACCTATACTTATTTTTAATAAACTAAAATGTTATAGTTCATAAAGTGATCTAGCTGTTTAGTTGCCACATTGATGTATGTATTTTAAAAGTGACGACGCAATGTTTTCTTTTTCAGTATTAACTTATCTTTCACTTGACTCCAACCAAAATCTCCAACCTAATGAGCTCAGAAAGCAGAAAATCCCCTCCCCCACTTTCACTACGTCTTTTGTTCAAAAATTTTAAATATATTATTTAATTTCCAAAAAAAAAAAAAAAAACTTGGAAATGAAAAGCAAGTAAAGTTAAAAATGTCAGAAGTGAAAAAGAAAAAATGTTTTTAAAATTATATATAATTTATTTTTGTTTAAGGTTATATGAAATATAAAACAAGTTTCAACTCTTTCGTGGGCTTTAGGTTTTTATCTTCTTATACTATTTTTGTAATAGTCGACATTTTGAGAGTGATTGCACTCTTTTTCAAGACTCTAAAAATGATTAAATCTTAAAGACCTGTTAAGAAAAAAAAAAAAAAAAAAAACTAATACTTCTTATATTTTGTTTAGTACCCGAATTTTAAGATCACTTCAAAAATTCTTATCAGTTTTTTTTTAACAGCTCTAAATAAGGTCCGTTTGAGAACTTTTTGGGCTGAAATATGAAATCCGTCAAATTCTTCACAGTGGGGATGAAATTCTCTCAATTACTCGCGAACACTATGATCTCAAATATCTAACACTTTTTGTTTTATTTATAAAATAATTCACTTTTTGATTGCATTTTAATTTTTTGCTAATTGATTTAAAATTCCTGACATTCAAAAATATTTTCATATTTTTTTTTTATTTCTAATTTGTTTTGTTTTTTTTTTCATTTTGCATTGTCAAATGATTTCGACAGAATTTATATTTTAGCCATAAGAAATTCTTTGGGCAGAAATTTTTTTCTTTCTCTTGACAGATGTGGCAGGACTTGGATTTAAAAATTGTAGAAATTCGTTGTTTTGCGAGTACCCAAACAGACCTATTATCTCAAAAATACTCGTATAATGCATGATACTGTAGAAAAGACGTTTATCAAAACTTCGAGATAATACAATTTTAAATTTTATTTAGAAATTAAAAGAAATTTATAATATTTTTTATCAAATCTAACCTAAAAAACAGGTTGAATATGGAATCTAACCTTAAAATGAAGACACGCTAAGGAAACGGAGGCGTTAGGTTAACAACGTTCTTTTTCTATAGTATTAAGTATAGGGATCCATCAATTCGGCACCCATACTCAATAGCTGAATATATAAACATGCACCCAAGGCATACTAGAGAGTCTTCTTTTTTCTACACGACTTCTCCCGGAGTAAAATTAATGAGTTTCTCAACACATAGTCATCCACTTTAATAGGTATTACCACCATATTGATATTAATTTATCAAAAAATGCTAAAAAAGAAAAGAACTTAACTAAGTTTGCTGCAAAGGAGGTTAAAGTCGAACAATTATTGCCCAACAAACGAAAAGTCGTTTGTCGCAAAAGATTTTTTCTCTTATTTTCTTTATATGCAATCTACGCCAATCATAAATTATACAGTCCGTAGCGGAATGACAAGATACTTGCTTCGCAATCAATACGTTGCCACATGCGCCTCATCGGTCGGTTCAATCGCAGGTATTACGCTAAGCTTTTTTTTTAAACGTTTGCAAAAAGTGTATAACACAAACGAATTTACCAATTTGCTGCAAACAAAGACGAAAAATTGTGTGGCAAACGAAAAAGTCCTTTGGTCAATATTTTTTCGTTTGCCGCAATCGATTTGTTTTCTCAGTGTTCTTATAAACTTAGACTCTTAGACATCTTAACTGTAGTTGAATAAATAAATAAGTAAAACTCAAAGCCTTTGTATGAGAGGTATTCTTTCTAGAAGAGATTTTTAGAAACAAGGAAACAGCTTTCGAAAAGAACGTAACAATCATCATTACCAAAGAAGAAAATCTATTCCCGCGTTTTGGATTTGTGAAGATTGGGAATGTACCTACATAATTTTGATAAAACTAGAAAAAAAAATCGTGTTTTGATCTACAAACTATGACTGAGTTGCATCAAGAGGGCATTGTTGTCAACTATTTCCACCCAAAAAAATATGTTGATAAATAAGTGAACTGAGCTTAATAAATTTGGTTACTTAAAAAAGCGCATTTTAAGTTTCCATGTTTTAATAAATTTCTGTAAAATTTTACAGGCTTAAAGGACTCCATCCGTAAAAGCAAGCTCTTGTCACACAAATGTTTTTTTTTTATTTTCTTTAATATTCACATTATTCCATTTTAATATTTGGAAATGGTTATTTATTTGCAATTTGAGCAGAGACAGAGTGTTTGATTTATTTGCCTGCAGCGGCATATGGCTCTGAGGGTGTGTTATTAAATTTAATCCTCAGTTAAACCTTAAATCATCTTATTTATTTTAAATGTCACTGAAAATATAAACAAAAAAAAAAAAAACAAACCAAAGAAAAAAAGCTTAAGAATAATGAAATCGAGATTATGACAAGAGATTTTTTGTGTCAGACTTTGTTACCTTAAATATATTTATCTTGGAAAATATAGAATAAGCATTTCTGTATTGATATTCCTTAATCTTAGATTAAAGGACTTACCACAGGAGTAGCAAGACAGGTATTTCCCCAAGATAATCCAATCCATGGCAGTACTTTATGCATGCAAAAAGCCATTAATAATTCCATAACCGCAAATCCAAAATTGGTTCTGCGATTCAGGTAGAGGAGTTTCCAATAATGGATTCTATTACAAGTTATATGATTTTGTGTATGAGATTTTGTGCTTTTCGGAATTTTGTTCAATTTAAGCACAGCTGGATGGATGATGGAATCATAATAATGATTCCTTTTCCATCGAATGAAGTGAAAATATACAGAAGGGTATATTGCTGAGTTGACTCGCACAAAATATCAATCGCTATTTTTGGCTTTGATGGCATTGAAGTACCTAATTTATATTTATTGGAATTGAAACAATATGCATATGATTGATTTTGATTAAGAAAGCAATTTAAATGTATGATATATGGAACTAGCGTAAAGACATGCAATTATTCATTTGAAGAGTTGATAGACAGAGAGATGTTTTTTTTTTTTTTTTTTTTTTGAACTTTCGTGACATTTTCGTCGAAAGGCTGCCTTAAGTAGAAGAATGATGTTGATTGAAATAAATTGCTTTTGGATCAAGGGGATTGTTTGATTCAAACCAAATCGTTGAATTATACTTGCAAGTGTCACGCATTTGGCAATGAGATTTATACACTGGTCTGCAAAAATAAAGTATTTTTTTGTTCATATATTATTTTTTTTAAATATAAGATTTGGCTTTTGCGGATCTTAATCTGGTTTCAGAAAAATTCTATCACGTACAATTGTTTTGTAGAAAAGAGTTTTAGTAGATTGGGTTAACCTTTTAAATCCAAAGACGGAGCTTATAAAACTTTTTATAAATAATATTGGAAATCCAATTTTGTTTTTTAAAGACATACGATTAATATACACAAAATCAAAAAAAGAGTGTACATTTTTGTATTACAAGATCTTCTATAAGTTCCCAAAAGAGTACTGCTAAAATGTTATGTTGAATGAATTGAACTGAACTGAGCCCCCCCCCCCTTTTGGCTACCTGAATCAAATGCACTTCACATTACAGATGTTAATTTTCACTATTTTGGTGTGCATGATAACTTTTTCTTAAATCCCTTTCATTAAAACAAATTTATCTGAAGCTAATATCTGCATTAATAATAAATAAATTAAAAAAAATAATCTCCAAGTTTCAAGTCTCTATAGCTTAATTCTAACATGTGCCTCCTTTAAGCTGAAAAGCATGGGGTTTTGCTCTTTGGACAATCAATATTTAATTTAAGTTGAACTATTTGTTCTAAAATTTTGAAACTTGAACTTCTTCTTCTTGGGAATTAAAAAAAAATATTATTATAGTTTTTGAGTTATAGCTAGGTTAAAACAACGTTTTTTTTTTAAGCCGTTTTTCATTTTATCCAAATATTGTTTCGTTAATAATTCAAAACTAAATTGTGTTCAAAAATAATGCAACTTTGCACACATTGACCTAACATGAATAGCTATCACTTGGATTTCTTACAGTTTTTAGCTGTTATACACTAGTGGAAAAAATAGAAGGCTCAAAAAAATATTGCTTCTTTTTTATTGATTTTCGAGAGGCTGTATTTAAGTTAAAAATGGTGGTATTGATACGAATTAAATAGAATTTCTATTCAAGAGCCTATTTCAGCGCTACTCTATCAGTAACATCAACATCAACTACATCATACAACTGCAATCTACAACTCCGTCAGCTACATTTTTCTGTTTCACAGGTACAACTGGAAGTGTTGTAAAATTTAGCTGGAAGTTGTAATTGATGTAGATGATTTGACGTTTTGTTCGTTCAAAAAAATAAAAATTAAAAAACATACAGCAATAAAAACAGCATTGTTGTTGTTTTTAATAAAAACAATGAGTGAAAGAAAGTAGACAAAGACATTTCTACGAACAACTCCGTTGTACTACAGCAATGCAGCACAAAGAGCTGTGAAACAGAATCATAATTTTTTCAAATACTTCCAGAAAACAGAAATGATGTAATACAACTTACTGTCAAAATTCTAATTATACAGTAGCGCTGAAATAGGCCCCAGATATTTTACTGACTTATTTTAAAAAAAACAACGTTACCACGTGGTCATAAGGAAAAGCGCAAAACCAAAAATTTTTTTTTTTTTTTTTAATTTTGTATTATAATTTTTGTTATGGGCCAAAGTGGAGCATCCCATAAGATTTCAAAAAATCCAGCCCTTTTATTTCCGGCAAGAATGGGAAAGTTTAAACTGTTGCTTACAGCTATTTTACAGAGTCTGAGAACTTTTGAATTAAAATGCACGACTGGGTCGCAAGCACGTACTTATTTTTAGGAAGTGGCTGAGCCCCTTATGGTAGAGTTAATAGTCGGGATTTAAGCATTTCCTTGTTTCGTTAGAAATATCAATTCTTCTTTGTTTTATCTTACCCAAACTCTCTCTTTTTATCACTGAAATGCACTTACTTAACTACGGACAGCAAAGAAAACATGCAGGAGTTGAGAAAAATCTTGACATGAGTAACGGCTATGAACTCACCCTTAAAGCTTCTTACATGTATAAAGTTATAAAAATAAATTTTTTTTTAAGAAATGCTAAAATAATTAAAATTATATATGTAGAATTTATTACTTCCCAACTAACAATTTGACTTCTATAAGGGTAAATCGAAGCTATTTTCAATTCAGCAAAATTGCTTCGATAAGGCCTAATAAAAATACGTTTGGCGCATCTGGGAAGCTTGTGAAACTTTTAAACAGATAATTACAGGCTAAGTAGATAAAAAGATTGTATTTCTTGTAGGCCTTATAGAAGCCAACAACTTTAATAACTTCCACAGAAAAGCTATTTGCAAGTTCCTACTACAGGTTAATATCTGCATAAGGAAGCTCCTGGGCAAACATCACAACACTCGTACTAGGCCTTATAAAAGTCTTGTCGAAGTATCAGCCAAACACAAACAAAAAAAAATAAATTTATTTTGAAACTTATTTTTATTTTATTATTTTCTTCTGCTAATCGTCCAAGTAAAGGATTTTGTTGTGAAATTATTGATACAATTATTAAATTTAAGAGAAAAAACACTTACTTGCTGATGAAAATCTCTGAGTTGAACCTGAGACATGCTGGTTAAGAGGCCGATACCTTATCCATCGTGTCATTGTGCCATATAACAGGCTGCCAACAAATGGGAACTAGTTAAAACTAGAAATAGCTTCCCATGAGATTCGTTCAGGCTTCCCGAAGTAGTTTTAAAATGAGCTGACCATTTGTCTTTTTTTTTCAAAGATTTTTTAGCTTTATTTTATAAAGGTAAAAATTTTACCGCAGAATCATGATATAAAAACCAAATTGTAGGAGGAGGGCTGACTGTACCTTTCAAATAAGACCAACATTTTTAAAATCGGTTTCCAGTAAGTTAGTTAAAAAGGGAGAAATATGAATCGTGTTTACGTATTAATATTATAATCATTTTAATAAATGAAATCATCTTTAAAAAAAGCATTTAGAATTATATTCATACATACATCTAAATAAATTTAATGGTGTATTTCAAGAGTTTCAATCAAAAGTTTAGACTCCCTTCAAAATAAAAATTAGATGTGAGAAATGGTTTACTATGTTAGAAAAATGCAAAACTTATTCATTTTGTATTTTTGTAACAACAGGTATGCCTTTAAAGTAACAACATAATAGACAAATAAACAAAACCGACAGACATTTGCATTTTTTTTAACTCCAGTAATTACTTCCCGATGAACCAAAAAAACAGTACATGCGGTCACCTCATTCTCATATTCTTATTGGAAAAAATGTCTCACAGGATGGTTTACGCTGTCCATGCGAAGTATCAGATAAATTAACAACTTGTCACATGAAACAGAACCCTCCCTTGTAAAGCAATAACTTATGATGGGAGACCAACACTTCCTACCACAGCTCACCGTACAAAGCTTCAACTTGCACTACGAAGAAACAAAGATGGCAACGAAAATCAGGGAGGAAAATGTACAAAGGTGGGCTTGCGTTTGCCTTGTGTATGAAGGCCTTAGCCAACTGACTAGTTTGACATATTTCCGCTCAAGCAAATTATGGAAAACAATGCTTCATGTTTTTGGTGAGATTCACTTAATGAAAAACTACGCTTGTATCAGGCTTGTGTACTGCGGTCTGCGGTATCAACCAACGAACTCTTTTGACATCAGCTACATTTCTGTTGGATATGACTTGCAAGTTATAGAATGCAATATTTTATTACTCAAAATTATATTACTCTTGAGAAATGTTTTCGGAAATTAGAATTAAATGTGATCGGATTAAAATTTTACATTCCGTTTTTTGATTTAATGAAAATGTTTGCAGGTACCTTTTCAAGATTTAACTTTTATTTTGAATTTTATTTTTAAGTGGTTTAAGCTTCTGAAAACAGGTCATGCACATCTTTAAAAAGGAGCTTCTCAATGAAAGTCTTTCCTTAGCTATGACTTCCTGTGCTTCTTCAAACGAATATTAGGAAGCCTAATCGAAATAATATTGAAGTTTAACACATTGTAGCCTGTATTAGGCTTCAGATTATTCCTCTCATAGACTTAAAAGAAGCCACATAGCTTGTGGAATATTTAATTTCGGTTCACAAGCTCAATGCAAGCACTTAAGCAGTGATGACTTCAAGAAAATCAAAAACTTGACCTTATGGAAGATAAATTGTTAGTTGGGTTAAATGACTTAAACTTCTTCTTAAATTGTTTTGGGGTCCAAACTAGTTATGCCATTAAATTCCGCAAGGAAAGATAAATTTTGAGAAAAAAAAAAAAAAAAATTGAAAATCGTAAGAGCCGTTTAAATTTAATTTTTTTTATATATAAAAATCCGCAAACCTTGTTTTAAAAAAAGTTGGTACCAACGCAATTTTCAAGAAAATATTTATGGACATCTAAACTCAAATTAAAAATAAAAACACAAACACGCTTTTAAAAAAATCGATTTTTCAAAACAAAAAAAAAAATTTTTAAACTTTTTTTGAAAATCCCAAAAAAAAAATTGATATAAAACAATTTTAAAATTGTCATTGAAATCTGTGGAGGTACTGTTGTTAACCGATGAAAAAAATATTTTTATATTTCAAAAGTACGGCTTTACGTGGTTGTTTATCAAAATTCTTAGATCCGTTTATAAAATTAAGTTTTTTTCATATTAGTTGTTCGGCATGGCAGATACTGTCAATTTTGGTAAAAAAAAAATATTTCAATTTCCCCCCAAGGGAATCACTAAAAATTCATAACTACCAAGTTTGAAGAAAATCGCTTCAGTTATTTAGGCTGTAGCGTTTATATTAACCTTCCCACTCTTCGAGCTTAAAAACGTCCCTGCCTTTCCTACCAACACAATAATAAATATGTTAATTATGTACAACGCACATACATATATTTAGTTATTTATTATTTTGTCTGGTCAAATTGGTAAATTTAGACAACATGTGTACTCGCAACACGACGCATTGAATTCTTGCTCTGAAATCAAATTTACCTGACAGAATAGGCAGAACCATCAGGTTATTATACACACTTCATTACCTGATGGTGGACACATGAACCTTTAGAATTAATATTTCATTCAGACGTAAAATTTATAATTTATAAGTGTAACATGCATGTTATAAATGATTTCCATATTAATTATTTGGCCTTAGGTCACACACACACTGCCACTACCACTGTTATTGTGAGTTGAGAATTTAGCTAAAATTAATCCACGCTACATAAATTACTCACCCAATATCACCAAGGCATTTCCCAGTAGTCCAGCTAATCCAATTATTCCGAAAAACACAGGCACTACCATCGAAACCACACGCTCCAATGGCCAATCCGCAGTCTCATTGAGTTCCAATTCAAATTCAACGTCCAGCAAGTTATCCTTGAACAGCGTTAGATTGGCACTATTGCTGCAGTCCGTAAAGTTTGGCCATTGACACGAACGGTTGTACATTTTGTCGCATTAGTAAGTCCGATTGGTATAGAGGTACCTTCGTTATAGTGTGTGCTATTGTCCACCAGATGGTGTGAAAATAACCAGGAATAATGAATTTATTCCGCATCTACTGGGAATATTGTGTGCGTCTTTTAGATATTAATTTACAACATGAGCCTTTTAATATAACACCCTTGGCAACATCGTAGACACATGGTACCAATAAAGGAAATGAGGTCCTTTAGGGAAATCCATTTATGCACACTCTTTCTTATGGCAGAGCAAGGACGGGGCCACAAAGCTTATTTTCCTTATAGTTTTTTTTCTTGACTATGGCAGAGGTAGGAGGCAACACACAGATTGTGTTTAATTATCCTGAAATGAAAAGATAGAATATTCGAATTAATATTTATTATTATTATTATTATTACTGAGATGTTTAATTATGTATATATTTTGTTCTTAATAAACCATTACCCAGTGAATTGTGTAAATATTTTGAAGAATTAATTTTTGATGGGTTTCTTTCTGAGGCGGAGGCCAAAGTTTTAATTAAAAATACATCAATCAGGGGAAAGCCTTGGAAAATATTACAAATACCCGAGGCCATCGCAAAGACGATTCACTCCAAGAGCGATGGCCGAACTAAATCTATATGTTAATAAATTTATTATGAAGTTCAATAATTTAGTTCGTGATTTTACATTTTTACAAGAGATTTTACTGAATATTTGACAATGAGGGGCATTTAATGACACATTTGGAGCTTCATTGGAAAAAATTGAAAATATGTAGGCGTGTACTTACACAAGAGTGTCTTCTATTTCCAAAATAAAGGGGGGCTAAACATCAATAAACTTATCAGACGTCATTTACGCCTTCAAGTTCTCATACCGAAGTAATAGTTGAAAACTGCATTTTTCGATCTAGTCGTTAAAATCGCATTTTGAATAATGTAAGATCTAAGATAGTGCATTGTACCTTAGGTAGTCCTACTTTCACTTCCCCTGCCTAGTACTTCAGCTGAAGAAGGGGGTATGTCCTTGTGAAATATTATTGGGGGCAGCAAACAAAGGAGGAGGAGAGTGTGACCACTAGGGCACTTTTCCTTTCATTAAGGGGGCAGCTAATGAATTTCCTAGATGGAATCAACGGTGGCGTCAACAGCCTATAGTAATCAGTTCAGGTGGGAATGTAATTTTCATACCAAATCTTCAGCGTGAAACTTGCTTGCTTTAGTTTCCAAAGCTTTTATTTCGAACTCAAATTGTTTGATTGGTAAATGTAAAGTTTATACATGCCACTTTAGAGTTTTTTCCTTGCGGTTATTTCCGTAAAAATTGGTAAAATGCCCAATAAAATGGGTACTAGGCTAAAAGTTTCACTCAATCTGAACTACTATTAAACAACTTATACGGTCAAAACTTAAGCACATGATGCTGATCAGTGTTCACGTCTCCCATGAAGAGAAGGATGACCCAATCAACGACCTCTTCGAACACGCATATCATAAGTGCCCGGATTGCGACGTCAAGACTTCAACGCCAGATTTGGTATGGATGACGTGTGCATGGTTCGATGGTCGGAAAACTGAACCTAAGTGACAAAACGTCCAACAATGGACCTAGGATGGTAGACCAAAGACCCAATTCCCACACTTCAATGTAAAAAAGGGGACTTGGCGGTAATGTGCTCAAAAATTGTCAAAAATAGATCACAATGCGATTGATATGCTTCCAGTATCTTAGATGTCCAAATGTTTCGGGGAGCTACTATTGTCTCGGCTTCTCAATAGTATGCCGGCTTCTCGAAGAAAAAGAAAAATCTTTAGGGCTTTAATGGCAGGGTGATGTGAAAAAATTCTACCAAAAGCTAAGGACATCCACGCAAGGCTACAAGGCCTTTATGGTAAAAATAGTGATAATCGCGTTGTTGCGTCTTTTTACAGTTTTTAAAGTTTAACGTAGAATATTCATCCCCTTTTAAAAGTTTGACAATTTGCATATTTTAGCTCAGGAAATACCCAAACGGACCTCGCCTTAAACCTTTTGTCAACAATCTGATTGACCCTATCAGTGGGGTTTCATTCAAACCAAATAAAAAAAATCAGCCCGGGAATTCCAGATCGATACACGTTACCCTTTATTGTTTCTAAAGTAGCATGAATAGAGACGAGCCATCTCATATCACAGAATCCCTGCCAAAATGGTCAGCTTGTGCTGGGTGAAAATGGAGAAATTTCGCTGCTCGGTCAAGGTCGGTAGCAACACCACAGTAGTTCTGGTAGCAGTTGTACGCAGATCACAAGTCAACACCAAAAAAACAATTTCTGTGTATCAAAAGTCCGTCCAACAACTTGCTTATGCAGATGACAAAGAATAATCAGCAGAACAAAGCGAGCTGTGGTTGGTGCAGTATTGAATCGGAGACGTCAAAAATGGAATTGACTGTTACTGAGGACAAAACGAAGTATATATTTAGGGTAGAATTCGTTACTCAAGTCAAGATTTTTATCAACTCCCGAGAGTTGAGCAAAATCTTAAGCGAATGCTCAAGCGAAATCCGTATTCATAAACAAAATGGAAATTCTCATATACTTGAGTGAAAAAAAATCTTAACTTGATTAAAGTTATTTCTCAATCAAGCTGACAACGAAATAATTTGACATAACTGTCAGGCAAAAATTAATATTTTTTATTTAAATTTGTAATTTGTCTCGATCTTCGGATCTATTTGTTATGTGTCCTTTTTTTTCTAAATAATAATTTCCGTAGTGAAAAAGTGCATTTCAGTAATAAAAAGAGAGAGTTCGGGTAAGTAAAAACAAGCAAGAATTGACATTTATAACTTTTCAAGGAAATGCTGAAGGTAGCTTCTGACTTCACTTAAGTTTCGATTTAACTTGAGGAAATCCTCAACCTAATCATTTCCACACAATCTCGATTATGAATAGCTCAAGTATGCAAAAGTCTCCTCAAGCGTAAACTTAAGACTCGACTTAAGGGACGACTATTTATTCTACCCTTAGTATCAACGCGAAGGAAATCTCAACATCTTCGACTCGGCCAAAATGTTACGATGGATAGTTAAATCTTCGGAGCAGTCAAGGACTTTGTCTATCTAGTATCAACTAAAGGGTTTTCCAATAAGAGGTGTTATTTTGAATAGCCCGCTGTTTCGGTAGCTGTCACTTTTGAAGCTGTCATTATTTGACATTTGACAAGTAAAAACTACATAACTACATAAAGACTTGGGTCTTAAGGCTTATAAAGTTCAGTTAACACAAGAACTCAAGCCGGCTGATCATCAACAACGTCGTGTTTTTGCTGATTGGGTCCTTGAAATGCATGAAAATGAACCGGAATTTCATCGAAAAATCATCTTGACTGATGAAGCCCATTTCCACCTCGGAGGCTACGTCAACAAGCAAAACTGTAGCATCTGGGGCTCGGAAAACCCAAGAGTTATTGTTGAAAAGCCTCTCCATCCTCAACGCGTGACTGTTTGGTGCGGTTTATGGTCCCGCGGGGTCATTGGACCTTACTTTTTCGGAAATGAGGCTGGAGCAACAGTTACGGTCAATGGATTGCGCTATCGAGAGATGATTAATGATTTCTTATGGCCTGAATTGGATGGTATTGATCTGGACAACGTTTACTTTCAACAAGACGGCGCTACGTGCCACACAAGCAATGAAACCATCGATCTTTTACGGGAAAAGTTTCCGGACTGTGTTATCTCTCGAAGAGATAATCACAATTGGCCACCGAGATCTTGTGATTTAACACCTTGCGACTTATTCCTTTGGGGCCACGTGAAAGATAAGGTCTACGCCAACAGCCCAGCGTCGATTCAACCCCTCAAAGATGAAATTCATGAGGCTATCGAGGACATAGGGCAGCCACTTTGCGATTTGGTTATGGAAAATTTCATGAAAAGGATATGGTCCTGTAAGCGTGGTTTTGGCGGCCATTTGGCTCATGTTGTGTTCCATTATTAACGGCATACCTTCCTCCTTATAATGAAATAAACATCCGATCATTTATCTCCAAAAATGCCATTTTTTTAGAGATCAAACGAAGAATTACTGCTTATAAGCAAAATGAGAAAACGAATCGTTTGCGTCAAACGACTTTTCGTTTGTTGGAAGGTAATTTTTCGACTTCAACTTCGTTTCCAGCAAACTCTTAAATTCGGTTTGGTGATACAATTTATTCAACGACCTTCTCGCCACGTACTAGAAAACTTTCATGTATTATGAAACGCATGACAACATCAAGAACATAGAGTCAATTATTAAGAAAATGTATTTCCTGCAGTCATTTGTTTTAAAAAAAATTATATTTACACCAAAAGTGAAGTTCTTTGTAACAAACTACTTTCTGGAGAGGTTATTTACAAACTATTCATTCGTTTGCTGCAAATAACAGAATTTTCTAGTAAACGAAAAGTTGTTAAGATGTAAGAAGTATTTTGCGTTTGCTGCAATCAACTCATGAAAATAAGCTCCAAACGAATATGGGTTGTTTAGCCTAATGTTTGCTGTAAAAGAATTGGGTCAAATGTTATATAGTTGCTACTAATAAAAATCTTTTGAAGGAATTGTATTAGTTTTGCAGCAACTGATTTTAAGTTAATTCAAAGGTTATTTATTTGCCGCAGATGAAAAAAAAAATATTATTTCTCTGAGTATAGGAAAAGACTCAAAGACGAGCCTTACGGGCTGTACTTCGACGTTGCCCTTGTTAAGAAGCTGAAAATACAGTGGCTGAGATGGGTGCGATAGGTGGAGCGCATATGGTCATCAACGCACCAGCCCAACAAGCCTTCGAATCCATCAGAGGAAAACAACGTAAATAAGTAAGTGATGCAAAGATGAGTTTTACGCTAGAAAAGTCATCAATTCATCATATCCCCGGTGGACCTTCTATTACGAAAACCGTTTTAACGGTCATTAAAAAGTTTTCGTCCGTATATGAATATATTTTGTCTTCTGTTCTATCAAATTATCATGTCTGTTATGACCGTTATCGTCGATGGCAAGGATATTAGTGCGACTTTGATTAGATTTCATCTTATTTCGAATAAAATGTTTCATGTCAATAAATGTGCGGGAGCCACAAAAGTCCAAAAATCTCCATTATTTACAGCTCCAATACTTAAAATAAAAGCGTTTTAAGAATAAACGTGTCATCACTACCTAATGATGTGTTAAAATATTGATCCTTCGATTTTCAGATTATTGTCTCTGCTGTTTTTGCCTGTACTAGAAGCCATATTTATTGTTTAACTATTCAAGTTGTAATTGTGGTTAACACTTAAATATTTTGAACAAAAAAGGAGCATTCGCAAAATGCCAAAAAGGGCATTCCTCTTTATAAAATTCAACAACTACTGGCCAGGCAAACCCTTTTGAAGAGTCTCTTTATATTTCTACGCCAGCCGTTGGTTGTGCCAAATTGACCCAAATTCATTGAGAATGCTTCATTGAATAATTGATGGATACGAGCCAAGTTCAGAAGTGAAATTTTCTGCTAGAGGCTTATTCTAAATATCTTGGATTTAGGTGGTAAATTCCGTTAAATATGATGGCAGTGGAGTAGCAGCAAAGTATTCATAGAAATGATGTACCAAAAAGGAATTCTATGTAGGACGTAGGTATATGCATGTAAATCTGACATAAACACCATGCTATTATCTATATTGTGTTTTCCTACGAACCCATTGCAAAATCTCAGCAAACACGAAGGCTTAATTGAGTGTTTTTTAGAACAACGATTCCTGCAAATATCGCGGAACAAAACAAGGCCACGAGATAATGGTATACATTAGTACTACCTGTATCTCTAGATTATTTACTTTTTTTTTGTATTGGACTATCGCCAGATGCGCTGATGCTGAGGCGGAATAATTTAAGTCCATGTAAGTGCAGATAGTGCAGTGAATTACGACCTCGGAGGACTACCTGGCTCAGTTGTTGCAAGTGAAGCATTGTTTTGCTTTTACGGAAAATGGTATTTTTTTCAATGGTGAATCTGTAAAAATGTACCCACATACATACATAGTTTGCATGAAATTTGTTGAAAGGAACTTTAGAAATTTATTATTCGTTGAACTATTTTATAAAATACGATTTTTTTTTCTTTTTAGTGAATGGAATTGTTTTTATATGAATGTTTCATTGGTTTGCGGTGCAAAATAAAATGTTTTATTCACAAGATGGCCATTTATTTTTAAAGGTAATTTGTTTTTTATTATGTTTCTTTGTTAGTAACTTTTTACTTCATACTAAGAAAAATATGGCATGTCGTGGTTTCACTGAAAAAAAAAATGATTTATGTTAAGCAGGAAACGTTTTTGGGAAACGAACTGAACCTGAACCTTCTGTGAAGGTAAACAAAAAAATTGGTTCTCAAAAAATAACACAAACAGCACAAAAACGAGTGTATACAAATTCTAACTATAATGTTTTTATGGAATTTCATTTAGATAATGATGATGTTTACAAATAGAAAATCAAAACCACCTACCCACACTTATTCTGCAAAGAATAAAATTTTCTGGATTAAATCTCATGGCCCGTTCTCATGTATTTGATAAAAATCTCTTTTTTTTTGTTTAAATTAAATTCTTATCAGTTTTTAATACACGTCATAAGGATAAAATAAAAGTATACCGCAGTCGATTTCATTATTTGTTGTCAAGATATTTGAGACGAAAGATTTTTGACAATTTTTTTTTTCAAATTGCAGTAGTAACAAAACTATTTGCTAGATAGAAAGTTGAGCAGATTCTTGAGTTTCAAAACTGACTTTATAAGGGGGGTAGCACGTTCGTGAAGAATGGCACCAATAAAGTAATAAAACTGTTAAATAGAGACAACCTCTCTCTGAGCCTCTTTTTGATTTTATTCTTAGTACTTATTTGTAGTGGGTAATATTGCAGATGCAGTGGTCAATTTTAGACAACAAACATTTTTTATAAAAACAATTTTTAAGTGCAAATTTTTGAAAAACATTTATATAATTTTCAAAAAACTAATTAATACAAAATGATATTTTAAATCGTTATTTTGAAAACAAAAATTTTGTTTTTAAAATTTAATAAAGTAATTTTCGAAAATTATGCGATAAAACTTTGGATACACCCAACCTCGCACTTATCCAAATCTTATAGTGATCCCAAGCAGGGGACAGCATGCCCCCAAACATATAACACACCTGAGTCAAGTTGTCGTGAGTCGAGCTCTACCCCCTTTGAAAGATACTTTAAATAAATATCGTTTTTAAAAATTAAATAAGGAAATTTTCGAAAATTAGTGTGAAATTTTGAAAATAATGTTTTGAAAAATTGAAATTTGTTTTTTTTTTTTTTAATTTTACTAAGTTATTTTTAAAAATTGCAATTATTCAAAATAATATTTTGAAAGACACTGCATTAAAATCGTTTTTTTATTTAATTAAATAAATATGTTTTCGAAAGTTCGTTTGACTTTTTCAAAATATTATTTTAAAAAATTGAAACACGGTTTTTACAAATTTAATCAAGTAATTTTCAAAATAATATTTTGAAATATAAATTGTATAAAATTTCTTTTTATCAATAATTTTTTTCGAAGTTTTCGAAAATTAGTGCGAAATTTAGAAAATATTATTTTGAAAAATTGAATTATGGTTTTTAAAAATTTAATAATGTCAAAAATTATGTACTAAATTTTTAAAAACCATACTTCAATTTTTAAAAAATAACATTTTGAAGCAAAAACTGTATGAATTGCACTTTTAAAAATTAAATAAAGAAGTTTTTAAAAGTTCGTGTTAATTTTTCAATATAGAAAAAATATTAATGTAATTTGCATAAATTCGAGTGCAATTGAAAGATAATGGCACTCATTAAAAAGAAATTAAGCTTTATACCACTGTGGAACTCTGAAATACCTATGAGTCATAAGTCCACAATCTATGGGTCAGAATTCCACAGGAATTTTGTGTGGACTTTTGACTCACTTGGATGGGTGAGGAGTCAAAAATAGATTTTTGGACTTATAACTCACCCAAGTGGGACAAAAGTCCATTATGGTCTTTTTGCCTGTGGGTAACGATTTTGAAAGTATCGAGGGAAAAACTCATTCTTTGAACGCAGACATACATCTTTTTCAGTCTAATGATGGGATAAGCAAATATACAGCTTTTTCTCAAGAAATTAGGGACATTCTTAAGACATTGAGATTCTATGCATGCCCCTTTAAATACAATCGGTCTTAGTAAATATTAGCCGTCAATATTGCAATGCGCATTGCAATTCCGGACGTATATTCCAAACAATTGGAAAAAAGAAATTGATGGAATTCAGGACTAGAACCTCTCAGCTGTAGACAACTTTTCAACCCAGCTTAATTTACAAATTGGGGCTGATATAGAAAAATCATGAAGTCTTCTGAAAATAAATTGATTATAAGAAGTAAAGATCTTCATGGAAGAGCATCGGTCATAAGAAAGAAGACAGTGCTGATACAATACAGCAAAACACGCTCACTGTAGAGAAAATCGTAAGATACCAAATCCATATCTTGGAACGTACCAACGAAGGTCCAGTCAGCACAAGTACGCTACAAGGTGGATGCCCATCCCAACTTTTCTGAAATAAAGTGGTTAATGAACTACTGATAAAAGTGGAAGCAGAGGAGTTCAAATTAATTGAATACGTTGACGACGCTTCTCAACGGGGCGGACATATCAATCGTTGTGAACAGATTTGGTCATCTCCTTCCAAAAAGAAAACCACATTGACAATATTTTGATACATGGCGGTTAGTGAGCACGCTTCGATCATGTATGTTCGTGTTCAAGTAGGACTTATAGTCTCTGAGTAATTCACGTGGACCAACTTGCCCCGTGTCCCAAATATAGCCCCACTCTACACTTCCGCAAAACACACGCAAGTTATCAAAAAGAATTTTCAAACAGGCATCAAATATGTACAAGAGGATTCCTTAAAACATTTCTTGTAGGTCTTTATGAGTCCTTCTTTTATATAAAATTGATTAACTTGCATAAATAAGCTTAAAATTAATTCTATGCTAGCCTTAGGTTGCCCAATCATAAAATTTAGTCTTGCAGGATCTTAATTGTTACATAAAGGACTGACAGACGTGCAAACATTACAAAAACGGACAAACAAACAGAATTGCGGGACCCATTCTTTTTGCAATCTTCATTATTCTGATTTCATGTTTGATAGTTGCCTCGAGTTCAATTTTGTTTAATATTTGTAGTACCAACTTATATTGCAAGTAAAATTACTTATTAAAAATTCAATACTCTTGATAAAATACATAAAACTTTAATATTCTTCAATCTCATTATCAAAAAATTTAATATTTTTTTTTTATGTTGAACCACTCTTTAAACGTAAACATTGCAGTATAACTTTAATGTTTCTCATAAAAAAAGAAAAAAAAGAACAAACAAAAACTCATTGAACGGCTGCACGAAAAAGTTGTCAATTTTATTGAGATTGCACGTTATATCTTTCACATGCCATTTCCTCGTGATATACATACTAGATACAAATACACACGTTTGCGTTTTTTTATAAATGTTTGCATGTTTTATCTTTGATATCGGAAATGTTGAAAATTCAGGACACGTAATTTGACTTATTAACGCATGTTCAAGCACAACGAGCGAAAAAGCAATGCTCTTTTACGACGAGTCACGCTGTTGTATTTAATTATTATTAAAACAGTTCAATTGGTTTGTTGATGATTACATAATGAAACTCTTACACATTGTTGCTTTTCCTTTTCGTAAAACAGCGCTGTGCTGAAATATAACGAAGCTTAAATGTCTTTTTCACAAGACTAGTGGCTGATATTTCCTCGTGGAGATAGACGTTAAAGTTTTGTTTTTGTGATAAGTATGGCTGCCGCCTTATACTCAGCAAATCTATTTTTAATTAATAATATTTAGTTGATTTGATTGATAAAATTTGTTTGTTTGGAGGGTCGAAAAAGCACCCTAATGTATTTTTTTTTTCAAGAAAAAAAAACTTGATTCTATCGATTTTACTTGGGATTTTACCGTCCTTTAAATTTCTTTTTAACAAAAATAGTTAGTTTTGAAAACGTTGAAAACATTTAAAAAGAACAAATATATAATATTAAAAGGAAACACATTTTGCACACTACTGTGAGCGTATTTATAGATTCGAACATGATAAGAATACGAACAGTTATTGTCTGGAATAATTGAACTACTTTTTATGACATTGTATTAAAATTATGCTATATCTTCATTCATCTGTATTTGCATTTAATCGGTTCTTATAATATAAGAGTTTCTTTTAGTTGCATCTCAATCAGACTAAAAATTATAGTTAGTCTAATATGTTGTACCAAATGTTAACAGTCTCTGACACAATAAAACATATTCTTACTTAAAATGTTTCAGTATTTAGATTTATAAATTTGGCTTAAAGGAAAATTTAATTAGCTTTAAAAAAATATTAAAAAATTTAACCGACAGTCAGACACGGAAATTATAAAAAAAAGATGTATATTTTATGATATGTAAAATTATTTAAGAAATGTGGTGAAAATTTATAGAAGGCAATTTTTTTCGAAGAAGCATAATATGCCTTTTTGTGAAATCTGTTCAAATATTTCATAGAATTAATATTTTATCGAACAATCCCCTGTAATTTGGTCTATTTTTGCGTTCGGCCAATTTCGGCCAATGTGAGATAGCTTGTAGATATCCCACATTTATGTTTGATACTTCAAAATGGATACTTTGAATAAAATTAATTAAAAGAACAGATAAATCTTGAAATTGAACTAAAATTTTTTTCAAAATTATCAAATTTTTCATTAAAATTTGTAATTTTAACATATTTATGAAAAAACATATTTTTGCTTAACGAAATCTGTGGTAATGTTTAGTAAAATAAGTGTCCAATGTGCAAAGTTATAGTCCAACATTGTATCTAATAGAATCCGTTCAATTTATTTAAGAATATGAAAATCCTTCAACTAAAACTAAAGTTTTAGATTTTTATATCCGATCAACTGTTTTGTGTGTGTTTTTTTTTTTTTTTAATTTTTCTCTCTAAAATGTGTAAATATGCATTTAAATGTTTAATTTTTAAAAATGTTAATTGCCTATCAAGAACACTTCTACCAACAATATTGAAGTTAATTGTTTTATGAGATTAAATATTTCATACCATTTTGTAAAAAGAAAAAGAAAACAATTTAAGAACTACACAGTGTTGTAGCCTGATATTTCAGCTAAATTTGAACATCTCAATCTTTAAAATCCGACAATAAACAAAAAAGTTACACATTTTATAAGCAAACCATATCGAATCCATTTGTGAGCCCACGGTACAGTTCTCCACTGATGGCTGGTCGAGTGCGAAGACCAAAGCAGACAATTTTGATAAAACTATTTTCAAGTTTGTGAAGCTTTCAAACTTTCACAAACGTATGTGTTTTTTAAAGCTCAAAAAAAACATAATAGAGCAATTTGAACATAATCCGCATTAGACACCTATTTTTTTTTTCATTATCTATCAATGTGCATAATTAGTTTTTCAATAAAAAATCTAAAAAAAATTTGATTTTAGAAAATAATTTTTAACTTGAAAAATTATTTCTTAGAATTTTTTATAAGCAAAACTCAATGTTTCTATACCATCAGATTAGATTTATTTCGTTTTTTTTTTTGTTTTTTAACCACATTTTACCGTAACTTCCCAGTTGAATTTAAAAAATTCTGTTTTATCAGAATCCAACATTATACCGCCCACCATAACCAGTTATAAAAGGCTTAAAAAGTCTAGGGTTGAATATTTTTATAAACGCCGCCGGTAACGAAGTAAATATAACTTCAAAATCCTACCACCTAAAGAGTAATAAATTCATTTAGTTTTAACTCCAAACCACTTGATTTCCTGTGAAATTTACCATCACTATATGTAAGCAGTAAGCTACAACCACAATAACATAGTAATACAGATTTTTCCAGTTCAATAAGAATTCTGTCGTATTTTGTTGGTACGTCTTTGATGTATACCTATAAGAAGCATCTCGTTTCTTGACATTGAAGATTGACGACGTGCATTGAATAGCAGAAGTGCTGAAGCACTCCCCACAATCTATGAATGCAAAAGGTTGTCTTCCTATGAATAATTTCAAACAGAATTTCCCTTATACGAGTACACAATGTGGGAGTGAAAATCCTTGCTGTTTAAAATTAAAAAAAAAAAAACATCGAAGGACAAAAACTACTACTACCAAGTGCCTGCAGTAAAACAACACTACAAGAGAAAAGTTTCTCAATTTCCTTTTTGTTGCATTGTTTACTTTCAAAGTCTTTAAAGTACATTATATAATACCTACATTAATAGTAGTGCATCGACATAAAGTGAAAAGGTAAATTCTAATGGGTTTATATTTTTATATTCACAAATGTGATGGCATTTACTCAAGATTTCTTAACTTTAAACATGAATTTTTTTTAATATGAACACAGTATCTACAGGTATCATCTTCAGTAAAATACATATAGAAAAAAAAACATACTAAGTTGGGAATCAAGTTGGAAAAATTGAAGTCATTTTGATTCTGGTTTTATTTTTGTTTAAATAAAAAATAAAGTGATTTTCTTAAGTTTTTTAAAAGTATTTTGACTGTAATTCTGCAGTCAGCTGTTATTACTCATATTTTAACTGCACAGATACTTAGTTCTGAATTAACTTTACATAATGCGTGTAACAAGTATCATGTGTACCCATATGCATAAAACAGTATAACTTCTGGCGCGCGTACATGAGTACACACCTTTCTGCGATATAGGTACTTTAGGGCAAGTTTAGGATTTGTAAAAAAAACGAACTCGAAATAACAATACGACATGTCATTACCATGATAGAGAATGCGAAAAAAATTGGTCTGACAGTTCTGTCTGTCCGACTAGCTGTCTGTCTGTCTGTGTATACCTCGAGCTTGAAGAAAATCGCTTCAGCGGTTTAGGCTCAACCGCTGAAGCGATTTTCTTCAAATTCGGTGGTTAAGGATCTTTGGGTATTCCCTAGAGAGAATTTTTTTTTTTTTTCGGACCATAACTGTCGGTGCCTGCCATATAAGCATTAAGTAAAAGTTAACTTTTTTCAAAACGGGTCTAACGATTTTGATTTAAATTTTTGTGTGTGTCTGCTTTTGTTAGTAGGTTCATACTTTTGATATGAATGAAATGTTTGTAAAGATTCTCCCATAGTAGTGTTTTTTTTTTTTCATTTTTGAATTTCACTTTAAGGAGTAAACCAATTTTGATGATTTGATGATTAAATATTTAAAAAAAACTTGATATAAGAAGCCTTAACGTCCACAGCAACTTTGACCCTGATAGCAAGTACGTGCGAACCAGCCGTGCATTTTATTTAATCCCAATTTCTACCATTAAAAATGCTGTAAGGTATTTTGTCCTGGTTAGACCTTTTTTGTCTAATTTTTGCATTTGTAGCCTCTGTACCAATTACGGTGATGATTGGCAAATATAGTTTTGTTTTTTGTTTTTGCCCACTGAACTGTAAACAAGCCTTAAATAGACTTGGAAAATTTTTGGCATAGTTTATTTTATCAAATGTTAACAAATTTTTGTATGTTTGTTTAAAAAAATCTTAATGTTAATTTAAAGAACAGATCCGACAAGAGCGGCAATTTTTTAATCCACAAAGGTTAATATATTTTTAAATACAGCTTTCGAAAAAAATTATATCCATATCGGAGCTTTTTCCTGGTTCCAAGATAATTTGCTTTTGTTACTCTAATATATTATGTACATACTTATATTTTTATTAAGAATTTCGTGAACGAATTTACCGATTGTTTACATCAAATATTTATCACAATGTGGCACATAAACAACACTCAGTCTTATTTCATATTAAAAAAAAAAAAAATAGTTTGCTTTTTTAATTAATCGTCTTAAGAAAAACTCGATAAAATATTTTTAAAGCACAAAAATCCAGCAACTGCTGCATTTGTAATATACCCATACCTTGTATCGCTGTTTTAAAATATAACATCAAAGCTCCAAGCTCATTATCAAAGACCACGAATATTGCAAAGCAACTATGTACAAATCTAGGTACTCTGTTACATCGAGCGGTAGCATTACATAACACTCTCATTTATTTATGTCGTCATTGATTAAAACTCTTGTCAGGGATTGAAAATAAATGTATTTTTTGTCTGTCTCCGCGTTGCAACAGGCGATATCCTTGTCACGTGCTAAGCACTGTTGGTTATTCTGGCTTAGAAGAAGAAATTCCCACTCACAATAATACCTACTCGTATAGCTACAAGGACTCATTTCCTTCTTCGCTCCTTCCATTATCTGACGCGAGGTCATGAACTGGGATGAAGGATCAGAAATTCCCCTCTGCTTTACTCTTTTCTCAACTACTATATATACACTAAAACAGATTCACCCATTTGTGTCTATAAGGATTTAGTCTATCGTCCTTTAAAATCGATCTATTTTTATACAGAGTCAACAAAGTTACATTATATTATAACCTGCTATATGGAAGGGAGTTTTTTAAGCACACAATGTCCTGTGTTGATGGTTTAATATGAAAAATATCGATACTAAAAGTAGTGTAGATTTGTTCTGTTTAATTTTTCGAGGCCGGTTATGGTAAATTTGTTTAACTTTTAGAACTTAATTGATTGCCATGTTGTTTTTTGCGTGCAAACAGAAATAACTCAGAAATGGCCTGGGTGAATATTAATTTTAATATTTTGACACGATTGTTTGCTCAGTATGTAAAAGGGTAGAGTGAATCTATTTTCAATGAAATCGTGTTGACTTTTCTAACCGACTTACAGTAGGGTAGAGTAACATTTTAAAAGTAGAAAACTTACGTAGAGAAATAAATTATACACTTTTAGTGGTGCTTTCATAAACTGATTTGACTGAGTATGAAGTTAGTATGACACGACTTGTGCTTCCAAAAAATATTGTGTATACAAATTTCTTCATTTTCATAATAAAAATACAAAAACCGTTGGAACCACGAATTTTATGACAGGAAATGATATTAGTTCACAAAACAAATTTTTGTTCCAACACAAATCGACAAATGATTTATGACTATTTTTGTATCATTTTGTGCATGCAAAATCATTTCTGAATTCGGAAAATTGAATACAAATGAATATTTTACAGTTCGCATCAGTATTACTTTATTTTCATAGCAAAATATCAATTGTCGATTGTGGGCTTCGTTTGCTTGTTAACCGACTGCAGTCACAAAAATATTGGCTGTACAATAAAGCATGAATAACCAAATGAATTTGTTCTTAGAATGTAATATACGCTTTGACTACGATGCTGTGGCGTGAATTTAAAATCGTAAAAAAACGCTTTCAGAATAATGGTGGAGATGGCATTCTGTTAAATGCCGAGAAAGAATTGAAAAAAGAAAACTGTCACCAGTGACCGATGAAAAGCAATGCCAGCTATTCAGAATTGTGTCTGGACATACATCCGACACAATTCTCGTGTAGTTTTTGATAAAGCCGTTCATCTCACGCCCTCACCACCGTAGCCAAAATAATGTTTCTCAAGCAAGCACGGGGCTTGCATGGCAATTCTACACCCGCCGCGCCGGGCAATTTGCTGTCCTTCTGCACTATCGTGAAAATACACATTTTTCCCGTTTATCATCAAACTACAACACCTACATCTAAATTCATTAGGAGTTTCCTAGCTCCGCAAAGTTCTTTTTGTAGTCAAAATCAGGCTGAAGGACAATAAGGCCTACCAGCCAGCTATTGATGCTAGAAGTCGATGATTTAGCTGATCTTGTTTTGTGAAAAAATATGCCAATAACAGCTGGACGAATTTTATAATCTTCGGTTTACTAGATTTGTCTCTGCTCCAAATAGTAGACAAATTATATGAAAACATCAGGAAAATCTAGTAAAAGTTTCTTGACATTAAAAAAACGCCATATCTGATGCATAACAGCAACGACACACGGAATGCTGTTTCGAACAACGCCAGTAAATGGCGTTGTGTTTATTATTCCTTATACTTGATACAGTTCCTAACTTCCTTGCGAGCTGTACCTTCTGAAGTGCGCCACGCATTATCAGCATTTTGGCAGATCTAAGGATATTCCAAAAATTGCAAATGGCTTCGCTCTTATTTCCGCCATATTTTTTTCTGTGAAACTCGCAGGTAGGGAAGTGTGTCAGTGGAAATGGTAAGGTAGTGGTAATATAGTTCACCTGGCAAGTTCGTAATTGCTTTAAATATGAACGCAAACCCTGTGAAACACACTGATTCCCCGGAAGTAAAGTATTGCGAATTCTATAATAGGCGAATAATAATAATTGAGGAATTATTGTAGTTGAGAAATTCAGAACATAATTTCAGATTCCTTGCATTGAACGCGACGAATGTTTTGTGTTTTCTTCAAGCCCCTAGTCGTTCTGTTTTTTTGTCCCCTTAGCCCGGTCGAACTATTTTATTGCAGGTTGTTCCACTGTATAGCCAAATATAATTTCAAATGTTGATTTTGTGTAGAGATATTGATCTATAATATCTAAAAAACAAACACAAATAAAATTATTTTATGTAAATTTGAGGAAATGCAAGAGAAAAAGCTTCCCAATAATTAAATTTATTATTATAATTGTGTTTTATTATTTTACTAAAATCATTAAAAAAAAATTATGAATAAACAAATGGCAATTATTGAATTTAGGTATTGAATGTTTTTTTTTTATACAAAAGAGTTAAAAAAAATGGTTTTTAAAATGTTTAACATCAATTTTTTTCATTATAATAATATTTGGTTACGTAATTTACAACAAAGTTTATTTAAATAATATACGAGCAGGTAGTAATTATGATAAAATTTCATTCCACAAAACTTAAATTAGATTTCACTAATTAAAAATTTATCTCAACTTTTTATTTCAATTTAATTCCTATGAGTTTTCAGTGCAATTCAGTTTTGACTTTAGACCCTAAATGCTTTAAATTAATGATAATAAATATTTTTTTACATCAATTTCCTTGAAAAAATTCAGTTCTGGGTTGGTGGCTGGGTGTTGTAGAAAATGGAAAGGCTTGGGGCCTGTAACACAAAACTACTAGTATTTGCATATTTCGTTGGCACTCGTTCAGTAGCAAGAGACATACAGAAATCCGATGGTCCGGATAGTATCCCTCCTATCATTATTCTGAAGAAGTGTTCTTCAACGCTGGCAAAACCACTGCTTTAGTTTTTCCTTCTGTCCTACTCTACTAGTCTATTTCCGAGTGGATGGAAAACTGAATTTGTCCAGCCAGTCGCTAAAAAAGCGAGTCTTTTTCATCGTCCAACTATCTTCCGATTGCACTTACGCTCATGAATTATCAGATAAAGAAAGTTTCTTAATGACCGGCAGTACGGTTTTCGTATCAATAGGTCCAATGGTGATCTGATGGTACATATATCTCACCGATCAGTATGGAGTAAATCTTTATGAGCATGGTTTTGGAGAAAGTTCGATTATTGCAATTGATATTTCAAAAGTGTTTGATAGAGTTTGGCATCAAGCTCTTTTATCGAAAATGCGTGAATTCGGTTTCGATGATCTTTTGCTTTGTTGGACTAGTAGCTATTTTTTGAATCGATCGATACAAGTTATATGGGGCGGGTAAAAGTCTGAAACCTCTAAATTAAATGCTAGTGTTCGCCAGGGCTGCGTTTTTTTCAATATTTGACAATTTTTCCAGAATAACTGTGTTGTTTGCTTTCTTAGTCTAATAAAAGAGGCTTTAACTAAAAAGAATCCATCTCAAAATTTTCAAAAACAAAAATTTTTCCGTCAACGTTTTTGTTATTATTTTATTTAATTTATTTTTTTAAAAAAAATTGTATTCGTAAAAAAAAATCCTTAACTTAAGTACCATTTAAATCGCAAGTAAAAAATAAACTGCAACAAAAATACTATCAAAAAGTCGAAAACTAAATTTAAAAAAAATCGCACAAGCAAAAAATTATTTAATTTCTTGTCAGTTAAATTTTATATCGCAGAATGCATCGGCATTTAGCATTTGACACATAAAATGAAATCGATTCTTGTGCCAATGTGCCATAAATCCACATAACGGAACTGTCGGTATATTATTTTTTTCTATTTGAAAAACCAATATTATACAGTTGCATGTGACAAAGTATTTTTTTTTATATTTTCCGAAATATAATAAAGCACATGAACACATTTTAAGCTGCTGGAAAATTGAATTTCATGACACTTTGTGTATTTGTCAAAAAAATATAAATAAAAATAATCTGCTTCGGTAGGTACTACCCGATATGACAAAGTTATTGAATTGGAAGAGTCTTTAAGGTTATCTATTCTGAATTGAGTTGATATTGTTTTCTTGAAATAATGGGATTTTAATGCCAATCATAAGGAAGGATGTAACGAGTCTAAGGCCATAAAAGCCTTTGGATGTGTATTTTGTTTTTCTTTTGGGATTTTACTTTTAAATATGTACAGATAGAAAGTGTAATAAATAAATATATGAGCTGTTAATGTTATCCTTAATTCAATAAAATGATTCATGGAAAACTCTCCCAATAGATTAATTTTCTTTTTATTGTCTTTGCAAAAGAGCTGAAACTTGGCGCGAGACGCACATATGTAATTATTTTGCTTATACCTCAATTTGTTTTATTAATTCATAGTCCAGTTATAAATAGTTTTGTTAAGCTTAATTGAAAAGGGTGGAAAACTAATTAGAAACGATTTTTTTTTTTTTAAACTCAATCTTATAATTTAACGAAAATAATTTTAAATGGGAAACTTATGATTCTCCTCTAATAACCATCATTTAAACTTAATGTTTGCTATACAAGAAAAAGAAATTGTTCGAAAGTCCAAAACATATGAGCATTTATTTAAAAAATACGCATTTTATAGCTGGAATATTAATTAGAAACGAAAAAAAAAACTGGTGCATTTTTCAAAAAATTAGCTTGAATTTTATTTTTTTTTATTAATATTTAGTTGGATAGCCTTTATTTTTTAGTACCGCTTTGCAGCGTCTTGGCAAACTGGCTATCAAGTCTTGGCATCGCTCGATTGGAATATTCTTCCACACCTCTTCAATATTTTTAAACAAATCCGATGCATTGGTCGATTTTTGTTTGTCCAAAGCCTTTTTTACGTCCCCCCATAAATTCTCAATAGGATTGAGGTCCGGACTTTGGGCGGGCCAGCCTAACACATCGATTTTTTCATCACGAAACCAACACTTCACCAACCGTGAAGTGTGTTTAGGGTCATTATCCTGCTGGAAAATGTATGAAACAGGCAAATTTTCAAAAGCATATGGCTCCATTACATTTTCCATGATGCTCTTATAATGAAACTGATCCATCCGTCCATCAATTCGCACTATAGGCTCAACCCCAAGCCAAGAAAAAGCCCCCCAAACCATTACATTCCCTCCACCGTGCTTTATGGTCTTTATCGTGTACTTCGGATCCAGTTCTTTATTCTTTGGCCGCCGCACGTATTTTTTCCCATCTGATCCAAAGATATTGAACTTGGATTCGTCGCTCCAAAGGATCCTTTTCCAAAATGAGAGCGGTTTT
This sequence comes from Meliscaeva auricollis, assembly GCA_948107695.1. Classification (NCBI taxonomy): domain Eukaryota; kingdom Metazoa; phylum Arthropoda; class Insecta; order Diptera; family Syrphidae; genus Meliscaeva; species Meliscaeva auricollis. The sequence continues at coordinate 45,464,435 of OX403617.1, read as the reverse complement.
TCAAGATGTTGCCTCGCAAACTCCAACCGACGTTTAAGATTTTTTTTCGAGACGCACGGTTTTCGTTGCGCAATGCATCCTCGTAAACCGCCTTCTAGGAGCCGATTTCTTATGGTCCGAGTACAAATTTCCTTACTCAGTTGGGGTGAAATGGCGTCATGGATTTCCTTACTTGACCTAAAAGGATTCGCAACACTCTGCCAGCGGATAAGGTGATCTTCCCTCTCGGTGGTTTTTCTGCTCCTTTTCCTTCTTTCGGGATTTTCAAAACTGGCGGTGTCCGTGTACACCTTTATCGCTCCATGTACCATCTTTTTGGAACACATTAGATCCTTTGCTATGGCTCCCATGGAACATTTTTGAATGCAGTACTTATGCACAATAAGTTTGCGCATTTCTGGTGTGCAGCTTTTATTTTTTCCCATTTTTGCTGAATATTTTTTTGATAAAATAGTTAACAACAAAAAAAATAAATCTTATTTCTGGCGTAGAAATACTTACCACTCTTGATTTTATTTAAATTTTTAAGACCGTTTCTAATTAAATTTCCCTTAAATTTAAACCCGATCTTAATGCGATTTTTTCTTTTTTGGTGATATTTATTATATTTTGACATTTTAAATTTAATGGTTACTAGGTTACAACAGGGAAATTGTGAATATTAAATACACACGAGTTTTTTTGTTCTAGCTTTAGCCTAAGGTATTTTTTTAGCGAATTTAAGAAAAAATTGTGCTATTTTTTCTATCGTTTCTAATTATTTTTCCACCACCTATATGAGCCGTTTTTTCTAATTATGTCACATTGTGGATCAGCAACTCTGATAAAAAAGAGCTTAAAAAAGCTACAACAATTAGTATCGGTATGAAAAAAAGAGTTTAAGACAGCATCAATGTACTACACACTAAGGCGATCACCAACTGAAGATGACTATACAGAACTATTAAATCTACTAGGACATAATATCCTTGTTGGTGGAGACTTCAATGCTAAGCACAACCTTTGGCGATCGAGACTTATAACGACAAAGACAGACCATGCCTTGCTAACCTGTTTGCAGAACATCTTGCGAATGTTTTTAAACCACTCCCAGCAAACACATCTGTTTACAGCTTACAGTTAATTGATAAAGTAGATGAAGTTGAAATACCAACCGTCACGCTCAAAGAATTAAAAAGTATGGTTCAGTATAACTGCTCACGCTCAGGTTACTAAAGAAAATGCATTAATACCCTTAATAAAACTCCAATATATAATAATTGCATGCCTAAAGGTCCAATATGTCCCACATCATTTGAAAATTGCTGAAGTAATTGTTATACGATCTAAGCAAGGTAAGCCACCAACAGAAGTTACGTCTTACAAACCGCAATATCGCTTATACCAATTATGGCAAAAGTTTTTGAAAAATTGCTACTGAAAAGATTCAGCAAAATTAAAGAAGAAAAAAATCTTATTCCAAATTATCAGTTTGGATTCAGAATAACGGATGTTATTGAAAAAGCACTAGAAGAGAAACAAGTATGTTCGGCTATATTCTTAGATGTTGCTTAAGCATTTGTTGAGGGATGGCATGAGGGTCTAGAACACAAACTGCAAAGGAATTTGCCCAGAATATATTAGAGTTCTGTACGATTAAGAACATACAGAATTAAAGAAAATAGAAGCCGGTGTTCCACAAGGAAGTGTCCTAGGACCTACCCTGTATTTTCTATACATATACAAGGGATATTCCAGTGGATAATAACGCCATTATGGCTACGTTTGCAGATGATACTGTAATTTTGGTATCCGCAACATACGTCGTGAAGGCAGCAAAAATATTGCAACATGCAGTCGACACAGTAAGAGATTGGACCAAAAAATGGCGTATCAAACTCAATGAAACGAAATCTGCACATATAAACACTTTACAAATAAAAAGTTAATCGATGTTCCAATGTTCATTAACAATCAAGCTGTACCTTACGCCAATTTGGATGCAAAACTAAAATGGAAAGAGCACATCAAAAAGAAAAGGGAAGAACTAAACTTGAAATATAGAAAAATGTAGGTACTGATTGATTTCTCTATCCAAAACAAAATAATGCTTTATAAACAAGTACTAAAGCCTGTATGGACCTACAGAATCCAATTATGAGGCTGTACAAAGAAAACAAATACCGAAATCATCAAAAAATTCCAAAACAAAGTCCTTCGTGAAATAGTAAATGCACTATAGTATACCTATAAGAAATAGCGATTTGCATCGTCACCTACAAATAGAAATGGTTACAGAAGTTGCAAGAAAACACGCTGTGTCACATAATCAGCGACTGCACAGTCATATAAACTCTGAATTGGAGTCCGTATTAAATACGAGAGCAATGTTTGGATGCTAATATAAGAACCAAGCCACATGAGCTAATGGTCTAAAAGCCACGGAAAGTATTAAAAGTTTAAATTTCCCCCAAAGTGATGAAAACATTGAGAAAAACAAATCAGTTGTAGATCTTTTATAGATTGGTTCTGATTTCGAGGTGGGTTTTAGTGCGGTAAGAGTCCCACACTACTTGGTGCCTATTACTGCCAAGTGTCTTTTGAAGATTTCCACCTCCTGAAAAAAAAAAAAAATGTTTCATCTTCATCATTCTTTATTCTGCTTTGATATCCTTATCATTACATATATTAATACGGCAACACAATTTCTATTGATCCCTTTTTATGTAACTAAACGGCAAAGGACTTTAGCAAATTTGGTCCTATTTGAATATCAAACCAACCAGAAAACAGCAAAATCTCTTTAGTATAAAACTCACTTTGGTTTATTTTTTCATAAAAAGACAAACAGGTGCACCAAAAAAACACAATTTTTATTAATTAAGACATTGATATTGCTACAATTAATTTAAATTTTCTACCATTTTCTATATTTATGAAAATAAAATATTACCAAATTCTACTATTCGAATATTGTTAAAGTTCAAATTATAGTCTCAAACAAAATGAGCACAAAGAACAGGTTGCTTTGAATAAATAGGCAAGCATTTGCTTTCCGTTGGAAACAAAAAGTTTGCAGAAATTCTAAAAAAAAACGCCCCTTTAGCAGATAATTATGATAATTAAAACAATTTGAATTATTCTCCTTGTTTTATCCTAATTGGCATCATGCCATTAACAATCCAGGTTAAAATCAATAAACGACTCTATGGGAATATCAAGTTTTACTCAATACAAAAAAAAAAAAAAACATAAAGAAAAACTTTTTTTAATTTGTTCCTTTCCCCCAGTGGGCCAATTTAAGATCTTAAGGGAACAATTTGTAAAATGTAGAGCTTATTACCTTCAAACATGTTTTGCGATGATGGTTGGGAAAAAAACGTATAAATTAAAAATAATAATGATTTGAATTCCTACCATAGCAACAGGGCCACAGCCAGGATTTTATTTCGGGAGGGGCTTGCTTCAAATTTGTCGAGTAACTCCTTAAACAAAAACAAATTGAATTATCTCTCCAAAAAATAATACATTGGAATCTCGAAAACATGAACTGTTCTATAACGTGAACAGTTTGAGAAGATGAACACTTTTTTAATACCAGTTTTCTAGGAAAATGTCGGATTATTTTTTTTTTTTTGTTGTTTTAATCGACTTCATAAAAAGGAAATTTTGAAGTCGTTGTCAAAAAAAAAGCAAAATTGATTATAAAGGCAGTACCGACTTCAAAATTTGAAAATCATTAATAAATAGTTGCTTATTACTTGCTATATACTTAAATAAAATGAGTAAATTCATTTTATCCTTTTTTAGGTTTTCTTACATTTTGAAGTCGGTTCTTTTTTTTATTAAAAACTTTTACTAAATTTTAATGAGCAGCTATTTTTGTTTTTATCTTTTTGTTAAATAAAATGAATTGTTATTTAAATAGACGCAATGTTTTTATGTAAAGATATATGTTTATCTTGAAGGAATTCTCGATGCTTGGAAAGGTGAACTATTCGAGAAGATGAATGGGTTCATCTTTTCGAGATTCTACTGTATTTATACAATTTACTGTCGGTACCTCATATCAAGTTAGCAAAAAAAAAATGTACTTAAGATGCAGCAGATCTGATTTATTGGCTATAATCTTGATATTACTGTAAAATGTATCTCTGGCAAACGACAGATATTGTCATGCCTTATTGCTATTTAATTATTTTTTATTCTTAATAATTCCAATTGTACAACATTTATATTGAATAAAAATCTATCTATATATCTATCTTGATGATGTTGTCTAAATGAATAAATAATTAAAATTTTTAACATCTAGTGTCAAACATAACATTGTCAAAAACTATAAATTAAAAAAACAAAAACTCTCAAACAATACTCTTTAACGAGTATCGCACCCCGATTTCAATAGTTGTTTGACTCCAAAAAAGCAAACTCGGGTTCAAATTATTTCAGAAAATTGAAGAAAATTAACCATAACTATAGCAATTACGCGAAATTAAAAATCTATAGTTTGGTACAAGTCTTGTTCAGTTTTATGCAGCCGGAGCCGGGCTTTGCACAAGCTTAGATTCCAAGCTAGGGCTTTTTGAAAGTACCGGGGCTGATGGGGACATAAGTATCTCCCCAGCACGGCATATCCGAAATCAAAAAAATGAAAATGCAAATCTGATCCACGAGTTTTGTACAGTTTTGTACAGCAAAAAAAAATTATCTTAGTTTTGATTTTGTGAGAAAACGCAAGTTTTTACATCAGGCCATCAACAATCTAACTAACAATGTAATTAAATCTTAAAATTCAATTTCACCTACTTCCAATTCAGGTATCGAACTAAGACTTTGAACAAAGGGAATGACAACACAATATTTATTTGGTGGTACGGACCCAGGAGCATTAAAGGGTTGACACGTCTTAAATTGGTTCCAGCCCTGTTCTAATTATCTTATCGAACTGGAACTTCAGTTTTAACTTTTTTTTTTAAATTAGTATGTTTTGTTCTCAATTTTCTGAGAAATTACTAACAAATTTTGTATCCAAAATTTGAATAGTCACTCCTCGGAAAAAGGATATCCGTTAAACACTAGATAATCCTGAAACAGAGTAAAGCCCAATTTATAACTTCTCTGAAAAAGGATTTAAAAGGGGGCTGTCTCTAGGGGTACTCACTACATGTTTTGGAATACCCTACTACAATTCGATGAATTCCACCAATTTTCTTTTGCAGCAAGCTTCTACACTATTAGTACAAAACACATTATTGGTAGAAAATTTTAATTACTATTGGACTTTTTTTAACGAAAAAAAAATAGTTTTTTAATGCAAAATTTAAAAAAAATAAAATATAGTAAAAGCTTAAGCTTCTCTGGAATAAAAAAATCGTATGAAAAAACCCTAGAACTATTTTTTTTAAGTAATTGTCGCAACAAACGTATAGATTTAAAGGAGGGTAGGTAAATTTGTTTACTGTATCTAAAGTGGATAGGTTGTAATTAGTGCTAATATGCAAAAAAGGGCGAGTTTAATAAGATAATTTAACATCGTTGCATTGTTTTATATTTGTAACTGTGAAATCTACTTTACAGAAAACAATTTTTGAAATTAAAACACAAAAAAACTAGTCTTCAACGAAAACAAAAAAAAAATATTATTTCAAAAATACGAAAAAATTATAGAATTTTCTCGCATTTCAATTGAAGTTGCCAAGCAAGAAAGTTCTCTGAAATTGTGTTTTTTTTTTCAAATAATTGAAAATTTTAAATTTATGAAGAGATGGAAAAAAAGGTAAATGAAAATATACAGCTATTAGAATAAATTCAAAATATACAATTCCTTTAAGGTTTTCCTATAAAACATTGGACAGAGAATAAGTAAGGACGGGGCGTTGGGAATCACCACATACAGCGTCACATGTGACCACATTTCAGAGCTAAGCAAACCTGCTTCCTGCCTTCTAGCCTTTGAGCCTTCCGTTGTCAGTCCAATTCGTTTCCAATGAGACTTAGTCCATGGTCCAATAGGAAACAGACCAAAGAAATTTCCACCCAAGAAACCTTCTTCCATGAGCAGAATTACTGCAGAAACAAAATTCTATTCAGTGGCTTTTTGCTAAATTGCAAAATAATAACCAGAAAAAAAAGTGGTGCTTTTCAGTTTCCCGATATCTGTGATCCAAACTAACTTTTCAAGTAACTTTTCCTGTAAAAAAATACCGTGTTAATTGTTAAGATACTTTTGTTTTGCTTGCTTAGTTTTTTTATCTGTTCACTCTTTTCTCGTGTTTAACTAATTTTGATTACAAAATAACTATAGTCTTAGAATAATTCATAATTTCTTTATTTGTGTTAATCTTTTGTGTGTGTGTTTTTTTTTTGTGAGAGTGTATTTCTGTGAAAGAGGACCAATTTTGATTTTTTTTTTGTGTTTAATGAAACAGCGTTAAGTCATCCAAAATCATCAATGTGCGCACATCGTTCGATTGTCGAACAAAGGACTTCAGTAAAACGTAAGTAATTTGATATAAGGAAAATCTTGCTTTACAAAACACTATTTCCTGCCCTCTTCTTCAAATAAATACTCGTAGTTTTATAAATTTTCAATCATACATACATAAATATATATTATTCATTTCAAACTCGTTTTTAACTTCTTGTTCGTAGATTTTAATAAAATATTTATTATTTTCATATGCTGTTTTCTTGAATTTAGTTTAGTATCACCTTGTTATTTTCAAAAAAAAAAAAAAATCTAATTTTTAACGCAAACCTTAATCACAAAATATACTTTTTTTTTCTCTTCATATAAGTTTATATGTAGTTAAATAAATCATTTAAACTTTAATTCATTTATTAATATTTTTTATTCAGCATGAGTTGCTAAATTGGTAAGATGGGAAAGTGATAATGATGGAAGGGAAAGAGTGAGTAAAGGATGTTGTCGATTTTTGGGGCTATACTTAAAATAAGGCAAGACCGTAACCGGGAGGTGAGGCAGTACCTTATGTCTCACTATAGGATAAGGGTTGCCACGTAGTTTTCACCAAACTATTTTCATGACATAATATCCGTCATAATTTAGATGTTAAGGCTGATGTATTTCTCTGTGGCTTTTTTAATTTTTGTTTGTTCTTATACACTGGCACAAAATATTTGAGTGAGTTGGAAATAGAAGCAGAAATTACCGCCCCAATTATATGAGCTGAGCTGAGGGACGAAGAATGTGCCAAAGCTGGGGTAAGATTCTGTATGGCGAAAATGAACAAACGTTTTCGTATGTGCGAACAGTTTCCTTCATATAACTAGAAAAACGAAAGAATTTCTTTCTTTCGTTTTTGAAAAGCGATCGATCGTTTTCGTTTTGTTTTTTATAGAATCTGGCCCGTGGCTACTGTCGGCATCACCATCTTATCCCAACTCTCATTACAATTAACGACTTTAAATGAATGATTTGGATTCTGTTGTTGGAAAAATACTCTTCATTTATATAGTTAAAGCACAAGTTAGTAGATAGTAAAACAATTTAAATTTACTGACCATACAAATAAAAATTTCACCCATTCAATCAAGGTGCAAACTTTCCAGTCTCAAAAGATTACTGATCTCAGCCCAGGATCAATTTAAAATTAATTTTGGACAAGATTTCAGAAAAAAAACAATAATTGGTATTTTGAGCTGACGGGGATTGGGTGAAAATAAAAAAATGTTTTTTTATGTGCCTTTTTAATTGGTGCATGTGTTGGTGAATAGGACAAACATATGCACCAATTTTTTAAAAGCTTGCATAAGGTTTTCGATAAGATTTTTTATGCTAGAGGTATATTGGCAAATTCTTACCCAGGAACACAGACAAAAAATTGAAAGATTCCTTAAAAAAATAGAGAATGAAAAAAAGTGGGTCTCGCAATTCTGTCTGTATGTGTATACCTCGAGCTTCAGCCTGAACCCCTGCAGCGATTTTTTTTTCAAATTTGGTGTGTTTTTAGGGTCTTTGGTTACTCCCTAGAGGAGAAATTGAAGTGTTTTTAGAACTATAACTAACGGTTTATGCCATATAACCAATAAAAAAATTGCCTTTTAAAAAACGGTTTGACTAAGATTTTTTTGACTACTTTTTCAGTAGGGTCATACTTTTGAAATGAAAGAATTCTAATAACGGTACATCTCATAGAACAATTTTTTTTTTAATTTTTTACTCACTCTTAAACAACTTAATTAATTTTGATGATTTTTTTATATGGAGGCTCTTAAACAACCTTAATATTATTTAATATCAATATTTTCAAAAAATTATTTTTGGATTTTTAAGAAATCTTTCAATTTTTTTTTAATAATTTTTTTGAAAATGGGTCACTGCATTGTTTTGAAACTTTGGTTTTAGATGTGCATTAATATTTTCTTGAAAATGGCATGTCAATTATGTATACATTTTTTTTACGGTTACATTTTCAATTTTTTTTTTTTAAATGGCATACTTAGGTTTGAGCTCAAAAAATTTAAAAAGTTGCTTATCTCATTTAAGTAATAAGTTTTAATTTTTGCCTTATACATTTCTTATAAGACTTTTAGTTTTTAAAAACCTTATATGAGAAGCTTCAACATCCACATCAACTTTGACCCTAAGAGCGAGTAAGTGCGACCCAGTCACGTATTTTATTGTATTTTATTATTTGTATAAAAAAAACTTACCTTATACTAAAATATTTAAACTTAAACTTTTACCTATTCGTTAACTGCTGCCTAATTTTTACTTGCGATATAGGTATTTTTAATTTTTTTTTTCTTTTATTCAGGATTTTCTTTTTTTTTCTCAAATTCAATATAGGTTTTATACATTAAATTAAAAAATGTTTTAATTTAATGTTAAATGTTCTTAGCAGTTTGAAATACAAGAATATGTCGTTATTATTTTTTATTTCATTAAAAATTAAATAAAAAGAAAAACAAAAACTCGTCAAGAATGATTAGTAAGTTGAAAATCAAATATCCGCGAATATCTTTCCATCCATTGTATCGTGTTTCGTAATAAATCAAAAGTATGCTTATACCTTTTTCATTCAGCATTATAGCAATGTTCAGTCCTCAATTGGAGATCAATGAATTATTCCCTCAATTTCCATACGATTGTTCATTTTGAGAAGAAATGAAGGAAAAAAAAAAAAAAAAAACAGACACACGCAATACTCTTTGCTTTCATCCGACAACGCTATAAGTTGACAATCAATAGTCCTCATCCAAGAATAACATGTGCTTTCTCTGCCATTATGATTTCTGGCATTCATCACTTATACTTTACCGCCCCGAAAATTATCCTGAAAACACCCACAAGGTATTATTATGGTACTCGTATATAAATTTGCTGTTTTGATTAACGCTTGACATAATTTAGCATTAATGACGCAAAGAAAATATTGAGATGGTGTTGTATTGAGGATGAGGCAATATTTATTGTTTACGCAGAAATTTCAACAATTTCATAGCTGGTTTCAATAATTAAAGCCAAGACCGCAAGGGAAATGTACAAAATACAATACAAATATTAATGCATGAATGTTTATATTATTTGGTACATATTTCCTATTAAAGAAGTGGTTTAATTAACTGAAATTCCTTAGAGAAGATAAACAATAAACTTACTATGCTATGAATTCAATATACTACATATAATTGAATTATCAATATAATGTTTGTTTGTATGTTTACAAAATCATGTTAATTATTTTTCAGAGATAATATAATTATTGTGGAAGCATTGTTACATGAAACGTACAGAATTTAGATCACCAAACGAAGATTTGAAAATCGTTAAAAAGTTTTTTTTTTAAATAAAAATTCTTGAACCTCTTTTAAAAAAAGTTTTGCCGTTTTCAAGAAAATATTGGTAGACATCTATAAGCAAAATTTCAAAAAAAATCAGCTGCAAAAAAAAATTAAGATTTCAATAAATTAAAAAAAAAAAAAATTATAATACAATTTTTTTCTTAGTATCATATACATATTCTTAAGTAGAAATAAGTTTTTTTTATCAAAATCATTAATAATAATTAACTTTTTCTGAATGGTATACTTTTAATTTTGGTCGTTCCTGGGAACCACTAATACATCCACAACGACATTAGTGTTGCGATCAAAATAAAATGCACTACTGGATCGCACGTACTTGCTCTTTGGGTTAAAGTTACTATAGACGTTAAAGCCTCTTATATAATGTTTATAAAAATAAATAACTATGATGGAAATTTACAAAATATAGGGTTTTGCTTGAGTTATATATTTTTACAAGAAAAGTGAAATATGTGTAAAAAGAATAAAACTAATTTTAACTTTTTAGTTTTTTAATTCATACATATATTTTTTAAAACTTAATTATTTTCATTAAGGTTATATGAAATATCTGTGCAAAAGTTTTAGTCAAATCGCTTTAATCGCTTAGGAGATATTCACAAAAAAAAAAAAACAAAATAAAAAAAAAATTAAAAAAAGAAAAAATGGCAACGCTGTTTCTCCGATGTTCGAGTTTTTTTATTTAAACTAAAAGTACAGTTAAGTTGTAATCGCTGAACATAATACATACAAACATTTTTAACAAAATCGTTTGAGCCGTTTTCGAGAAAAACCCAATAACTCAAAACCGTTATATGGGTGGTATTAGTTCTAGACGAGATATTCAAAAACAAAAAAAAATAACTTTCGAGATTACGTAAAAATCATCTGTACCAAATTTGAAGAAATTCCGTCCACGCGTTTGGGCAGTGGAGAAGTATACAGATGGAGGCCCAGACGTACAGACAAACAGACCGACGGACGGCATGACGAAAACCACTTTTTCCGACTTCTCCATCATCGTAATGTTGGTTTTGATTTAAACCTCAATTTTTTTTTTGACACGAAACCAATACTTGCCCTATAGAGCAAGTAAAAAGAATCTCATTTGCCTATTGCCTTGCTATTTCTTAGCGTTCAAACCTCATACTCAGTTAGGGTGGAAATGAAATTTTCATAGAAAATCGTCCGCGAGAAAGTTTATGCTGTAGATTTCATTGATTCCATTTCATTGTGTAAATGATAAATGTATAGGTTTGATAGGCCATGACTTATGACTTATGACTTTTCCCTTGCGGTCAAATCTTAAAAAAAGGTTGGCCCATGAGTGGAACGCGTTCAATAATTTGCATTTCACGAGAGGTGAGTCTGAGTATCCTACTACAGTCTGTCAAAGCTATTCAAATCCAGAAATCTAACCATAACTTCAAAACTGCTGCTGTACAGGACCATGGTCCTGCCAGTACTCATGTATGGATCCGAGACTTGGGTGCTTAGCAAAAGGCACTGTGACCTCTTAGCCGCGTTCGAGAGAAAAGTCTTACGGAGAATTGTTGGCCCCATATGTGAGGAAGGACGATTCCGGAGACGGTACAATCATGAGTTGTACGCAATCTACCTTGAAGCAGACATAGTGACAAAAATTAAGCTCGGTAGACTCCGGTGGGGAGGGCACCTAGCTCGTATGAGCGAAGAGGAACCTGCTCGGAAAGTCTTTTGCGGTACATTCTATGGTAGACGGCAGCGTGGTAGACCATGCTTGCGCTGGAGAGATGGCGTAGACCAGGACGCCCAAAGCCTTGGGGTGCGCAACTGGATGGCGTTGGCTCGAGACCGGGATAGGTGGAGAGACTTGTTGAAAGAGGCCAGGACCGGACCCCGGTTGTTGAGCCGATGATGATGATGATGATGAGTCTGAGTATACATTGCAGTAATAATTACACAGAAATGTAATTAATTGTTTCTTTTTGTCAATTACACTTTGCAAGATAATGCAAATAGCTTCCTTAAGTATTTCTTTCATATCAATTGAGTTTCTTCAGAATTAGCCTATTTTTTTTTTATTAAACCTCTTGAAATGTAAAGAAAACATTTTTTTCTGTCCGTGCGCCGTTGTCGTTGGTTAAAATTATTTAGTACCAATACGTATTTTTTTTAACTTAAATGTAGACCTCGTATGTAGGTACTTTTGTTTACATGTATCGTTATTATTATAATTTTTAGTTAGTAAAAACATGTAATGAACAAAAACAATGGAATTAATACTTAAAATCTTATTATAACATTGGTTCTCTTCAATTACTAATATTTTCAATTACATGTTATTAAAAACTGAACTTTCTCAATTACAATTACAAATAATTGTAATTGAAAAATGTAACTGAAATGACAGCTGAAATTAATTGCAAAAAGTAATCATTAATACCTGGTTGAGGCCGTAATCCATCCTGGATTATAAGTGCCACCTTAAGTGAGTAAGTATAAGTAATCATTAATTGCCACCAATGGTTCTTAGTTCTCATTGTAAATGAAACGTCTATGTCAAATTTTATCTTTATACTACTATTTGAAGGTTTATTTCTGGAAAATTACCCTTGTTGCACTGAAAATAGGAATTTACATAAAAATAGACTATACTATATAGACTAAGAGTAGTCTTTTTCCCTTGGTAACCTGGCCTAAATACCCTGATCTATAATTTATTTTCTTTATTTTATCAAAGAAGGAAATACGTGTAATACAGCCGAATTCAAAATTGCTCTATAAGAAATAGGTGTGTTTCTTTGGAAAACCTATCTATAGTAGGAACACCTAACAGGTATAAAGGCTTGCCCAAACCAAAGAGCGACAGTGCGTCACGACATGTGCGACGCGATTTTTATACGAAAAAGTTTTGCGATTAATCGCATTTGGTGTGGGTACTAATATATGACGCTTTGTAAATAAATTTTTGCGTTGTCGTGTCGCACTTTCGTGACGCACTGTAGCGCTTTGGTTTGGGCAAGCCTTAGCACAAACAACATCGAACTGCCAATAAAAAGGAAAGTTGAATCCAGCCGATCATAGATTTTTGAAATTAATTTGAAATATCTCAAAAATCTAGAGGCAGTGGGATTTAACTTAACCTTGCTTCACGTGTTAGATGCTTTACAAAAAGAACGCAGATAGTGTAGTAAGCCGACACAAAAATATACCATAGTTTTTTTTTTTTTTCTAAGTTACTAACATTAAACTATTTTGGATTTAATTTTCCATGGTAAACAATTTTTCTAAATGATATAACTTGAAACTGTTTTTTTTTCTGAAAGAAATCTTGTAATAATAATAAATTTTTTTGTGACCCCAAATAAGTTTTAATGGAAAATACTCGTACTTGTTTCTGGGTTCAAGGGATATATACTGAGTTTATGAAGCTTTTCACACATAACACAAAGATTAACCAGTCATTTTAATATCAAACAACCATTAAAAATTTCATTTTAAAAGTACCCACATTACATATGCATGAAATACATGAATTACTCACACAAAATGAGTAAAAAAAAAAAATTCAATAAACAAACACCCTTTAATTTCCTGTAAACAATGAAGTTTTTCTTTAAATCCTCATGTGGCTGCTGCCAGAAGCAGCTCAGTGGGTTAATTTATTTTTAAATTAAATTTTAAACTTCCAAGGATGTGTGAATGAGTTGCACAGATTCTTTTTTGTTTGTTCTAGCCATGTAGATCCTTTTTTTTTTTTTAATATGCTAGTAACATTTACAACATACGAGTACATCTACTCGTACCTACACAGACATATTAAATGGAACGCATAAATCCTATGAAAAAGACCTTTTAACAGCATGAGTTAGTTTATTTATTTCTTTATTATATTTTTAAGGGCTCTTTTCCTTTGTGGCATTAATGTGGTATAAGAAGTGAAATAGTAGGAAAAATCTCGGAGACCGTATACAGATGCTCAAACTATATATTTAGTCTGAACATATAACAAGTGTCCCATAGTAAAAAAAAGGAAAACACTATACAATAGAATATAATTTTCGCATCCTTGTACGTACATAAATGAATTAAAACAGGATGCTAAAAGTAATTAAGTGCCTATTCCTACACTGACATAGGTTTTAATTGAAAACAAAATAAATAGACTTTTAAAAACACATAAAATGTTTTACAGTCAATTAAATTGTTTTTGATCTAAACCAACCCGTGTAACATTATAATCAATATTTCAGGAGACAAGTTGAGTCATTTAGCAGATATGTTTTATTTATGTTTCCAACAATATAAAATTGTTAAATGTATTTTTTTTTTATTTTACAAAAGCATTCGCACTTTTTTGTATGCTTGAATAGTGAAAGTATTAGGTACATTTTGAAATCCTTTGCGCACTACTGAGTCACACGAACTTGATCTAGAATAGTATACGTTATAGCCCAGACAAATTGTATGTATTAGGAGGTGGCAAGGAAAACTTTTTTTTTTGGGGTGCTGACTGTTGTGGTCACACAGATTCTCATGAAAAAAAACATATACAATTATATTTTTTTTTTGCATATTATTTGAAAGTTAAACATACTTTTTAAAACACTTATTTGAAATAGAAGAGAAAATTATAACCACTTAATGGTCAATTAATTTTTTGTACGGGTTATGGTTTTCGCTCTCTTTTTGAGCGAAAACTATAAACCATTGAAAATCTATTCAAATCAATAATTTTTGAACTTGTAAGAAATATATGAACGACTACTTTTTTAACCATTACAAAATGTTAATAAGAAAGAAAAATTGTCTGGGAATAAACTAACTATTAGATATTTAAAAAACAATAATTACAACTTAGGCATAACTTTGGCTGCATTTTGTCAGCCATTGTTATTGATAGTCTGACTGATTTATTTTCTACACTATAAGTGTTAAAAAAAATAAATACACCAAAAGATAGGCCGTATAATGTAAGGTTCTGATACGACGGGATTTTTTTAAATTCCACCGACAAGTTAGGGTAAAATGGAGCAAAAGACAAACATTTTTTCTTGCACATCTCGAAGAGTATAAGGGTTACAATTATGAAATAAATTTAGTTGCATAGATAAATTGAAGTAATGACGAGTTCTCAAAATTCAACTTCAAGTTAAAAATTATTTGCCAACATCAAATATTTTTTTAGAAGTTTGAAAATGATGTCATTATGGATAAAGTTGATAATTTCTTGAAAAACTAATGGTGTACACTGAAAGATAATAAAAAAAAAAATTTTGGTCGTCGGACTCGGCCAGCTTCCAGTGGAGAACGATACCGTTGGCTCAAATGGATTCGAGATGTTTCGCTTATAAAACTGCAATTTTGTTGTTACTTGTCGGATTTGAAAGATTGAGGTGTTTAAATTTAGCTGAAATATTAGGCTACAACATAATGTAATTCAATGTCATATAAAAATAATGAGTAAAAGGTGATTAAGAGCAAAATAAATTTTTAATTTTATTTTTGCAATATGGTATGAAATTTGTTTGAGCTTCAAAAAACCATGTACTACAATATTGTTGGTTCAAGTATTCTTGATAGGCAATAAATATTTTTAAACATAAAAGTGCACATTTACAGATTTTAGAGAGAAAAAATAAAAAAAAAAATATTTCATTGGATATTAAAATCTTAATTGAATTTTAGTTGCATAAATAGAACAGATTCTATTAGATGGACACTTATTTTACTAAACATTGCCGCAGAGGTCGTTAAGTGAAAATATGTTTTTAATGAATGCTATAAAATTACAAAATTTAATGAAAAATTTTATAATTTTGATAATATTTTTAGCTCAATTTCAAGATGGGTCTGTTCTCTTAAACAATGCTACATAAAAATTGATTAAATTAAAAAAAAAGACTGTAAATGATATATTACAGAAAAAACATCGAACAAAATGAACTTTTTATGCTCCTTTGACCAATTGTACCATTCATAACATCTGATAATGTCTGCTTAAATAATTTTAATTTTTTTATAACATGTCAACAAATATTTTGATGTACAATTTGTTTCAATAAGACACTCTCAAGCTTAGCAATATCATTGCATAATATCAAAAATAGTATAAAATCTATTTCTCACAAATCTGTTAAAAAATCAAAATATCCTTTTCACGTAAACAAAATAGCTTTTACTTTAAGTTAAACTTAACCGATTTTTTATGTTGAGGTATCAATAGAAAGATTAAAATCTCAGTAAAGCTAAAAAAAAATAAAATCAATTACATTTTTTACTTAAATTGTGTAAAATAAATAATGATAGGAAGTATAACTTCTGGCACGCGTACATGAGTACACACACCTTTCTTTTTTAAAGAAGCGAATATATAAAAAACGAACCATTTTGTTTCCATTTATTTACTTTATGCATGTTTGTGGATACCTTTGGTCATTAGAGTTATCAGAAAAAAAAACTATACCTATAGATACCGAATATCTCTGCGCTGCACATGAAGTAAGGTACCAACTTTTTCTCCACAATTTTACTGGATTATATAAAATGCTAGTAAAATATTTTTTTTAAGTTTTTTACAAATACCTACTGGATTTTTCAAAACCGCAAATTTACAAACGATATAAATAATTTTTTCGAAATTTGTAGGCAAACACAAATCGTGGCTACAGTACAGAACTAGCCAAAAGTATAAAATTCTCAAAATCGGGACTTTCTTTCTATCACCAGTTTTATTCCGCGCATCCCAGTGTCCAGAAGGTCTTCCAACCCATAATCGTTTTATCAGTATGCGTTAAACTCCACGCAAGAAGATGTGAAATACCACAGAGTCACTGATTATTGAAAAAACTGCACATTTTTTATTTCTCTTAGTTACCTGACCCACCTATACTGCAAGCCTTACAAATACCTACATTTTAAACAAAAATTGTGTTAAAAAATATTCAATTTACAAATTTAGAATTAGGAGCTTTTAGATATAAATATTTATAGAAGGGGAAAATTGGGATGATATTCCATAAGACCACGGTTAGACAAGTAAATGTCAAATACGGCCGAAACTGCTCAAAAACACGGAAACACGATCAAAAATATCTGCAACTTTTTGTTTTATTTAATAATTAATTCAGTATTTATTTTTTTTTTGTTAATTTCATATAAAATTCCCGACATTCAAAAACAGTTTCATGATTTTTATTGATTTTTGTTTTGTTTTGCTGTATGAAATGATTTTGACAGAATTCATATTTCAGCCGCAAGAAATTTTTTGGCCAGAAATTTTCAAAAGAGGGGAAATGATTTTCTCTCTTAGTACGCTCTTTCTTGACAGGTTTGACAGGGCCAACTTACTGATATACGCTATTTATGAGTATGTTTAGAATTAGAACTGTTTGGTTGCTATCTAGAACTCTTGTCGTAAACTCTTTTTTTAGACTTTTACTTGCGATATATGTATGTATATAGGGCAAGTTAAGGATTCGTAAAAAAAGTCGAACACGAGATAACAATCAGACATGCCATTACGATGATAGAGAATGTGAAAAAAGTGGGTCCCGCAATACTGTCTGTCCGTCTGTCTGTCTGTCTGTGTATACCTCGAGCTACAGCCTAAATCGTTTAACTGATTTTCTTGAAACTTGGTATAAGAATATTTATAGTGATTCCTTAGAGGGGAAATTGAATTTTTTTCTAGGACCGAAACTAACGGTACATGTCATATAACAATTAAGGAAAAGTTATCTTTTTTCAAAAACGGCTCTAACGATTTTGTTTTGTTTGTAGGGTCAAACTTCTGAAATAAAAAAAAATGTTAGTAAAAATTTTACGGACGGTACCTGCCATAAAACCATTTTTTTTTTCATTTTTGACTTTCTCTTAAACTAACTCAACCAATTTTGATGAATTTAATATACGGAAGCGCCTTAACAATTAAAAAAATATTTGAAATCAAAATTTTCAAAAACTTATTTTTGGATTTCAAATGCTCTTTCAATATTTTTTAGTTTTTTTTGAAAAATCAATTTTTCGAAAACGGGTCACTGTATTTTTTGAAAAATTTGATTTCAGATGTGCAATAATATTATCTTAAAAATGGCATATCAACTTTATTTTTAAACAAGGTTTGAGAATTTATTATATGAATAGAAAAATATTTTTTTTTTAAACGACTCTAACGATTTTCAATTTTTTTTTTTTAATGTATCTTTCTTAAACAAATACAATGGCATTCTTTGTTTTGAGCTCAAAACAATTTAAGAAGTTGTTTATGTCAGTTTAGTAATGAATTTATTTTTTTTTTATTTTTATTAAATTATTTATTTTTAAAAACTTTATATAAGAAGCTTTAACGTCCACAGCAACTGTAACCCTATGGGCAAGTACGTGCTACCCAGTCGTTCATTTTATTTTCTATGTTAAATGACTTTAAATTCAAATATTGAGTTCCCCAAAAAGTTGACTTAAAGAAATGTTTGGAATTCTTTAGTTGCTATCCAGTTCCAAAACTTTATTGCTTTACTCTTTTTTTTAACTTTGCAGAACTATTTTTTAAATTTATCAGGAACTCTAGCATTCTTAATTGTCAAAAAAAAACATGCTCAGGACATTTTTTTCCAAACAAAAGCTTGCTGCGTGAAGTAAGCGACTTTAATTAAAGTAAGCGAATCATTTTTTGCTTGTATGTATTTGGCACTCTTTATGGCAAGAGTTACTGTTTTTATGTTTGATACTCACTTCGTTTGCTACCAGGAACTCTAATTCTTTTTTACCTTTTCGAATATTAGCTTACTTACTTGACAGAAATCTTTTAAAGCAACTAAAAACTTAGATTGTAGACATGTTTGGGCAATTCAAATCAGGGGTCTTCCACTATCTCTTAACCCGACAGTGTTATGCATTAGAAACAAATTTCGACACTTACAGTTTCAGTGTGAAGAAAAAAGTTAAAACCAATTAACAAATTCCCTGTAGGCAATACTTTCAATTCCATCCAATCTAGGTATCAATAATTACATTTTGTATTAATAGCTAATCAACAAAAAAATAAGGCCAACTACCGTACATGATTGTATTTCAATTGAACACTGAATTGTGCTGGCAGGCTTTTAAAATTGAAAACTCATAAGGTGAGCTGCTTTCGGGCATAGAAAAATCCGTTTTTTGTGTAGTTATTCATTGTTAGGCTCTATTTAAAAATGGTAGGTAATCATTTTTACTATAAACCGTGGTACATTGCTTGAGGTAGATATTTAATTTTTCCATTGCAATAACAGCAAAATTCAAAAACACAATTTTTCCAAAGAAAACTGAAAAAAAAAATATAATAACAACAATCAAAAGATTTATTTGTTTTTTTGATTTAACACTCGCTCGTGCTAACATAGACCCAAAAAATATACTAAAAATAATTGTTAGGATAGCTATCAAATCAAAAATCTGCTGTAGGCGTGTTGGTTTTTGTTTACTTTCTAAACAAACAAAATAAAAATATAAAGTGTGTAAAATATATGCAGCAGCGAAGCAATATAATATATGAAAGGAAAGAAAAGCTATTTTAGCTTGTCCTAGAGAAGTATTTTTGTTCATTTGATTAAGTAAACATTTATTAAAAAAGGTCAAGCTGTGGAAGAAATAAGATGCTTTCACTTTCACCTAAAAGCGTATTTACGCATAAATTACTTAATTTTTCTTCTCTTTGCTGGAATTTTGTGAAGCATTAACATTAAGTGTGATGTTGCCATGTTGGTTTCTTTAATTTAGTTTTTTTTTTTTGCTTTTCGGTTAATTAAGCTTGATTTTGTAAATGAAATAATGTAAAATGTATATTTACATGGGTGGCCTAATTAATTACCGACCCTAAATGCAAACATGTTGGTCATTGTGAAAAATGAATTAAACGTGAGATAGCTATTAATGAGGATAATTTTCGTTATTTATGTGACTGACCTTTTCAGTATAAATGATACTGAGAAACCACTGAGAAACGTTTTAAAAAAAATATCACTTAAATAAATATTTATACTGTATACTATGATAAATTAGATTTTTTGTTTTGTTTTTAAAATGGTTGCAAGTTCAGACAACATAAATTAATTTTTTACCTGAATGGGATAAGAGAAATGCCCTTAAATGATTTGGATTTGGTTTTGTAGTAAGATGAAGACTTAGGCAAGAAGTCTTGTACTTGAAAAATGTAAGCGAGCCACCTTGTCACCATTTGGATGTTCAAACGTTCCGCGAATACAATTTATTACTGATGTACATCGTACAATGTCAGATCAATGTACAGCCTGAAAGTACATCAAAATTGTCGGGTTCACAACCTTCCAACAATTTAAAAAGGAAAACGTTTTAGGAATGGTAAACTTTGTCAGAATAAACATACCCAGTAACACCAGTGAAGACATCGTCACATATCTCGTAACAAGTATAGGGAACTCCATCACTATAAAGCTAGGAAGTGGTGAGACACTTTTGCCATCATCAGCGTCACTTCAAGTGGCAATCCACCAGGAGAGATATTTAACGTTACCTCCACGTTCTTAATATTATTCAAGTGAGAAGGACAACAACGAATGCAAGTCGATATCTGTCTAAATTGAAATCAACAGCTGCCAACACTCACTAGCTGTCATTTCTCAACCAAACCAACTTTCCTCATTAGCATTGGACTTCTTTAAAAAAAAAAAATCTAATTTTGTTCATCTACATAATTACATCTAGATATTCGACCAGCAGTGACTCTAAACATACTATACTACTATTGACAGAACCAGAGAAATAATGCATCAACTGTAGAAGACTAGATACCGAAAATCTACAGAGGAATGTTTAAGAAAAATATCAGAAAACAAAGTAAGAGCAGTTGCAGCTCCTGTTTTTTAAGGTGAAATTGAAGAAACCATCCAATGTAACACTATTTAGAAACACCAATCCTGCAAGTGATCCTGCTGATATTTCGAATCAGAGCACCACAGAAGAGGTAGTCCAAACAATCGACTACTCCAAGCCAAAGAAATTAATCGAACCAGTTGGTTCATCCTAAAGAAGCCCCTGTAACAAGAGCTTTTTCCCGCAAAAATGAAAAACTGCAGAAAATCATGTCGGATTCTCAGAAAGGTGCTAAGAACTGATGATCTTCAACTACACGATAGCAAATATGAACATCTACAAACTATGTGAGCTTCTGAAAGAGCTGATACTCAAGAATCTCAATAAGCAGCGATAAAATCATCATAATGCATATACTGCTGCAGTTTCACCACCTCAGCTTCTCAACAACGAGCAAACACTTGTCCATACACCTATCATACTTACTACATTTACCTTCAGCACTAAATAAAATAAAAACATTTTTTTATGTCTTCCAAAAACTTCTTCGTGCAACTAGGTAGTCACAAATCAAAAATGAAGTTTATCAAAGCTGGAGTTCAGCAAGGCTCAAAACTTGGACCATTTCTGTACAGCATTCTGACCTCCAACCAACCGTCTGCTAGAGAATATGAGAACTTGCTTTGCGCCAATGATCCACTTAGAAATCCACATTTTTATTCTCATCCCCAACGATATAGTTGTTCGAAAACTCAAGGACCACATCCATAAACTGTTTGAATTCTACAACAAAGGGGGTATCTGAGTCGACTCATAAAAATTGTATCTATTGTGTCTAAGACAAAAAAGAGAACGAGCTAGTCATTCGGCATGAATCTGTATAAACATAGCACTTACACTCCTAGATAAAACTACATGGCCAGCCAAACGTAACGCCAAGTATCTGGGCACCAATAACAAGCTATTGATGATATTCAACCAACACTCAAAGGAAGCTAACTCGACATTCAATCGGAATTACGCTTTGATAAAAATAAGATCCAGACTAAGCCAGTCAATTATACTCTTAATAGGTATGCAAACAGCTCCTAACACCAGTCATCAGCTAATGTTTTCCAGTTGGTACATACATAATCTCAAAAATAGGCATGAAGAACCTCCTACTATATACAAAAGAAAATGTGGAGGATCTGCACCGGCTTTTTTTTCATTTTCCAAGAAAATAAATGAAAAAGGACATGTTCTTCACTGCACCAACTACAAAGGTAGGTACTAGTCTCCTCCACATCGCTTATACAATTTTGTTTTCTATTTTATGTGACCGGCTAGAACCTTTTGCCAGCGAGCTGGTAGGCCACTAGCAGTGTGATTTGAGACGAGAAAAGTCAATCAACGATCAAATTTTCACACTCCGGCAGATCCTAAAAAAAAATACCAAATGTATACCATCACACCATGTCTTTATGGGCTTAAGAGTCCCATATAATGATACCGTTAACAGAGCCATGCCCATGTTATATCTTGGCATCCCTGACAAACTTCTTCGTTTGTGTTGGATAACAATGGATGACAGATTAGTCAAAGTCGCCCAGAACATCACCGAAGTCAAGGAGAAAGGTCTAAGACAGAGTGATGCCCTATCATGCAAACTCTTTAATGCCGGCCTTACACGACACAATATTATTGTACAATACTCAGTATTGTGCAATATTATTGACCGTGTAAGGGCAGTATTGCACAGTATTTTTGGTTTGCACAATATATTGAGTGATATTAAAAAAGTTTAATATTTTTTGAATTTTTACTCAATATTTTTTGTTTCCACAACGAAGCAAATACAGAATAAGCAAAGAGAGATAGAAATATTGTGCAGTAATATTGAGTCGTGTATGAACGACCCTTTTTCGCACAATATTTTTGGACAATATTACTGCGCAACAATATTGTGTCGTGTAATGCCGGCCTTACACGACACAATAATATTACACGATGCAATAATATTGACCGTGTAAGGGCTGTATTGCACAATATTTTCAGTTTGCACAATATATTGAGTGATATTAAAAAAGTTTAATATTTTCTGAATTTTTACTCAATATTTTTCATTTCCACCACGAGGCATATACAGAATAAGCAAAGAGATATGAAAATATTGCGCAGTAATATTGAGTCGTGTAAGGACGACCTTTTTTTGCACAATATTTTTGGACAATATTATTGCACAATAATATTGTGTCGTGTAAGGCCGGCATAAGGCGGGCATAACATCGCACTTGAATTAACTGTTAGAAACTCATGACTGATATTATAGGCACAATTTTTCAAGAGTCCATTCAACTCTATTCTTATGCTGATGCTGATGATATTCAGATATTCACATCACCGGGAGAACAAAGAGAGCTGTCAGTGAACCATTTGCAAGTATTGAAACGAAGGCGGCACGAAGGCTGTTAACGAGACGAAAATAACGTAGAACGTAGGTATATGCTATCATCAAACTTTGAGTTGTTGACATGATAAAACAAACAAAATTTAAGTTACACACAAGTCTATTAAACAAAAACTGGACCATTGAGGGCAACCTTTGCACTGAACTGAAAGTTGTTTATTTATCTCAAATAATTTCAACTCCACTTCATAATTTCCAAAACAAGAATTTGATTTTAAAACAAAACTCAAAGACTTAGAAAATTCATTGCTTCATGTAATATAAAATCTTATGTGTTTGTATCATCCGAATTAGATATTTTATCTTCTCCTACTCAACAAAACAAAAAAAAAAATAATGAAAACAATTTGGTGTGTGTGCCATAACAAGAGTTTCTATATTGCTTGGCATGAAATTGCTTTTATACAACATCCTCTTGAGTATAAAAAGTGTTGACCAATCGAATTTAACAACATCACGTCGCGACAGAAAAACATTATGAAAGGGACATGTGTTTCTGACACAATTTCTTCCTCTATAAAACAGTTCTGATATATAACTGAAATGGCTACATAGACTTGATTAGTCTTTTGTCATTAGGTTTGATTTAATTTTTTTCTTATCATCCGAAACTAAATTGCTGTTTATCATTATTCTAGATTTATTACATTATTATTGCAATAAAGAGAATAGTAGATTAAATCCAGCTAAATAAAAAAAAGTTAAATAAAACTTTATTGTTTATAGTAGGTATAGTCAAATTTGGATTAAATATCACACAAATTATTAACAGGGATTTATGCATATTTATTGTTCTTCGAAGTCTAAGGCCAACATACGTTTAACTTCAAATTCCAATAGACCCGATATACTGTTATAAAAGTTAAACACATGTTCATATTTTCTTCCTTCTATAATAAACGTTTTTGTGTTTATATATTTTCAACCTCAACAACGACGACACTTTTTGAAACATTTTGTTGTTCGTCCGCCAAACGATCAGGAAAATGTTTCAAAAACGGTATTATGTTTGGAAAACTAAAAAAAAATTATTTGCATAAATATGGCAAAAAGTATTTATTAATAAAAAATTAAAATGCTTTAAGTTCTAAGATGAAAAAGAACCAAAGTTTGTGTATGGTGCAACAAATTTTTCTAGCAATTTTTGCACTAAATCCTTATTTACAGGAACTAACTCAGCATTTTTCGGCCTCCCTCAAACTTCTGTACAAATTAGGCCACACTCAAACATTAAACTTGCAAAATTGTTTTCAAAAATCTGGACGAAAAAAATCACAATATATTTATTTTATGAATGTAAAGGTGTTATTTTGATATTCAAAGAAAAATGGCATTTTTGGAGATAAATGATCGGATGTTTATTTCATTATAAAGAGGAAGGTATGCCGTTAATAATGGAACACAACATCAGCCAAATGGCTGCCAAGACCACGCTTACAGGACCATATCCTTTTCATGAAATTTTCCATAACCAAATCGCAAAGTGGCTGCCCTATGTCCTCGATAGCCTCACGAATTTCATCTTTGAGGTCTTGCATCGACGCTGGGCTGTTGGCGTAGACCTTATCTTTCACGTGGCCCCAAAGGAAGAAGTCGCAAGGTGTTAAATCACAAGATCTCGGTGGCCAATTGTGATCACCTCTTCGAGAGATAACACGGTCCGGAAACTTTTCCCGTAAAAGATCGATGGTTTCATTGCTTGTGTGGCACGTAGCGCCGTCTTGTTGAAAGTAAACGTTGTCCAGATCAATACCATCCAATTCAGGCCATAAGAAATCATTAATCATCTCTCGATAGCGCAATCCATTGACCGTAACTGTTGCTCCAGCCTCATTTTCGAAAAAGTAAGGTCCAATGACCCCGCGGGACCATAAACCGCAACAAACAGTCACGCGTTGAGGATGGAGAGGCTTTTCAACAATAACTCTTGGGTTTTCCGAGCCCCATATGCGACAGTTTTGCTTGTTGACGTAGCCTCCGAGGTGGAAATGGGCTTCATCAGTCAAGATGTCAATTCCGGTTCATTTTCATGCATTTCAAGGACCCAATCAGCAAAGACACGACGTTGTTGATGATCAGCCGGCTTGAGTTCTTGTGTTAACTGAACTTTATAAGCCTTAAGACCCAAGTCTTTATGCAAAATACGGTGTAATGACGTTTGTGGAATGCCTAATTCCAAAGAACGACGAGGAATGGACAAATCTGGGTTTTCTTCAACACTTTGGGCTACAACAGCAATATTCTCAGTTGTTCTTGAGCGACGTGCACGGGTTTTATTCTTCACATCACTAACTTGTCCCAACAGCTCGAATTTGTCCACCAATTTCTGTATTGCGGTCCGACAAGGTGCTTCACGACGACCCAAAAATGTTTTAGTTTTACGAACCGTCTCTGCCAAATTTTCACCATTTTTATAGTGAATTTTAATAATTTCAATGCGTTGTTGAAGCGTGTATCGTTCCATTTTTATTAATAGCGTAGTTTCTACTTGTCAAATGTCAAAAAATGACAGCTTCAAAAGTGACAGCTACCGAAATAGCGGGCTATTCAAAATAACACCTCTTATTGGAAAACCCTTTATATCTTAATTTTACATTTGGGAATTGAAAGGCCGAGGGAGAATTATATTACACTTTGCTTAGTATAAGTGTTTCGAACTAAAATAAATTATTTTCCAACTTAAACTAACAATGGGGGGAAATTTTTGGATTTTGTGGTGGAAAATAATTTAAAAATCTGAACGTACCTAATCTGTCAATCTTTGACGTTTAATAAACAGCCATTTTACACATATGCTAAAATTACACTCTTGCATGAATAGGAATACCCTTAACATTTTTGTTTTGTTTTTTTTTGTATAAGTACATACTTTTAAAATTTTTTTTTGTCTTACGTTAGTTTATTTTTCGCCCATCTACTATTTGTAAAAGCTTACCTTAACTTGTAATTAAACACGATCAGGTTTTAAGTTGTTTTTTATTTTCCTCAGTGTTATTAGAAAATTTAAAATTTTATTAATTACATGCATAAACACATGTACAAAGCTACCTTTTTTCCTAATTTCAAGAATTTGTAATTATTTACAGAAAATGCTCAATAATTATTTGCTTCCAATTTAGCTACGCAAGATTTGAAAATTGAAAAATAGAAGGCAGAGGAAAATTGTTTAAGTTGGTTACTTACTCTAAATTAGGGTTCTAACGCAAATACATATATAAAGTGGCTAGGCTTTAGAGTCTAGATAACAAATTAGCACCCCTTAACTTCATATTGTCCTCGCATAGTTGAAATAATAATATAGTTTGGTTACCCTTGTCAATAATAAATCTTGTTTCTTATAATCACATATATACATTATACATACCTCCAAAGTGTTTATTAGTATCCTAGTTCATTCTGGAAAAAAAAAATAAAGAAAAAATGTGATATTGTTAATATTGTTGAACTAGGTAGGTATTATTATTATTATTTGAATATTGTATGACGTCAGTACGGGTTTTTTTTTTTTAATGAGAGCTGATATAAAGTTTCTGAATCCAAATTCAAATTTAGCACATTGAAAACCTTTAGAAAAGAATATAATTTTGTCTCGGCAACAAGAAACTTTGTCTACCAGTAGAAATACATTAACTTCAACTTAAGATTTCTCGGAGAAGCACAGAGTTATCGAAAATATTTGAACTGAAACAAAAGAAGAAAACAAGTTCTTCCATAATCCGGGAGAATTTTTGCTGTAAGAGGTTACATCACGTTTGAACATTACTTCAAAAAATATTGAAAAAAATTGTAACGAGAATATCTAAAAAACTAGAGCCGATTTGAAAATTCTGATTTCGGATTCGTGTTCAGCACATCGAAGACCTTTAGAAACATTTATCAGAGTTTGGGCAACAGCAGAAAATTAAATTTTGTTGACCAGTGTAATGCATTTGGACTTTTTTATTCGTGAATTTTAATAAGTTTCGGAATATTTCTACAATTTTTTTTAAATCTACCATTAATTTCACAGGGTGCTTGGTACCTACTTGTCTTTCTACCTTTAAAAAATAAATAAATATCTCAGCACCACTTGGCCATAATGAAAATAAATTAAAAACGAATGGTTCACTATTACAATTTCTTCGATTTAGGTGCAACTTCTCTTAAAATAAATGCATCCAAAAAATAAAAACGAATATATTTAAAGTCTATTTTTTGTTTTAAAAATATTTTTTTTTTCGAAAAAGCTCATTATTGTGTAGACATTTTTATTAATAATTTTGATGGTTTTTTTTCGGGAGCGGGACATAATACTGCTTCTCAAAATTCTGTACGGCAAAATACTGCATTTTTAATACAGTTTTTTCAATAAATTCCCTTTAATAAAAAACACATAATACATACTAGTTTTGAATATAATTTTGTTCTTTTAATTGACAATGAGGTTGTAATTTTATACATATTGGCTATTAAAGTAAGAAAATAAATTTGGCGAATATATGTAGGTATATGAGTTTTTTTTTCGAAATAATTACGAAAAAGTGTATTTTGATTGACTTAATTAAAGTCATTTTTTTACGGATGCATGCTAACCATTGAATTGAACTTTAATTAAACAAAAAAAAATATAACCTATAATGGACATTTTATGTACAACTTGGGTAACAAGAGATGTCAGGTGGTGGAAATTTGGTGGAAGGCATTTCAAATCGTCATCAATCCTTAAAAACAAAGCTGACAGTGCCTCTGAGCCCAAAGTTAAATGACGCTTTGACTAGAGTAATATGAGTAAGGGCAATTACCTTCGTCATGCTCTTTTTATTTGTATCAAAAGCTTGATCAGAAAAACGGTCCAATTTTTTTTTCTAATTTACAGAATTATGACAGATCACAGATATATTAGGCCACTTATCAGTGTAATTATCATGACCATCAACAGACAGTTATTCTAAAAAAGAACTTAATTTTCAAAAAAAAAAAAAATACCCTTTTTAGTATCTTTCTTCAAATATAAGCAAAATATAAAAAATAATTTTGATCATCAGCTTACAAATTTATAAATGATTTTTTTTTTAATCTGAGCTTGTTTTTTTTAACAATGGATCATTACTCACGTATTGGGAAACAAACTAAAAACAATCATTTCTTATTTAAAATGAACTTAAGCTTAGTAAATTTGACGAAAAGATTTCAAAAGCAAAAGAATATTGCTTTCAAATGTTTTTTGTTTTATTTATCTCAATATGACCTTTTTTCCTTGATACCGTCAATCGAAAATAAAAAAAAATAAAATCAAAAATTAATCTCGTTCCTTTAGTCAAGTAGTCTATTAAACAAAAATACCAAAAATGACTTCTCTCCATAGTTCTACCACTGATACCTTTGATGATGCTCACTTAAAATGGAATTCCAAATTTGATTATTTGACACTCAGACTAACAGCTAAAGCATCCAATTGCATCCATTTGGTAACTGCAAAGATAAACGATAAACCTATGTACATCAACAACGAGCTTTTATTACCTACCATTAAACGGGATTTTCACTGTTTTTTATTTGAATAAAATGTTATCTTTGTCAGACAAATTTAACTAGTGTTTTGTGGAGCTATTATTTGGATATTTGTATTTTTTGATGATTTTTGTTTTTGGCTTTTTACACTTAATTTTTTTTGTTTGGCATGAAAACAATAAAATGTGTCAATATTGTGATACTGTGTGTTTTATTAACAGGATTATTTTCATAACTTTTTTTTTGTGACCATCATTGGGGATTTCGTTGGGTTTTTTGTTTGCGAAAACTGGATTCATCATCAGAACCAGAAAGCATGAAATTAAATCTATGGCAAGCAAAAAATGACTTGGAGCAAAATATAAAAAAAAAATACACTGATGATGGTTGGTAGTTAAATTTGCAAATTGCGATACACCTACAAATTGTAGGTTACACAGTATACATACATAAAATCATACATATTATATACCCACTCTAGGAAAAGTTTTGCATTCGTATAAACAAATAAAATAGAACTGGATGATAGATATAATCCGAAAAAAGTATAACTCGATTTTGTTATATGAGTGTGCCTCTGAATTTTCGACACACAGGTTTTTGACATAGATATATTTTTTCAGTGGTTTTTGAAAAAAAAAACAAATTACTTAAGAATAAGGAAATAAATAATTTGAAATAACATTGTATTTAAAATCTACAAAAAAAATAATTTTTTTTACAGATGTTTGTATTCTTAGAAAACAATATAAGATTGTTCTTTATTATAATTAACTCTTAAATATATGATTAATTAGTAGATGCAGGTAGGTACTTTTAGAATACTTCATTTCAAAATCTTAAAAGAAATAGTATACAATGTTATTTTTAATTATTTGTTTCCTAAATTTTGAGTTTGATGTTTTTTTTAAACCTTTGAAAATAAAGAAAATAAACAAGTGAACTGGCTTCTAGAAAATTTATAGTTTTGCATTATAATTTTGTTTTTGAAAACTACACTGGAAACTCTTGCCTCACCACTCTCATAGTATTGAATCTCTCTAAAGAGACTGTTGATATTTTGCTGTAGAAAAGTTATCGTACTCGTGCCTATTGTTCCTCCGCCAAAAAAAAACCCTTTTACCCAAACAAAATTTACGGATTCATTTGATTCTTTGGTTGCAATGCAAGTGAAACGCTTATAGGTACTAAAATTCTTAAATAACATTTAAATCAATGATTTTTTTATGTGCGTGCCCCAACGTTGTTGGCTTTTTTAATTTGTGAACTCGATAATTTTTGTAAATCAAGATAATTGGAATCCGTAGGCCCCGAAAGTTAAGAATAACTAAACATAGGTTAAGATTGAATTTCATTTTTTGAATAAGACCTTCTTGTTCTTTTCCTATAAAAACTAAGATATTACTTTACCTCAAATTTATATTTGTGTTTCAATTTTTCATTGAAGAATGGCACCTACTAATTTTTGAATTGATGGAGTACCCACAGACTTGAATAAATGAATGATAAGTTTTAAACAAAATCAGTTAAGCCAGTAATGATTAATATTTATACGGAAAAAACTAAAAATTATGGAAAATTTCCTGAAAAACTTGTTCATCATATTTCCGGTATTCGAATTTTTTGAGTAAAATTAAAAATGTAGTATTGTTACAATCACTTATAACATAACATACACCAACTTGTATTGAAATCGGTTGAGCCGTTATTGAGAAAAATCTAATAACTTGAAACCGTTATATGGCAGGTATTCGTTCTAATCGAGATATTAAAAAAAAAAAAAAAAAAGCACGGCGGAATCGTACAAACTTGCTCGTGTAGCTCAAAGTAATAATAAATTTGTTTGTCATTGAACAATTCAGTTTTTGGGATTTTTATATTGAAACAAAATTATCAAACAAATATTTTTTTATTATTCTAATTTTTTTTAACAGTATTTTTTTTTTGAAAATTAAATAAGCAATACTTTTCAAAATCATAAAAAAAACCTGTTGCCTAATTTAAAACGAAATCGCTTGAGCCAGTAATGATATATACGAAAATAACTTAAATTTAGAGCAGACGAACAGACGCACAGACCGACAACGGACGGCATGATGACAACCACTTTTTTGGACTTCTCCATCATCGTAATGTTGGTTTTGATTACAACCCGTCAACCCGTTTAGGATGTGGCTCACTGTACAGATGGAAGCACAGACTAACAGACGAACAGACGAACAAATGCACAGACTGACGGACGGCATGACGAAAACCACTTTTTTGGTAGTGTTGGTTTTGATTAAAACCTCAAATTTTTTCTTTGACACGAAACCAATACTTGCCTTATACAGCAAGTAAAAATTGCAGATCGCTTGGTTTTTGGGATGATATATGGAAATACCTGTACTGGCTGTTATTATGCTTGTTGTAAGACCTTAGGTCATTTTAATAAAAGTTGCTTGCACGGCGGCAATTCTCTTTCCTATATCAACAGGTAGTTTCGTTCGACGCATTCGTGTTTTTTATGAACGTTACCCCGAAATGTATTCACCATCAATTTTTATTCAAACAAACACGGACTTGAAATGGTATATCCATTGACCAATGCAAAAACTAATCAAACAAGGAATATTCACATCATATTTCATTTGGTGCTTGTACTTTGATGGTCTTTTGGTGATGCTATTTTTGGCTTTGCAATATTTCTCATTAAGGAACCAACAGATAATACATTTTTTTTTTTGAATATAGTTTAAGGAAAATTTTCCTAGTGTGCATAGACACAGCCCTGGCCACGAGCTATCCTTTGATATTAAATAAATAAAAAAAAGAAAACTTGGTATCGCTGGATTCTAAGAAGTATTCTTACCATTTTTATTTTAGCTGCAGATTTCGACAAAAAAAAACTACATAATATATGTATATGCAGGCTGCTCCAAATCAAAGTTGCATTTTTTTAGATCCTGAAAATTCCATTTTTAGAAATATCTCTTCAAACACGAACAAAGCAGGAAGGGAAGATTAAAATTAGCCAATAATTAGCTCCTATTTTTTTAAGGAATGTCCCTTGAACTAAGGAGACAAAGGTGCTACTCAAGAAAAAAGCCTTCTCGTCGTCAGTGCAAAGAACATTCTTTTCATGCAAAAATCCAGTGGGATTTATTAATCCTTGGTAAACTTTATTCTTGGCTTCTTGCATTTTAGGTGTATTGAAGGGATAATTTCCTATACAAGGTAATTTTACTTGCTCTATAGGGCAAGTATTGGTTTCGTGTCAAAAAAAAATAATTGAGGTTTTAATCAAAACCAACATTACGATGATGGAGAAGTCCGAAAAAGTGGTTTTCGTCATGCAGTTCGTCGGTCTGTGCGTCTGTGCGTTCATCTGTACACTTCTCCACTGCCCAAACGCATGGACGGATTTTCTTCAAATTTGGTACAGATGATTTTTACGAAATTTTAAAAGTTGGTTTTTTTTGCTTTTGAATATCTCATCTAGAACGAGTTCCTCCCATACAACATTTTTGAGTTATTCGAATTTTATCGAAAACGGCTCTAACGATTTTGATTAAACTTGTTGATATGATTTCTTTAATAACGATAAATTTTAGAATTAAAAAAAAAAAAATCTATCGATTTTTATTAAAAAATTTTCTAACGTTAAAAAAAAAAAATTGGTATGCCATTTGGAAGATGGCTAATATTTATCAACATCTAAAATGAAATTTTGAAAAAAACACGAATCATTGCCCCAATGTGGAAAAAGAAATTATTTAAAAAAAAAAAAAAAATCCAAAAAGTGTTCCCGTTTAAAAAAAATATTTATTTTTGCTTATTTGTGCATATGTATCTCTCAATACCTACACACATCACATGACCAAAAACTAAAATTTTCAAGCTAAGTTAATATATAAATAGCTTTGCACTACATGAGCAAGTTCGTGCGATCCAGTCGTGCATTTTATTTTTTTAAACTTTTGAATAATGCTTTTTAACCACCTATATATTGTTCTTTCGGTCTTTTTTTAATTTTTTATCACGTCTAAGACTATTTCACTATGGATAGACAAATAAAATAACGCTTAGAAAACATATTTTCTTTCTTCTTTTTTTATTATAAATTGTTTATCGGTTTTTGTGATATTTTACTAAAAGTTTTTTTTGAAAGAACACTTTCTGAACTCTGCAACGATGGTCATTCGCATTTTTGCCGTAATTTCCCTAGTTTTGACCATTCGAAATAACTTCTTTGGACTCAAATGATGTTCGACCTTCCAAAATAACATCTTACATCACTTTACAAGATGCAACAGATCATTTTCAAAGGAACAAATCTGCCAAATATTTTTTGGATGTTGTCGGTCCCTGGGTATCGGAGGCGGCTTTTGGAGAAATAGAAGTGTTGCCTTGTCACTCAGAAAATCTTACCCCACAGGTAATCATAGCATATAGGTTCAAGAAACGATACTTTAAGAGTCTACTATAAGTGAGGATATTTAAGTGACTCTTTTTTTGAAAAATATTTCAAATTTTCCTTTGACCGGTATTAGTGCAAAAGAAAAAAAAAATGAAAATTTATGAATGTTTTATTTCCTTTCTCTTTTGCACATCATACACGCGCAACTAAATATGCGCAGTGTAACAACCGTCTTTTTGATTAAGTTTCAGTAAACAGCATAAGGACTTAAATCTTCTTTTGAATTTTTCGTAATAATCTCATTTAAAACATTTAAAAATATTTTTGAAAATAAAAAAGTGAATTAAAACCGATTACCTTATTTTAAACTACAAGCATCGAAATCAATTTTAAAGAAATGCTGTTTTGTTTGTCTCAGTGAGAAACTAATTGAAAATAAAGGTTAACATTTATTTTCCAACATTGATGTAGGCACCTTAACTATACATTCATAATTATGTATAAACATGTAGTATATAAATTGCAGATTTTCCGAAAATTCAAATACGTTCAAGTGTTTATTTATTCTTAATTTCGTATTTTGACATGAAAATAGTGATTTCTTTTGTCGACTATAACGTCGAGAAACGTATTTTTCTATCACATGATGCGCCTTTTTAAGATGCATAGAACTCCAAAGAATTTCAATAGTAAGTTGATTTCTGTAGAATTCCTTTTACACTTTGTTTGACTTCCTTAATAATTCAAAACTTTCTGTTCAAAGGATTTTTATTTGATAGATACAAGATACTAAATGACATTTATTTTTCCAGGAACAAATTGAGTTATGTGTATGAAACTCAAAATGTAATGACATGCAAAGTGCATGTTATTTGTGCTGCAAACATTTTGAAAAATAATTTATTTTTTTCAATTTACAAGTGTTTACTACAAAAATAAGTGTCTCTTTCAAAGGTAAGCATGAGCATTTCCAATTTAAAAATTGTTAGAACGTAAAACGCAGTGAGATCGGGTTATGTCCTTTGACACTTGCATGCTAGTTGGTTTAGTTGGTTGATTTCATTAATAAATATTTCAAACGAAGTGTTTGAATCCTTAGTGACAAAGTCTTTGTAAAAAGAAAACAATTTGAATCCATTTATCATTGTTTTGATACTTTAAATTTTGCTAATTCAAAATTTCAATGATTGTTTTATATAGAATTGCTGATTGAAAGGGTGTTTATTTGGCGATATGCATAGAACATTATTTTATTGTGGTGTTATACCCAAAATAAATCTGCCAGACTTTTAAATTGGGAATCAGGATGCATGAACCACACATTTTGATTTTTTGAAATTGATGTTGAGTTTAAATTCTCGTTGATATCATATACTTCGTTTTGTCTTCATTATCAGCCAATCCCATTTTTGCCGCCTCTGAATCAATACTAGCAAATGCACCAACCATGGGTTTATGCAAAGAAGATCAACGGTTACAAATCTTCTGTCCTTCTCGCACAAATGCTCAAATTCATTGGAAAATAAAAAAGATGTTGATTGCATCTACACGGATTTCTCAAAAGCATTCGATCAACGTAGCCACAAAATTATTATATTCAAATTAAAATCTTTTGGTTTTCCTCCATTGTTTATAGCATGGATTGAGTCATATCTTGAAAATCGTTCATACCAGGTAAGATTCAGAAACTGTCTTTCAGATCCATTCATCGCACACTCTGGTGTGCCGCAGGGAAGTCATCTTGGCCCTTTTCTTTTTATTCTTGCTATAAACGACGTTATTTCATGTATTCATTCAAGTGAAATCCTAATATTTGCGGATGACATGAAAATTTTTAAGACCATATCATCTAACCGTGACCAACTTCTCTTACAGACTGATATTGATAGTTTTAGTGTCTGGTGTGAGAA
This sequence comes from Meliscaeva auricollis, assembly GCA_948107695.1. Classification (NCBI taxonomy): domain Eukaryota; kingdom Metazoa; phylum Arthropoda; class Insecta; order Diptera; family Syrphidae; genus Meliscaeva; species Meliscaeva auricollis. The sequence continues at coordinate 45,429,583 of OX403617.1, read as the reverse complement.
AAACGGTCTTTCTCTAAACCCCGTCAAATGTCACACTATAACATTCTCTAAGAAAAGAAAACAAGTTATGAATGCTTTTGATTATACAATCGCAAAACATAAACTCTGCCGTGTCCTTTGTTTCAAGGACTTGGGTGTTCATTTTAACTCCAAATTAGAATTTACTGAGCATATAAATTATACTGTAAATATGTAAATAAAGCCAACTCTATGCTCGGATTTATTAAACGCTGGGCAAAGGAATTCAACGATCCGTATGTTACTCTGTCCTTGTACAACTGCTACGTGCGACCGCATCTTGAGTATGCTTCACAAGTATGGACTCCCTTTTACGACGTCCATAAAAATCGTATCGAATCTGTGCAACATAACTTTATACGTTTCGCTCTAAAGGGCCTCCCTTGGACTGATCCATATAACCTGCCACCGTATGAACATCGGATTCAGCTTCTACAGATTCAATCATTATATCAAAGGCGTATTAATAATGATTTACTATTTCTTCATCAACTTCTCAATGGGCTAATTGATGCATGAGATTTACTAGCTTGTATTGGAATTAATTACCGCGGAGGACCTATCCACTTGCGTAAGTTAGAACTCTTACACGTTAATTTTCATCGAACCAACTATGGCATACACGAGCCTTTAAATCGCATGTGCCGGCTTTTTAATTTAAATGCTTCATCTATTGATTTTAACATGAGCAAAGTGGGACTTAAGTCATTTTTTCGAACCAGTGTTCCACATTCGTGATTATCTTTTAATGTTTCTATTTATTATGTATTGTTTAATTATGTATATTGTATTAATTTGTATATTTGTATTAATTTTATTATTTATTTATTTGTCTAGTGCCTGTGTTAGTTATACATTTGCTTACTAACCACTAACACATGCACTTATGATGAGCCTCTGATTGTGTGTTGCAGCTTGCTCTAAGCTTACCACAACAAAGAATCTGAAGTGTTAAAAAAAAAAAAAAACCACAAGTTACATCTGAAGCCGCGTTAAAAACAGTTTGGATGGAAAAATTCTAAAAAATGACCCCTAAAATTTCGATTGCAAAATTATGGTTATTTTATAAGCAAGTTCTGTCTTTTTGTTTTTGTGAAAACAATTATTTGGAAATGGGTACCTATTAACAGTGTCAGTTATTTCTGCACAGAGGGAAAAAAACGCAGCGTAAAATTTAACTCGTCATGTTTAATTGTGGGTTGTAAATTATAATACCTTACCTGAACCATATTTAATTTCACATTGACCATATTTGCTTAAAAACGCAACTTTAACTTTGAAGTTGGTCAAGGCGGAATATATCCAAGTCATTTTTTATAGCAAGTTAGTGTTAAGTTAGAGTTACCTACTGGTAACTCAAATACTACTGGTTCAAATCACGGTTTGTTTTCTATTTTTTTTTCAAGAATTTATTTTAAAGATGAATGACTTTGGTTCCAGTGTATTTTGTTTTAAGAAATACAATTTGAATTAACTTCGTTTGGCTTTGGTTTTGAAATTTTCTTCGTCAAAAATAAATCATTCCGAAAAATAGTTAAAAAACAAAGATGTTTTCTTTGATTTTATGTTGTTTTTTCTCGGGGTGTGGTTTTCTTTAATGGCCAACTAGATTTCAACGCTTTTGTTAATCAAAATTGTTCAATTGCCATAATAAAGTTGATTGTGTTTTTGTAAAAATCAATTTTTTGAAAGCGGGAGAGAGCATCTTATCAGTGTGGTTATAGTGGTCCGTATCGTTGGAATGATCTTGACTATTCTTCCGTTAATATCTCGTATTGGAAAGATTATAGTGGGGAAGCCCCCAAAATTAAGTTGCATTTTCTTGATTTATTACCTTATGATCAAAAACCTTTAAACGTTTATAAAATCAAGTGGAACATATCAGTTGGTCAATAAGGCAAATTGCAATCGATGTCTCAATGCCCCCTCATCCCCTCCTCATCACCCATGGAATAAATGTTTTTAATATTTCTTCGGTATGTCTAGTGTTGTAACACATTAGGGTAATTCCACGTAAGCTGACCACTTTTTCGACAAAAATTGGAGAAATTAAATGATGATACTTACATCGTTATACATTACGTGTTATGTACACAGTTCTTAATACATTGTCACGCCCGATACAAAAATATGGCAAACCCATTACATTTTTTAACTGTTGTAAAATTAAATCTTTATATCAATTTCATTCAAACAAAAGACTTAATGCAGTCGTAACAAAAATTTTCTTTCCTATTATATATGAAATTCAATAGTTTTCTTTCAAAAATTTACAATCTGGTTTCTATAAGTGTCCGAACGAGTCTGAGCCGAATTTCTAATGTCACACCCGTTACACCTAATATTAAGAAATTGCGACGTAAAAAATAGGTTCAAGAAATTTCACTTAAGATATAATAATATACAACTAATTATGTAAGGTGTCAAAGCTTTTGAATAATTAATTTAAAGAATAATTAGAGAAATATGAACAAGAAATTTTGTAACTGTGTCACACCCGTTGCAAATGAAATACCCATAAGCATAAGACAAAAATAAAATTTTTCATTTAAAGACGGATATCTAACTAAAAAAAAAAACACAACTAGTGAAGCTCCTATTTTCAGTTCAACAGGTGATTTTTTTTAAACCTCCTTGTACTGACACAGCCATAAAATTCTCCATGAGCGTTTGGTTCATGAGAACCAAGCACCAAAAGATTGCATTGCAGTTTTGAAAAATTAAAGTGTAGTTTTTGAAAAATGAAACATGTTTTTTTTTTTTCTTCAAACTCACAATTTTGTGAGTTTGATTTTTTTTTTCAAAAACTAAAATTAGGTTTCACTTTGGTTGTTTAAAAATATAATAGCTTTAAAATATTGTAGGTACCTACGTGCTGTCTGCATCTTTAAAAAATTGTATATAATTATTTAAAATTATTTACAAAAAGTTTGATCGGGATGAGTTTTGGTCTATCGTCTATGCAGCGATAATTTAACAATGTTACAAGAGGCCTTGATTTCTGTTTCCCGATAAAAGTACAAAAGTGAAATAACACAAAATTTCCAAATTTCGCTCTTCGTCAAATTGAAGTACATAAGGCAGAGTTGTATTAAGAAATAAGTTCGATAAACAGTCCCTCTAAATAAAATCAATTGTCGAAGCAATAACTCAATTTTGTAAATTAAAACTGCCCAACTTTGACTACAATAGCATATTCGGTTCGTGTGCGGAAGTTTGGTGAATATTTTATTTATAAATGAAGTACCTATACAAAAATGTGCATAGTTAAAATTATTTCTGAGTAACAGTTCTTTCATTTTGCACCATTTCGATGATGCCCGCTGAACGTCCAAAATACCATTCTCCCCTACCTAAAATACATAAATTTGATTACAAAATTAAATATTGATATTGGTTGGCATCAATACCTGTGTTTTTCAAGTTTTTTCTTCTTAATTCGTCGCTGTAATGCAGTACTAGCCTAAGTCACAAATACTTTACTTTAGTTTTGCAAGAGAACAATTTGAAATCTTAAAATTTGTACTGCTCCAATGCAAATTATTATTTTGTACCTAGCATAGCGACAAAACTATTGCACTTAGCAAGACTGTTTAAACACTGGGATGCGCGGAATGCAACTGGCAATTTTGGACATAGGCTAGTTCTGCATTGTAGCACCGAATTGATTTCACAACAGCCCACTTACATAAATAGCCCTTAAGAAACAAAATTTATAAGAAATTCCACGAAAATAAAAAAATCCATAATGGCGAAGTGGATCGAGATTAATGAAATTACACCGGCTCCCCAGCAGCGAAGCTTCGAGCAATTACAGATAACAATGATATCTAGGTTAACGCCCAAGTGTCTAATGCAAGTCATTGACAATTGTCATCACTACGTGAAAAGCTGTGCAGTGTTTCGAGGTAGTTATTCTTCAAACACACAAAGACATAGTAGGTACCTACACAATGTTATAGAAAAGTAAAAATAACCCAACCATCAGTAGAGTCATTTTCCTCCACAAAACAGAAAAAAAAAAAATAAGAATCACGACAAGGTGTTGGAAGTAGAGTCCACTTCAGGTTAACAAACGAGCACCGTAATATTATATGGGAAGGAAACATTTCGGATAAGAACCCAAGGATAAGAATAGTAAGAAGGAAATCCTCTACGTGAAAATACTTTGAAATTAGATACAAAAAAGTATACAACTCTATTATTGTATGAAAAAAAAAAGAGAAAAATGTCTGCATTCAGTGTGTGGATTGTGGAAGTGTGTTGTATATTTCTGTAGTGTTGTATTGTTTCTAATATCTGATTTCATTCGGATTCAATGTCCCATGTCGTTACAAATAATGAAATAGTAAACCAAACGAAAATGAAAGAAGAATTCTCTTTAGATGAAACAAGCACTAGCACATCATGTAAGCGTTGTTAATTCTTTTATTAAGGATAGTTTTGTTAAGGAATAAAATAAAAATAATAAATATGATGTTTTGGAGCTGAAATTCTGGTAGTTTTTGAAAGAATGCAACACAAACTAGACTTTTACTTCCTTATTCTTGTCCGTTATCCATTTGACATTTCAGTTTCACAGGTTTTTCTTTTAACTTACTGGTAGGAAATATGGGGCTGCCATAGTCCTGCAGCCAACGGTAATCTCTGCCAGAAAACATTTGGAAAAAATTAAACATTGATAATTTAATTTTGGAATAAAGAACCAACACCTTAATACCGAAGAATACTGAGTCACCCAAAATGGGAAGTATGATGGCTAACAAATGCTCAAGCTATTGCAATCCAAGGGGAGTCACACAAAATACAATTTTTAAATTAGTGATAGCAAACTATTGAAAGAATTTATTTATTTATTGAATGTATAGTGTTCTGTGCCTCTGTGCTATACTTTAAAACTCGTTGTTAAATTGTTGTAGAAAATTAGTACCCTTTTCATAATTTTTGGGTGTGTAGTGTGTACTAAGTTCCTATAAGAAAGTGGAGTTCGTTCCAACTTAGCATGTAAACAATAATACAATCAAATAACTCAAAAAATAGAGGGTATATGTGCATCACAAAAATTATTATTAACGTGGATTTCTTTGAATTTTATTGTTCCTTAAAGCGCTTCCCCTGCAATTCGTCCTTTTAATTTTTACAAATCGATGTATTTTAATTCCTATTGGTCAGAGAGAAAACGTTTGTGAGAAACAAATATCCATTTCATAGAGTTGACTCTTTGAAATACACGTAAAAAAAAGTTATTTATCAAACATAATCAAACATGTCATTGATGTATTGGAAATAAGAATCCACAGCCTAAACGTATGACCAAATTTACTTCAAATTTGGAACCTATGACGTTTTTTGGAGATTACCCTGAGATAAGAAAACTGACTGGCCCAAATACAGGAAAGCACTTGAAAGCATGGTTAAATCAAATTCTTTTAAGTCCTCCACACACATTAACTTGACAGTATAGTCAATGATCTCACAATAGCCCTGAATAAGGCCATGGCAATCTCTTGCCCACTCACGCATGTAAGAGGAAAAAGAAGCCATACTGGTAGAATGGGCTCGAACCGATTAGAAAAAACCTGTAGGAAGCTTTTTAATCAAGCTAAAAGTACTAGATCACTAGATGTACGACGGACGTCCCAGTCCGTCGTACATCTAGTGATCTAGTACTTTTCCTATAAGGAATCCATAAAACTTTATAAAAAAGAACTGAGGAAATCCAAAAGACCCTAATGGAGAATTTTCTTTAATAATATAGAAGAAACCTCCGAAGCATCTAGACTCCGGAAAATCCTTTCAATAAATTCAGTAATGCTTAGCGTTATAAAAAATACTGATGGCTCGGGAAGACGTAGACTCTATCTTGAAGACTTCTACTTTAACGACCTCAGTGATCTATAAAATACAGATAAAAGTTATCTCGCTCTCTAAGAGGAAAGTTTTTATTAGGTTCAATGTGGTATCACAATGGACCAAGTATATCTGGTCTAATGTATATCGGCACTCCTGCCGGTAGCCACGTCAACCTAACATAACTTCAAAAACCGCTTTTAACAATACTAGAATTTGAACCTTTTTTTTATTTAATTTTACTGCTTTATAACTCACCCAATTTTAACGATTTTGTTAAATAAAATCTTTTTAATTGCCGTAAACTTTTCAATTTTTTTTTTTTTTGAAAAATTTATTTTTAAAAACGACTCACTGTTTTTTTCAAAATTTTGAAAATTTCTGTATATTTTATGCATCAAAAAATTTTATAGAAAAAAAAATGCTGTAACGCTTTTCTATTTTTTTTTTTAAACTTCAAATTCGAATGGTCAAGCTAAATCTGTATTCATAAACAAAATGGAAATTCTCTTACTTGAGTGGTGAAAAATCTGAACTTGAATAAAATTATTTCTCAACCAAGCAAACATTAATATTTTCTGTTTTTATTTGTAATTTGTCTAAATTTAGCGATTTTTGGTTCTCCATACTGGGGTTTTTTTTTTAAATATTAATGTCCCTAGTGAAAAAAGTGCATTTCCGTGATAAAAAAGAGAGATCTCGGGTAAGTAAAAACAAGCAAAAATTGTCATTTATAACACATCAAGGAAATGCTTAAGGTAGCTTCTGACTTCACTTGAGTGTCGATTTCACTTGAGGAAATCCTGAAGACTTAAGTACATCCACACAAATTTGATTTTAAATATCTCAAGTGTCCAAAAGCCTCCTCAAGCGTAAATTAATAAAAAATCTCGGCTTGAGGGAAGACTATACATTTCGCAGTTAATATAAGAAGCTTCAACGTCAGCAGCAACTTTGACCCTAAGAGCAAGTACATGCGACCCAGTCGTGCATTTTAATTGATACAAGGGAAGAAAATCTACCTATCTTCTCCAGGAAAAAAACTATTGGTCTTATGACAATATGCAAAAGTGCACAGTTATTGCATTTTTGTATTTTACCTATAAAACACAATTCAGATGGTGTTAGACTCACTCAAAAAACACTCAACTTTTAATTCACTGTTATTTTATTTACAGATTTCATTTTTACTAGGTTGCTGGAAAAATAATGTTTTTCTATAAAAAAAAAACTTTCGGGCATGAGATTTAACGGTCCTTCAAACATTTTATTTAAAGTATGCATATATGTACGCACATGAACAATATACACGCCTGTCAATATTAATTTCAATGAATACCCACTATCCCTCATAAACTTTTTCACTGTATATCAATGGTCTCTTGTATGCCTCCATCTACTAGAGCAGCAGTGTTTTTTTTTTTTTTTGTGTTTAATTAAATTGTTAGCACTCCTTTTGATTATGTTTATAAAACTGGGTTGGTTGTTGTAATGGTATTGCATCAGTTTTAATGACATGTAGGAAACTGTCCATGAAAAAAGCGAAAAAGAATTTTTTTTCCTTCAGGAAAAAAAAGCACAATTACATTAAATACCTGCAAGCAAAATATTTACCTCTTCAACAACCCAGTCATTACATTTTATAGCCCAACGTTTTGGCATTTTCAGAAAGGACTGCTGAGTACACAGAAAAACACGTCGGTCGGCAACATAGTTAAGCGAAAGCATAATGAGCAATCTTCAAATTGAGAACCAGAAAAAGTTTTAATTTTTGTGGGGTAGGTATTTGAAAGAACCGTAGAAACATTTTCTTAGTACCATCATAATTAGGTTAGTAAATTAGTTTAGGTATACAAGTGAATGCGTAGTACAGGTATAATAGTAGAGAAAAATTAATAATATAAAAAAATTGTAACCTTCATGAAACTTTCCAAAAACTTTACTTTTGCAATATGATTGAAGAATCAAAAGTGTCCATATAAATATTTTTGATAGAAGGGTATTTTTTGGAAGGAAAGAGGAGGGAGTTGAAGATTAAAAAGAAAAAAAATAAGAAAAAATCGTACTTCAATATAGGCAAATGTAACATGATTTTGAGGTATTTTTTGAAGCTCTCTAATAGTATGGCCACACAGTTTAATATTCACCTATGATAGATGCCGAGACAATTGCAAGGCCGGTGAACTCCCCAGAATTGGAACGGAAATATCTAGCCCTATCTTTCAGCCTAGATATGAAATGGTCAAAGAGCTTGTTATCTTTCAGGAGATCGTAAATCAACTCCGTTATAAATGTTATAACAGGACACTGCCTCACGGGTTGGTGCACTCTCAAACGTATGGACGAGAAAGAATTTCAAATTTTTTTTTCGAGTAATTCATTTAAAAAAAGTACAAAACCATACCTGGAAAAATTAATATTTAAACCCATGAACGATTCTATAGATGAAGATCATGCAAAGTTCTAGTCAAATGAAGCTTTTTTTGTCAGTTTTAAAGTTTTGAACGCGACATTTCAGAAATTTTCAGGTTTTTAGTAATTTTGAACTAAACCCCTATAGTTTAAAAAAGGATGTTTAAGTCAAATAATTTTTTACATATTGAGCCAGGAAATGTCTTCGTAAATCGAGTAGTTCAAAAAAATATTACTTTTCAAAATTGCTAATTTCATTGGATTCAAATATTTATTTTAAGTTGTTTGGGAATTTGCCCTTTAATTTTCCAGTCCACGTTTCTACTACGTTTCTGGCTCTAAGATAGCACTGGTCTGCAAAAATTAAGTTTTTGTGTCCTTCATATAATTTTTTAAATTATGTAAGATTGGAATTTTCTGGATCTTAATCTGGTTTCAGCAAAAATCTATCTCGTAAATTGTTTTGATTGATTTTAATTTGTGATTCTTCAATGTATAGTCACATTTTAAACCGTAGTTTTTGGGATGTACACTGCATCCTATTTCTAAACTCTTGATACTGGACAAGTTAATTATTGTGTAAAGAGATAAATTTGGTAATGTTGTCTTAATTTGTTCTACATTAACGGTTTTAGCGTTTTTATGTTGGAATATGCACCAAAAACAATAAATACAAAAAACTATTCTTTGTAAGTAATTCAATGATTTCTCATGTTTTCCGTGATAAATTTTGTTGAGTAACTTCAAATTCATACTCAACATCCCAAAAAAACATAAAGTTAGCTATAAAAAGTATTACTTCAGAACTTGACACCTCTAAGAACGCTTGAATTGGACTACAGAGAGTATTTTGGACAAATCCTAAATTTCAATTTGGAAAATCTGCATCGAAAGCGATTTTTTAAATGATTTCATTCCCATCCCAGTAATAGTTTTGTAATAAAGTATTTACTAGCAAAGAAATTTGACGTTAATTTTTTAATATCTTCATATTATTTTTAGATTCGTGTTCAGCGGTACAAAATCCTTTAGAAAAGTATACATTATTTTGAAGGCAATTTTCGTTGCAGACCAGTGTAATCTATAGTATACTTTTCTATGTTGTCTACCGTTGTCTTTGAATTTTTTATTTTTTGTGTGAAATCATTTTTTTTAATTCTCCCCCTGCCTGAATGTTTATGATAGTTTTATTCATTTGGCACAATAACACGTTCTACTAGTTTGAATCATCTAATGAGAAGCATTCGAAATTTCTTAATTTAATGTTAATTTCTACTACTTGCTGTTATATACATTTTTCTTATTGCAAAATTTTGAAATGCTGTATCTTGGAAACTGTTGACGCTTCAAAAATGAAACTGAAGTCAAATTAACAAAGTGCGAAACCAAACAATAATTCAAAGTCAAAAACTAGTCCTTCATTGCTAAAAATGTCAATTACTAAAAAAGCGGACAAATTTCTTTTTTTGGATTTTTAAAAATTTTGCGTTCGGCGCAAGAGCTAAAGAATGAGTTGGTATACTCGAAAACACACTAAAATAGGCTTAAGCAGATGATGTTTCTAGATTTTAGGTTAGTTTTTTTGTACGCCCGGGCTAAGTTGGACGAAAACACTTGGCAGCACTGCGAATGAAACGAAAAAAAAAAAATTAAAAAAATGTTTCTAATATACAAAATGAAATAAACAAAAAATTAATAACAAAAATCTTTTTCAATAACATATTTATAAAGAAATTTCAGAGCATTAAATGCACACAATTTAAAATTTAAATGAAATAATTTGTAAGAGTTAAGAAAAATAAACAATTTAATTTTTTTTTCTACACCAAAAGCCATCTTTGTGTTTTTATGTTCATATAATTAATCGATAATTTTGGTGTTTTCAAACAATTTATAGATGATTCATTAGAAAGTGAGTTGGTAGCACAGATTTTAACCCCTTCGAAGAGTTTAGCCCTGAGAATTCTCCGGGTTGAGTTACTTAGCTCAAGGGGCTAAGTATGTTGTTGTATTTAACATGTTAAGGGCTTAGCCCCTAGAGCGTATTTTTTTTTGTTCAATATAGCCCGGGTGTACTAAAAAACACACCTTTTATTTCAATTTGAAATATGTTCTCGACAAGACGACACAAGATTCAAAAGCATCTCTGAAAAAAAATAAAGCATTTTCTATAATATTCTTAAAGGACCCTATCAGTTCCTTATTAAATTTTATATATGAAAATCATTTCGGGGGAGGGGCTTCAGCCCCTCAAGCGTGTACGTGAAAAGTACATTTTGCATTTTTAACAGATTTATGTGGAAATCGAATTTATAATATTTTTGATATAGTTTAATCATATTGTGAAGCTTGTGAGTGTCTTATTGAAACAAATTGTATACCAAAATAAATCTTGACATTTTAGGAGTAGTTTTATAGAAATTTAAAATTATTTTAGTAGATATAGTCAGATGTTATGAATTGTACAATTGTGTTTGTCAGTGTGTTTCCTAAAATAAATCATTTACAGCCTTTATTTTTAGTTTAATACATCTTCAAATTGAGCTAGAAATATATTCAAAATTATCAAATCTTTCATTAAATTTTGTAATTTTAATGCACTCATTAAAAACATATTTTAACTTAACGATCTCTGTGGCAATGTATAATAAATGTTGTTTTAGTGCGACTAGGGGCCTAAATATGCCTGCTGATCTCTAAGGAATCTGACTGTTTAATCAGAGTAGGACAATTAGCAGAGTTGTTTTATGGCAAAGCTATCCGTAGTATGCACATCAAACATCAGTTCTAACATCAAACTGCTGATAAAAGAAAATGTTAAATCAAGTCGCCAATAGATATATGAAATAATTTCGAAAACTGTCAAAAAAAAACTGCGGATAGATTTGCCAAAAAAAAACTTATTAGTCTTAAATAAAGACATTTGTTTTAAAACTTCACAAGAAGTTTTTCTTCAAACACGACCCGGGTGATCTGACAAGCAAAACTTCGACTGGAAAATCAAAAAGCACATCATAAGTCTTCAGGCTAAGTGTGTTAGTTGCTTTGAATGACAGCCACTATGAAGCTCACCTTATCTAACCCAAGAAACCAATGATTTGAATAGTTCTTTAAAGAAATGTATTTTATTACTCCTTAATTCTGGGTCGTGGGGCCCAGAATTTAATGAGTTCATACATCTTTTTTACTCAATTGGTACTTTTGAGGTAGTGTCAATACGTAGAATTATTGCAAAAATTATAACACGATAAATTTAATGAACAGACACATAAATTTGTTTTGCTCTCCGTTTTGAATTACAGAAAAATTCATTATTTGCCCTAAATTCATCTTATCGCTTGGACATAATTTGAAACCATTAAGCAACCAGTTTTAAATACTCTTGAAATATATACATAATTTGTCAATATATAATCGTTTTAATAAAGTTCAATAAAAAAGGCTTTATATATTTAGAAAACGGTGGTGAATTTATGATTTCAATAAGAAGAAGGCAACACAATGAAGAGACAACATTAAGTAATGACCAGAGTATTTTTTGTTTTGTTGTTGTTGAGGAAGCCAAAATATATTTTCAATAATAACCAAATTATTTTTCATTGAACGCAAATATATCATAAAATGAAACTACATTATGTGTGTATGTTCTTATTCTATAGACATTCTTCATATAAATTTGTATGAATTGTTCTGTTAGCTTTGACATTTATAGCTTTTTGATAAAGGACCTAACAATGGAACGCATAACAATGAACTTTGATAACTTTATGATGGAATATTTACCTACAAGTAGGTATGAGTGAAAAATTCTTTCAAAAATTGAAGTATTGCATGATTTTTTTTTGTGCTTGAAAATTCTTCAAACTAGTTATCCTTAAAGCTTATGAATATAATTTGGCCTTCGTGAGTAATCTTCGAGACACACTATGTCACGTTTATTGTTAATTCTGATCACGCATCATTTGTATTGATTTTATGTAAAAAACATGAATCTAAATTTATTCTATTTTTCACTGCTGTAACTACATAAATATGTACATATCGTTCCCATCAGGCTCAAAGCGAATGTGTAAATTTTAAAATGTCGAGTATTTTGGTTAGTTGGATTACGCTTTAAGTAGTGTAAAGGATAAATGTAGAGATTGGCACAGACATTTTTTCTTCAGAATTAGTCTATTTCATCGAGAAACACCATGAAACGTATAGAAAACACGTTTTCGAGACATTTTTATGTGTGTGCGCCGTTGTCGGTGTCGTCGTCATCGTCTTTTGGTGTTGGAAATTTGTAAACACCATAACTTTTGTTAGAATCAAGATAATTGGAATCTGTAAACGCCAAAAGTTGAGGATTAGCTAACCTTAGGTTTAGTTCGTAATCCAGCCATTTTGAATAAATCCGTCTTGTGCTCTTTCAATACAAAAACCTTCCAAAAATGTCACTTTTGTATCGGGAGAACCACAAATTTGCATTTTTTTAAATGTCCTAATGAACAATGGTGCTTATTTTTAAAATAATACTTAATTTACAAAAGTTTTGGTAATAATCAATATTCTATACCCTTTTTTTAAAAAAAATTCTTACAACGCAACGGTACGGTAAAGTTTAAGACTACCGATTTAACTCATATTTTGTCTGTAACAATATAAGTCAATGAAACAATATAAGAATTTCAGATCAATAAACCAGTAACGCTCAACGGTCACATAGTTTGAGACGCTGGGTAGCTACTCAGTTTTTTATTTTATTCGTAAAACAAAAACAAATTAGACAAATTAGATTGCTCAGCATTTTTTTTTTGTTTTTACATATTTTGCGAATAAAATGAAAAAGTGAGTAGCTTCTTAGTGTTAAAAAAAACAGCAATCATTTTCTTTAGCTTGGATTCACACTTTCAATTAAAATTAAAGAGTTGAATATGAATATGAATTTGATCTTCCGCATCCATTTGCTTACCATGAGAAGATAAAATAAAGAAGAAGCAAAGTGAGACGAGAATAGGTTCGGCGTTTTCGAAAGAAAACACAAATATTTTCAAAATGGTTTAGAAAATTTTAGATTGGAAGTAATTTTCAATTTCAAGTATAAAAATAAATAGTATGCATTCTTACATCTTTATTTTAAATTTAACACCAGTTCGGCAGAAGCAGAAAGCAGAATATTGCTTTCTTGTAGAATTTTTTAAAGAATATCAAGTGAAATCGCTTTAAAAATACGCAAATACTTACATACAGGATCTATGCCGTTGGCTCTCAGTCTCAGTATATTATCTCCAGTTCTATTTTTTGTTTACGTATCCTAAACCTGTACACCTGTACTACACAATAAATCTATAGTAAGTACCTTCATGTATCGCAAGTAAAACGAGGCACACACATATCTACATTATGTATAAAGTGCTTGTGGCGTAAAAGTTGTACAGATTGAATAAAGGAAATATTATTATTACGAAACCTTGAAAAAAAAAAAAATACAATATCAACCACTTTGCCTTTGTATTCTTCCATATTTTCAGAATTCCATCCAATTCTAATGTATAAATTTCTTTTCAAAAGAGATAATGATTTTTCTCTATGATATTTTATCATTCTGGCACCCACTTGATCCCTATTCAATCCTTCTACTTTAAAAAGAATTAGGTTCTGCAATGTCATGCTTGGCAAGTAGAAGTTTACCGTATACTATCAATTTGATTGAAAATATCTTTTAAAACGATACCATGGTGAATTGAAAGAATACAAAAAAAAAAAAAAAACAGAATAAACTTTAAGTCCACAAAGGAAAAGAAACATAATCCTTAAGGAATGCTTTTGTGAAAACATTTTGTAAAAAAAAACTTTTTCAGTTAGAAACAAGAAGTATTTTATGTAACTACTACTACGAAGATAGAATTAAATTTCATAATGAAAACATTTATAAAATCTGTACAATTTTAAATCTTAAACATTTAATTGTTGAGGTATAACAACAAATAGTTCTCCATGTTTTTAGTATTTAGTTTAGTAATAAATTTTAATTTCATTTTTGTTTTTAGCTTAAACCTTTAATATCTTATAAACTGAGCATGGTTTTGGAAATGTGTATACATACCTTTTTTAAAACTGCAAACATAGTGCAAGTTTTTGAATAGATAAATCAGTGTCATATTTTCTAGAGAATAATTGGTACATTAAATAGGCTCTATCTCTGGTCTCCGTTTTTTTTAAGGTAGTACATAAATATATTATAAGATTAAATACCAGTAATAAGCTTTCCTTTGAGATACATTTTAACGCTTTTGGATTCACATTCTATACCCATTTTACCCATCATCATTTTACATTTCTGTTTACTTTTCTTAGTTATGTTATACTTGTTACATAAAAGAAGTGTTTGTAAAAATTTTATTAAATGTACCTCCCATAAAACCGTATTTTTTTTTTAATTTTTGACTTTCGCTGAAACGACTGAACCAATTTTGATGATTTTTTTTACACTGAAGCTTCTTAGCCACATTAATATTTTTCGATATCACAATTTAAAAAAAATAATGGTAATGCTAATGTATTTTTAATAAAAACTATTCAATTTTTCAAAAACGGGTCACTGTATTCCTTAAAACTTTGGTTACAGGTGTGCCTTAATATTTTCTTGAAAATTGCATATCAACTTTTTTTTAAACAAGATTTGAAATTTTTTTTGTATAAAAACTTAATTTAAAAAATAAAATAAAGGTTTTATCAAAACCAAAATTACAACGTGGAGGGTCCCAAAAAAGTGTTTTATGTCATGCTGTCCGTCGGTTTTCACGTCTGTTCGGTGGTGCCCCATCTAAACACATTTCCACTGCCCAAATGCGTAGATGGTTTTTTTTTTTTTTTAAGTTATACTTCTTTACCGGCATTTATAAAAATATTCAAACAGTATTAACACATAGACTTTTTCAGCCATTATTACTGGTTTTTTCACACAGACACTATAAGTATGTAAAGAATAATAACACACTTACATTTTATACTGGGTTTATTTTTTTTTTGCATTTTATGTGCAACACAGTACATTTATTGAATTACAGAAGTCAACTATTGTAATTCTATATAAGGGATAGAATTATGAAATAAATTTTATTAAATAGACAAATTGAAATGATGATGAGTTTTGATTAAGAAAAGAATTCCAAAAAAATAAATTTTTCAAGTTAAAAGTTATTTTCCAAAATAAAATATATTTTTTGACCTTTGAAAATGATATTGGTGTGCGTAAAAATAATGTTTTCTTGACAATATAACAATGCACATTGATAGATAATAAAAAAAAAACTAGGCGTCTTATGCCGATTATATCCAAAATGCTCCATAGCGGCTTTTTTTAGGTTTCAAAAATGTTTTTTTTAAAGTTTATGTGAGTGGTTTAACTGATTTTAAAAATTAGGGGGGAACGGGAAAAAATATTTTGTCAAAATAACTTTTAGATTTATCTCTTGTCTTTGCACGTGTGACAAAAAATAGATTTTTAAACATTTTTTTTTTGTATTTTATTTTTATCTTTTTCATTTTTACATTTTTTTACTTGAAATTTACACAGCCATTCCGTAGTCTGTGAGCAGAGATAACAGTAAAAAGATATTTTTTACGCGGTGCTTTATTACTAATTACACAACCCACATAAAATTATGATTCAACTTTATTGAGCATTACGATCAAACCTTTAAATTGATATATCACACATAACTGTACATTCTATAAAAGCTCCACAAACTTGAAAAGAATTTCATCAAAATTCAACAAAATTGTTGCTGGTCGTCGAAATTCGACCAGCAACAGTAAAGAACGGTAGGTACCATTAATTCGAGAGGGTTCGCTTATAAAATTTGTAACTTTTCTGTTTATTGTTGAATTTTAAGGTGTTCAAATTTACCTGAAATATGGGGCTACAACAGAGTGTAATTTTTTTTACACACTTGCATATACAAATAATAACTAAAAGGTGATGAAGAGCAAAACTATTTTTTGTTTTCTTATTCTTTTCGCAATATTGTATGAAATTTGTTTGAATTTTATAAAACCTTGAGCTACAACATTGTTGGTACAAGTGTTCGTGATAGGCAGTAATTATTTTTAAACGAAAAAATGCATATTTACAGATTTTAGAGAGAAAATAAAAAAAAAAAACATATAAAAGTTTATTTAATATCCAATGACATTTAAATGTGTTACTTTAGTTTTAGTTGCAGGATTTTAATAATTTGAATAAATTTTATAATGCTAGACTAAATTTCTGCATAAAAATATTGGGCAATTATTCTATTGAACATTGCCACAGAGGTCGTTAAGTGAAATTATTTTCAATTTTAAGATGTGTCTGTTGTCTTCAACAATGCCAAACGAAGTTTATTGGCTTAGTAAAAAACATAGACTGTAAATGAAAACTTACAGAAAAAACATCCTTGAAAACATGTTTAAAGCGGTAAAAACGCGAAAAGAAGTGATCATTTTTTTTTATTTTTTATTTTAGTCATGATCATGCAAACCATAAAATCCTTAAATTTTGTTTCAAAAGTTTGATTGCTTGAACAAGGAATTTTGTCAGTGTACTTAGCTATAAAAACCACAGTCAACATTGGTCATTTTATGGATAGCTGTAAGTTAACCGTTATTTGTTTAAAAGTTCATAAATATCCCTTTTTCTGATGTTTTTTTTTAAATTAATGTCAGAGACAAAAAAAAATTAAGTACGTTAAAGTTACAAAAATATCTTATAGGAAATTTATTCTAGTTTTCAAAACTGTCTTTAAATTTAATTTAAAATTATTGGTTGCAGAGAAACTTAAGTTCAAATCCCAGTCTGGTCTGCCGAAAACATTTTTTATTTTATTTGACCCTAAGATAATTATTTCATTGTCATTATGGGATAGTCTGTTCGTAAGAAAATACCAATGTGTACCTAATTTCTGGATATAAATATTTAATATTGTTGTACAAAAAAATACCAATATTAACGAACTTTTAAATCCCAATATAAGAATTGTTTAAAAAAAAATCACTCGAAAAAAACGAATAATTATAACATTCCCTATAAATGGTGTTCCACAGTCACCACCGCAGACGAAAATCATGGTTAGGATTAAATTTTCTCGTTTTCGCTTCATTTTCGGGTAATAACTGTTTTTATTTGGCTCTAATTTCATTTTACTGGTCGTATTTTTGGCAAACGACGCTACGCACGTACGATTTGTAAGATTTTTCTTTCATTCAATCAAGTAATTATAAATGTTTTGTTGAACGGGTCAACAATTTTTTTCTGTGCGATTAACCGTTTTTCTTGTACAAATATGTGTTGGGTAGCGTTCCGAAAATAAATTTGCAAATCTAGATTCAAGAAAAAACTAGATTTTGTGTTGTTTTTGTAATGCATGTATTTTCGAACGCAAATCCAATCTGAATCAGATCTGCGGGAAAATAGAACACAGCTAATAAATAAAAAATACTTTTGAGCAAATGTTTGTAAGAAAAGGGTCCCACCTTAGCTCAGAAACAGTTTTTATTTATTATCATCAATTTTGTATTTTACTCATTTTTTTTAATGTTAACTAGGAATGTTGGCCTTTTTTATTCATTAAACTGAGTTTTCATAATAACCACCATGTATAGTGTACCTGTAGACGTACAGTGCACCGTAAATACATTTTTTTTCTGGGTTTTAAAAATTAATGTGCTGGCTTTTTAGGAAGTATTCTAGAAAAATGTGCTTACAAATATAAATTGTTTAGAGCTGCTTTAAGCTTTAATAAATTTAAAACAAATATTTTTACTTTAGAAATGTGCACATGTGCAGTTATTTTTAACTAATTGGTTTTAATTTTTAATTTCTACAAGAATTATTAATTCATCTGTGCTTCAGTCTCAATAGGGAAAAAAATATTCTAATTCTCAACTATCTTGTTTACTGATAAATAACATTATTATTAGTAGTATTAACAAATGTTGTGCCATATCTCATTTAATTGAATTT
This sequence comes from Meliscaeva auricollis, assembly GCA_948107695.1. Taxonomy (NCBI): domain Eukaryota; kingdom Metazoa; phylum Arthropoda; class Insecta; order Diptera; family Syrphidae; genus Meliscaeva; species Meliscaeva auricollis. The sequence continues at coordinate 45,411,315 of OX403617.1, read as the reverse complement.
TTGTTAAATAAACATAAAAATATGAAGAAAAAAATTTTTTTTTTTCATAATACTCTGTTTCAAAAAGAGAGCACGTTTGGAAATCCTTTTAATGGAGGACTTGTATAATTTTAAATTATATCGTATGTTGACCAAACTTGTATATTTGTCTATCCCCTTGAAACGTTATTTATATTTAAATATCTGTTCTTCATTTCCATTATTTACCCTACATCCATTTCAACGAAAACTACATGAGTATATTTCACAAAATGAAGATACATACAAGTATAATGTACCTACCTACGTTTGTCAGACATGAATGACTGAACTTGGAAAATCTTTTCGATGTTGTTCGAGTCATCGTAGGGGGATGTCATGGATATGTCGTTCAACATAATCCCAAAACTGTTTTTGCTGTACTTGTTCGCTTAGGGCCTGGGGGTTAAGTTAAGGGAGTTGAAAATTTCAAAACTGTCGTTAAATTAATGAAACAGTCTTTCAATATGGGTGGATACCGAGACGATATGGAGTGATGTAGAAACCCATGTTTTGTACTTGTAGCATGTAAGGCTTTCTCTCTGTCAAACCGTTATATTCTATGTTGTATGGAAAGAACAGCGTCCTTTTGAAATATAAACCCAGAAAGTTTCAAGAATCAATTTCACCTTAAAGACAACACAGACAAAAAATATAAAAAAAAAACATCGTTAAAAGGCCGTGATACCCCTATCTCATCAGTCATAACCATTATGATCTTCATTATTACTATAGTTTCCCAAGCAGCTCAACTAGGGTAGGTACTATAACCCAACCTGACAGAATGAATGGTGTCGACACCATAGATGATTATCAGGACTTCCATTGGTATTGAAATTGCGAAACTTATACCCTCGGAATTTTAGCTACAAAAAAAAACAAATAGAAATAAAAAACTTTTCTACTATGTTGGCATGGATAAATTTTTTTGGAAGTAAAGATGTTGGCTTCGGAGGGATTGATATACCAACCGGATTTAATTTTATAGTTTTTTTATTTTTGCTGGGCCAAAGTTTACTTTGAGCAAGTTTTTAGAGACTATTTTTCGAGACCATAGAGAATGATGGCAAATAAATTAGTTTAGCCGTCAATTTTTGGAACAGAAGTGAAGTTAATTAAGTTAAATAGCTTTTAGCAACTGAAAGTTTGATTTTTTTTTGTAAAAGCTTTCTTCTTTTTATTTTTTGTTTTATAATTTTTTGTTAAAAATCTAACTGGCAGCTTGGTTATTGATTTTGTCCTCCTAAAAATTATATTAACGATTCTTTGTTTTAGAAATTGAGGAAGATGTTAAATTATATTTTCAAATATGTAAGTACCTACACTAAGGGAAGAAAACAACGTAGAATCAAAACAACACAAAAAAAAAAAAAACAAAAACAGTTTATGTATATAAAAGAATAACGTGAACAATTTTCGACAATTTCGACGATTACCACTTTGACTACGCAATTGCAAAAAAAATATGGCATTCACTAGTCTTCGCTTCCGAGGTGTTAGGTTGGTTGTATGCAAAGTTTTCCAGAACTAAATTTCTTTCCATAAGCAAATCTAATCAAAATATTATTTGTGTTCGGTTAAAACCATATCCGGATACCACTCCGCCTGAATGAAAAATCTTAAATTTTCGATATTTTTCTTCATCACAAAAACAATTATTGTCCAAAATTTTAAGAATCTACGAGTATTTGATACCAGTTTAGTGTAAATGGGCGGATACCACGCCCCTTTAATGGGAAATAGTATCTTATTGATTTTGATTTTACGGTTTTTGTCTCATATATATCTCATATGCAAAGTGGATGAAACTTGATGAGCTGGATGATCTTGACTAGATGAAAACGTTAAGATTCTGGCATAATTTGTACAAAAGCTATAAGGAGGCTAAAAATGGCTTGAGTGTGTTCCTGTAAATAAGGGTACAGTGCCAAAGTTGCTAGAACTTGGCTAGGTACTACCGTGCCTTTGGGGAAAACGTAGTCAACCCAGTTGAATGGCTTAAGATCTTGAAATATCTCAAACTATATTTGGTCACTCAAAATCAAGAGACATAAAAGTGAAATTCTTTCCCACAAAAAAGTGAAGTTATTTCCCATGTGAATGTAGTGCCCGTGAAGTTATTTCCCTGCAATAAAATAAAAATAACGAAACAACTTTGAATTTACTTTGAGTTTTTTTCATTTCCTTTACCTATATTAGGGCGATTAAAAAAAAAAAAAAAACAAAAGTTTTGTTTAAGCTAAAAAACTTTACGTTTCAGTTTTCCATACAAAATGCACTGATTTTTTACTCGAAATTCAAGTCCCAATCTATTTTTTATCTTATTTTTTTCAGAAAATCACCGAAAGATGTTTGAACTGATTTTTTTATGGTGTAAATAATAAGCTCTTCTCAGCAACAGAGATGTCGCGAGTCACTTTTCCCTTTTTGCAAAAACTGACGAGTCTAGGTAACGCTTAATGCTTAAAAATAATATTGTAAGAGCTGAACTACTAAAAAAAACGCCTAATATTTTGAGTTGATTCTTCAAGTAGGGGGGATCACATTCAACAGCATGTTCATCAACTTCTGTCAATTTGGCGAATTTGTTTAATGTGAACAAACCTTAATGTGAATCCAACTTGTTCTGGTAAATTTCGTTACATCTAGTTAAATCAAGTGTAGTGATTTTTATTACAGATTTAATGAATAACACTACGAATTTCATTGATTTTGTATTCAAGAACCTACAGTAGGTATTTTATTTTCGGAAATTCTGTAACGAATATTACTACAGGTTTTTTTTGTTAAATTTATTGCACGATTTATTAAGTTTCACAACATGAATTTCTCTTTGTTGATGATGAAAAGAATTCTACATTACAACAAAACATGAAATTACGATGTATTGCTAGGGCTACCTAGCAATATTCAATCAGGGTATAGGGTTGCCACGCCTTAAAGTTCAAATTTTGTTTTTTATTCAATAACCTGACCCACCTAAGGTCAGTTAATATTAAAGAGTATCGAACTTAAAAATTTGGAAGAACGGGATTTTATATTAGTTGTTAAGAAGGGGAAAATTGGGGTGATCTTAGAAAAAGGTTGAAAACCTATTTTTTAACAAAAAATCATAGAAGCATAGTTGACATGGGAATGGATAAATCTTTTGAATTCATGAAAGTTTCATATACGAATAAAAAAATGTGAAAAGTCTACGATTCGAGAAATTACCGTTTAAAAGTAAAAAAATACTTAACAGATGTTTAAGATTTGAATCACCACAAATTAGTTTGGACTTTATTAAAAATGAATTTTTGTTGAAAAGAAAATACAAAATAATTTTACACGTCGTCGCTTGGATAAACGTTTGTCGTATGTGAAAACCTGAGGTTTTGAGGTTTAAATGCAGTTTTGATAACAGAATTTTTCTCTACAATTCGATTAGATAAACAATTGTCGTATGTGCCTTTTCTTGGCCACATACGACAATACTTTACTGTAGTCTTAGTATGAGTTTGCCGTATGTCCCATAATAATTAACACAAACGTTTGTAATTTTCGGGTTCAGTTGCAGTGAGAATGTTGTAGGAAGGAATTTATGCGTAATTAAGTACTTTTGTGTTGTTTGTTAATGATTGAGAATGGTTACTGAAATACTAGATTAGGAATCTATTGACTTTTTAGCCGACGACAATGACCATGATCCATCTTACCAACCTCTTACTTCAGACAAGACAAACACGTTTACAAATTTTAAGAAGTGGACCCTAACCCAAAGAGTTCTGCCAAGGGACCAAAATCAACTGTAAATCACTAAACGGATCGACTAAAACTTGCTCAACTGTACTTCGGATAGGAAATTGCGCAATGGAGTCGACGTATCCTTAGATAAGTGCAAAATGTATCCACATAGAAGCAATTATAGAGGAAGAGTAAACATGTTCGTACAACTGATCTTGTAACCGATTTTCACATTTCTTTTTTGCCGAAACAGTTGCTTATGGCAGGCATTTCAGTTAAACTTATTTTTGTGACTGGTGTCAGTCGAGGGGATATTTCAGTATATTTCCGATATTCTGCTAGAACATGCCGTTCCACTAGCTGAATGTACTAGCTGATATAATTACAATACAAGATAACTCTCGATGCTTCTCTGCTCGAGCAACAGTAGAATTAATCAGGGATGTCGTTACTGCAACAATAGACTTCCCAGGTATAAGTTCATTCCTGCTTGAGCAACAGTAGAATTAATCAGGAATGTCGTTACTGCAACAATAGACTTCCCGGGTATAAGTTCATTCCTTAATCATATCAAGTATTTATGAGACCTCAAGACACAGTCCAAGAACTCATCAGGTCAATTAAAAATCACTTACAATCGGTAATTAGAGCTTAAGAACGTAATACGATATATTGGAAACAATAATTTAATCTTAGTTTTGTTTTAAATGAAAAATTTTGTAGCTGCTATCATTTTAATTTTTGTTTGTTACATTTTTCAATTATCAGGAGTATATCTTAATGCCGTGAACGGATTTTTAAGATCTCAGTATTGATTTTAAGCTTTTAAACGGTACCATAAACACTAATGCATGTTAATTACGTCAAGATCAATCATCGTTTTTATACAACGAAAAAGTTTGATTCCCTTTTTTCTCCTAAGTAGTGTAAGTACTTCAAAAATGTCGTTTTGCCGTATGTAGAAGACTATTTCATGTAAAAATTTGGTAATTCTTTGTCGCATGTGTACAAATTTTGTCGTTATGGGTTTGGGCAACTAGGAGACTTGGTGAAATACTCACATACGACAAGGGCATTCTGAGAAAAATTGGCTCTAAATTGTCTATTAACAAATAATTCTTTTTTATTTCAACTGTATTGAACTTACAATTTTGTATTACATAAGCCATACAAATTTCAAGAAAATATGACACAGGGTTTTCAAGAAAGAAAATTCTGAATTTTGATTTCGTCTTCCCAAATGTAACATACGACAAACATTTGCTTTTGGCTGAGCGCTTAAAAACAAAACATACATTTTTAAAATCAAACAAACTCATAATAGAAATAACAAACTATGTATATTTTTTTTCAAATCACTCAAAACGCCATGCTCTGAGATCGTAATGGCCATGGGCCGAGATCGTAATTTGTTTTATGTCTATAAACATCAATGTTCAACCAATGTTTATGTAAATTATGTATCCATGTAAGTTGAAGGCCAGGATTGTACTTATTATGCCAAATACCAGGATACCAGAAATCATGTATCGTTGGTATTGATGGTTTCACCTTTATGCAATAAAATCGTTATGCAATAATTGCATTTCTGGTGGATGGTTTAGCCTGCTTTTGTGATGTAATTCATTAATATTCTCCTAGAAAAAATTCTTAAGTATGTTTTTGTTCATATCCGACCATTATAATGCTTCACCAATAATGCAGTTTCTGTTCCATAAAATCAAAGGATGTATGACTCGTGGAAACCAGAGGAGTAACAAAAAGATTGTAATTCTTTTGAACTTTGATGATTTCTTTGAACAACAACAGTTATGTTAATGTACATTTTACATTATAGAAGCCTTTTTGGTAAGAAATATGAATTTATTTCTCACTTCTTAGAATAATAGGAGCATAAGGATCTTTCAGCAAATGTAATTATTATAATTATGTTGTAGGTACATGTATTACCTACTTAAGGAGCAAAGAATGTACCTTAAACTTTTTGATATTTAAAGGATACAAACAATATATAATACACATGAAAATTTACACGTATTTTCATTTCATTTTTATTTATAGACAGCAAAATAAAGTATAATGTATGTATGAATGTATGTGTATGAAGTGTATAAAACTAAAAGAGAATTTTATGGCATATCTTTTGTACCTGTATGCTTTATAGTTTGAGGGCTTTTCACTTTACCGCTGTAACTAGGTAACCAAGCTTTTATTCTATTAAAACACTTATGGTTTTCCATATTGATACTTCGTTTTAGATACTCTAAGAATTCAAGTTTTCATAAAAAAAATAGGAACTGTAACAATAATGTAAGTAAAGTATTAAAAGGCATGAATATGTGTGTAGGTTTAAATATGAAATTATCACTTAATTAATTTTCTTAAAAGGACTTTTCACAAATTGTTGCTCATTCTTTTCATTTTCAATAATTGAATAAAGCTGTGGTTCTATATTTCAAGGGTTCTTTAGGTACACATAATAATTTTTCTTTAAGACCAATATACGAGTCAAAATATTTTAAATTAATAAACTATCAGTAGATTACAGCCAAAGTGCACGGTAAGTGCTGTTTTATTTTTTGTATAGATTTTAGCCTGTAGAATTCAAAAATTGCATCGAAAAAAATACTTATGGATAGGTTTTCAAGATAATATTTTTAAAAGTTTTTTTTTTTCTTTTTTTCCAAAGCATCTTTAGTATTCGGTTCATATCTTTAGTAACAAATTAACTGACCTGAAGCAAACAACCACTATTTGAATACTGACAAAGACTTTTTGTAAGAAAACTGCTAAAAAAGACCAAAGCCAGTATAATTCGAGCAGGCATATCTCGGTCGATTTTATTAAATTAAATTAAATTTTCTACAAAAAGTTACTAAATTTAAATTTTCAGAATCAGCTTAGTTTACCAGTTATATACAAAATAATTAAAAGTTACTAACGCCCAATTTCTTGACAAATTTCTATCTCTTAAAACTCGGTTTAAGGAAAAATTAGAACTCAAATTGTTTCATTTTTATTTCTTCACCAAGTTCTAACCCCTTAGAACTCAAATATATAACTTTGTTTGAGTTAGAACTTTGTTATATTTAAACCCTCGATATTTGGGGTCTAGCTCATTAGAACTTGATTTAACTACAATTTCATTTCTTCGTCATACAAAATCGTTTATATTTATTTTGTATTTCATGTTTTTGTGTACAAAAGTATTCTTTTGATTAAAAACGATGTCATTTGTCTTCTTCGATTGGCTCTTCTACGACGATCAAAATGAAAATGATGCTTCTGCAGCAATATATTTGAAATATCTTTTCAATGTTTCGGAAAATGATGTTAAGTCAACGGTTTGAAAAGAATCATTGAACGTTTCAGAAAGATTTGGAAATAGAATTTTGTGGTATTGCTTCGGAGAGATAGATAGATCCTAACGTTGCCACAAGTTGTATGATAAAATATGGAGTTCTTTCATGCTGTAGTGTATTAGGCGTGGGACTGGGTATAACCTGCTGCAATTTAAAATGCGTTTTTCCTTCAGAGAGAGAGAGTTTGGCGCTTTGCATGGGGCCTTTTGCACTTTATTATCTTCGTCAGGCCTAAAGCTATATGCAAAAAACATAAAACAGATTATGCATTCCCCAAATTGATTTTTTTTATCAAGTAAGACTAAGTTCTAATCGCAAGTTGTAAATAAAAAGAGATTTTCTTGAAAGTATTTTAACATACTGCGCCTAATCTCTCAAGTTTTAAACATTGCCTTGACGAAACGGTTGTTTTATAGCATGGTCTCTCTGACCATTTTATTGCTCTTTCAGGTGTACCTCAAGAAAGCCATCTGGGTCCACTTCTTTTTATAATGGCTATAAATGATATTGCATGATTTAAACGTTCAAGTGAAGTTCTTATATTTGCTGATGATATGAAGATTTTTAAGTCACTACAATCTAGCCAGGACCACTTTTTTTTATACAGGCCGATATCGACAGCTTCACGGTCTTTCACTTACGCAGTTACTTTCTCAAGAAAGCGAGTCGCAAATGCTTTTGATTATTGCATTTCTCAATAAAAAATAAGTCGGGTCTTTTGTTTTTGGGACTAATGTGTTCATTTTAGCCCTAATCTAGAATTTTAATTATATACAAAGCGAAGTCAATGAACCGTATAGAAGCAATTCAACATAATTTCATACGCTTTGCTCTGAAAGGTCATTTTTCATATAACTTACCACCATATGAACAAAGAATCCAACTTCCTTACATGCAAACTTTATTTCAAAGGCGTGTTAATAATGCTTTAATATTCCTCCATCAACTTCTTAATGGCTTAATTGATGCTTCAGGTTTGTTGGCTTGTATCGGGATGAATTATCGCGGTGGATCGAACATTTTACGTGGATTTAAACTTGCACACGTTGACTTTCAAGGAACAAACTATGGCATTTATAAGCCTTTTAACAGTATGAGTAAACTTTTTAATTTGAAGGTTTTTTCTGTCAACTTTAACACAAGTAAGATGCAATTGAAGTCATTATTTCGGAGTGATTGTCTATCAATATGTCAATTAATGTTTTATTAATTTATGTAAATTTTATTATTTATAATGTATTGTTGTATTATGTTTATGCATATTGTTTATTTTGTGCATGTGTTTTTTTACTAACTACTAACACATGCAGTAATGATGAGCCTCTATTGTAATTCGCAGCTTGATCTAAGCTCACTACAAAACGGAATTCTGAAGAGTGTAAAAAAAAGCTAATAATTTTTTGTTTAAGCTGCTTCGGGGTAACTTATCAGATAACACATTGCAAAAGCGATGTCCAGGGCATAATAGATTAATATTTAGGGTATTACTATGTCGAAAACTTTGATAGTGTGCTTTTAAGCTGTATTATTTCGCCCAAAGCATTCCTCTATCTTGGTAGTTGGGACTTCTACATGATAGTTTGACAGTAGCTACAGCTAATCTTCCACATTTTATTAGAAGAACAGTAGGTAGGCGGTTTTTGCTAAAACACAAAAAACACAAAGTACCTACTTTCAAAAAATAATGAATAATTTAAACTATTTATTTTCTATTTTTATTCAGAAAAAGTGTAATCATAAGATCACTTGTTATTTTTAGATCAAGATCTAAGGTCGAAAAACTATTTGCGAGTTATTTAAAAAAAAATGCCCTTATTTTTTAAGATTTTTATTTTGACCCCTAATTTTAAAGTTTTTTATGAGAAATACGTAGGATTTCTTTCAGTGTTTAATTTTTCCTTATGCTCAGTATACTCGAACAAAATTGGATTTGGTTGTATGTTAACTCTCATTACAATTAATTTTGTATTTCACAAAAAGGGTGATTATTTTGACAACTAAATTTAAAGATAAAATGTTTCTCACAGTCCTACATTGTAAGTAAAAGGATATTTTTTCCTCAAATATTTAAAATGTCAAACAATAAATTCGTCATGAGATGAAAGTAAATATTATTGAAGTTTTATTCATATTATGCTAACCGCTATAGGCAGTGCATAAAGTGACTGGAGGACAGTAAAAAAAACTCGATACTGGAGGCTGAAATTTACCAGTAGCCATCGGCTTATAGCTTGAAAGCCATTATTTAACTTGTCTGCATTTTAATGGCTTTCACTGATACACAAGAAATACCCTGCAAGCTTTTGAATGGGTATAATATACAAAACATAAAAAAAATTAATTTATGACTTGCAAATAGAAAGATTAATGGGACTAAAATAGAAATAAATAGACATTCTAAGCGAAGCAATAAATTGATATTTTGAGCACCATGAGAATTGAGGGTATTATTCTAGTCAAATAAGGATTCGACCTTTGAATATACACTAAATCGTCTAAAAATGAGTTAAATCTTTGTTTTGAGATTTTATAACTTACCTAGAAAATCTCATGGAATCACGTGTTCGCTAAACGTGATTTTGAATACTGTAAAAGTATTTTTTGATGCCGAATACATAACCATAATACTGACAATCCGACTAGGCTCTTTTCTCCCCTTTAAATTGGAAAGAAACTCAAGGTGTCACCCATGGTCGACAGGTCGAAGTGCAGTAGGATGTTGACCTCCCATCAAAAGAGTGTTCTCACCAAAGCACTCCCAAGTGTTTCGACAAATCAAACAGTAGAGTCACTAGTTCCCGTTAAGTTGGCGTTATAATATTTAGTAAAAAAAAAAATTGAAAATCATTTTTTTGGATTTAAAAAAAAAATCGAAAACTACTTAATATTTTTTTTCAAAATTTAGTTTTTAGATGTTGATAAATAATATCTTAAAATGGCTTACCAATTTTTTTTTATATAGAAAAAAAAAAGATTTTTTTTTTTAAAACGGCTCTAACGATTTTTTTCTAAAAATGCATCATTATACAAGAAATTAAATTGCTTACTTTGTTTTGAGGTTAAATTCATTTTTAAAAGCTGTTTTAGTCATTTGAAAATCGAATTTTATGCTTTTTTCAGTTTTATTTTCTAAAACTGCCATTTTCAATTTTTTAACTAAAAAGGCTTAGCATAAAAATAATAATTGATTGAGAGAATTCTTGACAGCCTTGACAGGATTTGAACTCAAAAATAGCAGAAATTTGTTTTTTTTGGAAAGAACCCAAACAGACCCATTCCAAGTATGGATTCAAAATTAAAAGAAAAATAATCCGGCCCTAGCGAGGTATCTGTGTCGGAAGGAAAATTCTTTGAATTCAGACGAATCGGATAATTTTTTTTTCTTCCAAAAAATAGCTTGAACTTCTCGCTCCGTTGGATTTCTTACTAGGACCCATTACTATGTTTATATTTAGTGTGACGATCGAGTCTTTCAGTAACTAAGACTTAAAAATATAAAATAAATAAAACATGGCTGCAACGGTTTTTAATTTTATTTTCTTCTTGAAATCCATATAAAGAATTCAAATGGTATACTTTGTTTGGAGTTTAGGCATTTTAAAGTCGAATGTTAGGTTCGTATCAAACTAAATTTTCGTTTTTTTTTTATTCCAACCAACAACGTTGCGATGATGGAGAAGTCCAAGAAAGTAGTTAATGGCTCAAAAAATTGTATTCATTTTTATTTCTTCAAGTTTATTTCTTTTTATTTTTAATAAAAACAAGTTACATATTCATAATTAAATAAAAATAATAATTTGGGAAGACTTTTTTGTGTCCCTGCCATATGTTTTACAAAAACTTGTATTTATTACACAATATATTGATAACTACTCCAACGAGATTCACTATTTCGAACCCCTAATGTATTGTATACTTTTTTTTTTGTGTTTATTCTAAAGTTAAACCTTTATCAATTGACGCATATAGAAATTATAAAAATAAAATCATACAAAGTTAAACCTTTATCAATTGACGCATATAGAAATTATAAAAATAAAATAATACAAAGTCGGCGGGATTTTGCTTTGCTAAGTTGAATATGAATTTATTTCAAACCATCCTTATTGTTCTTACCAATTCAATCAAGTCGTAATTTTTGATCAATAATATAGAATTATGAGTAGGTATGGAAAATAAAGATTCATACTACCACACAATGAAAACTACTGAATAAAGGTATCTAGCTATTCAAAACTTAAATTAACTTTTCCTGGTTATGCTGTGTGCTCTTCATTCTTTGAATTCCATCAGCTTATCGATGATTGTTTTCGGGCTATATTGTCTGCTGCGTTACATTGAATTCCATGAATGTTGTGAATCTCCTATAAAAAATCAACCCCTTTAATCTTAAAATTAAAAACTTTCAAAAATATTCAAATCCTTTTTCCATTTAAAGTTTTATTTTCATGAACAAATAAACCTTTTTTTTCAGTTCCTTCATCCACACCTGACGGGAAGTGAATTTGACTTTTTTTTTTTTTGATAACACTTATTAAAGATTAGGAAAACCAAACAAAGTTAAGCCAAAAAGGACGAAGAAAAAGGATTTTAGAAGAAAGTAAATGTACCAATATGATAAGATTGCTTTGACCATTATCCACATGAATGCACACCTACTGGGATTGTCACTTTTATCTTAATTAGCAGTTTAATTTAAGCGATAACAAAAGAAATAAATATTTTTATTTAAAGAATTCCTTTTTAAGTTATATTGTTGTCTTATTCCAATATTTGAAATTTTTTTCATTTGGGACAAAAAGGTTAATAAACAGTGGCCAACACACAAAAACTCTTAGAAAAAAACATAAGTTTCTTCCAGCAGCTTAGATTTTTAAAAATTAACATTAATTTTTTTATTAATTTTTTTTATTTATAATACTTTTTGTTGTTTTCTTCACATTTTTTTAAGGGTTCCTACTTTTCACAAAATTTTAAAGCACAAAAATTTAATAAAAAATAAACGCATGTGATATAATAAACTAAAAAAAATACTATGAACCTACTTCCAAATGTACAAAATAGAATACCTAAAAAAACATATAGCTGCTAAAAAGAAATAAAATTTATTTCAGTAAGCCCAAAAATACATTAAATGTAATTTTTTGAGCCAAATACATCAAATTTGATATGCATTTTTCAGGAAAATTTTAAAAAGTTCAAAATTGTTTGCCAGTATTATCAATGCCATTTTTCTAACGTTTGCTTTATCGTAAGCCTACCAAAATTGGCATATTACCTAATACTTAAAAAAAAAATATATCGTTTTTTTCAACCATTATTGTTGTTTGCTAGGTATATATTATACACACTATTTGGATAACTAGCTCTTAAAAAAACTTAAATTTTTCGACCGCTTAAGTCAGCTGAATAGTTTTTTTAGCTAGTTTTTTTTTTAAGTTTAGTAAAAATAAAGGTGGACCTACCCACCACCTTTATTTTTAATAAACTCGTAAATTCTTAATGTAGTTTAACGAAATTTCACTCTACGATAACCAATGTTGATTTTTCTATTTCTATTTTCTATTTTCTATTTTCTATGTTCTATTTTCTATTGTTCAGAACAATAGAACTTGCAAGTAAGAAAGTTCAGCGCAGGGACATAAAAGCATAGGACATAAGTCCATAATGGACTTATGTCCCACCATAAAGGGACATAATTCCATATTCAATTATAGACTTATATCCCACGTGGTTGGGACATAAGTCCATTAAAAAGTCCATTATGGCTAGTTTTTTTTAGTTTTCTGTACCCTTACAGCAGTATAAACAGCAACCTCCTTGTTTGGGGTCACTATAGGATTTGGGGTAGGTGCGAGGTTGGGTGGGTGCAAAGTATCTTTAAATCCAGAGTCTTTAAATGCGAGGGAAACTTTGCATACACCCCACCTTGCACCTACCCCAAATCCTATAGTGACCCCAAGCAGGGGGGTTGCAGGGGGCAATATGCCCCCCTAAACATACCTCACTATTTATTCGATCATTGGTGGGGGTCCTGGCCGCTTAATATACTGAACTTTCTTATATGTAAAGTTTGTTGTTTTTAACAATGTAGCAAAATGATGACATATGTCCCATCTTATTGATATGACCTATGTCCCAATCTCTTTTTATTTAAAATTATATTTTACATACCTTTCGCAGTCAAAAATTAATTTAAAAGCGTCATAAGGCCATAATGGCGAAACGACACTTTAGACAAGCGACAAATGGCCATATGTTCAAATATGGACATATGAAACTTTCACAATGTGTCATACAGGCATATAGCACTATGACACATGGCCATATGACACGGCACTGTCCAATTCATGGGTCCAACGAAGTTAGAAAATTTTTTAAAATTTTTTTTCCAAAATTCCCTTATACCAAACTGCAGTGATTTTTGATGTCCCCAAACTCAACAGTTCCATAATAATTGACTGCTCCCCATATCATTAAACCTACTTCACCACTTTGATGACGCTTTAAGAACCTTTTTTTTTCTCAAATCGTAAAAATAATAGTTGAATTCATCAGGGCAGTAAAAGTTAAATTTTGTTTCGTGCGAAAAAAACCACGTTATACCATACTTTTCTGATGAACTCATATGAAGTCTTGAAAACTTGAATCGCATAGTTTTCCGCTTCTCTTAAAGTTGTGGTTTTTTTTTTTAAGTTTCATTGGCTTGAATTATTAATTACTCTTAAAACTGCATTTTTATTTTTCAAGTAAGAATAAACTACATTATGGTTTCGTTCAATTTTATCAACTATTGCAGGTCTGGTTAGGCCTTGGTCTCTTTCTCTGTTTCAACACTGTTAAGGCATGTAGATCTACCCGTTTTTCTTTAAATTTTAAATCAAGAATTGAATTTCACTGGGAACACTAAAATTGTTGATTTAAACTGGCAAGCTTTTAAAAACACTCATCATAAAAAAACGAAAAATACGGCGTTGTACCTTTTCAGTTGACGCAAAAACAAACTCCTACTTTGCATAACATGAAACACTTTGCAAATCGGCGAACGAAAAGCTCGAGGTTGTTTTTGGATAATTCTTTCGGATTTCTCTTCTTAACACCATGAGGTAATATAAAGGGTTTTCCAATAAGAGGTGTTATTTTGAATAGCCCGCTATTTCGGTAGCTGTCACTTTTGAAGCTGTCATTTTTTGACATTTGACAAGTAGAAACTACGCTATTAATAAAAATGGAACGATACACGCTTCAACAACGCATTGAAATTATTAAAATTCACTATAAAAATGGTGAAAATTTGGCAGAGACGGTTCGTAAAACTAAAACATTTTTGGGTCGTCGTGAAGCACCTTGTCGGACCGCAATACAGAAATTGGTGGACAAATTCGAGCTGTTGGGACAAGTAAGTGATGTGAAGAATAAAACCCGTGCACGTCGCTCAAGAACAACTGAGAATATTGCTGTTGTAGTCCAAAGTGTTGAAGAAAACCCAGGTTTGTCCATTCCTCGTCGTTCTTTGGAATTAGGCATTCCACAAACGTCATTACACCGTATTTTGCATAAAGACTTGGGTCTTAAGGCTTATAAAGTTCAGTTAACACAAGAACTCAAGCCAGCTGATCATCAACAACGTCGTGTCTTTGCTGATTGGGTCCTTGAAATGCATGAAAATGAACCGGAATTTCATCGAAAAATCATCTTGACTGATGAGGCCCATTTCCACCTCGGAGGCTACGTCAACAAGCAAAACTGTCGCATCTGGGGCTCGGTAAACCCAAGAGTTATTGTTGAAAAGCCTCTCCATCCTCTACGCGTGACTGTTTGGTGCGGTTTATGGTCCCGCGGGGTCATTGGACCTTACTTTTTCGAAAATGAGGCTGGAGCAACACTTACGGTCAATGGATTGCGCTATCGAGAGATGATTAATGATTTTTTATGGCCTGAATTGGATGGTATTGATCTGGACAACGTTTACTTTCAACAAGACGGCGCTACGTGCCAAACAAGCAATGAAACCATCGATCTTTTACGGGAAAAGTTTCCGGACCGTGTTATCTCTCGAAGAGGTGATCACAATTGGCCACCAAGATCTTGTGATTTAACACCTTGCGACTTCTTCCTTTGAGGCCACGTGAAAGATAAGGTCTACGCCAACAGCCCAGCGTCGATTCAAGACCTCAAAGATGAAATTCGTGAGGCTATCGAGGACATAGGGCAGCCACTTTGCGATTTGGTTATGGAAAATTTCATGAAAAGGATATGGTCCTGTAAGCGTGGTCTTGGCGGCCATTTGGCTGATGTTGTGTTCCATTATTAACGGCATACCTTTTTCTTTATAATGAAATAAACATCCGATCATTTATTTCCAAAAATGCCATTTTTCTTTGAATATCAAAATAACACCTCTTATTGGAAAACCCTTTAGTTAGCATCAACAGATGGCAAAATAACAATCAATATTTCAAACAAATGGACAAAGTATCTTCAAGAATTTGTGTTTTTTTTATTTCTTATTATTTTATTTCAATTATAGTACCTATATGACGAGTTCAACAGTCCGAATTGAGAACCTTTTGTTGTCGTCAACTTATTTTAAATTAATTGGCTATGCGGAAGTGAATTGGCCTGTGTTAACTTACATCAAACCTTGAGTCCAATCCGGTAGTTCCGGTTGTATTTTGCTGAATTGTTTATGACGTTCAGACGATCTTTAATCCAATTTTTCAACCTCGAGTTCGGAATGCAACAATGGTAAAAATGCCAAAAACCGCAATTTGTTTAAGCTTTTTTTCAGTAAATGCCAATTTTAGCTATGATAGGCTAGTTTTTGACGACAAGGTTCCTGGACTATTATTAAAATGATATTTTTGTATGAAAGGTCGATTATGACTGCAAATTTGAATACAGAATTTAATGTCTTTCTCTTAGTTTTTACTTGCGATATAGGTACTATATATCAAGTTTTTGCATTCGTACAAAATAAAAGTTGAGATAACAATCAAACATAACATTACGATGATGCAGAATGAAAAAAAAAAGTGGGTCTGACAATTCTATATGTCTGTCTGTCTGTCCGTCTGTCTGTCTGTCAGAAGCCACAGCCTAAACGGATGGGTCGATTTACTTCAAACTTGTTTTTTTGGAGACGTGTTTTGAAATATTTTTGTTTACCAAAGATAACGGTAGGTACCTGTCATATGCCGGTTTTAGAAAAAAAAGTTATTTTAATGGTCCCTACGATAAAAAAATCATGGTAACAGTTTTTTTTTGGATAAGGTCTATCTTCAAATGAAAACCATTTTTTTCAAAAACCGGTATTAACGGTACCTGACATAGTTCTTTTTAATTCTGGTTTTCTCCTTCATGACTCAATCAATTTCAACCACTTTTTTTTTACATGAAAGCTTTTAAGTTGCTGTAGTAATCTTAAGTAAGAAAAATTTAGAAAATCGTTTTTTTGAATAAAAAAAAAAATCAAATTTTGTTTCAAAATTTTGGTTTCAGATGTTGATAGATGATATCTTAAAAATGGCGTACCAATTTTTTTTTATAAAAGTCCTTGCAAAAATTTATATATAAAAAATAGTTAAAAAAAACGGCTCTAACGATTTTAAATTTTTTTTCAAAAAATTTAATAAAATGTACCATACAAATTGCAAAAAATTGTTAAATTCATTTAAAAAGACTACCATTTTAGTCATTTGAAAATCCAATTTTTTGCTTATTTTATTGTTTTTCTTAAACTGCATTTACCAATTTTGAATTAAAAAGGCTTAGAATATATTTATAGTAACTTTATGTATGAGAGCAAGTACGTGCGATCCAGTCGTGCAATTTATGTTTTTAAATTTTAATCTTAGAAAATCTTAGAGAAGTCTCAAAAATAGCGACATACGAGTATAACCATTCCATAACTATTTCCATCAATATCTTATCTGGTTTACTTAACGGTGCAGTCGCTACCATCATTCAGTTAAAACTAAGCATATAAACGTCAGAGATTATTCCTTCGAGTCATAATAAACATTACCACGGTCCAATTAGATTTTATGTTTTTTTATTTGAAATTAAAAAAAAAAAAATCTTAGTGAGTTACTCTTTACCATATCTTTTCTTAAGTCTTACATGATTTTACAGAAATAATTCAAATGCCCTTAGGAGGGAATCGAAAAATTAGTATTTACATACTTGATTGTTCAAACTTGACAGGAGCTCAGGTTAATTAAATGCTCCCCATTGTTCCTTCGGCATAATTATTATCCATCCATTAAGAGAGAACTGACAAAAAAAAACTTTTTTTAATTTAAAATATCATTGAAAGTTTTGCGTTTTCATGAACTCAATGCATTTTATTAATTAATACTTTTAATGAATAGAAAGTAGAATATACTTGCATACATAATATATCCTGGCTACTTTCGAATGAATTTTGGAGCTCCATGCTATCAATTCGAATACAATATTATTTCAATAATATACTTGTTTGCAATGATATTGAATTAATTTATATTAAATAAGTATTAAATTGAATATTTTGTATTATTTTATTAAAGAATATTATATTTCCTTTCTATGAAAGGCAAGTAATATTGGTTGTGAATAAAAAAACAAAAGCACGAGCTTAAAAGTTACTGCTTTTTTTTACTTGCTATTTTGCAAACGTGAATTGATTTACATTGTTATTGTTCACTTGAATAAAGACAAACATAAAATTTCACTAAATGGTATGTTATGGCCAGATTTTAATGGCAGTAATCAAAGGATTTTAATCTCGCCACGGAATACACTTACAATTTTTTTTTTTTTTAAGTAACAATTATTTATCAAAGTTAGTAAAAATACTCAAAAAAGTATGAGCATTAAAATCGGTTCACATAAATAAAGGACACATCAAAAATTGAGGAAAAGTTCTAAATTTTAGTTTCTGTTAAAAATTCTTACAACGGGCAAGTTAATAGAGCCTTTTTTTGCCAGCTCAGCCATACAAATATGATTCGAGTTTTACTGCTTCAAATGTGTAAAAACACCTCTATATTTCACACTCATGTTTCAAGTCAAAGTCGCGTATTGGTTTATAGATTCTTGGAAAAGATGAAAAAAAGTTTTGTTTTTTATCTTGGCAATAAATGTTCGATTGCAATTTACTGCAATCAAACTTTCAGTTCCGTTCCGACAATTAATCGATCTCCAAAGAAAAATTACTCAAATGTGAAATGTTTGACCCACGTCAATCCAAACTATATGTATTTTGGAAGATAACCACTTTGTATTCTTTTAAATTGGATCACCTATTCTCAGAAGTACCTGAAAGAGTTTTTTCAAAAATTGCCTTGATTAACAGTTGAATTGAGCAATCTGTGGAGGGCTTCATTCCTTTATCCAAGAATTTAAATATGTAGTTTGAATAATAAATAGATATTTTGATAGCTTTGAGAAAAAAGAACTAATAAAATTAATCAACTTAAAAAATATGGTATTTGTTTTTATAGGATTTTATTTTTGTATTTTTATATGTTTTATATGATTTTTTTTTATATTATATAGTATTATTTAATAATATTGCGAAGCTTGTGAGTGTAATATTGAAGCAAATTGTACATCAAAATAATTGTTGACATTTAAGGTGTAGTTTTATAGAAATTTAAAATTATTTAAGTAGAAAAAGTCAGATTTTATGAATGATCAATTTGTCAAAGGAGCACAAAAGTGCATTTTGTTTCATGTTTTTTCTGTAATATATCATTACAGTCTTTGTTTTTATTTAATCAATAAACTTTGTGTCACATTATTTAAGAGAACAGATGCATCTTGAACTTAAGCTAAAAATATATTCAAAATTATCAAAGTTTTTATTAAATTTTGTAATTTTAACGCAATGTATAGTTGCAGAAACATAGCTTTACATTTTATCTAATAGAATCTGTTCAATTCATTAAAATCTTGCAATTAAAACTAAAGTTACAGATTTGGATATGCAATGAAATCAACTTTTTTGTGTTTTTTTTTAAATTTCTCTCTCTAAACTCTTTAAAAATGTTAAGAATTGTTTATCAAGGATTTTATACAAAAAAAATATTGTACTAAATTGTTTATGAAATTCAAAAACATTTCATACCATTTTGTAAATATAAAAATAAAATAAAATTGATTTTGCCTTTCGTTACGTTTTTCTCGTTATTTTTATGTGTAGATTTATAAAATAATCCGACAAAAAACAAATAGTTACAAATTTTATAAGCAAATCATCTCGAATCCATTTCCAAGCCAACGGTACCGTTACCCAATGATGGTTGGTCAAGTCCGACGACTAAAGCAGACAATTTTGTTGAATTTTGATGGAACTCGTTTCAGGTTTGTGAAGCTTTTATAACATGTACAGTTATTTGTGATACACCAAAAAAAATTCGTTATGCTCAATAAAGTTGAATCATAAGCTTATAAGGCTTGGGTATTAGGCGACACGCACGTAAAAAAAAAACTCTTTTTACAGTTATCTCGGCTCACAGACTACAGAAAATTGTGAAATTCTGTACAAAAATGTATTCGGCGTAAACTTTAGTTTGAAAATGTAAAATTGAAAAGATAAAAATAAAATACTGTTGGAAACGGTCAAAAAACTTTAACTTAAAAATCTTGTTTTTAGTGTTGTAAAAACAAGAAATGTTTTGAAAATCTAATTTCTTCACACATACATATATAGACAACACATAAATCTAAAAGTCTTTTTGACAACATATTTTTCCCGTTATTCCCTGATTCTTAAAATCAGTTAAACATAAACTTTTAAAAACGTTTTTGTTTTTTAAAGCTAAAAAAATCGTTAACAAGCATTTTGTTTCAAATGTCCATTTTTTTTTCATTATCTATTAATGTGCGTAATCATTTTTTAATGCAACATCAACTTCAACACCAACATAATTTTTTAAGGGAAAAAAATATTTGATTTTGAAAAATAATTTTTAACTTGAACAGATAATTTTTTCAAGATTTTTTTTCTTAGTTAAAATTCATCATCATTTCAGTTTATCTTTTCTTCATAATTCTAGACCTTATACTTTTCGAAATACACTTAAGGTTTTTTTTTTCTTTTACGCCATTTTACCCTAACTTAACGATGAAACAATACCATTTTACCGGAATCTAATATTATACCACCTATCTTTTGGTTTATTTAGTTTTTTTTTCTATTGCTTATAGTATAGAAAATGAATCAGTGAGACTACTCAATAACAATAGCCGACTTCTGTAAATTATTAAATATATTGTGTTGCATACAAAATGCAAAATAAAAAAAAAACTGTATAAGATGCAAGTGTGTTGCTACTGTCTACCTACTTATAGTGTCTGTTAGAAAAAAATAAACAAATAAAATGAGCTACTAGTTAAATATGTTTATAAACGCCGGTAAAGAAGTATAACTTCAGATTCCCCGCAGAATGTAGGATTTTTTTATAACCCTTTTATCAATAGTATTGACAAATTTGACTCAACACAAAAATGTTTAGATTAGCCTTTTTTATCCCTATTGACAGGAGTAAGAGGTAAGCTCAGAAAAAAAATATCCCATGGACCTCCTCCTAAATACAAACATCACTATCACTCTACCAAAATTATTACGTATTTTTTCTTTGAATCTTAAATATACATATACGAGATTATAGATTAAGCTTTGAATTAAACCTACGCCACCCTTAAGTTTATATGTAACTGTGTTGTTTTTTTTTTTTGTTTTTTATTATTAAATTCCACAAAAATGTCATTAGAGACAATAGATTACGCAGTGATTATTCCAGTGATTACTTCATCAGATAAACTTATTAAAATAAAGCATAAAATGCAAATATCTATTTAAAAATAAAAACAGTTATTGTTGTTTTTTGTACAATATCTGCCAAATTCAGCAATCCGTTAAATAAAATAAAAAAAAAAAAAAATAAAAATATAATAATATGACATTTGTTTCAATTTATTATAAACACAGTATGCTTTTAACACTAAATATTGTTCTTTGAATAGAACAGAAAAGTATTTAAAAAAAAAAAATAAAACTAAAAATAATAATTGCAGGCATAAAACAAACAAAAATATTTATCACAATAAACAATTAAACACAAACATAAATAAATTTAATTTAAATTTTTGTAGGATTTTTTTTTATAAAATTTATAACGAAATCTAATACAATGCTTTTTGTTTGAATTTGTATGAATTCAAAATGTATATTTTGTTGGCTTTTTTATTATTTCTTACTCGTGCATTGACCACTGAACTTTTCATAGAAATTGAAATGAGTCTGTCGCCCTCGAGCCTCGACAAACAGCCAGTGTTGTGTGATTGTAAAAGTTTGAAATTAAATTCCCCAACGACAAAACTTTCCTTTGTTGTCTGTATATCTGGGTAAGGTACCTACTCATCTAAAGTTACAAAAAAAAAAAAAATAATAAAATATATTTCTGGCTGCTATTCAAACATGTAGGAGTTAGGTACCTAAGTATTTTATACAATGTGTGTGGCTACATAGGTAGTAGGGACTTCATATTAATTATTTAAATATAAGCAAAACGGACCATAGTAACGCACATTTATTATTCTCATTGAAATAAATTAGTGATTTTTTGAACTTAAAATAACAATTCTAATTAAGTTAATGACCAAAATTCTCTTGAAAATATTTTGTTACAATATCAAAAAAGTTATACCTTAGTTCTTCATGTTATTATTATTTTATTTTATTTGATTTATGCTCAAAACGAATTATGTGGGCGATTTATGAAATTCGATTTGAGTCTTAGGTTTTTGAAGTTATACTTTTTTGCCGGAGGCGTTTATAAAAATATTCAACCCGTAGACTTTTTCAGCCCATTATAATTTTCTTTTTTCACACAGACACTATAAGTACAGAAAGAGCAACAACACACTTACATTTTATATTGTTTTCTTGTATGTTAAATTTATTAAATTATTAAAATGTCGGGAATTGTTAGTGATAATATGACTTGCGATATGGGTACCATATATCAAGATTCAAGTTATGCATTCGTACAAAAAAAAGTTGAGATAACAATCAAATATGACATTACGATGATAGAGATTGAGAAAAAAGTGTGGGTAAAAAGCTTAGCATAAATAATAACTTTATCTATAAGAGCAAGTACGTGCGAACCAGTCGTGCATTTTATTTCAAATGTCACCGGAAATTAAGAGTAAAATGGGGTAAAAGAAAAAAAAAGGGTACAAATTATGAAATTAATTTAATTGAATATATAAAATTTAAAGATGATGAGTTTTAGTAAAGAAAAAAAAATTCTAAAAAGTCAACTTCCCAAATTAAAATATATTTTTGAAAATCATATATTTTTCTTAGACCTTTGAAAATGATGTTGGTGTGGATAAAGTTTATGCTTTATTGAAGAACTAATTATGTACATTGATAGATAACAAAAAAAAATTAGGCCTCATACGATTTATATTTCAACGGTTTTCTTGATCTTTAAAAAAAAAAGTTTTTGAAACTTTATGTGGGTCATTTATTTTAAAAATCAGGGAATAACGGAAAAAATATTTTGTCAAAATGATTTTTAGATATATGTGCTGTCTTAATATGTGTGAAGAAATTATAGATTCTTAAACATTTATTTTTCACTTTTTTTAACATTTTTTAACAACAGTAAACACAAGATTTTTTAGCCCAAGTTTTTTGACCGTTTCCAACAGTATTTTATTTTTATCTTTTTCATTTTTACGTTTCCAAATTTTAATCTTACGCAGCTATTAGACATTGAGAAAATTAATTTTTGTACAGAATTTCACTGTTTTCTGTAGTCTGTGTGCCGAGATAACGGTAAAAAGAGATTTTCTTACGTGGCGCCTAATACCTATTTATCCAAGCCTCATAAACTTATGATTCAACTCTATTGAGCATCACGATCAAACTACCTTTAATTGAATATAATCACAAATAACTGTACATGTTACAAAATCTTCACAAACTTGAAAGGAGTTTCATCGAAATTCAACAAAATTGTCTGCTGTATTCGTCGGACTCGACCAGCCTCCAGTGGAGAATGGTAAAATTGGCTCACAAATCGATTCGAGATGGTTCGCTTATAAAATTTGCAACTTTTTTGTTTACTATCGGTTTTCTTTTTATAAAGCTACACATTAAAATAATGAAAAAAACATAATGGAAGGCAAAGTCAATTTTTGCTTTCTTTTACTTTTTACAAATTGGTATGAAATATATTTGAATTTCATTAAACAATGTACGAGTAGTACAATATTTTTGGGATAAACATCCTTGATAAAGATTTTTTAACATTTTTATAGAGTTTAGAGAGAAAAATTTAAAAAATCACAAATAAAGTTAGTTTTTATTGCAAGATTTTAATAAATTGAACAGATTATATCAGATAAAATGTTAAGATATAATTCTGCATATTAGACAATTATTTTACTAAACATCACCACAGAGATCGTTAAGTGAAAATTGATTAAATACAAAAAAAAAAGACTGTAAATGATATATTACAGAAAAAAATGGAACAAAATGCACTTTTATGCTCCTTTGACAAATTGACCATTCTAATTAAATAATTTTCAATTTCTATAAAACTACACCTTAAATGTCAACAATTATGAGCTACAAGCTACAAGAAAAACCATTTGAAATTGTCTCTCACACGTCGGTCGTTCTCAAGCGTTGGGCATCTCTGTGATGCCACTTGGTTGATATGGACTTGAAGGACATGTGGTTCAAAGAGGACGGCGGCGGCGCGCGCCACAGGCCACACAACGAATGTAACAATCAATTTATTGGAAACCAAGTTTGGAGAATGTGTTATCTCACGGTCCGGTCGTGCGGTTTGACGCCGTTAGACTATTTTCTGTGGGGCTACGTCAAGTCTATGGTCTATGCCAACACGCCAGCGACAATTGATGAACTTCGTACGAATATCGGAGGTGAAATTGCAGCAGTATCGGCCGATTTATGCTTGAAAACCGTCGAATTTCTGGCGTCTGGATTTCTGCAAGCGTGCCGGTGGTGGCCATGCAAAAGAAATCGAGTTTCATACATAATGGCATCGAACGTACTTTCACAGGAATAAAGAATTTCATTGATATCCAAAACCGTTTTTGTAGCGATCTTATTGCAAAACCCCTTATTTTAAAGCTGGCCGTCTCCAATGGGTCCCATTATTATTTGGTTTTGTTCTGACAATGGCATCCATTAGAAAATATCAAAAGCCTTAAATTTGAAGTGTAGGTTGTTTTTCTTTTGAAAGTTATTAAATATATCAGGAATAAAGGGGACCCACAATTTTGTGTCAGTTTCGAACGGCGAAATGCGATGCACTTTTTTTGACAAACAGTAAGTAATGTTAGAGATTTTGTTAATATTTCGCCAGAGGCAATACCCCTTAAAAAAAAAGAAAGATGGCATAGGTTGGGAATCTATCCCAGACCTCCTCTAGCGCCATAGATAGTCCATCACATTAACCATTACCTACATCAAGGGGTACTACAGTGCTCGTGTTAGGAGTGTTATAATACGATAGTAAAAACACCAACATAAAATGTCTGTCGCCCAGACTTTTGATGAGTCTTATACCAAAATGTTATTCTTTTAAGTTTTTTTTATTTTGTTGTTGTTTTTTTTTTTGTTCAAAGATAAATATTCTGTCGTGTTTCATTGATATTCAAAAAAACAATAATAATTTAATCATTAAAATACTTCTAGGTATACTTTATTAAAATGCTCCTAATTCCACCTTGGTGCAAACCAAGATTTTTTTCATAAAAAATTCAACATTCTTAATAGTACACAGTGCTTCAAGAGTTTTGTTTTTTTAATGAAAATAATCTTAGGTTTCTTCCAGTTACTGGTGTATTCGATAAGGCCGAGGTTTTGTAAGGACATTATGAGTATTTTACAATTGCTCAAAAGCTGATGATAATGAAGAAGATAGTACCGTCTAAGAAAACTTCCAGCTAAAATGGTTTACGAGTTGTTAAAATGTATTTTAATTGCATGAACTCCATTTGCTATTCCTTCAGCTGAAGTTCGTAAGAAGACACAACCCATTACTTCAGTATTTGAAGAATAGCCAATTCAAATGCAAATATTGTCTGTTAACAATCTTAGAAAAGTGTGCAACACTTTCCCCAATTTTTACAATTTATTGCACACAAACAGTTAAATAGAACTTACAAAGAAACTGTGGTACAAATCGGTACGCAGATGTGAGTCCTAATTTATGTAAATTTGTGTTTTACGTATTTCATCATCATCAGCAATATCGACCTCTACACGATTTTTATAAAACTTAACAGTTTCCATGAATCTAATAATGCCAGTGTTATTGCTGTTGCTTATGGTTGTACGCTCTCAGTGCAAAAGTTCTGCATTATTTATTAGCTTTTGTTTTCATTTTGTGATACAATTTGTTTCTCATGTTTACTAAGTAAACTTGAATTTCTTTGAATAATAATAAAATTATAGGACTAATGTTTTTTATTACTTCGCTTTTCCAAAAACAAAGCTATGACCAAACAAGCCACATTAAACAATGCCATAAATACCAAGAATCAGTCTTTGAAATGTTATCCAAAGTGTTTCCATTAAACACTTTTGTTCAAACATCTCTATAAAGTTTTCTCTTCAAGCAATAAGATGTAGACATCGACAAAGTTTTGTATACTTTGTTTGCTACAAAAAGTTTCTTGCTGCAAATCAGAAAAATTTAAATTATTTGTAAAGTTTCTTGAAAACTTTTATAAAGATTTTGTGGGGATGACGTTCAAAATTGAAATTTGTACTTTCTCTCTCTCTCTCTTTTCTTTGAACTCAATAAACTATCTTTGGTCTTTGTCAATATAAACACACGCACTAACGACCAATGAATTCAGATATTGAACAAATTTTCACCACAGGACGCAAGCAATTTTGTGTCAACTTGCATCGTTTGCTATTTATTAGACAAACATTATACATAAGCACTTTTGAAACTATAGGACATTTCAAAAGCGCCTTTAGGACATGTTCTATTACATTTTTGTATATTAATAAAATTTATGTTGGAATAATAAGTTGGTTGAAAGTTACCTGCATAAGAAGATTATTCAATGTTCAATTCGTTTTCCCGGAAATGCGAACATATTTTGATTAAGTTCAGGTCCATAGCTGTAGTTTAGTAATAATAACAATTTAATTTTCCTAGAAAGAAAGGCTTGCCTTGACAATTTGGCATGTATAGATTTAAATTGTAAATTCATGAAATGCGACAATTCCATCAAATGAACCATAAATTAGTAGTTTAAGAGCCGAATTTTAAAATGTCAGTTAAACAAACTGTTAACTGCAAGTGGTATACGTTTTAATCAGTTTCTAAGACAATAAGATAATAACATCATATTTTTCAGTCACTCAGTTTTTTTTCTATAGAATCAAATTTGAAGATATTTGAACTCAAAATTCATTTTCACAGAAAAGTTTATTCGACTAAACTCTTCAGTGCTGTTGACAGAGTTTCTCTAATAAAACATTTTTAGTGGAGTAACTAAATCAAACATGACTCAAAATATAGAATTGTCTCGGAACCTGGGCAAACCGCTCCGGCTTGGATGATTTTTTTTTTTCAAATGTTAGCATTCAAAAATACTTTAACCGTTACAGGATTTTTTTTAAACTTAAAAATAAGATATTTGTTCACACAAATTTTTTATCGAGAAAATTTATTAAAATTTTATAAATTAATAATAATAATTATAATTCCAAAAGCTTTCCAGTTCTTTTAAAAGAAAACTACTATTAAAAATAGGGGTCTATCAACCGTTCAGAATTTTAATCAATTTTGTGGATAGAAATAATATAAAAAAAAATTTCAATGGCCGGTTACCAAAGTGTGTCACACCCCCTTTTTTTAATCATATATTTAAAGATCATAGACAGGTTATTATATTTTGAGAGCATACACTAAGGATTAAAATACTTACATTTTAATGGTTATATATATCTTTAAGGTAACTGTAATAAAATAAGGAAACAATTAGTAAAATCCTTTTGGTGAGTGGTGATGAATATAAATATTAAATTTGAATCATCAATTTAAATTCTGCTTTCAATATTCTGTTCTTCAAAATTGTGCTTTCATTTTGGTTTAAAAAGCTGTGTTTTTTCACAGTCCTACCCATTAGACTAGTAGTACAAATCAAATAATAAGCTTTAGGACCCATAAAATTGCAGATCGCTGATTTTTTATGATGTTGTTAGAAAGTATGCCAGCAATATACTGTGCTAACTGCATTTTTTTCAATTTTAAGTTCTAAAATGTGCATTTAATAGAAAAAATTCTATTAATGCCTGATAGTTTTTTCTATAAAATACACATCTTAGAAGTTATAAGATAAAAACTAAAAAAAGTGGAAAATTTCCGAGGTTTTTGGTGCACTATGTAGTTAGCACAGGTTTTGTCGAAGATGCAAACTTGGTCGTATATTGGTGGCATATTAACATCATACATCTCAAAAAATCAGCGATCTGCATTTTTTTGCAACCCAGAATGTCCTGTATCACTGGCCTATGATATAAAATTCTGAAATGCTTTAATAAACTCGTTTGGAAAGTATTAAAAAGCGGTAAAATACGTTCAAAGAAAACTAGAGAGAAAATGATATTGTATTAATCTCCAAGTTTGCTCACTCTAATAATATTGTTCCCCGAAAATTGTATTATCCACCAAAATAATTATACTAACCGACATATATGATAGAACCATTGTAATATGTGACAAGACATGCAGACAAAATTGTTGATGCATGTCGCTTAGTTTAACCGATATTGTCACTTAGCACAACGATGCAACTAGAACTTGGGATATTTTCGTAGCTTTTCATTCGTTCCCCACATGATTTTATTTGATTAGAATTATTATTTGTAAGAAGTAGTCTGCTGTTTTCTTTACAGGTACTTTAGGGCAAGATTAGAATTCGTTAAACAAAAAAATCGAACATGTCATTACGACGAAAAAAGTAGGTTTCGAAATTCTGTCTGTCTGTCTGTGTATACCTTGAGCTACAGCCTAAGCCGCTGAACAGATTTTCTTCAAATAGTGGCGGTGGTTATAGTCTTTAGTGATTCCCTAGAGGGGAAGATGAAATTCTTTTCTTAGGACTAAAACTAACTGTACCTTCCATATAACCATTAAGGAAAAGTCAACTTATTTCAAAAACGGCTGTTTCGATTGTGAAAAAATTGAAAAATTTTTGTGACTACTTTTATTAGGAAGGTCACACTTTTGAAATGAAAGAAATGTTTGTTAAAATTCTTCTAACGGTATTTTCCATAGAACCATTTTTTTTTTGACTTTCTCTTAAATCAGTGAACCAAATTTGATGATTTTGCTTTATACGGAAGCTCCTTAACAACCCTTAATTATTTGATATAAAAAATTTTAAAACAATAATTTTTGGATTATTAAAAAATCTTTAAAATGCTGTTAAATTATAATGGCAGCGTCAAAACCTTAATGCATGATTACAGAAAAAAGTATTTTTGTATGACAAGAATGTCAAAAAAAAAACAGAATGTATCTAAAATTCATCAAATGAATTAATGATTATAAGAGTCTTTTAAGATAGCAATGAAATTTTAGTCTCTGATGCCTTACTAATTAGCTTTAATGAAGAAAGACTTCTTGTGAAAAATTAAAATGTAAACAAACCCCATGCAGTTATAGAAGTTGAAAGATAACGAAGAGATACAGATTTTTGTATGCGTCATCATGATCTCCATATATCTAATGTAATTTCGTACAGACATCTTATTGCATTCAGATGGCTTGCACTTTTATTCACTACCCCCCTCAAGCTTGAAACATTTTTTCTGCAAAGTGACAGTCTCATTTCTACGAAATAAATGACAAAATGAAGATAAAATATCAAGAAATAGAAATCCTTCATATAAAATGTCATAAAGTGAAGGATGCAAAACTTTCTTTTTTTTAAAAAAAGGAACATTTCATAGCTATCTACATTATAAATAAAAAAAATGTACATGCTTTGTGCATCTAGTCAATTTATTTCAAAACGTATAATTTTGAAATGTGTAGGAGTATACAGACATACAACTTAATATATATGATTATGGTAGGTAATTGAATTTTTTGTATATTTGTTTGTGAATTCAATTTTAGAAAACATAGCATGTTTTTAACATTTGAAGGTCAATAGCCTTAGAACCAGGGCAATAAAATGAAAACATTGCTTACTCTTTAATTAAACGAAAAGAACACAAACTGCGGATTGCATGTTTTGGCTTCTCAAAGGACATAGCCTTCATTATAAGCAGGGATAATATTTTGTTGACGTGATTAATTAAAAATGAGGCATTCGACAAGTTAAAAAGAATTTACCCAACAAGAGATGTTGTATTGCATTTTTAAGTATACAAAACAAGAGTTTTAGTCTCGTATTTGCATTATAGACCAGGGCCAATAATTTATATAATGAAGTAAATTATTATCAGGAGATGGATCTTGAAAAAAAATAAGGTAAAATGGTTTATGAAAGGGGAAAAATAGATTGCCCAGTAGCAGATTGGTGGAAAGGGGGTAGGTGGCGGGCGAAAAGATTTCTATCAAAAGTAGACATGGTATCAAAACAATTGACGCCAAAAGTTGTAGATAGTAAAAACTTCTACAACTTGTATTCAGATAATTTTTCTAAATAACCTCAAAAATATTGGGAAAAATGCCAAAAACTATTAGTTTTAATTTATCTTGTACAAAAATAGTAAGATTTTGATGAAACTTGGTTTTAAGGTGCATTTGCTCTCTATTTTACTCAAACAATTTTTTTTGCAGCGAAACATCAATTTTTGTGTTTTTGAGGAATTTATTTCGAAAAAATTTCCTAATTTTTATGACAGCAATATTAACCAACAAAGAGTGACCATAGAAAACAAGTTAATTTTCTTCAAATGATTTTGACCCTGTGAATTTGAATCTTGTATAGAAAATTGCTTTAACATGCAAAGTTTTTCAGAAATCGAATTTTTAATTTTCTAAAAACAATGTTTTTATGATGTTTTGGGTACTGATAATGTTTCATTTTCAGAAACAAGATCATCTCTTGGTCAGCCAGCCACCAACCGCAAGCATAGATGACCAGTGGAGACATTGTCAAAAACTCATCAGCAGTGCAGCCACTGATGTGCTGGATTTCACAAGGCGACCACAACGAAACTCCTAGTTTGACGGAGAATGCCGGCTAGGGTAAGAAGATCTATCCAAGGTTATAAGGAAAGAACAGAAGCCTGTCGAGACGAGAGGGGGAATATGGTAGTAGACACACAGTCAGTGAAGAGGACCTGGAAGGAGCATTTTTTTAGACTCCTGAACGGCGAAGATAGCCTACTTTCCACCATTCAATTTGGACGACGATGGTCAACAATTTCGTCCGATGAATTGCGCTTAGCCATTACCAAGCTTAAGTCGTATAAGGCTGCTGGTGCGGATGGATTACCAGCCGAATTGTTCAAAGCAGCAGGAGATGGGTTAGTAGGGAGTATGCACCAACTCATCTGTAAAACCTGGTTGGATGAAAGCATGTCCGATGAATGGAACCTTTGCATAGTGTACCGCATCCACAAAAAAGGAGGCGCTCTGACATGTACCAACTACAGAGGAATTAGCCTCCTAAACGTCACATACAAAATCCTGTCGTCGATACTGTGTGATGGCCTAAAACCTCTTTTCAACGATCTGATTGGCCCTTATCAGTGTGGTTTTAGGCAAGGGAAGTCAACAGTCGATCAAATGTTCACACTCCGACAGATTTTGGAAAAAACCCGGGAATTCCAGATCGATACATACCACCTCTTCATCGATTTTAAAGTCGCGTATGATAGAGTGAATAGAGACGTATTATACAGAGCCATGTCATATCTTGGCATCCCTGCCAAACTTGTCCGCTTGTGCAGGATGACAATGGAGAAATATCGCTGCTCCGTCAAAGTCGGTAAGAACACCTCTGAACCGTTTGATGTTGAAAAAGGTCTATGAGAAGGCGACGCGTTATCATGCAACCTATTTAACATCTTTCTTGAAGCAGTTGTACGCAGATTACAAGTCAACACCACTGGTACAATTTATCAACAGTCCGTTCAACTACTTGCTAGTGCAGATGGCATAGACATAATCGGCAGAACAAAGCTGTCGTTGGTGCATTTGCCGGTATTGAATCGGAGGCGGCAAAAATGGGACTGGCTGTTAACGAAGCTGTCGTTGGTGCATTTGCCAGTATTGAATCGGAGGCGGCAAAAATGGGATTGGCTGTTAACTAAGACAAAACGAAGTATTTGCTATCAACGAGAAGGAAAACTCACGATGGATAGTTATAACTTCAAAGCGGTCAAGGACTTTGTCTACATGGGATCCACTATAAACTTAAACAACATCAGTGAAGAGATCAAACGGAGAATTACTCTTGCCAATCACTGTTTCTTCTGGCTGAGGAGGTATTTAAGTAGTTAAGCCCACTCTTATAGAACCAAGGAAACGCTATACAAGACCTTAATCATCCCGGTCCTGCTGTATGGGGCAGAAGCATAGGCCTTAAAAGATTCGGATGAAAATTTACTTGGTTGCTTTGAGAGGAAGAGTCTTCAAGTGATTTTTGGTCTTGTGTGCATCGAAGGAGTATTGAGAAGAAGATTCAACGACGAGCTTTACGGGCTGTACAGCGACATTGACCTGGTTAAGAAGCTGAAAATACAGCGGCTGAGATGGCTGGGATACGTGGAGCGTATGGACATCAACGCACCAGCCCGACGAGTCCTCGAATCCAACCCTGATGGTGTAGGCAGCAGAGAGAAGCAGCTTAACAGGTGGCGCACACAAGTGGAGAACACCTCAGCCAACTTGGTGTGAGTAACTGGAGGCGGCTAGCTAAGGACAGAGCTGGCATGTTGGTTGAGGCCGTAAACCATCCTGGATTATAAGCGCCACCTTAACTAAGTTAGTATCAAGAAAATAATTTATAGTAAAAAAAAACTCTTAATTTCAAAGGGTATTTTGGTACTTGTCAAAAAAGTGTAGCGTTACATCCACGATATGCTACTGGATAGTTAGCTTTGCTTAAATTCTCCAATAGAGTGGATATGCTTGGAGGTAATTTCCAATGATTTCAGGTGTAAGATTCTTTTTGGCCTCCAGTTTCTCAATTCTAGAAGAACTAGCTATTCGTGATTATAGTTTTTGTGCGTAATGTATGTATATCTCAACTTACATTTTTCTATTTGAGATGCGACAATTTGACGACCTTAACCATTTTTATGTAACACAATTAAATTATTTTTTATTTAAATGATACTCCTTGTCCTTGCTCCGAACAAAATTAACTTTCTGATGAAATTACTGCAAAAACTAAAAATGAATCACGTTGCAAATTTCTATTTTTTTTTCTTATTTTTAACTTTACAAAGTTATATCCCTCTTAGCTTCCTTTTATTCCACTTTTTTACTTCGTTCTTCTTTACATAAACGGACTGTTCAGCGACAGACTGTATAAATAACAATGCAATTAAAATCTTGATTGCACTTCATGACATTAGAAGGAAGGAAAAATAAACTTAAAAAAAAAATATCATGACATTTTGAGAGAATGCTATTATACCTACAATAAAAGGGTGAATTTATTAACAAAAAAAAAAAGAAAATTATAATAATGTATATAAATAAAATCAACGAACGAGACCACTGGTCATATTTAATTAAGAACTTTTGAAGAGAAAAATAAAGTTTTCTTGGATCATTAATTAATTTGTTTAGAGCGTGTTTTGAAATACTAGAATAGCAAATCGGAGTTTTTCCTTTGGGACATTATTAATTGAATTTTGTGAACAATCTACTTGTGCTTTGGAAAGGGATGAAAATATGAACCTAAAGTGATTTAGATTAAAAGGACTATTTTGAAATCTTATGAAAGCAGCTATATGTAAGACATTTCAATTAATTTAAATTAAAGCCTGACAGAATGATGATTAATGCAGTGATGGCATTGATTGATAGATAGACTTATGACAATGTCTGGGAAAATGATAAGTTACAAAATTTATAACCAGTTTTTTTTTATTGAACAAAACATACATAGTTAATATTTGCGTTAATCAATTCAACAGATTCAATAAATCTACATTAACTTAATTGTCAAGAGGCAGGATACTGTTATTATTTTAGGCATTATGCACATCAGCACCGTCGAGTTGACAATATGTAGTAACTCCACTACTTGTCTATACTTTGCTTCGACGGTGCTGAGATGACTGTGAACTTAGCGGAGCAACCATCGTACATCAAAATTGAATTAGTTTAGTATTATGTTGCTCATTAATTTTTAATTAGTTACAGCAATTTTGATTTTACTACTCTTGTGCTTACCAATATATTAGGTTCATATGAACTAAGCGAAGCAGTTCGTTACATCAAAATGTGGTTTATAATGTTGTTGCTATTTTTTTGATAATTTGTTGCTAATTAGCTACATTAATTTCAATCTTTATTTCTTCTAAAAGATCATGTAGTGAAAATATTGGTAGGTACCAAATTAAAGGGGGATTTCTTGTATACCTTGTCAAAAAATGGCACATCAAATTTTAAGCTTAACTACTTCATGGTCAAAACTCTTTGGGATCTTTGGGAACGTATGTATTTGTCTCAGATATCATCTCTATTGATAGCATTGGTACACAAACAAACAATACTCGAAATATATAAAATCTAAGTTTGTAGAAATTTGTTGCCAATTTGTTGCTCACACCCTTAGCTCTGAAAAGTATTTGGCGGTGTTGACTTCAAGTGAATTAAGAACTGCCATGTTGCTGAAACATATTAAAACTCATAATAAAATGCACAACTTGCTCTTAGGGTCAAAGTTTTTCCAAGTAAATACTTTTATAAGAAATTAAAAAAATAAACATAAAATTCATTACTAAAATGGCTTTAACAACTTCTAAAACTGTATTGATCTCAAAAATAAGTATGCCATTTGACTTCGTTAAAGAAGATTAATTTTTAGAAAAAAAAATCGTTTGAGCCGTTTTTAAAAAACATAATTTTAAATATATAAAAATTCTCAAGCTTTGTTTAAAAAAAAAGTTTGAATGCACATTCCAAGAAAATATTAATTGACATCTAAAACCAAAATTTCAAAAAAAATTAATCATTAGCGCGTTTTCGAAATATTGATTTTTGAAAAAAAAAAATTGAAAATTTTGATATGAAATAACTTGAAAAATGTTATGTAAAAAATGTCATCGAAATCCGCTGAGTCGTTTACGATAAAATATTCTGAGAGAACAGAAAAAAAACTGCCCAATGGGAGGTACCGTTTTTAACTGATGAAAAAATATTTTTTTCCTGTTTAGTACACATTCAAAATTTTAATCAAAATCGTTAGAGCCGTTTTTGAAAAAAAGTTAACTTTTCCTTAGTTGTTATATGGCAGGTACTTTACGTTAGTTTTAATCCTCAGAAAAAATTGTTACTTCCCTCTAGTTTCAAGAAAATCGGTTGAGCGGCTTAAGCTGTAGTTCGAAGTATACACAGACAGACAAACGGACAGACAGAACTTATTTCGCATTCGCTATCTTCGTAATGACATGTACGAATCCTAAACTTGCCCTATAGTAGGTACCTATATCGCAATTAAAAAGACATAAGGCCCCAAAAAAGCACACACTACAACAACAACCAAATTTCTCAAGTTTTGGGGTGTTATTTTATTTTTTGAGGCTGAATTTTATTTTTTTTACGTATAATTTTATTTTGAAATCATACCCCAATGGAATAAAATCCCAACTCTAGTTTTGGGGCTTAATTTCATTCTATTTTAAAATAATTTGGAGACTCAGTTCATTTTTACTTGCGATACAGGTACTATAGGGCAAGTTTAGGATTCGTAAAAAAATCGAACTCTAGATAACAATGAGACAAAACTTTGCGATGATAGAGAATGCTAGTGGGTCTCGCAATTCTGTCTGTCCGTCTGTCTGTCTGTCTATCTATCTGTCTGTCAGTCTGTCTGTAAACCTCAAGCTACAGCCTAAGCCCCTGAAGAGATTTTCTTCAAATTTGATGGTTAAGGGTCTTTGGTAATTCCCTAAAGGGGAAATTGAATTTTTTTTAGGTCCACAATTAACGGTATACCTGCCATATAATGAATATGGAAAAGTTTATTTTTCTCAAAAACGGCTCCAACGATTTTGATAAACAAAATTGTTATTACTTTTGTTATTAAGGCCGTACTTTTGAAATGAAATAAATATTTTTAGAAATGTTAATAACGGTACCAACCATAGAACCATTTTTTTCATTGTTGATTTTCTCTTAAATGACTCAGCCGATTTTGATGAAAATTTTTTTGAGGAAGCCTGTTAATATTTAAAAAAATATTATTTTTATATTTGAAAAAAAAAAACTATTTTTTTGAAATTTTGGTTTAAGATGTGCATTAATATTTTCTTGAAAATGTAATACTAACTTTTTTTAAACAAAGTTTGAGAAATTTTATACAAAAATTATTTTTTTAAAAAATGGCTCCACCGATATTCAAGTTTTTTTTCTTCTAAAAATTCATCTTTCTTAATAAAATCAAACGGCATACTTGTTCGGAGCTCAGGACAATTTAAGAAGATGTCTATATTATTTTAGTAATGGATTTTTTTTCTTACACTTTTCAAAAGATTTTTCGTATTTAATTATTTATTTTTAAAAAGCAAGTACGTGCTACCCAGCCGTGCATTTTATTTAATAATTAACTCGCAAATATGAGCGCTATTGTTTTTGCAGCTTTTCTGGATAGATGGCTGCACGATCCATGTATTGAATAGCATTAATAGCGTGCTGCAAACCATTAGAGAGTAACAGAATAGAAATTCGCGCGATTTTTTGCAGCTATTCAATTACTACCTGATGGTTTGCAGCACGATGGCTATTATGTCTTTTCAATATAAGCACCCTTGAGGAACAATTTTAAAAGGGAACTTTTGCAGGAATAAATTCAAGTATTTGTTGAACAGTTTGTGATAATGTTTCACTGTCTTAAATTAAGTTCAGTATGAAAATGAAAAATTGGGTCTTGAATTGATTTTTCCAAAAAAAAAGTCACAACAAATTTGAGCCTTGTTTCATGTATTTTTGGGGAATTTTTTTCATTTCGGTAGGGCCTTTTTTCATTGGAGCATTATTTCATTATGAAAAAATACCCCAATATATTTTCTTTTTTTCTTATGGGAGCCTAAAATAGGATTAGTTCGGTCAACTATATCAATTTTAAAACGATTTATTCATTAAAAATACAACAGTTTTACTGTTAGGCTGGTTAAAATTATTTTATCCACAACTTGATAGTAAGATTATCATTTTATGTCTTTCAAAAAAAAAAAAAATGCACGACTGTATTGCACGAACTTGCTCATGTAGCTCAAGGCTAATATGCATTAACTAGGATTGAAAAAATATGGTTTTTGTGAAGTTATATTATGTATTTACAAGAAAAATGGAAGCATGTAAAAATTAAGAAAAAAATAACTAATTTATGATTTTTTTAATACCTACATTTAATATAATTTTTTTTTTGTAAGTTTTATGAACTATTTTTCCACAATTTTTAATTAAAATCGCTTAAACTGTTTACGAGATATTCACAAAAATGCAAAACAAAGAATATTTTTGGAAAAAAACGGTAACTGTAATCCGAGTTTTTTGAGCAAAACGAAAAATGCAGTTTTTTTGTTATCACTTTGAACAATGCATTCACAAATCGTAAACAAAACCGTTAGAGCCGTTTTCGAGAAAAATCCAATATCTAAAGCCCATATATGGGAGGTATTCGTTTAAGACAAGATATTCAAAAACAAAAAGTAAACAATTTTCGAAATTACGTAAAAATCTGTACCAATTTTGAAGAAAATCCATCCACCTGTTTGGGCACTGTAAATGTGTACACACGGACGCATAGACGCATAGACGCACATACCGACGAACTGTATGACGAAAACCACTTTTTTGGGCTTTTCCACCACAGTAATGTTGCGTTTGATTAAAACCTAAAATTAATTTTTTGCCCTTTAGAGCAACTAATTTTTGCTGCACGAATTTTTGGTTGTGTCAAGAATTTTGAACTCACAATTTTACAACAAATAATAATTATTGTAACAAAAAAAAAATTTTTTTTCTTTCTCAGTGCACTAGTAACAGCACTGATAGTTGGTAGTAAGTAATAAAAATTTCAAACTTTTGAGTACGAAAATAAATTTAAACTTATTTCGATTCTATAATTTTGCTTTTTAAATCATAATTCTTTGTTTAAGACGATGGCTTAGCTGTCGAAAATCTGCATCTATTAACTTCTTCAAACATGTTTTCATTAAAACATGTTTTGAAAATATTCAATAATATTGCTGTTAGTATTTTTAATAACAATCATTTTGATAAAATTCACAGTAAGTAATTGCAATTTGCAAATAGTCGTATCTCAAATCTTCTATTTGTAAGATTCCATTTTGCATATGCATATTGCTATCTGAAGGAATGTTAAAGATGCAGAGCCACAATTGAACAATAGCTGCCCTTGAATATTGGTTGTTGACTAAATATTTTATGTATAAAAGTACGAGGGGGTACAAGTACCAAGATAATGTTGCTCTTGGAATACAACTTACTTATCAAATGAAATACTTACGGATATCCACATATTTTTGCGAGAATGTTTTCTATTGAAATCTTTTGTTGTAAATTTCTTTGTGTTTTTCTATTTTGATACATGTATTGAAGTTGGTATTTGGACATTGAAAAATACTTGTGGTTTATATTTCACATCCTTAAGCAATAGATCATTGCTACCTCTTTTCGTCTAACCCCATTGAAACGTGTGTTGAAGAACTAATCGACTTTGGTTTCAGCAGAAAAAAAAAATAACTTTGCTTTACGGTACGGTTAATAGGATAAGTGTACAACAATTCTTCTCTCAATACTAAGGGTCATGGTATAAACGGGCGTTCCATGAAATGGAGAGAAGAAATAGTTACCCAATCCACATCCAGCATGTTTTCAACGCAAACAAAATTGATTCAAGGACATCAATACAACAACAGCAGTTGAATTTTATGTTTCTACTGTGACACGGGGTTCATTCCAGTTTTTTTTTTTTTTTTGTGTAAAAATATTTCCAAGCATTAATGATGAAAAAAACATTCCTTGGTTGAACATTTTAAAGAAAAACAAAAGAAGACAATTTTTTTTTGGTTTTGCTTTTATTTTATATTGAGTTCGAGTAAACCTCACGAAGCGTGTGGCAGAGCATTACAAACAGAACCCAGTTATTGAAAAGTTTTGCTCTCCTTTTACGGTGTTGCTTTCATTGTTTCTTTTTTTTTTTTTACTTTTCAGCTGGACATACTCACTGATATTGTATTGAAATGGGAAGCTTGTGTTTTGAAAGTATAAATCATTGATTTTTGTTTGGTTTTAATATTGAACTTTTTCAATAAAGCTTAGAAATAGAACAGAGAGCTATTGTAACATACAAAGATGTGTGCATAGATACAAACGAACGTATACCAAAAATAAATAGAAAGTTCATTGGAAATGTTAAATGAATTCAACAACCATTGATTGTGTTTTTTTTAAGCATGTTCTATTATGGCATCCAGTACTTATTGATCCTCTTCAAAATGTCTGAGAGTTTTTTAAGATAAAACAATTGAACATTTGAACAAAAACCAGAAAGACATACCTAATTAGTCTTATGATATTTTTCGATACATCTGATACCAAAATTTATGTTTTTTTTTTTTATTTTCAACGCGAAGAGTAGATGTACTATACGAAGTAAGTTAACTAATAATTTAAATTTGAATGTTAAAAGTAAAGTTCAAAATATCGATGTAAGATGTAAGAGATAGGACTCAGTCGTTAGCCTGGTTAGCAAATTGTTTCAATTCAATTTATTTTTAAATTAAATACGAGTACATAAAACCAAACAAAAAGATTACAACGTATTCAGTTTTTAATATTATACTAATTTGTTAAATGTTAAAAAAAAAACTGCTAATGATTTTCTAGTCGAACTCATTGAAGTATGATATTTTTTCCATGGCTTAGGAATGTGCAAGAAAATTCAGATTTTTAGAAGACCAAATTAAAAATTTATTTAGATTTTACCTCTTATGAATTGCAAAAGTACAAAAGAATTAAATTACAGCTAATTGTTTGCTTCAAATAAAGAGATTACTACACAAAAATAGCGACACAATAAAAATTGTTCGTTTTGCATTTAAGGCGAGTACACCTTACGCGGACCACACAAATCGAAGGGGCATAAATTACATATCAAATGAAAGCATTTTTTGCATAGATGTGTAGTGACTAAAAAATATTTAAATATTTTGCATCGAAATTGTTAAAAACAATGAATTAAAATTGCAAAAAAAAAATGCGAGAAAGACAAAAACAATTGGAAATGTCAAATCCATAAAACTAGAACACAAAAAATTAAGGTGGATTCGCAATAAGTTTTGTTTACATTACACAAATCAACCAACACGGCAGAAGTTGATGAACAAACATGTTGTTGAATGTGAACCCCCCTTAATAAAGAATCAACTCATAATATTAGGCGTTTTTTATTAGTTGAGCGCTTAATTCGCGTTAACTCTCGACCGAAGAGGTAGAATATCTTAAGTCGAGTGATTTGCGTTTTAATGTTGTTCCTTAATGCCATTCTAAAGTAGCACATTTCTGTCTTATTGACATTCTTCTATGTCTTTCCTTTCCCTTTTTCTGGACGAAAACAATTTCATCTTATCTACAAAAAAAAAGGCATGGTAACACGGGGTAAAGTATCTTAAGTTCACATCAGATTCTTTCTTGAGTTAAATTGATAAAAATAAGAAAGACATAAGATTATTTTTCTTGAGTCTTTTTCATAACTGTGAAAACGTAAACCATACTAAGTTGACATTAGATGATTTGGCACGTGCAAACAATAAAAAAATACATCCTTAAGTCGACATAAGATAAAACACCTCAACATAATTAAATAAAATGCACGACTGGATCGCACGAACTTGCTCATGCAGTGCAAAGCTATTTTATGTGTTAACTTAGCTTGAAAATTTTAGCTTTTGATCATCTGATATGTGTAGGTATTGGGAGATATGCACAAATAAGCAAAAATAAATATTTTTTTAAAACGGGAACACTTTTTTGATTATTTTTTTTGAAAAATAATTTTTTTTTTTCATATTGGGTCAATGATTTGTGTTTTTCCAAAATTTTATTTTTAGATGTTGATAAATATTAGCCATCTTCAAAATGGCAAACCAATTTTTTTTTTATCGTTTGAAAATTTTTTAATATAAAAAAATATTTAAAAAAATAAAAAGGTTCGATTTGGTTGAAGTTTTGTTCTAGTTCTTATTCTGTGTGTATGTTTTTCGTTTTGTGCCTTATGTCATTGTTTCAACAAAGATTTTGTTGATAAGCTTGACTTGATTAATTCCAATTTTCATAATTCTTACTCTAGTTTGCCTTTCCGATGATCAACCAAATGTTCACGAAGATCTTTCAGAAGAATCAAAATATGTGTGTTTGATGAATCCGTTCAATTTCGTCTGTTCCATGAGAAAAACGCTTGCCCCGAACCGTTTCAGAATATTTTGATTTTGTGTTAATTTCTATTAAGCTTTTCTGTCCCTACTTTTGTGGTAGATCAAGTTTGTGAAAAGTGTTGAACCCCAGCATATTTTTGGGCTTAGCATAAAAATAATAAGATGCAGTAGAGATTTTTATTGAAAATAAAAAAAAAATGTTCGAGAATCTGGAAAAAGTTGGAAAAAATTAATTGATCAATGAATTAATTCGAATGATAAATCATTTTGGTTTATTATTAAGTTTTCCCAAAAAACCTAAAAAATTTAATCTTATGTCCCTTTTTTCACTCATGCACTTCCACTTCATCTTAAATCGACATAAGAACTAAAAATGGATTTTTAAATCACGGAGCAAAACATCTTATCTCAACTTAAGATTTT
Source organism: Meliscaeva auricollis (assembly GCA_948107695.1). Taxonomy (NCBI): domain Eukaryota; kingdom Metazoa; phylum Arthropoda; class Insecta; order Diptera; family Syrphidae; genus Meliscaeva; species Meliscaeva auricollis. Next base: position 45,370,125 of record OX403617.1, on the reverse strand, counting down.
GGAAATCAATGTGCAATACAAATAAAAAAAAAGCAAACTATCTTAAGTCAGTCTTTTTTCTAAAAACTCACGAACTATTAATAATATCTTTTCGAATAAAAATAAAAAAAGTTCATAAAATTTTTCTTTTAAAGTTTGTTATAAAAAGCCCATGCTTGAGAAGCAGCTTTGAAGTGATTTTTTGCTCTCCTGAAAAATCATGAAAATGAATTTAAAATACTTTACCTTTTCAGTCGAGAACTATTTACAATCGGCACTTTTTGCAAAAAGTGAAAAAGAATACACATCACCCATACACTAGCGACATCTGTTGCTGCACTCGAATTTTGAGTGCTGGATCGGCTAGTATCTATACATAGTAATGGAAACATTTTTGTATTCATTTATCTGCAGGCTTACTTTTTGTAATAAGTGTAGGCGTGGAAAACTCTATCATGGAGAAACAAAATAAAATGTTTATGCAGAAAGTACGTATACGCCGTAGTGTACACATTTTCCTTACACCGTTTGTACAAACTCGAACAAGTCTCATATCAATTTTTTAAATTTTTTAGTAATTCTATTTTTTTTTACTAAATCACAAAATATTTAGAACTCAAGTCACTTTTTAGGTGGCCGATTCTGGGTCTCTGAAAAACTGAATTGAATAAATAGTTTTCATATTCGCTGGCAAGGCAAGCATTCATTTTGGATCATGTATACATTTTTTGTTTTTCTTTCTAAATTTAGTTCAGATATAAGATTTTGCTTTCACCATTTGATATTGACATTGACGCAAACAAAATTTATCATTATAAAAGAAATCAGACGTTTTTTCACTGACTCAGGCTTTGACAGGCGATTAGAACAAGTAGGATTTGTTTGATTATGTAATAGTCGACCGCCGGAGTACTAACCTCATAGGGTTAGAGATTTTAATTTTTGTCAAATGAAAGATAAGTTAGTACTTAATATAAAAACATAGGATTTCCATTTTTAAAATGGGTACATCAACGTGGCAACCCTGTTTGAACGAAAAAGGAGCTATACATCAGTTTATTTAAACAAAATAGTATACATTTTGGTTGAGTTTATGGCTTAAATATACATCAAGTTTTAGTCTGACTTTTCGTGTATCTTAAGATTATCAGGTGACAACTATAAAATGGGTATTAGTATGCGGCAACCCTATTTGAATGCAAAACAACACTAAAAATACTAGTTTTTCAGTAAAAATGTACTAATGCTCAATGTAAAGGGTCTTTGACAATTGTGCCAGTAATGAGGAGAGACCGTTCTAGTATTGAAAAGAGAAATTATCTTGCTATCACAATTTTTCGATAGTGGACGTCCCCATGCTAAACGTCCTCGATACACATATCCGTCATTAGAAGAAAAAGTTATATGTCATGAAAAGTGCATTTCAACTAGCTTTTCCGTCAGAAAATTTTATGTTCCCTCCATTCCTGCTAAATATGTATTCACGCACACAAGAAATGGTTGAGAGAGTCAGTCATTAGACCTTGGTTCTTCAGGAGTTAGTCGTGCTACAAAATTTTATCTATTTTCCAGGACCCAAGCTATGAAAATAAGTAAAAAACTAAAAGCTTTAAGTTTAAAGGTCAACTTTGGTTTTTTTTTCTAACTATTTGAAAATTTATGCAAGAAGGTAAAAAGATTAGGCAGCTTCCGTTGATCAGATTCCTGAAAAAAATTCAACATTCTCTCACAAACAACTTGTTCAAATAGTTTTGCAAGGCATTATCTTAGAACAGGTTCTCTAAACTCCGAATTGAATTTGTTTTTAAATGTTTTAAAAATACTTTATTCTTTATGGATAGAAAATTGCCGCTCTGTTAATAAGCCAACAATTTGGTGGACATATAAGTAACTGATCAAGAATTATTTAAAATTTAAGTGGCGTTTTTGTATATCTCCTGCGGGCCCAGTTTGGACAACAGTTTTTCAAAAAAAAAAAAAAATTGAACATAAAACCGACTTGGCATCCACTTAAAAGGAATCTGATTATCGGGTGTGGCAGCCAATGAAACAGCTATAATTCCAGCCTATGAATTTGATGGTTACACGCACAAATTGTTTTTATTTCATTCAAAAACCTTTCATGTTAAATTGATGGAATAATGCAGCCTGTAACTGCAAGAATAATAATTTACACAAGAATCCCATTTAAATGGAAATTAAATATAATGGTTTTCAATATATCTCTGTCTATCAATCCTATTGATTTTTTTTTTATTTGTAAAAGTGCTTTTGGCAATAATTAAAAAAATTTAAATTAATTTGTTTGCTGGTTTACCAAATGACTATAGCTGCCAACCAAAGTAAAAACCTCTAGCTACTCCAATGCACATGAACATTTTCAGAATTGGTTTTAAAGCTTCATATATTTTACCACATTTTTTGAATGTTTGAGGTTATGCACACTTATAAAACTTTGGTAGTTCTCTTTGACAACTGTACAAAACAGAGACATGTTATGTAAAGGAAACATGCATTTCATAGTGGGTTCCTATAAAACTTCACAGCAGGATGGATTTTATTCAACTTTCCTTTTGACTTTTGTTTTTTTGAAATGAAGACATTTTGATGAATATAAATGACATTGTAAGAAATAATACAATTACAGGACAGCATATGTACAATGTACATACAAGCACATGTAATCCATCAGTCCACTACAATCTGGGGTATTTTTTATTATTTTGCAAATGTTCACTCCACATCCACATCCCTTTCATCAATAAATTGACCATATTATGGTAATCCCTTAAAATTCCATGGAACCTTAACCTTAAATATACGCTAAATTTATATTTGTTTAGCAACAGTAATTAGTTTGATGTCATAAAAGTTATGTTTATCATCTTGTTCTCAGAACAGGATATGTCATCCATGTTGAATGGGAACACAAAACAAAAATGATACAACTCAGCTCGATGTATAACTTGAAATTTTTAATGATAAATCATGTTAAGATGGATGACAAACATGTCCCTGATAATAAAAACATCGCAAAACCATATACATATAAGTAGAGGTGCCTACGCCTACGAGCGCCGCGTCGTCGACGCTTCAACTTCTTCAAGGATTTTTGCAGAGAGCCTCCTACGTCCTTATTTTGACTTTCAAATTCAGGCACAATGAAGGGGTTCTTTTATTTTCGTACAAGAAGTAACACAGTGTGACATATTTAATGCCTTATCCTGTTTTCGACATTCATTGTTTTACTCTAAGTGAGTTTTTCAATTTAATATGTCAACGGTATGTCCTCACAGAGGGTGTATTTTTTTAAGTTGAATTGGATCACTTAGTATTTTTTTTTGTTGACTACGTATAATAAATTAATATTTAAGTTGACATTATTTGCAATGAATTGAATAATAAATGAAGCTCTCTTGAAAACCTACAACACACTTCCGATTGGATTATTTCAAACAGTATCCAACTCTCTGCTTGATAAATAATAATAATAATTGTTGAGTTTCGGATGGAATTTAACTTATAAAATATTTTCACCGAAAAAGATATTAATGCTAGAGGGTTGGCGAAGTGGATTTGTATTCACATTTTATTGCTGGCTCCTCAGTCAATAACTTTCAATTAGCCCTTGATTTCAGAAGTGGAATTCACTGTTGCAAACTCGAGATTAACATTAATTATGCTGGAATATATTTCCATCCAGAACATTGAGTGTGATGGATATGTTTTTGGATTTATTATAAAACATGCGTGATGAAGTGGACGAAATATAAATGGAATCTAATTACTACCTACTGCAAATGATGGAATGAATGTTTTGTTCTCGAGAAATGTTCTTGAGGACACACTTTATTATTATGAGTGTGTTCTGGAGCTTGAGTTTGTATTATTGTTTAAAGGCTTGCCCAAACCAAAGTGCGACAGTGCGTCACGACATGTGCGACACGATTTTTATATGAAAAACGTTTTGCGCTTAATCGCATTTGGTATGGGTACTCTCATATGACTCTGTGTCAGTAAATTTTGGCGTTGTCGTGTCGCACTGTCACACTTTGGTTTGGGCAAGCCTTAATTTATAGAATGGAGAGGAGATAAGGATTATTCTAGACTTTAATATTTTTTTTTTTCAATTTTTAATGCAAAAAATGTGAATTCTACGTTTTTATGTTTTATTTATCCTGATGGGTAAAAATGCATTACTGTGTAAATTTAAAATTTTGGGAAGACAAAAGTTTTCGACATCGATGGCGAGTTTTCATTCATTAACGACATGATGACACCCATAAAATAATTACCAACTAGGTGTGCTTTGTTTTATTCGATTAGAATCAACAATGGAGCCAGGCTTGTAGCCAGGGTATCATTTTGGGAGGGGCTTGCTTCAAAATTTTTTGAGTTATTCTTTTAACAAATGATATAAATGAAATTTGCAGACATTTAATTGCTAATCTTTGGTCATCTGCCACCACCGTAAAACTGGACCGGTTTTCAAAAAAAAAGTAACGCAATCGCTTCGTTTTGATAAAATTTCAGGATACGTCGTTATTATATTATATTATATTTTTTAAAAGAGTCAGAATCGTTCTAAAAAAGTGTCGTTTCAATTTTTTGGACTTCTGCAACCGCCTTAAAACTGAACCGATTTTCGATAAAAAGTACCATAAACTCGGTACGCCATTTTTCCTTTTTTAATTTTTTGTTCGCCGTCATATCGAAGTTATGGTCAAAAGAGTCAGAAGTCAATAGTACCACGCCGTTGACTGAACCGATTTGTAAAAAAAGTAGGGCAATAACTTTGTCGCAATAAATTTTCGGAACGCCACTCAGAGAAAAAAACGCAACATAAAAAGTAAAGGGCTGTTACTAAATTCAAACATGTTTCGTAAATGATATTTTCATGAAGGTATAACTTGGTTAAAATATTAGTTTTTTTTTCGAACAGAAAGTATAGCACAATAGTAAAGAGTATCGACTGATAATAATTTAAGCAGTTGTGTGAAATTAGCACCGCCATAGCAAAAATTCGAAAATCTAAGTATGCAGGAATTTGTTGCTAATTTTTTGGCGCATTCCCGAATTTGTTGTTTCTACCCTTAAGAACTTAAACCATGGCGGTTCTAACTTCACGTGAAGTCAGCACCGCCATCATACAAAACTCAAAATTTTAAAAATATAAGTATGCAGGAATTTGTTGCTAATTTGTAACCCCAATCTTGAATTTGTTGTTCCCCGTTTTGACCTTGAAATGCACTTTAACAGTTTCATAAGAATATCTTTATCTCTCAAAAATGTTCATGTAGTGAAAACATTAACACCAATTCCAGGGCTACTCCTCACCTTTTTAAATAAAGTGCATTTAAAATTTTTAGCCCAACTCCTTCATGGCCAAAACGCATTGTGGACCCTGTGGAACGTATTCCACTCAGCTATCTCTAAGGGCACTTATAACAACTACCTATACTTAAAACTCGAAATTTCAAAAATCTAAGCATGCAGGAATGTTACTAATTTGTTGCTCGTGAATAACACCATTCCTACCCTTACCCTTGAAACCCAAGGCGGTGCTAACTTCACGTGAAGTTATATGTCATATAATATGTAACATGTCACCCCAGTCTCGAATTTCTTGCTTTACGATTTGACCTTGAAAGGTTTTTGGAAAAAAAAGTAACTGAGCCCTTAGATTGAATTTGTTGCTCTTCGAATGTTGTTTGGGTATAGGCCCTTATGAAAATTGCAATTTTTGAACATCGATGGTGCGCCACTCGATCAGCCATTTTGAATGAAAGATGCAAAAAAGTGCATTTCACCTGATAACTCATTTGTTATTCATTTTATGTAAAATATGCCAAGGCAAGACTTGTAGATCATAAAATTACATAACTTTTTTGCATACAAACTTTTTATGTAATGTATTTTTATTATTCTACGTCATTTTATCCCTCAGTGCAGTTTTTAGTTGTATTTTATTTACCACTATAACGAATTTATGGCCAAATGATTTATTTTTTTGTTTTCTTAATCTATTTATTTAGACAAATTTATTGCCGTCTAATTTCAGACTATAAAATGAACGACTGGATCGCATTAACTTGCTTTTGCAGCTCAAAGTAACATTATATTCATAGTAATTGAACTATTATGTTTTTGGTATTTTTCATATTGAAAAAAAAAAAAATTATCAATAGTATATATTTTTTTATTTACCTAATTTTTTTTCAAAACATTTTTTGAAAAATTAAAAAAACCATACTCTTAAAAACCATAAAAAAAACATTTTGCCAAATTTCAAACGAAATCGGTCGAGCCAGTAATGATATCGACGGAAATAACTAAAATTCAAGGAAAATTTCTCGAAAAACGTGTTCATCATATTTTCGTTATTCGAATTTTTTGAGAAAAACTAAAAACGCAGTTTTGTTACAATCATTTATTAGATAACATCCTAAAAGTTTAATCGAAATCGTTAGAGCCATTTTCGAGAAAAATCCAATAACTCAAAACCGTTATATGCGAGGTATTCGTTCTAATCGAGACATTCAAAAACAACCTTGGAAATTACAAAAAAGTAATCTGCACCAAATTTCATGCAAATCTTTCAAACCGTTTAGGCTGTTGCTCACTGAACAGATTGACGCACAGACGCACAGACGAACAGACGAACAGACAAACAGACGAACAGACTAATAGACGAACAGACGCACAGACCGACGGACGGCATGACGAAAACCACTTTTTTGGACTTCTCCATCGTCGTGATGTTGGTTTTGATAAAACCTCAAATTTTTTTTTTGACACGAAGCCAATACTTACTTGCTCTATAGAGCTTCAGTTTTACGGCCTATTTCATAGAATATGCACCATATTGCTTCTAATTTAAAGCTATTAACATGCGGTGACCCAATTCTATATTTGACTCCTCGGAACGTTAGGAAATCAGTTTGGACTTTTAAAATGGTTGGAGTCAATTGCAAAGTTAGCCATTATGAAATTTTATTGCGATGAAACTACTCAAATGCTATTTTATGTCCATATACTAGTACAAATATATGCGTTTAAAAAAAAAAAAAAAAAAATAAGAAAGTTAATCATTGAATTAAAATTAATGTCAACAGGAAAATCAACTCTTAAAACTTCTTTCTATCCTTTCGAAGTCAATGTTTGACGTCAAATCTTCTGAAGAAAAAAAACATCCCCAAAGAAGTAAATGCAATTGTAAAATACTTTTAAGTTGAATAAATTTTCTTACTTTGCATTTTTGCATTATCTTTTATTCTATTGTCCTCGTAGGTGTAAACGTAATAAACCCACAAGCAACCCACATTCAATGCAATTTGTGCCTGTCGTGACAAATGAATGTGTTATAGCAGCACAACATCATTTAAATTGAATTCAATTTGAATCATTTGTAAATTCTTTCTAATAATCTCAATTAACGTAGATGTGAAGTTCTGTGATCACAAGGTGGCATAATAGTAGAACAAAAGAAATGGAAAATTGGAACTTAATGAAAAAAGTTTTGCATAACTAAGTTTGTATATCGATTGTCTATTGGCAGCTTTAGCAGCGATTACTTGTTCCACTATCTTCGTTACAAGTGAAGATCATTAGTAACTTACTAAAAAATATATAACATTTATTCGCACTAAAAATAAATTGCTTTTGACTATTGAATCAGTTCCATATGTGTAAGAGTTGTAGCAATAAAAATATCAGGGAGAAAATTAAGAAAACCTGCTAAGAGAACATGATTTTATTTTAGATTTTTTTGTAAAAATATATTAGTATCCCCGCTGCTTATTCAATATTGTATACACCTGCAAAAAGCATTTACAAATAAGGCACTGTAGACTAGTTTGTAAGTAAAATAAAATAAGGGTCGGGTGCACCTATTTAATAATATTGTCAAAGGTTCTGTAAATGTTTAACAGCCATATTATTGACTATTTTCAAAACATTGTTCAATGAAAACATGCTTTAAAGAGGTTTTCCATAACTAAACCATCGTCTTGGAGAGTTTAGATATCGAAGACTCCGAATCTTAAACAATTTTTCGTTAATATTACCAATTCGTTGAGATATTCCAACTTTTTACCTCCTCAAAACTTGTTTTGAAATTTTTCAATAATATGGACGTAAGCCTTTTTAAATACAATTAATAATTTTTTTTTGTTTTTATGAAGAGTGTAAGAAGCAAATCATGAAAATCTATTTCTTAACTTGTTTTGAGCTTTATACCTATCCATGTCATTATTTTCACTTGCGATATATGTAGCTATAGCTAAAGGGCAAGTTTATGATTCGTTTAATATTCTCCTGAGAACGGCATACCAACTTTTATTTATTATTTTTGGCAGGAAGTGGAGATCTTCCAAAGACGCCTGGCAGTAATCGACTCCAAGTAATGTGGTACTCTTAACCATCTCAAAATTTGGACCAATCTATGAAAGATCGACAACTTCTTTAACCATTTCTATTTGTAGGTTACGATGCAAATCGCTATTTCTTATATACCATGGTGCATTTACTTTTCCACGAAGGACTTTCTTTTGGAATTTTTGTATGATTTCGGTATTTGTTTTCTTTGTACAGCCCCATAATTGGATTCCGTAGGTCCATACAGGCTTTAGTATCCACTGGAATATCCCTTGTATGTAGCAAATACAGGGTAGGTCTTAGGACACTTCCTTGTGGAACACCAGCTTCTTAGTTCTGAATATTCTTGATCATACCGTACTCTAAGGACCGGTCTGAGATATACAATTTTAGTATTTCATATTACTGCCTGTAATCCCTTTGCAGTTTGTACCCTAGGCTCTCATGCCATACCTTATCAAATGCTTGAGCAACATCTAAGAATTAAAATAACTGCGGTCTTTTCAGGCGTTAGGCTGAATCATTTTTGAATTCGTAGATTAGTTTTTTAAGTTCGAAACTAAGACGGTTAAACGCCGTTTTATTTTCTGTAAATCTAGTATTCTGCCAATTTCTACTAGCTCTTCTTTTCTCTAATATCAACTCTCTTATTTCGACAGGATATTTTATTTCAGTTGCCTTCTGTTCGAATAAGTTGGTGTATTTTCTTCTGCAGCTTTTGTTGAATTCATTGCCAATGAATTGTTCCACTTCATGGTCAATTTGCTATGTTGTTTCCATATGAGATTTGAGATTTATAAAACGTTCAAGTTTTTCTCTGTATTCGCTCCAGTTCGTGTTCTTATTTACAAGCCATGGATTTCTCTTTCTATTATCTCTGAGCGATATCATAATCAACAAGTTTTGCCTAAAATACTTTTCAATAGCCTTCTACCGTTAAAAACGAAAACCTAATATTTTTCATATTTGATCCTGAATAATTCTTGACGCGCACACGATTGTCAATGGACTTCCTGGTTGTACTTCTTCGACTAAAAAGAAGATTATTTCATTTCAGAAATTCCCTTAGAATTGTTTGCAGTGAATGTAGGTACATATTGGCTTTTTTAAGGACATGAAACAAAAAATATAAAACTGATTATGAGTCTACAAATTTTTGTTTTTGTTTTAAGTAGTAATAAAGTTATATCGCGAATTATCATTTAAAGATATTTTTTTTAAATATTTCTTTTTAACCCGCTACGCAACATCATATTAAGTAACATTCATTGAATAGAACTCATCGCAGTATTCAAGTTTCGATTCTTTTGCTTAGATCGGTGATTATGAACTCTAGATAACGACCCGAATAGTAAAGATGACTTAAGAAAAACGGCAACAAAATTTAAAAAAATAATATCTCTAGTTCTACAGAAAAAATTGTAGGGCACTGATTGTGATTGTCCCATCGTTTGTACATTTGTCATAATTATTATTTATGGTATTAATTTTTTTCTTTTTTTCAATTTTAATTATTTTGTTTAATTTGTTTTTATACATTCCCACAAAAAAGGAGGCACTTAGCTGCCCATTGAATGAGTTACAAAAAAAAAACACTTTTCTGTGTTATTTTTGTTAACTATTTTTTTAAAGCAATGTAAATATTTCATAAGTTTATTTAAAAATTGGTTTCTGCTTTACAAAATAAAGAGCTATTGCTTTTTAAATATTTTTTTTTAATAAAATTGGTGGAAAATAGGCCCCCCTCTCCCATACAATTATTGCTTTTATGTTGATCCAAAACGAACGCAAATTTTCCTATGTACCCTATAATTTTAATGGTTGATATGTTTAATTAAAACTTTGCACCTTTTAATCATGTTGCAGTTTTTTTTTATTTTTGAATTTTGTGTTTAAAAATCGCTCTAGGTTTTTTTGTAACATTTTACTTTACCTTACAAAAATCTAATAAAAACTTTTTGAATCTATTCCAACTTCGCAACAAGTATTGTTCCATTGTTCAGCTGTTCACCATGTATGTTCAAAATATTTTTACGTGTTTGTTGTTTTTATTTTTTTGGTTTTTGAAAATGTTGACACTTCCACGCCTAATAACTGTCATTTCTCATGCTGATGTTACATCATTTCTATTTACTCCAAGCCCTGAGTAATTGACCTGAAAAGTGAAATGACAGTTGTTGTCTTTGCAAATGACATGTTTAAAAGGAAAATAATTTTTAACTTTTCTTTTTTTGCACCAAAAGTTTTACACTGGTGGGATTTGATATACGGGTTTAATACAACACATTTGACACATTTCTAATAGAATATCTTTTTATGGTGAATGCTCAAACTTGTGTAATATAAACATACCTTTATGTACATAAGACCCCTTTGGGTGAGGTTCATTTCGTGCCTTGGGCTGCTGTCACGTTATTTCATTTGAAATAAATTTTTCATTTTTGAGTTTGTGAGGGGCCAGACTGAAAATGATGATATGACACCCTAAAGAGGCTTTGGCCACATATTTCAATTTGAATAATCTTTTAAAGTGTATATCTAGGCAAAAACAGGTTGAAGAGAATTTAGGTATACATAGGTAAATGTATGTACATGTATGTATTTAATTTTGAAACATTTATGTAAAGGTAGTATAGGGTAACTTTTGTAATCAGGGAATGGGAACAACAGATGTTTGACTCTGAAAAGTTAAGACAAACAACTTTTTTCAATTCTTATGGGTGAAATACATACCTAATGATTGCGTCTCATTAAGGACAGATTGTGTTGTGTTTTTTTCTTTAGGTGAATCCGTTTTTTTTTACGTCGATGACCTTTGACTATCAATTCGTATATCGTCCTCTACAAAATAAGGTCCTCAAAATACTTCGATCCACCGATTTATTTATGTAATACTTATAAACCTACTTCCATTTTATACAATTTCTGTATCCCAACACAAAATTTCCGAGAAAGTAAGGGGCGCTTTTTGTTTTGTTTGCAAGCACTGCAAAGTTTTAAATTAACTGGCGCCCGGCGCGCGGCGGTAAACATTAGTGCCTTTTTATTAGGTTTAGCGAAAAAATTAATTTCGGTGGCCACCTCTTGATGAAAATTGATGAAATTTGGCACACTAAGAGATTAATATTTTTATGGAGAATACAAAAAGTCTGTTAACTTTTTAATTTACTAAATGGCGCCCAAAACAAGCAATGAAAACGATAAACTGAAAACAAATCATTCTCCAAGTTATAATATTTTGGCTAAATTTACGACTGCAACGTAATTATGCATATTTCAGTTATAAAAATTACAAAAAACTAACGAGTTCACAAAAACAAGACCATTTTAACCTGCAACATACACATACTTTAGGGGGTACCCTAATGCTATTTTATTTTCAAGGTCTTACTAATTGATACTCATTAAAAAAATGCTAATTTTGTAGTTATAGTTTTGCCAACTAGCTTTAATTGCAACGACTCAAAACAGAGAAAAAAATATAAAAGAACAATGTTCAATAAGACTTTGAATAAATGTATCTGTTTTTTGACTCTGAAATTTGAATCTCAAGTCAGGCGTCACGTTTCCGAGATAATTTTACATAAAGATATCACCTTACCTCAAAAACTTCCCTTATATTTTAGGGACACAGAAAAATTATTTTGAGTTTTAATGAATATTATTGTTTTATATTACTTCGCTTTTTTAAGTCGTTGCCATCTGTTTAGCTGTCAGTCTTTGTGGAAAGTACCGGTACCGGGTACTACAGACTTTTCTATTCTTGAATGTTTCAATGCCGAATGATATTGTGGAGGTATCCAATAAACGGAGTATACTTACTTAGTTCTTAAAAGTTTTGATGAAAAACAGTATACATTTTTTACTTGAAAAAAATCGTAAGAAATTACAGTTTTTTTTAAGATAAAAATCTAGCAACGGTACAAACAAATTTGGCATTAGGTTCCAATGTAGTTTACATTTCATAAGAAAATTGTATCGCTTAGTAACTCTCTGCATTTCCATAAAACCTTTTGTATTTTATCTTTCACCTTCTCGACAACAGCTCAACATATGAATCGATTTCAAAGTCTTTTTTCAAACAGAAGCTTTGAACTAACCTCAATAATATTTTGCGTGAGCAAAACTGCACCATACGGCCAGACTACTGATTTTGGTCAATTTTGCCGTTTTACCTAATACCGAATTTCGAAGACTGAGAATTAGACGCTTTGAAGAATTTTTTGAGAAATAAAATTATATACCTAAGGATCATCAAAATAATAATAACGTTGCCTGGTTATGAGGAAATCAGTTCGTTTTATAAATTAGTATACACAAGAAAGAATCCAATTAAAAATTTGTATCACCCGTGTACCGAACGAATTTCAGCAAAATATTTTCAAAAGAAAATACCGAAATGAATCTTTAGTTTATGTTTAGTTTATTTATCATTCATGACTGTTTAATGAATACTAACAAAACTGATCTGGCCCGCCAGAACTCCATCTGATAGTATCTACCATAAGATAACGCACATCTGCTGCAGTTTGGAGACCCCAGACAAACACCCAAAAGCGCAGGCTAAAGGACCCTCAACGACTAGGTTACCATATACCCAAGGACACTGAAAAAAATCAGCAGCACTTATCCTACCAAAAAATGTTTTCATAACTGGTGCTGAAAAAATAGTCGTTCGAGCACAAAAACATGCTAAGCTGTGCGCAGAAACTTGGGCACAGATCAACGAAAGAAAAACAGTAAATGCTCGCATCGCAGCTATACTCTATCCAACAAAGATCGTCAGTACACATCTTAAGGAGAAACCTTTTTTCAAGTTTTTTACATGCGATAGACTTGTGTTATATGCTGCAACCAAACTGAGATGCCAACGTCTTATTTGCTCTGCTACTGATAATCTTTGTTTGACAGAGTACAATCAAACATCTACGCACTGGGCAAGCGTTACTACATCAACGCATTAGCTGAAGAAGCAAAAGAGGCTGTAAATCGGTGCAACAGTAAAACTGTTTATAGGATATCAAAGGAGCTCATAGGTGTACAAAGCTCAAAACAATATCCAGTAAAAGATCTATATGTGGATAAGAACCAGCTTAAATGGTGGAATGAATACTTCGCTTCGGTCTTCAACAGTGTGTTCACCAGAGATGCACACTCAATACCCAATGACTTGTTCGAAGCAACAAATACCCGGATACGCACCTTACCTCCCAGTAGATCATTGCCGCTATTGAACGACTGAAGAACAACTAGGCAATGACGAAATTTTAGCAGAGCTCTTACAAGCAGTACCAAAGACATCAAATGAACTACTCCATCCAGTGGTTTCCCGAGGAGATTAAAAAAGGAATGATCTTCAGCCCCCTACGAAACAAGATTTGATACAGTGTGAACATTGAAGATTCATTGAAGGTTCTGCTTGCGGTTATCAAGATAACAGCAGAGAAAATTTAATAAAAGAACAAAAGAACCCCTAGAAGACACACTGCGGATCAATATTAAAGAGTGAGTCGAATATCGATAGCCGCACTTTCACCAAACACTTTGCACTTTTTTACTCTGCAACTTTTCACTTTTACTTTGCAAATTTCGTTTCATCATACGCTAATTTGCAAAGAGGATATTTATAGATTTGAAAAGTTGAAGTTTTCCTTTTTGCAAAATACTTTTCACCAAACAAAAACTTGAGAAGTGAGAAGTGATTTCTGGAAAGTGAAAAGTTTTTTTTAGTTTGCAAAGTATTTGTACTTTTTGTTTCACCAAACAAATAAACTTTGCGAATTATATTTCTTTTCAATAATATGCAAGGAGAATTTTTTTTTTTTTTAATAAATAATAGTGGCGCAGAATAGTTCCGTTGGAAAGGTGCTGCTTTGTCGATCAGATCTAATCTAATCTGCATTTTTTTTAGAAATCCTGAGCTTGTTTTTTTTTTCGTGCAAAGCAACAAATTAAGATTTTAATTTAATTTAATAGCATTATATTCGAGACGTCAAAAAAGTTTCATCTTTTTGTTGTCTAGGAAAAAAATGAAACTGTCTTATAAAAATGAGAGGCTCTAATAAAACCAGTTATACTAAGACCTATGAATTATAAAAGTCCAAACATTTAACGTATTATTTTTTCAAAATTGTATGGTTCCCTACGTTAAAGGCTGTGCTTCGCCCAAAATTCCAATTAGCATTTAGATTTCTAAGTGAATATTTTCTCAATAATATAAAGTGTTAATTGTTGACAAAACGGTTCCCACCTGAGGAGGGTCTAAGCACTGAAGTGACTTTAACAGAACAAAAAACCATTAATTGTTGACATGACTTGAGTATAAACCATTAAATCACCACTAGATACTAAACTATCAATTTAAAAATAAAAATCGTTAATGCAGTTGCATTGCTAATGATGATGTTGACGTAGAAGACTACCTGACGGTTTTCTGTTCAGTCGTCATAATTTTTATAAAAAAGAAAGTTGGTGTCGATAGGATTTCAACCCCGAACTTTTATTGTGATAGTCGAATACTCTACGATTTTCAGAATTTTTTAATGGCCGCTCAAACATTGCTACTTTGCAAAACACGAATTCAATTGCAAAGTTAGTTCTATATTTTAAATTGGTGAAACGCTTGTACTTTTCACTTTTCAAAAGTAAAAGTCTTTTCACTTTGCAAATTTTGTAAAACATTTACCACTTTCACATTTTGCAGGAAATTATTTATTTCCTGCAAAGATGCAAAGTGAAAAGTGAAAAGTGTTTGGTTAAATAGGCCCCTGCTATTCATTGATTTTGAAAAAGGGTTCAATAGTGACAATAGGGAATTTAATTGGATTGCCTTATGTAGGAAAAGCATTTTAGATAATTTAATTGCTATTTTGCATAAAGGAAGGTTGTCAGACAAATTTGACGACCAATGTAGAGTCAGGCAGGGTTGCATACAATCGCCAATACTATTTCTGTTAGTAACAAGTGATGTGCTGCGAGTAGACCTGTTGAACGGAATTGGAAGCATTCAAATCACTCTGACATCCCAACTAAAACATCTGGACTACGCAGATGACGTATGTCACTCTCTTATAGGATCATCATCAAAAGACAAAAATTTTTGTGGGGGACCACTTTCAATATCTTGGAAGTTTTGTTCCTGCCAAAGATGCAACTTCGGACCAAGCTGAGTCTTTTCCGCTCAAATGTGGAATCCATGTTATATTATGGCTGTTGCACCTGGAAAATCTTATCTACCGTCACAAAAAAACCTAAAAATTTTCGTGAATTGATATCTGCAAAATATCTTTACTATCTTTTAACTTAAAAGGAGAATTGGTCAAGAATCTATAGAAAGAACTATTTATGATGCCGCAAGTGGCAGTGGATTAGTCACACGCTTCAAAAATGCAACGATTGCATTGGAAGCCACCTTATGCAGGTTCCACTATTATAAATAAGAGTTTAAAATAAAATACAAAGGCAAACAAAAATAATCCCAACGAGCAAAATAAAATCCCCATCAAACAGAACAAAATTCTAAGAAAATTAGTAATCTCATGAAGCCCATATGTCTTCTAAAAGAATGTGAACATTTCTACGAAATATCACGAAGCTTTTCAAAGCATATGACAGGCCATTATAAAATAACACGTATGAGAAAAAGAAAATTGAAATGCATCACATCATGCGGCATAGTGCCACTCAGTTTTTCAATTTTCTATCAGTACTTGGAATTTAAAATATTGATTGAAGGCAACAACTACGACTGCAACTGAAGCCCATTTTCCTTTTTCTATAAATTTTGTTTTTTGTATTACTAGAAAAAATTACTCCCGTTACAACTCAAAGCCTTTGGACATAAAAATTTACAGATATAAGACCTTCGTCAAACTGCTCCTTTTATTTATCAAACATTTTTTTTGTTCCATAAAAAGAATAAACACTAACAGAATCAAAAACCCCCTAAGTAATGCCCCTGAAATCAAAATTCTTCCAAAAAAAAGAACACAATATCGTTTTTGGTTAGCTTTTGCCACTTAAGTATTTGTCAACAACTTGTTAAAAATGGCGTAACTCACTTCCTGTTATGAAGTTGGAAAATCCCAAAAAAATATTTTTTATAGCAATAACTTAACCCAAACAAATAAACTCTAACTCAATTTTTGTTTTCATATTTTTTCACTGCTTTCGATAAAAGAAGAAGAAAAAAAAAAGGTCCTCGCTAGCCAAACGAAACCATTAAATTCAATTTCATTTCACGCGTCCTACCGCACCACAAAAGTATAGGTAGAACAGCGATGACAATAGCAACAAAAGTAATTGTTGGTTTTCCCAACACAAGAAGCCCTGGAAAATGGAAAGAGGTTCGTTTTTTTCCGGTTATTCATCAAATATCCTTGCTTGGGTGGGGATCCGCAGTGTGTCGCCCAAGTCTCGTCGTTGTCATATTTTTGCCTTGGGGGAATAACAAACAGATCATATTTCGAAAAGTATCCAAGTATCCATGCAGCTTTTCCAATTTCATTCTTCGCTGTTTACCACCAAAGCCATAGCAGTTGTATTGCCCTGAGGTTGTTCAGTTATGGGTGGGGATGAAGGTGCGGAGAAACAAAAGTATATGTAAGGCCGAGAAGAGCATCCTTGGAAGCAAATAAGCGAGGGCGAGAAAACTTTTCTTCTTTTATTTTTTTTTTTGTTCGTCGTACTACTTTGTGTGATAATGGTTTTTTTACTCGTCCTCTCTATGAATTGAGTGGTGAACTAATGTCTGACGATGGGTACGTACGGTTGTAAATATTATTTTACTTTATAGGAATGTGAGCATAGCCGGATCCCGGATCATTCAAATGGCATCAGAATAGGTTTTCAGATTTCTATTGATTGCGGTGGATGCCCGCTGAAAATCAAAACCATTCGATTTCTACTTGAACATCGAGGGCATAGCTACGTGTTTCTGGTGTCATGTTCAACTATCTGTAGATTTGGACTAGCTTATCCGAACAAGCCGTGTTTTATTAGGTTTTCGGGCAATAACACACTTGTTTAACTTTTGTTGTGGGTACTTTATGTTGCAGTCGAAAAAGGTTTCGAAAAAAATATTTAAACGCATGTAAAAGAGTTTTCATTGATGCATTTTTGTGAAAATAGTTGATTTTTGAATGGGAACATATTCAAGCTAATTTTGTCGTGGAGAATGCTTAAAAGTTATTTGAACACGGAACTCATTACACAAAAAAAAACAAAAACAAAACTCTTACATATAAAAACCAAATTAAAGAACAATTTTTTCTCCCAAGGCCGAAAATAAACTTGTTCCGCTCGGATTTTTGTATGTAGAGACATTCGAATACAGAATCAGGGTGTTGTATCATTTACGTAGCATAAAACTATAGAAGGGATTGAGTTTGGCTTCCATATTAAAAAATGAATGTGGAAAGTAAACAAAAACAACAGGCAGTAGCAGCAGAGGTGGAGACAACATTCCATCTGAATTATTAAATACTTGTGTCGCAAGCAAAATGAAGGACACAGAAATGTTGTTTTTCAACTTTTAAGTGGAAACGGTGGCTTCAGCACATCCACTCCACATACTCTACCCATACAAATTGGAATCTTTTGAGAAGATAGATGAGCATTCGAAGTTTTAAGTAAATATAAAAAGATTTTTATTTTAAAATGCTTTATAGAGAACAATTTTATAAAAAGATATGTGATTTATATTTGTACTGATATAATTCTGAGATACATAAATATTAACAATTTGTACTATTGCCTTCAGCTTCTTCAAGTTGCAGCACTTAACATAAAAAAGTTAAAATACTCTCGAAGCATTGATTTTTTTTTGGAAATTTTGATCAGTTTTTAATTTCGTCACATATGTGTAAAATAAAACTAAGTAGCTAGGCCGAAGTCAATGTCATTGGGAAACGCATTCTATATTTTTTGAATATAAATGTTAATAAATGCACGACTGATCTTATAGATAAATTTACTATATATGCTAAGCCTTTTAACTTAAAAAATTGTAAATGCAGTTTTAGAAAAAAATTTAAAAAGCATAAAATTCGATTTGCAAATGACTAAAACAGCTTCTTAAATAATTCTAACCTCAAAACGAAGTATGCAATTTGATTTGTTCTATAATGATACACTTTTAGAAAAAAAAATATTGAAAATCATTAGAGCCGTTTTTCAAAAAAAAAAAAAAAAATTGACCGTGGTTTTTTTTAATCAAAATCGTAGGAACCATTTTTTGAGAAATATGACTTTTTCTAAGACCGGTATATGACAGGTACCGTTAATTTTGGTCAAAAAAAAAAAAAATTAAAAAAACCTCTGGGGATAGTCTCCAAAAAACGCCACACACCAAGTTTGAAGTAAATCGACCCATCCGTTTAGGCTGTGGTCTCTGATACATACAGACAGACAGACAGAATTGTCGGACCCACTTTTTACTTGCGATATAGGTACTAAATGTATGTATATCAAGTTATGCATTCGTACAAAAAAAAAGTTGAGATAACATTTTTCCATGACATTACGATGGTAGAGAATGCTAAAAAAGTGGGTCCCGGAAGTCCGTCAGTCTGTCAGTCTGTCAGTCTGTCAGTCTGTCAGTCTGTCAGTCTGTCAGTCTGTCAGTCTGTCAGTCTGTCAGTCTGTCAGTCTGTCAGTCTGTCAGTCTGTCAGTCTGTCAGTCTGTCAGTCTGTCAGTCTGTCAGTCTGTCAGTCTGTCAGTCTGTCAGTCTGTCAGTCTGTCAGTCTGTCAGTCTGTCAGTCTGTCAGTCTGTCAGTCTGTCAGTCTGTCAGTCTGTCAGTCTGTCAGTCTGTCAGTCTGTCAGTCTGTCAGTCTGTCAGTCTGTCAGTCTGTCAGTCTGTCAGTCTGTCAGTCTGTCAGTCTGTCAGTCTGTCAGTCTGTCAGTCTGTCAGTCTGTCAGTCTGTCAGTCTGTCAGTCTGTCAGTCTGTCAGTCTGTCAGTCTGTCAGTCTGTCAGTCTGTCAGTCTGTCAGTCTGTCAGTCTGTCAGTCTGTCAGTCTGTCAGTCTGTCAGTCTGTCAGTCTGTCAGTCTGTCAGTCTGTCAGTCTGTCAGTCTGTCAGTCTGTCAGTCTGTCAGTCTGTCAGTCTGTCAGTCTGTCAGTCTGTCAGTCTGTCAGTCTGTCAGTCTGTCAGTCTGTCAGTCTGTCAGTCTGTCAGTCTGTCAGTCTGTCAGTCTGTCAGTCTGTCAGTCTGTCAGTCTGTCAGTCTGTCAGTCTGTCAGTCTGTCAGTCTGTCAGTCTGTCAGTCTGTCAGTCTGTCAGTCTGTCAGTCTGTCAGTCTGTCAGTCTGTCAGTCTGTCAGTCTGTCAGTCTGTCAGTCTGTCAGTCTGTCAGTCTGTCAGTCTGTCAGTCTGTCAGTCTGTCAGTCTGTCAGTCTGTCAGTCTGTCAGTCTGTCAGTCTGTCAGTCTGTCAGTCTGTCAGTCTGTCAGTCTGTCAGTCTGTCAGTCTGTCAGTCTGTCAGTCTGTCAGTCTGTCAGTCTGTCAGTCTGTCAGTCTGTCAGTCTGTCAGTCTGTCAGTCTGTCAGTCTGTCAGTCTGTCAGTCTGTCAGTCTGTCAGTCTGTCAGTCTGTCAGTCTGTCAGTCTGTCAGTCTGTCAGTCTGTCAGTCTGTCAGTCTGTCAGTCTGTCAGTCTGTCAGTCTGTCAGTCTGTCAGTCTGTCAGTCTGTCAGTCTGTCAGTCTGTCAGTCTGTCAGTCTGTCAGTCTGTCAGTCTGTCAGTCTGTCAGTCTGTCAGTCTGTCAGTCTGTCAGTCTGTCAGTCTGTCAGTCTGTCAGTCTGTCAGTCTGTCAGTCTGTCAGTCTGTCAGTCTGTCAGTCTGTCAGTCTGTCAGTCTGTCAGTCTGTCAGTCTGTCAGTCTGTCAGTCTGTCAGTCTGTCAGTCTGTCAGTCTGTCAGTCTGTCAGTCTGTCAGTCTGTCAGTCTGTCAGTCTGTCAGTCTGTCAGTCTGTCAGTCTGTCAGTCTGTCAGTCTGTCAGTCTGTCAGTCTGTCAGTCTGTCAGTCTGTCAGTCTGTCAGTCTGTCAGTCTGTCAGTCTGTCAGTCTGTCAGTCTGTCAGTCTGTCAGTCTGTCAGTCTGTCAGTCTGTCAGTCTGTCAGTCTGTCAGTCTGTCAGTCTGTCAGTCTGTCAGTCTGTCAGTCTGTCAGTCTGTCAGTCTGTCAGTCTGTCAGTCTGTCAGTCTGTCAGTCTGTCAGTCTGTCAGTCTGTCAGTCTGTCAGTCTGTCAGTCTGTCAGTCTGTCAGACTGCAGTCAATTCAGTCGTAGTTAATTGACTTTAATTTGAATTGCAAGTAAGTACTGCTACTTAGTACTTTGATTGTAAAATAAGCAGTTGGTAGTCAGTACTAAAATACTGACTGTTCAATTGATGAAAGCAGTTACATAATTGACTAAAATTAAGTAACTGCAGTACTTTCTGACTGGTTTTAGTCTTCTAGTCAGTAGAAAGTTTTTGCACTGTTCTTTTTTTTGTATTCTTTTAAATTAAAGTTACTTGGAGGGCTCTACATTTCTACAAGAAAGTGTCATGAAAGTGTGGTACGCCTGACTAAAATTTAAAACACAACAGTAAAAAACTTTTTACGGACTAGAAGACTAAAACCAGTTAAAAAAACTGAAGTTAATTAACTTTTAGTCAACTAACTGCTTTAAATAACTATTCAGTCAGTATCTTAAAACTGACTGCTGACTGTAGTTTTACAGTAAAAGTACTTTGGTAAGTTAAAAGACTTAAGAAATTTAGTTTTTTTTATTTAATTAAAGAAAAGACTGCAGTTTTTACAGCTCTGTCTCTTTGTAATTTTGTATTCATTTTCTATTACAGGATATCCTTTATATGGACAGCTGAGGATTAAGCACTCCTGGACTCTTTAAAATTATTAAAGTAAGTGATGTTTATAGATTGAACTTAACATATTTAATTCGATTTATATCTCCGAACTCTTATTTCAATTTGAAATAAGTTATCGGCAAGGTAAAACAGGATTCAAAAGCATTACTGAAAAAATTAAGCTGTTTTTATAATATTTTTAGAATATTCCAGCATTTCCTTAGTAAATTTTGTTTACTAAAATCGTTTCGGGGGATGGGGCTTCAGCCCCTCAAGATGACATTCTTCGTTTTGTTTCGTGTTTTAAAAAATGTGAATAATATGGGCGTAAGTCTCCTAAATATTGATTTTAATTTTTGATAATTTCTTAAGCTAAACATTTTCAAAATTGCAAATCAAAAGTGCTCATTATTTCAGAAACTCTAGCTATAAGAACATTTACGTGCGATCATCTTAATTTTCAGAATTATTTTTTTTTTTTTAAATTATGTATATTCTTGTTCCATTCCAACTCACAAATCAGGTTGAAAAAAGGTCGATTTTAAGAATTTCATTCAAAAAAATATACTCCATTTGGCTGGGGCTATATTTCTTTTCACAAAATGTTTGAGCAAGAAAGCCTAAAAGGCTTTTCATGCAACTAACTACACAAATACGTCAACCTAAGTTATGTACAATATGTGCTTGGCATTTCACAACATGCCTTGCCTATACAATATTGTTAGACGGATTTTTTTTCTGTTTTTCTTAGAAATTGTTTAATGTAACCTCAGTAATGTTACATTCAAAAGGGCATGTTTTCTGGAACAAGCCGTTTTTATAGTTGTGAATTGTGATGGATTTCTTCAAAATTACTTTTTCGTTTCATTGTTTGCTGAAACATTATACGTGACACATCCTACATCATTTCGTTTTTCATGTATCAAAATAGAGAATGAGTTTTTTAGGTATACTCACTTCAAAGTCGAGTGCAATTAGGTTTCGACACCGACAAATTTTGATCAAGGTGAATGTTTAAAACAATGCCTCTACTATTAGGTAGATTGTTACAAATGTTTTGTAGTAATATAGTACGAGTAAAATAGTACACAAAATCAATGTTAAAAAAAAGTAATTGGTAACAATTTTTTTTATTAAATACCTATTTTACCCGTACTAATAAGGTTGTATTTAGGAATTTAATTATTATTGTCGATAGTTTATTAATGTTTCTTATGAAGATGTTTCCATTTTTGAGTCTCTAATGAGACAGAAATCAATAAAACTTTATTACTGATTGTATGTATTGAAATTATTAATTAAAAATGCATTGCATTCGCAAATGCATAATGCAAATGAAAATGAAAAATCAATTCAAATAAGAAAACAAAAGAAACAGAAACAAACAACATACTTACACTCTTGGGTTATGATGTCATTTCGGTGCATCCATAAATAATATCAAATCCAACATTGTGGGATGAAGACCGAAGAGATATGAACCTTTCTTGTCTATCAAAAAAGAACAAAACGAATGCCATATAGCCAGCTAGTTGACAATACTCATTCTCTTAGCTATACCTTCAACATTAAAACCTACTTAAGAAACAAAGGAAGTATATGTACGGTTGGTGATAAACACAATAAGAGCACACTATAAGGTTGCTTATGATCATAGCTTTCATAACCTTGTAGCTTTTATATTCCCATTGCCAGCCACCCTTGTTTCCTTAGGTATATCCTTCTGTGTACTGTATTCAAGAGCACAATACATTATATATTTATATACATGTATAAGCAACATGACTACATAAAAGGTCACTGCAATTAAAGAGTGTGTGCTCAAGGAGTGCAACTAAAAGTGTACCTTTCTTCATGATGATGATGATGATGATGATGATGATGATGATGATGATGAAACATGGACTCTATATTATTGTACTGGGACATTCCTTACCTAGTACTATAAGACCTACCTTTTATATCTACATATAAATGTTTACCAACGTAGAAACATGAATATGTGCATTTTATTTGTGAATTGTGACTGAGGTGACGAGTATGTGAGAAGAAGAAACACCATCAAGTACGTGCCTGGATGCCAGAGTATGTTTATTTTTGTTATGTTCGTTGAATGAAATGATTTCATTCTTTTCCATTGAATTGTGCTTGAATTAAAGTTTTATTATGACACAAAAAAAATGTGTATAGTTCTGCATTCGCTATCAATTTACGGCTACTTTATTTCTTTGAAATTTATTATTAGTTACGCTACTTGATGGAAGAAAGGTTTTCAAGTGGGACTCTGTTGTAGAGTTTTACAATGAATATTTATTACCAAATTAAGAGACTGTTTATAGTGTTACACCAAATTTTAGCAATAGGATAGTAAGATGAGATAAATTCTCTTTAAATTTTTCAACACAATTTAATGACAGTGAATTTCTTCTTTAAAAATCCTTCTAACCCGAATTTCTAGATTATTCTTATTCCTTTCCAATACTATTGATTTTGATAACCAAGTCAAAAACCTAACAATTGATCTTAACAATACAATAAGCATTGCTGTTCTCTTCTACAAATAAGCGAAAATAAAAATACCTGATTTTGGTGGAATTCAGAAGTAGAACGGCTAAGGAAAAACTGTAGAAAACTTTTAAAACAAGCTTAATATACAAACGAATCTTCTTCAATGAAAAATTATTAGAAACAATTAAGGAAAATAAAATTAATACAGTAAATTAAAATCAAATGCTTTCATAATTCATGTTTTTGGGGTTGCTAAATCCGAATATGAGGTTTGGCAACAAAATTTCGTGACCAATATAGTCAAAAATGCAAAAAACTGCAAAATTTTTAAACGCTTTTGCAGTTTTTGGAAAATTTGACTATGAAGGATAAAATTTTGGTTATAATTATTTGCCCAAGAGTTCAAGAAAACTTAATTTGCTCAAAATGGTCTACGTAGCCATAATAGTTTCCAAACTGCACCTCATCAATTTTTGAGACCTAAAAAATCTTTAGTAGGATGTAATAATTTAGTTCATTTCAGTTTTATTTTGACCTAAGAAGATTTTTTTCAATCTGAAATTTACCTTGAATGTGATATCTGATAAAAACGAACAAACATCTCCAATGTGTGGCCCATCATCTTAAAAAAACCACTGCCATATTGGCTTTTCTTGCTTTTTCTTGGTAACTTACCTTTGATTTTTACATTTCTTCAGAAAAATCGTCACATTAAAATAAAATTCCAAGCAAAAAGTCACTTTACTATAGTTTATAAAGTTTTGATTAAGAAAAAAATAAAGTGAAAATGTCGCAGTCAAAAATAAAATAAGGCGTCAATCAGGAAGACCAGTTTCCAATTCGTACGAGGATTTAGGACCTCGTATTCAGAAACAGAGTGTCCTTTTTTTAAATGGTCATTAATCCACAGACTCATATAATTTTCAAAATCTGTTAATGGTCAAATAGGTCAATTGGTTTTATAATTAAGTCAGCAATACATTTTTCTTTTATTTATATTAAAGCTTAAACTAAGTTGTCACTGTGGGGTATACGAAACATTTGTTTTCTATCTCCAATTTAAAATATTTGTTGACACCGACACAAATGTAAGAACTATTAAGATCGACAGGAGAAATGATCCACATGCACCTCCCTCTAAGAAAAGACTGACCTAGATTAGGCATGTTTTAACTTGGCAGATAATTAATGATTTTGACTTTGAGATTTTAGTTTTGAGCAAACCGATTTTTATTGAAAAAAAGACAAATAAAATTTATTATTATTATTTTATTCATTCGAAAACGAAAATATATTTATTCACAAGGAAACGAACAGTCCATATTTGGTGGAAAATATGAGCTCTCGGATTTGGCTCAAACCACTTAATTTTACAAAAAAAAAAAAATATCCATCGAAATTACTTTAAAGCTCTGAAATTTATTTTACTTTAAGCTTTTATTTAACTCACTCAACTGAAAGGATAACTTCCAAAGAGATGCAAGAAAATAATTGAAGAGCCAAAAATGAATTTAAGGGCTTCTAAGAAACGAATCGCCTCGGAAAAGAATGAAAATGGTAATGGTCAACAATCTGATAAAAAAAGTCATCTATGGAAATAGAGTGTACTTTTTTGAAATAATCATTTATCCTCACCCCTTTGAGAAATTGGCTCCCTTTTTAAAATTTAAAAAAAAGCTTTATGGAACATTAAAAATAGAAGACATAAATTTATATTTCAAGAACTATGATGGATTTAACTAAAATACCTATGTATTTGGGCTACATTTATTCCTTATAATATTTCTTTTGTTATTTTTTTTCTTTCATGCTGGATTCTTTCAGCTATATTATGTTACATAAGTTAAGCGGAAAATGAGACGTAATTCATTACAATTAGTTACGCGTAACTATATTAAATCAGAATCAGTAAACATTGTTTTGGAATTTTATTAAGAAACTTTAAATAAATAAATTCTCAAAAACGGTTCGATATTTTTTTTTTTTTCCTTAAGAAGTTTTTAAATTCTTTTAAAAAATTATTTTATAAATAATTTGTTTTTAACAAATAATTTTCCCCGTAAAATTAATTTTAATAAATAATATCCAGTTTTATAATCACTACTAAATGGAGAACACTCCCATAAAATTATGCTGAATTATGACTTTAGCATAAATTTTATTCAATTAAAAACTATTATTTGTCTATTCAAAATAAAAATATTTTAAAATTAAAAAAAAAAACATATTTTTAAAATTTAATTTCATTTTTAGTGTTCTGTTTTGAGCTGGAGTTTAAAAAAAAAATATTTTAGTAGGTATGTAATTTAAAAACCGGATTGTAGTTCTTATTTTTATAAACTTTAAAAGCTCAATCATTTTAATCAGCTTAAAGAAAAATAGAAAGTATGTTGGTAGGTTCAGGCCAGTCGTGCATCTTGTTTGTAACTGGACGACACATCAGCTAACTGACATCTACTTTTTCTCATGATAAATTAAACCTGAAACTAATATATAGTTTTTGTTGTGAAAGTGTATTTTGTTCTGAATTACAAGTGTAAACCCATGTTCAGATGACTCATGGCCATAAGAAACTCTTTTATGTAAAAATGTCCTTGGATCATAGTCGGAAAGATGACGCCATTAACTATGCATTTAGAAACAAGAATATCTCTTCGTTTTAGAGCCAGCAGCGAATTTAGAGAGGGAAAAATATAAAAGCAAAATTCGCAAAACTGTATTTTTGGGTATAAACATCCTGATGTTGGATTAAAAAGTCAGACTGGTCAAAGGTATATTCGTAGAACCCTTTCCTAAGATAAGACTTCAAGTTTTTGTAAGCTTTGAGATAAAGTAAACGTCAAATCATTGTGAATTAGTTATATTTAGTGAAAAATTTCTTTAAAGTAAATTATACTTAACATATTATGTTTTAACCTCTTTGATTTGCACAAAAACTTCTTTTGACGATTTTTTATGATTCTTATGGTTTGGTGAACTTTTTTAAATATAAAGTGGAATTAAGTTAAATTAAGTAATTATTAGAAAACTTGATTTAAAAATGCCGCTAGTACATACCTAAAACATAAAATTAATTTTTATTTTTTTAATCCTTTAAGAATGTAAGAAATATCGTTTTATATATGTTTTTTTCTTTAATGGCTTGGCAATTTATACTTTTATATATATATAATAAAAAAATAAATAAGTATTATTAAAATTATTGAAAATAAAAACTAATGCGTTATTTTCAAAAAGTTAAAAAAAAAATTAAATTCATAACTATAAAAGAATAATTCTTCTTTCATAATCTTAATTTAACTATGCTAACCACTATCTTTGTTTTTTTGATTTTTAATGACACTAGTAGAATTTTCGGTCATAACAAAAAAAAAAAAATTTGATGGGTTACCAAGTGATATCCTGTAAAGTAATAGGGTTGGCAAGTTTACTTTAAAACTTAAATTTGTATGAAAAGGTGGTTCCATACAAGTTCTCCATTTTTTTGGGAAAGACTTGTTTTTGATTATCCGTTCGTTTATAACTACACTGAGAAAAATCGACAACATAAAAAAAAAGAAATAACTATAAGATTTCGAAGATCCGAAAAGATAATATAATAGTGTCAATTTAGGTATAAGCGAAAATTGTATACATATTTGAAAATTTTATTGCATTTTTGGGGATAGATTAATTTATTTTCAAATTTTTAAAAATCATTACATTTTTTTCTTTTATATTATTTTTGTGAATATAAAAAGGGCTTGTCATAAAGCTTTGCTTGTCTTTGAAAAAAAAAGCTCAATATAAACTTTTAACATTGGCCTTGACAAGATATCGCTAGCCAATCCCAAATTGTTTTGTTTAAGCACTTGACGAGAAGGGAGTAGGTTATTCTGTACTATACCTTAAAGCTTAGACTTTAATAAAATGCTAAATCTTGAAAAAAATTAGTTTAAAATTGTCAAAAGCATTTTGTGTTTGAAAAAAAATGGTGCTTGGTAATTTTATTTTAAGTTGATATTTATTTTTTCAAAAATTTATTTAACATATTGGATAGTGCAATATTTAATGCATATTTAAAACTACATTTACAAAATCAAAAGCCTTTGCAATCTTAACAAGTTAAACTTTAACAGTTAGTAGGTGCAATTTATTATTTTAATTTTCACCCCACACGTAAACGAGAAGAAATAGACCAGACGGGTCATACAAAAATTTGAGGGAAAAAGCCTCCCTCCTGTAGAAAAAAAATGCACGACTGGAATTTTCTTATAGATAAAATTACTTAAGTGAAATTAACAAAGTAATTTATAAAAGCAAAAAATTTTATTATTTATCAAAATCTAAAAACTAAATTAAAAAAAAAAAAAGATTTATCACAATAAAATTTTTAATTTTTTTTGTTTAAATCCAAAAGACCAATTTTGGAAATTTTAGTAATTACTAAGCTTTATTATGAAAAACTAAAAAACTTTTATTTATAAACTAAATCATTCTATTTCAGGCACCATTAATAGCGCTAAGCCGTGAGAGACATAGTAGTCTAATAGATCAAAACCAACATTACGATGATGGAGATGTCCAAAACAGTGGTTTTCGACATGCATGCCGTCCGTCCGTCGGTCTGTTAGTCTGTTCGTCTGTGCGTCCATCTGTACAGAGAGCCACAGCCTAAACGGGTGGACGGATTTGCATGAAATTTTGTACAGAATACTTTTTTGTAATTTCCAAGGTTTGTTTTTTTAGAACGAATACCTGCCATGCAACGGTTTTGAGTTATTGGATTTTTCTCGAAAACGGCACTGAGGATTTCGATTAAACTTGGTGTATGTTATGTAATAAATAATTGCAACAATACTGCGTTTTTAGTTTTTCGCAAAAGAATCGAATAACGGAAATATGATTAATACGTTCGAGAAATTTTATATAATTTTTAATTTTTTTCATTTACATCATGCTCAACTGATTTCGTTCAAAACTTGTCACCAGGTTGTTCTCGTCATTTCAAGGAGTAGTGTGTAGTTTTTCAAAAAAAAAAAAATTAATTGCATGACTGGATCTCACGCACTTGCTCTTATAGATAAAGTTACTATATGTATATGCTAAGCCTTTTAACTTAAAAAATTGTAAATGCAGTTTTATAAAAAATTTAAAAAAGCATATAATTCGATTTTCAAATGACTAAAACAGCTTCTTAAATGAATTCAACCTCAAAACGAAGTATGCAATTTGATTTCTTCCATAGTGATACATTTTTAGAAAAAAAAAAAATTGAATATCGTTGGAGCCGTTTTTAAAAAAAAATATTTTTTCTATATAAAATTTATCAAGGACTTTTATAAAATAAAATTGGTACGCCATTCTTAAGATATCATTTATCAACATCTAAAAACTAAATTTAAGAAAAAAATATTGCGTAGTTTTCGAAAATATGATTTCTTTAATCAAAATCATAGGAACCAATTTTGAGAAAAATGAGTTCTTCTAAAACTGGTTTATGCCAGGTACAGAATTTTCGGACCCACTTTTATTTATCTCAACTTTTTTTTTTTGTACGAATGCATAACTTGATATATAGTATGTAGTATAGTAGTGTAGTAAAAGTTTGGAAAAAAATCTAAAAATAAAAATGATTTTCTTCGATATTTTTTTCTTTTTTTTCAAAATACAAGTACATTTTTATAACTTTGAACTACAAGAGCAAGTTCTTGCGATCCAGTCGTACATTTTATTTTTTAAGATACAAAACTTATAAGAATTATGGTCACGAAAACTATTTTCTTTTCAAAGAATTTTTAATATGACACATCAATGAGTACAACTTTTTCAAAAATATACGAATACTGCTAAAGTAAACATTAGTTTTGGACTTTAGAAAAACACAGTTAAAAAAAAAAAAAACAGTTAGGCCACTTTTGCTCTCACTTTATGTATTTAGAAATGCATTCTGAAGAATGTCATAAGAAATGTGAAGGAATTCAATAAGTAATTGAACTTGATGTTCCAGGTGGAAAATAGAATGACTTGTTTCAGCACATGCTCTTACGGTCAAAGTTGCAGTGGACGTTAAAACTTCTTACATAAAGTTTTTAAAAATAAATAATTTTATAACAAACAAAAAAAAAAAAATTAAATTAATAACTAAAATGACATAAACAACTTCTTAAATTATTTTGAACTCCAAACTAAGTATGCCATTTGATTTGATTAAAAAAGATACATTTTTAGAAAACAAAATTTGCCAATTATTAGAGCCGTTTTAAAAAAAAAATAATTTTTATGTATAGAAATGTTCAAAGCTTGTTCAAAACTAAAGTTGGAATGGCATTTTCAAGATAATATTATTGCACATCTAAAACCAAAATATCAAAAAAATACAGTAACACATTTTCGGAAACTTGATTTTCAATGAAAAAATTTGAAAGATTTTTTAAAAGTTCACAATTGTTATTTTGAAATTTTTTATTTGTTTATTTTAAAATTCTGAAGGAGCTTCCGTATAAGAAAAAAATCATCAAAATAGGTTGAGTCGTTTAAGAGAAAGTAATAAATGGGAGGAACCGTTAGTAGCATTTTTACAAACATTTCTTTAATTCCAAAGGTATGACCCTACTAATAAAAGTAGAGACAAAAATTTTAATTAAAAAAATAAGAAGCGTTTTTGAAAAAAAATAACTTTTATTAAATGTTTATAAGGCAGGTACTGTTAGTACGCAATTTTCCCTCTAGGGAATCAGCAAAGACTCCTTACCACAAAGTTTCAAGAAAATTGGTTGAGCGTTTTAGGCTGTCATCTTAATGACATGTCTGATTGTTAACTTGTCCTATCGCAAGTAAAAAACTGTTATGACACAAACACTCGCTACAAAAATGTCATTGGCTTGAGTGCCAATAATTTTAACGATTCAATTTTTTACTTTCGACGCAAAGATATTTGTGTGATACTAAAATAATTTCATATTTAATGCCTAAAATTTCTTCTACAGTAAATTCGCAAATAAAATTTGATTTGCGATAAATTCTTAATGGGGAAAAACCTTTTTTTTAATTTCAATTTTCAGATGCATTTTATTGATGATATAGCTCCTCGTTCAAAACCCACTAAAACAAATGTCATTAAAATGTTTATTCCAGTTTTAAAAAAAAAATAACGAATTTTTCTGCCTTGATCTCTATCAGAGGTTTTTTCGATTTATTTATTTTTTATAAGTTTCTATTTGTGGTTACTTTAAACGGGTATTGTTGATGAATACATTTTTTTTAATTAAAAAAATCTCTCACCTTAATGCAAAGTATGTATTAAACGTCTTTGGTGATACTACGATTAATCCATGTTTCTTAAAAAGTACCCATTCTTAGAGTTAATCACAAATATTAAAACAAACCAAACAAATTTGCTTCACACAACTTTACATTTGTTTTTGTTTGTTTTTTTTTTTCACTTTTTCATGAAATTTTAAATTATAAACAATTTTACATATTAAAATTTTAATTATAAAAATTATAAGAAAAATATTTCTCTTTTTCTTTTACACGTATTTTCATATATCGCTCTCTCACATAAATTTTTGTTAAACTTTCATTATAATTTTTTTTATAAATCACTTTCACTGACGGATAAACAATTCTTTAAATTATATTTTTCTTTCCAACAATATTGAGTAGATTCTAGTAGAATTCTAGTAGTAGAATACACCAAGGCGCTCGAATATAATGAATAAAGATTAATACTCTCTTATAATCAACATCAGAAAAACGACCGAATCGGTTGCAACATCGACGAAAACTGATTTGCCTTTTCATCAAAATTACCTATTAACTTTGTGCAAGTGCGGGCAAAGACAATGTTTTTCTTGTATCTTGCCTTGAACCATGGAAAATCAGTTCAGGCGCAGTAGAGCGTGTATATGGGAGAATGAGAGGCTCTGGAAAAAGTCTCCAATGAGAGGATTTGGAAGTTCATTAATATTGGAGGTAAAATAGAGAGAAAGGATATACTTTCCAATTTTCGCTCAGTTATCATCTGTTGATTCAGTTTGTTGTTTATTTTGTTGTTGTTGTTGTTGCTCTTTTGATGATATTGAACTTGAAAATGAAATGGAAAAATGTTGACAAACAATGTTTTTTGTAGTTTAATTTGTTTTTAGGCGTGGAAATTTATGGTCTTGTTTTGTTTTATACTAAGCATTTCTAGCTATAGGTTTCAAATTCAAAATATTAAAAAAAACAATTTAAACTTTTTTTACTTCAATTAGTCTGGCCGTGTGATTAAATGTATTTAATCAATTCCAACACACCTGTTTGTAGGCAAAGTGTTTTACCCATATTATACATTTCACACTTCTTACCCTTTTTATATTAAGGTTTTTCATGTCACCTGGTAAACTCTTGGTAAACGTGGTAAAGTGCAATATCTGGTAAACGAACTGTCATTTCCGTACAAATTTTGACATGTTTTCCACATATACCAGGTTTAACACGTTTACCAGCATGAATACCCTCTCATGTTGTCCTTAGTTTTGGGTCCTTCTTTGTAAAAAGAATCCAATAACAGTAGGTAGTAATTTCACTTTAGGGCCAACATCATAAATCTGGGAATACCGGAAATACTCCAAATTATTTAAAAACATATTTTTTTTATTAGTTTATAAACGGGAATCAGTGCTCAAAATTATTTATTTTCAATTTATTGTAAGGAATTGATTTACGAGTGTAGGTTCATTTAAAAAGTAGATAAATTCCAGAAATCAGTAGAGGAAAGTAGTCACCCTTCGTACTTTTTTCCTTTTTTTACTTGCTCTATAGGGCAAGTATTGGTTTCGTGTCAAAAAAAAAATTGAGGTTTCAATTAAAACCAATATTACGATGATGGAGAATTTTTTACAGATTATTTTTACGTAATTTGGAAACTTGTTTTTTTTTGTTTTTGAATATCTCGTCTAGAACTAATACCTCCCATATAACTGTTTTGAGTTATTAGGTTTTTCTCGAAAACGGCTTTAACGATTTTTTTAAAAAAATTTGTATGTATTTAAGTGATTACAATATAACTACATTTTTAGTTTTTCTCAAAAAACTCGAACATCGGAGAAACAGTGTTGCCGTTTTTTTTTGTATTTTGTTTTTTTCATATGACCTTAAAGAATCTAATTAAGTTAAAAAAAAAAAAAATATGTACATATTTATTGAAAAACTAAAAAAAAAAAAAGTTAAAATTAGTTTTATTCTTTTTATACATATTCCAATTTTCTTGTAAATATATATAACTCAAACAAAACCCTATATTTTGTTACTTTCTGACATAGTTATTTATTTTTATAAACTTTATATTAGAGGCTTTAACGTTTATAGCAACTTTAACGCAAAGAGCAAGTACATGCGATCCAGTCGTGCATTTTATTTAGTGAATTTATTTACTCAGCCACGAGTTAATAGACTTTTTTTTGTAACATATGTATATATTACAAACCACTGTTATGTCAAAGGCTTAAATAGTTATAGCCATTTTACTGGGATAAGATTTTTGTACGAATCCTCGTACCTTCGTGAGGAAAATTTTTACGACATATGTACAGGAAATTTGACATTCTTATGATTTTTTAAATAGCACACACAGTGTTTAACGACGAACGTCTTAAAACGTACGCTATTAGATCTATATTTTTGAAATATAACAAATAGTTAACAACATTTAATGTTTTGTTTTGTTTTATAGTTAAGTAACTAAATTTCAAAATGAAGCATTATCTCGGAACCGCTCAGTTGGATGATTTTTTTTTGCAAATGCTGTTATTCAAAAATACTTTAAAAGTGAACAGTAAAAAATTGCCGCACTCTTGACGTTTTTTTTTTAACTCAAAAATAAGAATTTTGTGAACAAACATTTTGTTGATCAAAAAATTTTGTTAAAATTTTATAAAATAAACTATGCCAAACATTTTCCAAGTCTGTTCAAGGAACTCAACACAACTTATAAATACATATATATGGTCTATTTTAGAAAAACCTTTTCTTAATAACATTTTAAACAATGTAAGCAAGGCTGATGGCTTTTTTGTTAATGCCTTCATAAATTATATAATGTTTGTAATTTTATATTACTCTAATATTATTAGTAAATAAATAAAATAATCTAAGCAAATAGTTTAGTAAAAAATTATTTTAAAACTCAAAATTTTGAAAAAAAATTGAATCAACATTTTTGAATGATTTTTTTTTTAATTTTACTTCATAAAATATAATTTTTTCTTCTTCCTTTGGTCGAAAAATTATTAATGTTAATCAGATTGATTTTTTTTTTATCATAATTTTTATTTTCAAATTCAAGTGTAAATCACAGTTTTTTAAAAACCAAAAACCATAGACGATTTAATTTTCTTGAGGCAGTTGACTTTAAATAAGGCCATTGAATTTTGGAAGAAAATGCTATATCTTATGACGGTACATTTTGAAAAAAAATCAGTTAAAAATTTTGAATGCCATTTTTTTTTATTTTTTAAATCATTTTTTCCTAAACTATGTATTGGTTTGAATTTATTTAAAATGTTAATAAAATAACGTTTCTGGCTATCAAAAAACCTAGAATTTTATCTTGTATTTAATTCGGTAGTGTTTTTTTTTCTGCTTTATTTAAAATTTTGAAAAAAATTCCCCCTTTCCATCTGAATGGGTGATCAAAGAACCCTATTTGTTTTTTTCAAACAGACCTGACAATTTTTTTGCATAATTTTTTTGACTTAGTTATGTGAAGAAAAGAAATATCTAAATTAAAATGATTTTAATGTATTTTTTAGTTACTTGGATTTCAGTTTTTGATCTATGGAATCTTTAATGGAATGATTTTTCTAGCAGATAGAAGGTGAAATAAATAGATATATTATAATTCGAGTATTTAAAATACCATGGTAACATAATTTTTTGATCAATTTAACATGCATAACAAAACCAAACAATGTGTAGTTTTCAAAGTGGTTTTTGTGTTACGTGTATTAAATCCAGATCCTGATCCCAATAGAAGATAATAAACACACCTAAATTAATTACCGTTTTACCTGCGATATAGGTTCTAAAAGGCAACTTTAGGATTCGTAAAAATTGAATTTGAGATTTTTTTTTTAAATACCAAAACTAACGATACCTGCCTTAACCTTATTAAGGAAAAGTTAACTTTTTTCAAAAACGGTTCTAATGACTTTGATTATAATTTGTGTGTCTACTTTTGTTAGTAGGGTCATGCTTTTGATGAAAGAAATGTTTGTAAAGATACCACTAACTGTAACCCCCATAGAACGATATTTTTTTTTTATTTTTGTACTTTCTCTTAAACGACTAACCCAATTTTTATGAATTTTACTATACGGAAGGTCCTCAAGAACTTTAAAATTATTTAGTACCAACATTTTCCGAAAAATAATTTTTGGATTAAAAAAAAAAATCAATTTTTTTTTTTTGAAAAATCAATTTTTCGAAAACGGGTCACTGTATGTTTTGAAATTTTGGTTTTAGTTGAGCGATTGAGTCTTGCATTTTATTTTAACTGATTTAAAAAAAGGAGGAGGTTGTCAATTCGACTGTATTTTTTTATTTATGTTTGTTACCTCAGAACTTTTGACTGGGATGACCGATTTAAAAAAAACGAATTGCATTCTTAGCCTTTTGCTTCCACTGGTTACAAAAAAAAGTATTAAACGTGTTCTTTAAGGTATGACAAAGAAGTTTGCTTTGGTACATAATAAAAAATGGATAGAAAAGACGGAATACAGTTTTGTAAATTGGGCTTAAGCTAAAAAATAGTTTTCATTGATGATTTTTCTTCTATATGTCAGGGCATCGTTTGTGTATTTTTCTAACATCAAACACTTTTCACCAATTAAGTAACTTATTTTCGACTATATTAAATGGAATAAAACTAAAACCTACTCTGTTTCAAACAAGGTCAATAAATTCCAATATTTGTCTTAATTTATTTAAAATTTGATTTTAAGAAAAGCCTGGACATCAGATTTTCCACCTCCATGATATTGGTCCTTAATAAAATAACTAAAAATAGATTTATCTTCAACTTCCTAAAACGAATGCGAGATTAAGGAAACATGGCATTTTATTTCGAGTGAAATTGAAAAGTGATTTCAATTCAGTTTCGTCTTAAATGCAGAAACGTGGGTGTTTATTTCCTTCCATAAAACCATTATATTGATTTTCGTCTTTTTCTAAAACCTAAACCAAAGTTGATTTCAACTTTTTATTGTTAGCACAAAATATTAAGAAACTTAATTAAAATTTTACAGTATTATTATGTTTATGAAAAATTTGTTTGAATTTTATTTTCAGATATTGATTAATAATAATTTTGAAATGTGTAACAGAAGTTGATCCTGCTCAACAGAATATTCTGTCTAACCAGGAAAGCAGGATTATCGCAAAAGACGATGGATTGTGAAGAAGGGTGTCCCTATTCAGCCAGTGGACAGGCATGCTCACGATGACCAGAAGCTAACTCGTTGTCGGTGAAGTGAGTGCAAGACACCCGCTGCTCTACTATATTTAAAATTCCTAAAAATACTTTTTAAATGAAGCTCATTTAACCTCTAAAGTTCAAAAGCAAAAAATTCAAAATTAACTTTCGAATTAAAGTTTGGGTGACCTTAAGGTGGAATATATGGTCCTCTGATACCCTGTCCCCATTTATTACACTAATGTAATGAACACCCTGGTAACCGTGATATGAGCGAAATTTTTGGTTGTTTTAGCAGGTGGTTTCCGTTTTAGCACGTGATTTTGGATTTAACAGGTGGTATTCGATCTGGTAGATAAGGATAAGAGCAGGTTATTTTTTTTTTTGGTTTAGCTGGGTAATTTAACCGTTTTATTTCAATAAAGTTGTCTATCATTCTGTAAAATCCGTGTAAATATTGTGCTTTTCAATCGAGCCATATATTCAATTTTGTACATTATGAAAAAATAAGTCTTAAAAGTAGGAAATAAAATATACTCGTCGTCAACTGAAAAAGCACAATAGAAGATACTTTGTCCATTTTTTGTAAACATGGATGGTTATTGTGCCATCTGTTGATGCTAACTGTTCGATTAAGATGTGCAAAGTAGGAATTATTTTTGAGTTAACTGAATAGGACAACACCATTTTCTTCGTGGTTTATGATTTTTTTAAGTTCTGCACAAATACAAAACACAAATTTGGCGTAAGCGCAAGTCACTCAACAGTTTTAAGAGTACTCAACAATTTAAGCCATCTAAAACGAATGAAACTTAAAAAAAACCGCCACTTGACTTCAAG
Organism: Meliscaeva auricollis; assembly: GCA_948107695.1. NCBI lineage: Eukaryota > Metazoa > Arthropoda > Insecta > Diptera > Syrphidae > Meliscaeva > Meliscaeva auricollis. Next base: position 45,333,144 of record OX403617.1, on the reverse strand, counting down.
ACTTTATATGAGTTGTAAAAAAGAATGGTGTCACGTGGTTCAGAAATAAAAAAAATTAATTTCGATTTCACGATTTGAGAAAAAAAATGTTTTATATGGAGAGTGTTATGATATGGAGAGCAGTAAGTTATTTTGGAACAATTGAATTTGATTTGAGAAAAAAAATGTTTTATATGGAGAGTGTTATGATATGGAGAGCAGTAAGTTATTTTGGAACAATTGAGTTTGGGTTCGTAACATCGAAAATTACTGCAACTGAGTAAGGGAATTTTGGAATTTTTTTTTTAATTTTCTAAAATCTTTAGACCCATAAGCCATAAACTGGATTTACCAACATGAAAACGTGACTATTAACTCTGCGCACAAAATGTGCAGTTGCTTCAGTGGCAGACGTACTCACCTGATCGAAACATCATTGAAAATGTTTGGGGAGTTTGTGGAGTTGGTCGTCAGTTTGAGGACAAATAATCCTTAATTTCTGCAACTTAGTCAGTTAAAAGAGTGTACGATTCCATGCTGTATCGAATTAACGAAGTTATCAAAAATAAAGGTGGAAGTCCCCACTACTAAACTTTAAAAAAAAACTTGGTTTTGTCGATTCCAATACCAATTTTAATTTTTCTACCTATCAAGTTGAATTAAACAAAAAATGAATCTTTCCTAATAGAAAACTTTGCAAGTGGCTAAAAGAAAAACTGGTGGTTGTTTTTGGAAAACTATTTTGAAAACTTATTTTCTTAGCATCATAAAATAATTGTTATTATCAATAGATGGCACAGAGAAACTATCAATATTTGGAAAAAATGGATAAAGTATATTAAAAAAATATTCGTTGGTATTCAGTTAACAAGGAGTGTATATCAAGATATGATAAAAAAGCGTTGCGCGCTCTGCGCATTTTTATCTTACCATTTGATATAAGTCAATGAAATTATTTAATAATTTTTAGTGCGATATATGTAAAAGCGTTGTTTTAATTTTTTTATACTACATATTTTATAAGGATTTAATAAATAAATGCTGCGATTTGTGCCTTGTTGCTTGTAAACCTTATCCTTACACAAGTCTCCTCGCATTCTGTTTAGATGTAGTAATCCAGTTAAAATGTATTTTAACCAGGAAAAGTAGTAGAAGATTTAGTTTTAATTTTATTCATACTTTATGTTTTTAGGGGTGCTGAATCCGATTATAAGGTTTGCTTACAAAATTTCGTGACCTTATAGTTTTTGAAAAAATTTACCATTACGTATTAGTTTTCGGTTTAAACTATTTGCTTAAAGTTCAAGAATTTGAACTGAATTTGCCAAAATTTGAGCCACTAATTGTCTACGTAGCCATAATAGTTGCCAAATTACACCCCTATAAACTTTATTAATTTTGGAGACCTCAACATTTCTTTATAAGGATATAATATAGTTCAGTTCAGTTTTATTTTGAGCCTGACATATTTTTTCGATCTGAATTTTGTCTTAAATTTTCACAACAGTTTGAGGTCTCCAAAATTGATAAAGTTTAATAAGGTGCAATTTGAAAATAACTATTATGGCTACGGAGATAATTAAGGGCCCGAATTTTGGAAAATTTAGTTTTCTTGAACTCTAAAGAAAATAGTTTGAACCAAAAACTAGTCCTTCATGGTAAAATTTTCCAAAAACTCCAAGATCGTTGATAATTTGGCGTTTTTTTTTCATTTTGACCATGTTGTGTCACGAAATTTTGTTGGCAAGCCTCATATTCGGATTCAGCAACCACAAAAACAAATAGTATGAGAGAAATCAAAACTTTTCCTCTAGGAACCCTTAGCATCACCAATTTATCGTATATTATAGGTATACAATAATTTATTAGCAATAAAACAACAAAGTCAGATTTTTGTATTATTTTATCTAATTCTTGAACACACACGTTCTTACCGAACTACACAATAAACTGAAAAAAGTATGTACCAATATGCATAATAATATATCAAAAATGTATAAATCATTTTGTTGCTGTGTATACAAATATTTATAAAAAGTACGTATACGCCCTAGTGTACACTTAAAACGCTAAAACAACAGGGAGTATAATTAGCAACATAATTGTGGGCTTCTAAAAATAAGTTTCTATATTTATTCTTACAGACAATAAAGTATGGTTTAATGAAAACAAAAAAGTGATTAGTATGAGGCACAAACAAATAAAGAACATTTTTTGGGGGGAGCACTTAAGAATTTGTTTACTGACTCTTAAAAATAATATATAGCTGAAAACATTAATTTATCATTGAACGTACAATTCTTTTGCATACACTAATTTTTTTTGCTCTGATTTCCTATTAATTATATCTGATCCAAATAGGTCGGATGGGAGTTTTCTACTAAGGTACATAATTGTAGGTGTGCAAATGAACGAATAAAGTATTGCTTAGCTGAAAGAGTTGATAAATTAGCAAAGCTTTGCGAAAAATATGGTCTTATAAGAATAACTGAAAACTATCTTTACAACATCAAAAGAACAGTGTTTTTGGGAAGTCACAAATTTACAAGGATACATTTTGTAAATGAATTTCCTTACATTGTTTTTTGAATTTATACTTCTTTACCGGAGATTATAACAATATTAAGCCAGTAATAACACATAGATTTTTTCAGCCCGTTATTACTGGTTTTTTTTAACACAGACACTATAAGTAGAGAAAGAGTAACAACACATTTACATTTTATACTGGGTTTGTTTTTTTTTTATTTTTCATTTTGTGTGAAACACAATCAATTTATTAAATTACAGAAGTCAGCCATTGTTTTTGATATTCTGGTTGATTCAGTTTCTACACTATAAGTGATAGGAAAAAAATAAATAGACCAAAAGATAGGTGGAATAATATAAGGTTCTGATAAGACGGTTTTTTGAGCTCTAAAAAACAAATACGTTTTTGAAATTTTATGTGAGTGGCTTAATTGATTTTAAAAATCAGGAAAGAACGGCAAAAATTGTCTTGTCTATAAACGTGTGAAGAAATTATATTTTTAAACATTTTTTTCATGAATAACAGTAAAAAGAAGATTTTTCAGTCCAAGTTTTTTGACCGTTTCTAACGGTATTTTATTTTTATCTTTTTTATTTTTACATTTTTAAACTTAAAATTTACACAGCCATTAGATATTGGGTAAATGCTTTTTTGTACAAACCTTGACTGTAGTCTGTGAGCCGACATAACGGTAAAATTACCTTTAATTTGATATATCACACATGTACATGCTATAAAAGCTTCACAAACTTGAAAAGAGTTTTACCGAAATTCAACAAAATTTAACAAAATTGTCTGCTTTGGTCGACGGACTCAGCCAGCCAACAGTTGAGAACGGTACCGCTGGTTCACAAATGGATTCGAAATGGTTCGCTTATAAAATTTGTAACTTTTTTGTTTCTTGTCAGATTTTAAAGATTGAGGTGTTTAAATTAATCTGAATGTAGGCTACAATATGGTGTAAATTTTTTTATACAATTTCATATATAAATAATGAGTAAAAGGTAGAATTATTAGACAATTTTTAGTAGACAATTTTTCTTATTATTTTTGCGATATGGTATGAAATTTGTTTGAATTTCATAAAACCATGTTCTACAATATTGTTTGTACAAGTGTTTTTGATAGGCAATAAACATTTTTAGGCATAAAAATGCATATTTATAGATTTAAGAGAGAAAAATAAAAAAAAAAACATAGTAATAAGTTGATATCATTGTATATTAAAATCTGTAACTTAAGTTTTAGTCGCAGGATTTTAATAAATTTAACAGATTCTATTAGATGAAATGTTGGTCTATAATTCTGCATACAAATATTAGACAATTATATTTTAAAATATTGCCACAGAGGTCGTTAAATGAAAATATGTTTTTAATAAATGCGTTAAAATTACAAAATTTAATGAACAATTTGGAAAATTTTGAATATATTTTTAGTTCGATTTCAAGATATATCTGTTTCCTTTAACAATGCAATACAAATTTTATTGATTTAATTAAAACCAAAGCCTGTAAATGATATATTACAGAAAAAACATCGAACAAAATGTACTTTTTATGCTCCTTTGACCAATTGTACCATTCATAAAATCTGACTATGTCTGCTTCAATTATTTAAATTTTCAACAATTATTTTGATACACAATTTGTTGCAATGAGACACTCACAAGCTTCGCAATATCATAAAAAAATATATAAAATAGTATAAATTCGATAAATTCTCACAAACCTGTTAAAAAATCAAAATATTCTTTTCAAGTAAACAAAATAGCTTTTAACTTTAGTAAAACTTAACCGATTTATTAAGTTGAGGTATAAATAGAAACATTAAAATCTCAGTAAAAATAAAAAAAATATATTTCCACAAGGAAAAAAATATATTCTTACATTATCTACCGTAATTTTGACATTTTTAATATAATCTAGAAACAGATCGCTGATCAGGTCATTTTGAAGTATCAAACATTAATTTATCAAAAATCATTCGACAATGACTGAACGCAAAAATATAAAAAAAAAACCTTTGGTGGCTTCTGCCCTTTCACATAATATGTGTCTTCATCAACCTCTGCCAACTTTCAGCTTAGCTGTGCAGAGTTTTCTTTTCGAAAAAAAATTGCAACCACCACCACCGAAATTTAATCCAGTCTACCTTCTGCCAATTTGGAATTTGCGTATCCCTCCCCCGCCAAATCCAACAAATTCACGGGATAAAATATTCTATGCCACGAGTGATGTTGAAAATTTTTCAAAAGACGTTCAATAAACACACAATTAGTATTGCAGCAGAGCTATAATTCAGTAATAAGTCAATGACTAAAAGAGAAAATTATCAGACCCGCAGTCGTATACTCTATTTTATGCCAAACCCGCAATTCAAGCGGTGCCTCCGTTTAATTCTAAATTCTTTTTCAAGTGCATCTTTTCCAAAATCTTAACAGTTTTGTCTTTGTTGCAATTCATTCTTCAGTGTTTGTATCTGTGCACATTATGTATTATGTGTGTGTAGTGTGTTCTTACTTCTCGACTATTCTTTCTGGTAGCTTTTGCGGTTTTTCTTTAAAATCTCGTACATTTTTCTTAATCCGCCCTCTTTAACTGAAAGACTCATCAAGAGTAATGCAAAAACTTATTTCTAATCTTTAGAAAATGTTCCTCATGCTTTGAAACAAAAACAAAACTTGAAACCAAAACTCTTTTGAATTTCAAGGCAAAACAAAACAACAGCTCTTTTCAATTTAAAAAGCTTTGGTATTTGAATTTATTCACACAGAAAAATGAAAGGAAGAGAAAACCGAGGAAACTTTTTCAAAGGGATATAATATATAACACATTTCAATTTTATGGCCACTTTGAGAAATTGTAAAGGAGTGTCAATGAATTTCACTGAAATAAAGTTGCAAATGAAAAATAGAGTTTTTTTTTGTCGTCGTCCAAAGATGGAATATAGGTCACTGTGACTTTCTGATGATGTTTTTCTGTAGATACTAACTGGAACAAAAAAAAAATAAAGTGTATGAGGTGGATTGAGCATTTTGTGATATAAATGCAAAGAAGTTTTGCCCGTCTATTTGTCTTTTGTTTCAGTATTAGCAGCAGCTGCAGCATTTGTATGTGTACCTTCACAATAAGTTTCATCCGATAACTCAAGTTGCTTACGTCCATATTGTTGAAATCAGTTAAGAGAAGAAATAGAAAAGTTTTCATTCAAAAGTTTTCATAAGACGCAATTTTATCATTGAAATTAGTTTCTAGATTTGAATAAAATATGTATAGGTAGTTTGAAGAATAAGTTTTTATGACGCACTTAAAATTATAAGATAATTTGATTGGCTTAAGATGAGTTTCAACGGCAAGATTCATTTCCGTGGTTATTTCTGGACGAAAATTGATGAAATTTGGGAAATTTAGAGATTTCATTATGGAGTCTTCAAAAAATTTGACACGACTTAAAAATGAGAAATAATATGAAACAACAATGTTCAATAAAACTGAGTATTATTTTTTTTTTGTGACCCCAAAGTATACTTTTCTAAAAATTTTAGGCTGCGAAATTCGAATCTGATGTCAGAAAAAATCTTTGAGGTCAGAATTTCGATTCAGGATGGTATTGTTGTGCAAAATTATCACGAAAACGTGACGTCATAGATGTTTTCTGACTTCAGATTCGAATTAAGCATACCAAAATCATTTAGAAAAGCATATTTTGAGGTCACAGAAAAAATTATACTCAGTTTTTTTAAACATTGTTTTTTTCATATTATTTGGTTTCTGAGAGAGGCTTGGCAAAACTTAAAATGTCTGCAGTTAGTATATTTTTTATCAGTGAGTTTGTCGCGTTAGTTATCAATAAATTTTAAGTGGTTACCTTCAGAAAAATTGTACTTTTGATGGATGCAATTTTTCTCGACAATGCCCCTAAAACATGAAGTCAAACTTAAGTATTCCGGTCTTTGCATTTTAAAAGTTTAGAAAATTTAGCCAGAGTAACCCTCAAAATGTGTTTAGTTAAAATTCAGATTTTTTTCTTTGCTGTTGCAAAATGAACACCCCGATACAAAATCCACCTCATACCAGTGATCTGAGTTTATGTTAGAACGTTCGAACATCCAGGAAACACCGAGGGAAAAAACGCAACGTAAAACTAAATACGGTCATATTAAGCTGTAATTTGTAACAACTTACCTCAAAAATATTTAATTTCACCTAGAAACTTATTCGATTTTCTATGTCATTAAAAAGATGGTCAACATAATTTCAAAGCGTTTTGTACTTTTTTATGTTAAATCAACATTTTTTGTAGTCAGAAAAAATCCTTGCTGTTTATGTATTCAAAATTTTGGTAAAATATAGATCACCTAAAGGATAATCCAACCAACCTATTAAATCAATGTTCAAAAATTAGCAAATTCGTGCTTCTGGCATGAGAAAGACGATATACATAAATGTATTATGTATAGCTACCTCAATTTGTGTAGATATAATCGCAATTGCATCATAGCAAACAATATTATTTGGAAATAAAGTTAAACCACCAACACCTGAAGAATATCTTCACTTTAGCTTGCTGTAATTAAAAGCATTTTCAGAATTCTCGTTGTGATGAGCTTATTTTAAGAACATTGAGAATGTTCGTGATTGATTCATTTTAATATTGAATTAATGTAACTGATGAAGAAAGCTGTCTACTTACTGTGATTGAAATACCTGATGGTGGTCGCATTAAAAATTAATTGCATTGAATTCCACATGCACGTATGTTATACTTAGTGGCTGGTATACAAAAGTACAGAATGAACTTTATAAGATGTGACAAAGGGCTAAAACGTCTTGGAAAAACCAAGACAAGAAAAACATAGATGGGAAAGAAACAAAACAATGCTTTTTCTCTTTTAAAGATTCTATTGGGCAAGTATTGGTTTCGTGTCAAAAATATATTTGAGGTTTTAATCAAAACCAACATTACGATGTTTTGTGCTCTTGGATTTTTCTCGAAAACGGCTCTAACGATTTTGATTAAACTATATTATATATGTTACATTATGATTATGAGTGATTGTAACATTACTGCATTTTTGTTTTTTTTTCTCAAAAAATACGAATGACGAAAATATGATGAACACGTTTCTATCGAAATTCGCCATACTTTTTATTTATCTTCTTCCTTACCGACTCAACCAATTTCTTTCAAAACTTGTCAACAATTTATGCTTTACTTTTCTAAAGGTTTAAGATGTGCTTAATATGAATCCAATATTAGAATGTTCTTATCAGCTCTCATTATTTTTCAAATATTCCCGTTAGAAAATCACAAAGACACCTTTTTCGTCTCAAGTCAAAAAATTGCTTCGAAAACTCCGAAAAAGGTTTTTTTTGTGATTTTCTAACGGGAATATTTGAAAAATGAGAGCTGATGTGAATATTCTGATATTTAATTCATGTAAAACACATCATAAACCTTTAGAAAAGTATACTTTTGCTTCGGCAACAAGAAACTTTGTTGACCAGTATAAAACGAAAAATACATTAATTTCAGAAATCAAGTAATACCTAGAAATAAGCTTTCATTTGATATACATTTCATTTCAATTCTATAAAAATAAAGACTGAGTTTTTTTAATACCTCATCTTATGCTTATGTTAAAAGACTTAATTAATTATTAATATTTGTTTTACCATTGAGAAAGATTTAAGTAAAAAAATTTGTGTCGTTTTCGCTTTTTGAGAGATTGCTGCAGTCGTTTCTGTTTTTCAACATCCATTCATTTCACAAAAAAAATTAAAGTTAGAGATTAATGTATTAATGGATTTTTTTAATTAACTTGAATTGAAATGAATTACTTTTTAAATATACATAATAAAAACTGCGAGAATATTATAGACGCTTTTTAAAAAAAATAAAAATTTATTTTTTGAACAAAGTTGGTATAGTACAACAGTCCTCCTTATATTTTTGGCATATAATGATAATAGTAACGACACAACTCAAAATACCAATAAAGTTAAGGAGTACATTCTGGAATAATTGGCATGTTAGCAGTAAGCATTGGCGCGGGGGGCATTGACTTTAGTAATTCTTTCAGCAAATACTTTTTTTGTGTCTATTGTTTTGTGGGATAAATAAATAATTAGGCTTTCAGTTAAATGCATGTAAATGTATGTATTTCTTGAATAATATTTGTTTTTAAGATAGAAGAAAGATCAGTGTAATTAGAAGTACCTATACCACTATTGGAAATTTGAGCAATAATACCGTTGATATTTTTTTTTTGTTTACATACCATACTCTCAAGTTAACACTCTTAACTTTATTTTTTATATTTTTTACTTTTGTTTGTTTTTTGATGGAGGGATACAGTGATATTGATGCACCAATTTAAAAAGTGTCAACCCTATGTTTTTGTTTTCAGCATGAACTTATCTTTTATTTGACGCCAATTCAAAGCTGTTTACTTATGAGCTAAGTATTTCGACTGTCACCGCACTAAAATGACCTGTCACCAGTGTGATGAAACTATTAAGATTTTAGGCAGTAGACCTCACATAACAAGAAGTGGTACATACGAGTACCAATGCACTTTACCACGACATTCGTAACGGTAAGACGTTTTTGTTCTTTATCCTACTAATATTAATCTTTCACTGCAAATTTGATTGGTTTGTAGTGGCTGCTCACTCTAATAGGTTTAATTGTAGATATCTTTACTTATAAAAATAATAATAAGTATAACTATGTGCTCGTAAGACCAAGGTTTTTCCAATGCAAGTAAAAAGGAATAGAAAGAAAGGGAACAAAATTGCTGTTAAAATTGACTTATAGATGGTTAATTTTTCATAATATCCCACGAGTGACATCCAGTCAATCTTGTCCTCACATCTAAGTAAGCAATCAAGCACTACATTTACTGTACCATTGCTTCTGTATGTATGTTTTTATAGGTATGAACATAAATACAGCTTCTTCGCATTTTTCTTGTGTATTGTAATTTGAAATAGAAACTTTTGTACTCCTAATGTTAACAAAATTTTCCCAACATACCTTAATGTTATGGGAGAACCAACAACCACATAGAATACTTGGGAATACTTTGGCCCTTAGGAGAAATGTACATATTTTATAAAATGATTATTTTTCACATGACGACAAGTAGTCATCAGCTTCTGTCAAAGACACAAGACACGTGCTATTATGTAATGTGCCTTTTGGGAAAACTATAAATGTAGTTTCCTCCCATTCTATTTTACCTCTTTTGATAGCTGTGATTTCATTTATTTTAGCTTAAACAAACTAATTCTTTGTCAATGTGTAATGTGTAACTAAAAGCAAAATATTCCTTCTGTTGCAAAATGTCCCTGAAGCATTTGCAGGACATGATGTTCTTGAAAGTCGTTTTTGGGACACATTTTTAATTAAAAAAGTATCCTTGAACTATATGACATTGATATTGACCTTGTCTAAAGTTTATAAATGGGTTTGCAAAAACACAAACATACATTGTTGCTATACTCGTTAGTAGTGATTGGGGGACTAAACCGTGGGAAAATTTTGTGGATGCGGATGCCCATTAACTTGTTTGAGGTCACCGCTAATGTGTTTTTAATGTGTTTTCGGTGTTTGTTTGAGGTTGCGGCGTGTGCCGCTTTTGTTTGATGTGGCCGCGGGCGATGTTTTTTGTTTGAGGTTGCGGCGTGTGCCGCTTTTGTTTGAGGTTACCGCAGGCGCTGTTTTTGTTTGAGGTAAGCACGTGTGCCGCTTTTGTTTGAGGTTATTGCAGCCGCTGTTTTTTGTTTGAGAGTGCCGCCGTCGAGATGAGAAAGTTAGAATTTAAAAAATGTTTTTTGGTGGAGGTTGAGGTTTGAACCGTGAACCTATGGATTGTCGGTTGTGTGACATATATATATATATATATATATAATTCATTTTTTATTTTTCTTCAACTTATAACTATCTTAAAGCTAGACAAAAATTCATAAAAACTAGCCTACTTATCCATAACTTATATCTAACTTACTGGCCCCATACGAGCGCTCTAAATTAATTCATTATCTTAATACTAATGCCTTTCGGCCTTAAAACTATTTTTAATACTAATATTTCGTGGTTTTATTTTTTACCAAGAAATAAGGAAAAAAACTTGGAATCTGTATCTTTTTTTTTTAATTTTATATAAAACTTAAAACTAATTAAAACTACTTATAACTAATTAAAACTACTTAAAACTACTTAACAACTAGAACAGCCACAGCAAGCATTTTATTGTTTTTTTTTGTATTTTTGTTTTGTTTTTTTTTTTTTATATTTTTTTTTTTTTTTTTTTTTTTTTTTTTTTTTTTTTTTTTTTTTTTTTGTGCCACCATAACTGTCCCTACTTAAAACTACACTTAAAACTATGTAAGTCGGCCAAGACGTAACGAAGTCAACTATCATTATTCTTATTCAAAGTTAACATTCAACCACCAAAACTGGTTCTCCTGTTTCACCCTATCTCTTCGGTCCCGATCAGACACAGTCCTACTGAACCGAAGACGCTCGGCTCCGCCTTGTGCGATGACGTCTCTGTCATACAGTAGCCGCCTATCCACGGTTCTTCGCCCGACGTGGTAGATTAGCGGTACCGCCAATCTATCCTGTACGAGCCCCCGACTATCAAAATAGAGAAATGCCTCGGGCGGGGTAAAACCGCTCAAACGCACACTCTCGAAGTAATCGTCGTTAGGGTAGTAAGCCCCGAAGATCAAGCTGTTGGCTGATGACATCGCTCTTGCAATGTGACCCCGAATCAGCTTTACCAAAAAATTATCAATTCTGTTTATGTTGGCCCCGTTGTATAGAACCTGGTTGGAATAATAGTGTGTGTACTCCGACTCTGGTGTTCTGTGCAATCCAAGGCAGCGTCTAAGACACTGCCTCTCAAACACCCTAATCTTTTCCATTTGAGATGGGGCAACGTTGAACCATACCGGGCACCCATAGACAATCATTGGCCTGATAAGGGCCATGTAGCAAATCACCTTCACCCTGCTGTCAAGCCGGCTGCTATAAAACAACCGTTTCGTCAGGGCAAAAGCTCCCCTAGCCCTGGCTAAAGCAGCATTTATATGTCTATCGAAATACAAATACTGATCCATCCAGATGCCAAGGTACTTTACTACACTTTTACTCGTCAGTGGCTGTCCATATGGCCCTACGATCACCAGCTTGCGCCAGTTCTTTCTCGTATCCCTTGAGGCCCTAGCCAAAGGGGTCCTAAACAGAATTGTTTCGGATTTCTGAACGTTGATTTTCAACTTCCAGTCATCACAATATCGCTGAATTTTGTCGAAGTCACGCTGCAGAAGAATTCTGATGACCTCAACTGTTGGACCTGATCTGTACGCGATTAGATCATCGGCATACGCAATTGCCTGAGTTAGACTACCTATCAGATCGCTGGTGTAAATGCTGAATAAAATCGGCGAGTTCACCGCTCCCTGCTGAAGACCATTTTTAATATCAAAAGTTGCGGTAGAAGTTACATTGCCACTTTTGACAACAAACGTTCTACCATTAAGCATATCATGAAGAACATACAATAGTGGTTTACTTATGCCCAGTCTGGTAAGCTTTAGATAGAGACCCTCTAACCATACGGTGTCGAAAGCTTTCTCCAAGTCAACCAGACAAGCACCCGTGCATTGTTTTTTAGATTTGTTCCATTGGACATCAGAAACAAGCTTAGACGCGGCATGAATTGTGTCATGCCCCGCCTTAAACCCGAACTGATTATCTGGTATTATATTGTTGTCCTCCGCCCACTTGGACAGAGCCCTATTGATAACCTTTTCAAATACTTTACTGATGCTCGGAAGAAGACTTATCGACCGGAGATTTGCCGGATTGGAGTTATCCTTACCCTTTTTCGGGAGAGGATGTACCACAGCTGTCTTCCACCGCACTGGATAATATGCATTATTCAGCGCGTTGTTAAACAGTGTAGTATAAATGTCAATTGCTTCCTTCGGTAAATGTCGTAGTACAATATTGGATATACCATCGACACCTGCTGACTTCTTTTTCTTTAATGAATCGAAGATGAGCTGGAGCTCCACCTTCGTAACTAGCAGGGAGTTAACCCCATTTGCTTCGGCGATGATGGCGTTTGCCAGGTGATCTTCATTAAACCCGGTAAAACCAAGGTTCTCCGATCGCCATTGCGTAATATCATTACGAAGATAGAAGTGGTGAAGAAGGGCCCTGTTTTCCAGGTCATGATTCGGGCGAATGCTTGCATTCACCTTGTACACTTGCTGGAAAGCAGCACCCACCGCCTCCACTTTCTCTTGCGGATCTTCGATTATAAAGAGGTCGTCGTCCAAGACGGCTTCATCTGGATCAATGCCGGCGTTTAGAAGTACGTCTCTGTTTTCTGTCGTTCTCTGAAGCTTAAGACACGGAAGGTCATTTTGATCATTTTTCCTGAAAATCTTATTAATTTGCGGGAACATACTCGGGTCGCTAGAATTAACAGCCCGAATTTTCTTGTCCCAGTACAAATTAATAGACAACCTATAATTTTCTTTGATCAATTGGTTGATGTTCTTTATTGATGACTTCAGTGTCCTAATTTCCAGATCACGTGTGTCAGTAAATCGTCGGTACAAAAGTTTGAGTCTTGTCAGTAGTCCACTTTTTTGTCTGTGTAGTGCGTCAATGGTCGCGTTTCGGTAAATGTTGTTATGGTCACGTTCTTTGTATTTCGGTATCGTACTGTTCATCGTTCGTTGGATTGTGTCGTCCATTTGTTGGAGGTATCCGTCGATTTCAGTATTGGAAAGATTCCGGTCATTTGGTGGGGTTATAATGTTCGAACGTAGTTCAGTTGATAGGGCGTTGGTGAAGCGTGGCCAGCGCATCTTACTGTAATTGTAAGAGTGCACTGGGACATACTCCTCCAACTCCACAAGATCGTTAGGAAGCTGTATTACGGCGGCTAGTCCGCAGTGGTCGCTGTCGTACTCGATCGTCCGTAAGCAGTTTCTTGTGTGTGTACCTACAGTGTCTGTTATTGTCAGTCTTGAGTCGATTAGCAATAAATCCAGATAGGAACCGCTTCTTGGAAACGATGGCCTATCTGTAGCCAGCAGATCGATTCTATACTCAATATTGTACTGACCCATCCAATTATAAAGATGGCTACCTCGAGAATTTTGTATTTGGTTTCCCCAATCTTGGTGTTTGGCATTCAAATCACCAGCCATAACGAAGTAGTTTTCATCCAAGTTCAGTCGTAGGACCTGGAAAAGTTTCTCGAGCTCTGACGTAAAGTCGGTTGGCTGAGGTGCTTCTGCCGCGTAGGCTGACACTACATACACCCGCTTTCCTTGTTGGAGAGGGATGCATATAATGCAAGCCTCAAGCGACCGAAATTTTCGCACTTCACTATTGTATATTACTTTATAACTAATGCCCTTTCGAACGAAGATTGCGACGCCTCCCCCTTGAGTGGAGTCAGGCCGGTCTCTTCTTACGATATTGTAATTATTGTTTGTCAGTTTATGCTTCTGGTTTAGCTTGGTTTCGCTAGCCATCAACACATCAGGACATAGGTCTTTCAACAACTGGAATAGATTAGCTCTGCGTTCGATCCTAATCAGTGAATTTACATTCACAGCAAGGATCCTAAAGGGGCTCTCCGACAGCGCGCCCATTACGATCTAAGTTGCGCTAAGCTAGGCAGAAGAGAGTAGATATGGTCCACCCTTTCTGTCTGCTCCCTTATCTGGCTTTGAAGCCCTGTTAACTGGCCTTGAATGCTCAGCAACAAGGTCAAAACATCCGCCTGTGCCGCGGGTGCCTTAGGCACGGGGGCCTGTTTGGCTACCTTTGGTGGAGGCTGTCTCGTACTCCCCATTCCTGACGCCATTTGGGCGTAGGAAATTTGGGGGTTGACGATAGTTGCTGTAGGAGCACGCCCTGATGGACGTTTTACTTCGACAGTCTGCTTCGCTATTTTTTGTTGCTTCATTTGCTGAAACTTCGGACAGCCCCGATAGTTAGCGGGGTGTCCGTCGCTTCCGCATACGGCACATTTGAGTTTGGTCTTATCTTTGACCCTTTCTTGCCCGAGTTTGCACTCTCCCTTATTGTGGTTCTCTCCACACTTGACGCAACGCGACTGCATTTCGCAGTTGGCTGCGGCGTGACCGAACCTTTGGCAGCGCACGCATTGAAGCATGTCACCTCGCCTTTTTAATTTATCCCAAGTCACAACCTGGTAGTTGAGGACGGAGATACTCCTCAAACTATCCAGTTTGCTTGTGGGTGAGAGCTGTACCAAGAAAATTGGCAACTTCCGCATCTCCCGTCTGGACAAAGCCGTTTGGAATGGCTTGACACTGATGAACTCGAGATCATCACTCGCTTGTTGGCAGAGCTCATTATAGAGCGCCTGGGGTTCCGTGTAGGAATCTATGCCCTTTAATAGGACCGTTTGGATTTTATCCATCTTTGGGGTGAAACTGAAGAACTCAGTGGTGGATTCCTTCAATAACATTTTAATTTTTTTATGGTCTTCCACTGTGAAGCAGTGGATTGCATGTCTACTATTATTCAATCGTTTAATCATAAAGTTTGGGCCTATGGCCGACTTACATAGTTTTATGGTGTCTTCTAAATCCATCTTGTAAGTGTTGATGGGTGGCACTTTTTCATTTTTCTTTTTAGGCTGTGGCTGCTGCTGGTGTGTCCCACGCTGCTGCTCCTCCTGGGTCGCCTGCTGCTGCTCCTGGGCCGGCTGCTGTTGCGTCCGCTTCTGTTGCTGCTTCATTTGCTGCTGTGGACGTTGTTGTTGTTGCTCCTGCTGTGGCTGTGTTTTTGTTGTTTGATTTTGCTCCTGTTGCACTTGTGCTGGCAATGGTTGTTGTTTCTGCTGCGGCACTTGTGCTGGAGCTTGTTGTTGTTGCGCCCGCTTTGGTTGTGTCTGGGCTTGCTGTTTTTGTTGTTGTTGCTGGTTTTTATTTAGTTGTTGTTGTTGTGCTACCTTCTGCTGTTGTAGCACCTTTTTTTCTTCGAGCTCTTTCTTGTCTTTAGCTCGGCGCGCCTCCTGTTTTTGCTTCAGAAGTAATAGGAGGGGTGCTACTTCTGCCTTCAGGCGTTGCATCTGCTCTTCGAACTGGTGAATTTTGCTTTGGAGCGTTTGCTCCTCCTCAATCTCATCTTCCGATGACGCCTCTGATGAGAGTTCCGCAAACTTATTGCTGTCACCAGTATAGTGCCCTTCACCCTCCTCGGACATGTAAGATATCTCCTCATCTACTGGTGAGGTGTTCGCATGTTGTTTTTGTTGTGTTGTTGCTGCCTCTGTCGTAGTTGTGCGCGCCGTCTCCTTAACTTCAGCAGGCAGCTGGGCTGGAGTGGTTGTGGAGCGGCGCTTCACAAGATTCGGCTGGTAACGAATCTTCTTTCTTTTCTGGTTTTTACCCATATCGGCTGTTGTTGCCGTTGGCTGACTTGCGGTTATGCCTGGTACCGCTGCCGGGGCACCTTGCGATGTCCCCGCTATGACGCTTTCTTCCATCAACCGGTCTTCCCAATCGATGAAGTCTTGCACCTCCTGGTTATGCAAAAATGCAAATAAAATGTTTGGGTCCGGCTGAGGTTCGAACCCACGACCCTCTGCACTGTTTGTCGACGCCACTACCACCTGGACCACCGACTACTTGAAATATCAAGTGACAAACTTCTAACTTATTAAAACTGCGAACACGATTTAAAACACTGTGAAAGCCGATAGGTACGTCCTCACTCTTGCACAGTACACGATCAACTGAGGTTGTGTGACAGTTCCACTAGGCTATCGAGGTAGTTGTAGGTTGATGTGTAGAATGTGTACTTATGCGTACAAACGAAGTTACTTTTTTAGTCTAACGAGGGATGAAAATGCATTTTGAGAAAGAATGTGTGTGTTTGGGTATCATGGCTGTGCTGTTTCACTGAGCTGATGTGGTTAAAAATTGTATTGCATAGGTAGGCTGAGGGAGATTAGAAAAAGGAGCATTTGGATATTTGGGTAGGTTTTAGTTAAAAAAAAAAAAATGTTAGCTGTTCCGTGCGTCGTGGTGGAGAATTAGAATTTAAAAAAAAAAGTTTTTCTTCTGAAGGCTGAGGATTGAACTAGGTACCTATGGATTGTCGGTTGTGTGACAGTTCCACTAGGCTATCGAGGTAGTTGTAGTTTGATGTGTAGAATGTGTATTTATGCGTACAAACAAAGTTACTTTTTTTAATCTTATGAGGGATGAAAATGCATTTTGAGAAAGAATGTGTGTTTGGGTATCATGGCTGTGCTGTGCTGTTGGGTTAGTTGTGAAAAAACTTGTGCGTTGGATAGAATATAGTGGTTTACAGAATTTAAAGGGAGTGTTGTTGCATGTACATACAAAATTGTACATATTTGTGGGTAGAGATTTATATATTTTGTATAGGTTTTTTTTTTTAGTTAAAAAATATATTAGCTGCTCAATATGTGAATCAGGAACCCTTAGGATTTGCGATAACATCACCATACCAAACAATAAGAAAAAAACAATAGCAGGAATAGGAACATTGAAAGACAACCATATAGGTAGTTTGTTTTAAATAGCAAAGTTTATTCAGTACAGGTATTTCCTTATGATAAAAGATTACATTATTTTATTTTTTCTTAAATTTCTTAGGAATCCATGAGTTATGTTTAGATGAAAACCCTAGCCATTTAACGAACATATGATTCTTTTTCGTTTGAAGTACTTTTTCAATTAGATACGTGTCGGGGAAATTTGTTTTTTGTAGTTCTAGTTCATAGAATCCACCCTTAATGGGGTTACCTTCATAATCTTCTATTAGATATGTGACAGGATTTGTATGTTGCACCTTGATTATTTTGAAGATTTCCGTTGTCCAGTTTGGTGTGTATCCTTTATCAAATATATGTTTGTATTTACTTATTCTCACAAAGTCTCCGACTTTGAATTTTGGGGGAATATGAATTTTTATCTGATTATATACTGTTGAAAGCAATTGTTTTTCATTTGAAGCATTAACTTCTGATGGTTTAATTTTGATTGTTCGATGTATAGAACTATTATATTTTGTAGTAAGTTTATCTATTATACCAATCCAACGATATGAACCGCTTGCGCTGAATTCCTTCCACATGAGTGTTTTCAAGGTGCGATTAAATCTCTCAACAATCGATGCCTTGAGGCAGGTAAATGTGGAATAATGATTGATATTATGCTGCTTCATGAGACTTTGAAAACTGGTGTTGAAAAATTCTTTTCCATCATCTGTTTGTAAGTTTTTGGGGATACGTGCATCTTTGTTGAGAATATTTTGCAAAGCAATGGTGACATTGTGTCCTGTTTTGTTTTTAATAGGAACTGCCCAAGCAAACTTAGAAAATGCATCAATCACTGTGAGAAGGTATCGAAAATTGTCATTTTCGTTTGAATAGATACCCATCTCAACTAGATCAGCTTGCCATAAATCATCTAACCCCTTAATAATAACTCGCCTTTTTTTAAAATTCCTGCGAGCAGGCTTATGTAGTTCATTGACAACATCTCTTTTAGTCATCTTTTTAAAGACTGATTGAAAAAAAAAACATTTCATTCTTATCTGTGTTTATTTTTGTAATCTTTTATATAGTAACATAATTTTTTTAATTCTTAATAATTTATTTTCAAGTATATAGCAAGCACATGTGTCTGGTCCTTCTTTGCATAAATTTGAAGACCATGGACAGTTGATAAAATGACATCCGTAAGCAGACTCTGTCGAAGACACACCTTCAAATTGCTTCAAAAAACATATAGTGTTAAGAAATTCCGCATAATGTTCCTCTAATAAGGTATTCTGATTATGTTTAAGGAGATTTAAGATATCATGAATTATCAAAGTATAATCTATGTCGGACATGTTGGATGTAATGTGTGTTGACACTTTGGAGTCTTTAAATAAACTGATTTTATTTTCCAGTTGTTGGATCGGTTACTATAATATAAGCATTATTTGATACAAGCTGTTGTCGTATTTGATGGATTTCTTTTTGAAAGTTTCGCTTTATTTGTTCAATTTTTTCATCGACATAGGTTTTGGAAGTAGCATCTGCCTCATCTTGTGGTTCATGAATATTTTGTAATCTTTTAAATTGTAAATCATAATCTCCAGCCTCTGTTTTAAAGAATCCCTCACCAGGTGGCCCTGGTAGCCCCCGTTTTCCCTGCAATCCTCTCGGCCCTATCCTTAATCTGGCTCTATCGGAAAACCGACCAAATTTGTCTTTACTCATTTTTTTTTTTTTTTTTTTTTTTTTTTTATTCAATTATGTCATTCTCTTTTAATTCTTCAACAATTGAGACTATTTCATTTGAATGATTATTATTCCCTGCTTGTTGTGATCCAATTAAAAGCCTTAATCGATCTACAAGCTCATTCGGATCATCCCAATATATAAAGTCTTTCTTTATGTTTGATAATTGCATTAATCCACTTCCGATTGAAGGTGAGGTATTTCCAAATAAATGTCTTATAATATTATATTTATGACCACGATTACCTCTTATTTGCTTCTCTGAATCATAGGAGAGTCTATGTGAGTTGGTATCGGATAATATCGTTTTGTAATTGTTTAAATCTTCACTATTGTAGATTTTTTCATTTGGTCTTTTCATAAATATGAGCTCATATAATCCATGTGTCCCCTTATAATTCTTATTTTTTATTTGTATATCATTTCCTTGAACGTTGAACTCACCATTTCCAATGTATAACTTTTCATTTTTCACATATATACCATACAAATAGTCAATTGAGTTGGAATTGCTTAGAAATAAATTTAAATACTTTTTTGGAATATCGGAAAATTCTTCCTGTAACAATTGATCTGCAAACTTACGATGATTAATGCGTAGACTTTTTCTATTTCTTGATGTTTCTTTATGGGTTTTTGGAGTACTGTTATTGCAAAAGGAAATGGGGTAACTAGTGGAGGGTGATGGTGTTATAAAATCTTCTTCTTTATGTAAGGGTTTTATTTTCTTTGAAGAACTTTGAAAAATATTTTGCTCGTATTCTTCCTTCTGCTTTGAATAATTGGAGTTTTCAACTAATTTATTTAGTGGAGTAGAAATTGGTTTTAAAGCGTCCTCTAGTTGAGTTTCGTAAGCTTCTCTACCACGTTTAAGGGCTTTGTATTTTGTTCGTAGCGCGTCGGTGGTTTTAATAAGTTCTTTTTTAAGTTTCACATCTATATTCATCATAGTTATTTGGTTGCTTTTTTATAAAAACAATCCGTAAATAAGTTTCGTATATTTCGAAATAATCGAATTAATGGACTAAAGCTAAGGAAGATATTGCAAGTCCTTGTCTTCATTGATGAACTTTGATCAATGAACTGTGTAAATCGATTTTTAATTGAAGTATTTTATTCAGTAAACTGTACCGAAGTATTCTCATAGAACATTTCTATACATATGACGTAAAATGATAATGTGATATGTTTTATAGGGAAAAGGGATAAACCCGCTGTTTATTCAAACTGGTCCTTACCGCTCCAAATTCTGGACCGCTTTCCAAACCGCTTCGAACCGCTTTGAACCGCTTCGAACCGCTTCGAACCGCTTTGAACCGCTCTTGAACCGCTTTTCGAACCGCTACGAACCGCTCCGAACCGCTTTTCGAACCGCTACGAACCGCTCCGAACAGCTCTTGAACCGCTCCGAACCGCTTTTCGAACCGCTACGAACCGCTCCGAACCGCTTTTCGAACCGCTACGAACCGCTCCGAACCGCTACGAACCGCTCCGAACCGCTTTTCGAACCGCTCCGAACCGCTCCGAACCGCTTTTCGAACCGCTACGAACCGCTCCGAACCGCTTTTCGAACCGCTACGAACCGCTCCGAACCGCTCTTGAACCGCTTCGAACCGCTCTTAAACCGCTCCAAACCGCTCTTGAACCGCTCCGAACCGCTCTTAAACCGCTCCGAACCGCTTTTCGAACCGCTATGAACCGCTTAAAACTGGTTTTCGTTGAAAATATCTAATCGAAACATTATTTACAATGTATTCATTTTAAGAAAACAATCGAAGCCTTTTCTATAACGACCTTTATTCAGAGGCGCATCTTTATCAATTACTAAAAAGCCATGTTCAATGTTCCAACATTCTACACATACTTTTTGAAATGTTGAGAATGACATATCTGAATTAACATGATCATTATAAATGTGTTTTAAATTCATATCATCTTGTTTGAAGACAATAAGAAAATTTGCATTGTCTCTAATTAAGTGTTTGGGTATCCTGGTGTAAGTTTGACATAGATAAAAACTATCAATATTATGATGTCGCCCCATGCTAAAGTATGTTCGAATAGTATCTTGTTTTTCACAGGCAATGTCATCGAATATAAATACAGAATTGGGTTTAGCTTCTTCAGGTGGTATAACTTCACTGTTATTGGAAAAAGTAAAGAAACCCATATTTTTTATTGGTTGTACTGCTCTTCGTAGAAACTCATATTTTGGTTGTTGTAAAGATTTGGAATAAATATATATATTTTCAAATTTCAACCCATTTGGATGTTGTAGCAAAGTCATCATAGCATTAGTTTTTCCACAATTTGATGGAGTTGTAATCAAACCTCTTATACTATTGGGCAATAATTGGCTATGCTTTTTTGTTTCAGTTCTTTTAATCAAATCCTTGTTTTTTATTGGAAGCTGATGTTGTTGTTTTATGAACCGCATGCTGATAAAAACTAAAAGCTTTCCCCATATATATCAGGGTTTTATTGAAAAAATGTCATAACATTATTAGTTACCTTGGCGTATTGTTGATACTAAACAAATATAAAATGATTGATTTTTCTCAAAAACCTAATAGTCAACGAACAATTGTGAAGGGAACAGGTTTAATAAATTCTGTAATCAACAAACTACCTTTTGAACTTCATCTACCTGGTTACCAATACTGTGGGCCTGGAACAAAATTGCAAGAACGTTTAGCTAGAGGCGATCCAGGGGTTAATATTCTTGATCAAGCCTGCAAAGAACACGATATTTCTTATTCTAAATTAAAAAATACACCTGACCGACATATAGCAGATAAAATTTTAGCTGAAAAAGCGTGGGAGAGGGTAAAGTCAAAAGACGCAAGTATAACAGAACGAGCAAACGCGTTATTAGTCACCAACTTGATGAAAGCAAAAGTAAAGTTTGGAATGGGTGTAACTAATAAAAAAAAAAACAAAAAGACCAAGTGTAAGCTCACATTTAATAAGTCTATTAAAAATATGGGAAAAATACTTGTGACAAAAAAACCCCTCAATTTAAATAAAGCTATTAAAATTGCTTTGTCAGCTGCTAAGAGAACAATTAAGAAAAACAACATTAAGACACCGAGAGTTATATCTTTACCGAAATCAGGTGGAGTAGTACCATTTCTTGTTCCTCTATTTGCAGGACTTTCAGCATTAGGAGCATTATCTGGAGGTGCTGCCGGTGTAGCCAAAGCTGTGGATGAGGCTTATAATGCTAAAAGAGATCTAGAAGAAAAGAAGCGCCATAATCAGAAAATGGAATCTATTGCAATGGGTAATGGATTACATCTAAGACCATATAAGAAAGGCCTTGGATTATTTTTACATTCGCAACCAAAAAACTTTTAGATTCGCTACCCAAACGTGCATTAAATGAATTAGATATATCTAATTTTGTAAAAAAAACTATTCCTCATTTTCGTGGTGTTTTTATGCGAGATAATTTACCCAAGTATAAGCCATGGAAAAATGAATGTGGAATCGTTAATCTAGATTCTTTAATAGGACCAGGAACACATTGGGTAGCATATTGTAAAAAAGGCAAACTAATTGAATATTTTGATAGTTTTGGGAATCTTCAGCCTCCAATTGAAATAATTAATTATTTAGGTAAAAATATAAAATACAATTATTTTAAGTACCAAGATTATAATACATTTAATTGTGGTCATTTATGTTTAAAATTCTTATATGATTCTTACTTCTTATAAATAAATAAAGATTATTTAAAAAAAAAATGTTCATTGCTTTTCTTACCGTCATGGCATTAACACTTACATTAAGTGGGGATACTTCAAATCTATCAGCCGAATATTTCCCCCCATTAAACCTGGATGGAGACTACGTTTGTGGCCTAATTGATTTTCAAACATATAATTCAATTCCAAATGTGGATAAACGAAATAATTTGTTTCATATAGGTGACCAAGAAATTGAAATCCCAGTGGGGTCCTATGAAATAGATGATATTGCGTTCTTGATTTCTAAAACATTGTTAATGCAAAATTCTGTTGCTGCAGTGAGTATAGAAGCAAACAATAATACATTAAAAGCAGAAGTTAAAAGTAATGAGATAATATATTTCAATAGACCTAGATCTGTTGGAAAATTATTAGGTTTTGGTAATCGTGTACTTGAACCAGGTAGAACTCATCTGTCAAATATGGCGGTTGACATTAATAAGGTAAACGTCATCAGAGTTGAGTGTAACATAATTGTTGGTTCCTATTTAAATAACACTCCTGTACACACGATTCATGAATTTTCACCAGAAGCAGGAGCGGGGTATAAAATCATAGAAGTTCCGAAAAATGTCATCTATTTACCTGTGAACGTCAAACAAATAACTTCTCTATCATTGAAACTTGTTGATCAAGACGGGGATCTAATAAATTTTAGGGGAGAAACAATAACCATTCGAATGCATTTAAAACCGAAATCAACGTAATGCTTCTCTATAATTATATATCTAGCGTCAAAGGTGATCATTCAATTAGTTGTCAAAAGACATCAAAGCAATCAAGACCCAGATTGTCTATAGAAAATAAAGCATTTCTGCTATCACTAGGATTTGTATTGAAATAAAAAAAAAAAAAAAATGAGCGAGATTTTAAATATAAGTCACGCGCCTAACTATGATAATAGTATAACAAAGTTTGAGTACCATAGTTATTCGCCCTTTCTTCAATCCTTCAATACCAGTGATGAAATACGCATCCCTATACAGCAGCAGGATTTGTGCATTTTACCCAGCGAAAGTTTCATTTATGTAGAAGGAAGTCTAACAAAAGCAGATGGAGGAGTTTCTTCCACAGCAAAACTATGTAACAATGCTATATTATTTCTTTTTGAGGAAATACACTATGAACTCAATGGTGTCGATATTGAAAACAATAAAAATGTTGGTATTACAACATTATTAAAAAATTTAATATCCTTAAATGAGAATGAAAGCAAAAGTTTGGAAAATTCTTCTTGGACGGGAAAGAATAGCCTTACACTGCCATCGGGTACTTTTAACTTTTGCATTCCATTGAAAAATATTTTAGGATTTGCTGAAGATTATAAAAAAATTATTATAAATGCAAGACATGAATTGATTTTAATTCGCACTCGAACTGATGAAAATGCCTATATTAATACGGAAAATGAAGATTTAAAATTGTCAATCCATAAACTACAATGGAGAATTCCACACATCACCTTATCTGATACCAGCAAATTATTACTATTGAAACAAATTCAATCGAAACCAATTCAAATGCATTTCAGAAATTGGGAAATGTATGAATACCCTACTCTACCCACTAACACTGATCACGTATGGACAGTCAAAACATCAACTCAACTTGAAAAACCTAGATATATTATAATTGCACTACAAACAGCACGAAAAAACCATACAGATAAAGATGCTAGTAAATTCGATCATTGTGACGTAAGCAATGTGAAAGTATATTTAAACTCAGAATCATATCCTCGCGAAGATTTAAATTTGAAATTTAAGCTAAACCAATATGCCGTTCTCTATGATATGTACAGTAAATTTCAACAATATTACCATCAGAAACCATCACTACCACTCTTATCCCCACAAGAATTTAAAGAAATTGCTCCAATTATGGTAATTGATTGCTCTCGTCAAAATGAATCAGTTAAAACTGGACCTGTCGATGTCAGAATTGAACTCAAAACATGCACACCTGTTCCAGCTCTAACAACAATGTACTGTCTTATTCTTCACGATCGTATAATTGAATACAATCCAATGACAGGAGAAGTCCAGAAACTTGTCTAGCAGTTGACTAAATTCGATTGATCTGAGCACATCATAATAATTTATTACAATCACCACAATGAACAACTGTTATTTTGTAGACTTTCAAGGCTTTAAAGGAATAAATAATACGTTTATTTTGAAGGAAGTAGCTCTTTATCACAATGAACATCACCATCATTTCATTGTTACTCCTCCATTTCATTTTAACCAACTGCCAGCCTTTTTAAGAAATCAGGTATACTGGATATATCAAAACCATCATGGGTTAGCCTGGGATGGAGGATACACAGATTTTCAGGATGTAAAGACATATTTTCAGCAGGAGGTGCAAAATGGAGTTGTTTACATCAAGGGAACAGAAAAATCACACTGGTTTAAGAAATTTCTTAATAATAAATGTGTTGAAGTTGTTAACATTGAAGATATCTACACATGCCCAAATTTTAAGAAACTTAAAACTACTTATCCTGATCAAATAAAATGTGTCTTCCATAAAAAATGCTGTGCTCTTCAAAATGTATACCTTTTAAAAGAGTTCATAAATGAAGCTAAAAATTAATAAAATATTTCTTTTTACTCAATAAAAAATAAAACAAAAACATGCGTGTATCGTATATATTTCGAATTTTATGTTTTTATTTTCCCAAAAGGCTAAAGAATGAAGGGAGCACATTAATTTTGTTTAGAAAATTGCCTTTTGAATCCATACGGCAAGGAGCTGTAATCGCTAAGATTTGGGTTTATAAGATTTGGTCTCTGCTACAGTCACAACCTGATGCCCTTGCGTTCGTCGAATATTATTCAAATAAAATTTGACCCATAGTTTACGTATCCTTCATTATGATTTACCCCTTGTTTCATTTGCTATTATCATGTTGTACCTATTGTATTTTCATTTTTTTTTTTCACCATTGTTTATGACTTAGAAATGATTCCAACAAAACATTTCGTATTTAAGTAACCTACAGTCAATTCAATATTTTCTAGAATAACTCAGGAATGTTTGTGTTTAAAATTCAACACGAGAGTATTGAATAACTATTTGAACATAGTGTTCCTTCCGGTCAATTTACCCTCACAATACAGTTCAATTCCTGGTCACAGTGACACATTCAAACAAAAAAAAATAAAATGCATTATTTATGATGATGGCTACATCCTGAGATGTAACAGGATACTTTTTCTTTATTTACGATCGATCTTCAACTCTACGCACAAATACAATTTTGTCTCTAAATGCATCCTCACTCCCTTAAAATTCTATAAATAAATGTACTTTTTCTACCAACGCACAAGTTAGTTTTTTCACAACTAACCCAACAGCACAGCACAGCCATGATACCCAAAACACACATTCTTTCTCAAAATGCATTTTCATCCCTCATAAGATTAAAAAAGTAACTTTGTTTGTACGCATAAATACACATTCTACACATCAAACTACAACTACCTCGATAGCCTAGTGGAACTGTCACACAACCGACAATCCATAGGTACCTAGTTCAATCCTCAGCCTTCAGAAGAAAAACTTTTTTTTTTTAATTCTAATTCTCCACCACGACGCACGGAACAGCTAACATTTTTTTTTTTTTTAACTAAAACCTACCCAAATATCCAAATGCTCCTTTTTCTAATCTCCCTCAGCCTACCTATGCAATACAATTTTTAACCACATCAGCTCAGTGAAACAGCACAGCCATGATACCCAAACACACACATTCTTTCTCAAAATGCATTTTCATCCCTCGTTAGACTAAAAAAGTAACTTCGTTTGTACGCATAAGTACACATTCTACACATCAACCTACAACTACCTCGATAGCCTAGTGGAACTGTCACACAACCGACAATCCATAGGTTCACGGTTCAAACCTCAACCTCCACCAAAAAACATTTTTTAAATTCTAACTTTCTCATCTCGACGGCGGCGGCGGCGGGCGGTGCGGCGGCACTCTCAAACAAAAAACAGCGGCTGCAATAACCTCAAACAAAAGCGGCACACGTGCTTACCTCAAACAAAAACAGCGCCTGCGGTAACCTCAAACAAAAGCGGCACACGCCGCAACCTCAAACAAAAAACATCGCCCGCGGCCACATCAAACAAAAGCGGCACACGCCGCAACCTCAAACAAACACCGAAAACACATTAAAAACACATTAGCGGTGACCTCAAACAAGTTAATGGGCATCCGCATCCACAAAATTTTCCCACGGTTTAGTCCCCCAATCACTACTCTCGTTAAATGTAAGGAAGATGAATTTGTTCGTCTGCTGTGTAAAATAAAAATACAAATTATTAACAATTTCTAAACTATTTCGTAATTATGTGCCTATGGTTCTTGTCGTTAGAGGTTAGATCATAATAGTCTCTATTAGATCTAAAAGCCACAGAAGTAAGTTGTTTTTCCATTTCGCATACAGCTCTTATAGAGTAATTTCACGTATAAATTTCACTACATTTTTATTCCTTATAGTACGAATACCACCATGTTTACAGTTTCAACGTTAGTAGTATTACATATGAGATTCTTCAATTACACTAGTTTACACGAAAAAAGTAACTGTACAAAAAAGTATTTTTTAAATTAATTTTGGGTTGCTGAACAACAAAATGACATTCAATTATTTTTCCAAAGAAGCGTTCTCGAGATATCAGCAAAAAACATATTTTTTTTCTATTTTTAATTTTTGCATAAATATCAATAACGGTAATTTTTTTTTTGAGAAGTTGTTGTCTTCTTTCCAACGATATATTTTTTGTGTTAATCGGACCAGAAACCATCGATAAACAGCCGCTCAAAGTGTAGAAAGCATGATTTTTCGACCTTTTTGGAAAATTATTTGAAAAATCATGTTTTTGTACATTTTGCTGATATCTCGAGAACGCTTCTTTGGAAAATTAAATGAATATCATTTTCTTGTTCAGCAACCCAAAATTAATCTAAAAAATAATTTTTTGTGTAGGTACTCATTATGAACCGAAAGTTTGTAAACTAGTGTTATCGCTCTATTGAAAAAATGAGCTGTTTACAATGTTGTACAACGTGATTTATTGAATGAAAATTAAATGTGAGCCACACTACATGCCTATACTCCTTATGCATACAAAATGTGTAAAAAATATTTCAAAATCAAAATTTGTAGTGGAGTCAATTAAAGCATTATTCTCGGAAATCAGCGGAACCACCTCTAATTTTGATAATACATTTTGTCTGTTGTCTTAATTTTTCTTTTATAATATTATTTATTTTTTTAGAAGGCGAAAAAATCAATATGCATGATCATCACTTGTTCAGCTCGCTTACATGATTCTGTGACCTTCACCGAAGCGTGTATTATACTGTACATCTTGCAGACTTCCATATTACAGCAGTGTCTTCCAAGCTGAGGTTCTGGCTGTGATGAAAGTTGAAACAAGTCTCAAGCTGTTATCAAATTTTTCATTGATATCCAAACTGCAATTAACGAAATTTCTGCCACTGAAAACAAATCTTTCTGTCCGAAGAGCCAAAGGTTCTTGGCATACAGCACAACATAAGTGGTATCCCCGGTAGTGAGAATACTGACAAGCTGGCAAGAACTTGATCTTAATCAGGCAGAATCATCAGTTCAGATCCCACCGTGTAACCTTAAGCAGGTAATCGAGAAATAAGTGCTAGCCATAACTAACTAAAGGTGGAGTTCACTTGAAACGTGCGCTACCAGAAAGTTATGGTCTAGTTTTAATAAACAAAAGACCGAACATCTCACATCTAACTACCTTTTCGTTTACCATAACATTCTATCGTTTGCAGCAAACTAATGAATAGTTTGTGAAGAACCTCCCCAGAAAGTTGTTTGTGGCAAATTACTTCACTTTAATTGTAAATAATTAATTCATTAAAACAAAAATTACTGCATTAAACTTTCTATTTTCTTAATAATTGACTCTATTTTTGTGGTATTCATATGCATTCTATGCTACCAAAAGTTATTTAGTTCGTGGTGCAATGGCAACAGCCTTGCTAAAGTGGTCGTAGATGTAATCACCGATGTTACACTGAACTTCGTTTTTATTAAGTCGTTTGCATAAATTGTTTGACCTAAAAGAGTTTACTTCAAACGAAGTTGAAGTCTAAAAATTACGGCCCAACAAACGAAAAGTCCTTTGACGCAAACGATTCGTTTTCTCATTTTGTTTATACACGTTCTACGCCAATCATAAATAATACTGTCCGTGGCGTGGAATGACAAAATACTTACATAGGTGTTACGCTAAACTTTTTTATATCGTTCGCAAAAAGTGTTTAACACAAACGAATTTACCACTTTGCTGCAAATAAAGCCGAAAAATTGCCCAGCAAACGAAAAAGTCATTTGGGCAATTGGTTTGTTTGGCGCAATCGATTTGGGTGATATGTTTTATAAGCATTCTGCCTAAATACACGTCGAAATCCTTGACCATAGCTCTATTTCTATCTCTGGATGAGGTTGGAGTTTCCACTTGAGAGTAAAAACGCTTCAAGAAGTGTTCAACATCATTCTACTCTTAATGAGCTAACAGCATTTTCACTCTTAAGTGGTCACGCACCTATAAATGTTATTTTAAATACTTCAACGATGAGCCTTCATTTACATTCATAATATAAATTGTATTCTATAGATATAATATTTATGCCTTTTATGGACTTCACACTATTTCACTCCCGGGGAGCCAACTTGATTCGCAAAATTTAAATTCGCATTCAAAGCAATTATGGAACCTGGCGGGCTTACTATTATTACAGCTACTAGGAACTACTTTATCATTTAAATTAAGGCACTTCCTCACCTGCGAGTTCCATAATAGAAAATAAGGCTAAAGTGTGTCTGACTCGTGCTGCCCGCACTCGTAGGATTCTGTAAAAGGGGTCATTATTTTAACGATATGTGTAGTCTTTTCTATACAAAATTCAATTATATTTGCAACTTTTTCCACGAAATTCGTGTATGTTCATTATGAATCAAAAAGCCAGTAATAAATTTGTACTTCATTTCCTGAAACAAATTTGTTAAGTCAAGTAATCCTAGTTGCACGATAAATTTTATTTTATCTCGTTGAAACAAAAGCAACCACGATAAAATCCAATAAACAACCGGAACATCAATTTCCAAACCCATTAATAGGATTTCACAGTCTTTTGGGATTGCCATTAACAGTGTGTTGTTGAATAAGTCCAAAATCACTTCATTCTGATTTTCAGAATGTACATTTTTATATAGATGTTTTATTTATTTTTGCAGAGTAATAGGGCAAGTCTGGAGCATAAATTGAAGTCAACATTTTGTTGAAATTAAATTAATTCAAGATTAAATTATTTGTTTTTGATAATAACCCAAAATATTTCTTTAAAAATTACCAAGTATGAAATCTTTGAAAAATATGTCGTACAATCAGGCCTATAACAAATTTCACCTTGGAAAATCCCAAAAAAAAAAAAAAACTAGCTGAATTTCGAAATCAAATTTTTATATTGCTCATAGATTTTTTATGAAAAAAATCCCTTTCTTTTCCATTTTAGAAACAAAAGCTGCAAGTTTGTAATAGCAATAAGAACAGTCATAAAAATTTATTTTACTTATTTTTTTTAATTTACAAAATATGTATTTTATTTAATAAAAATATACAAGGTTAGTTTAGATAGAATAAAAACAAGGGCGTACATACCATTGGGGCAACTGGAACTGTGCCCCGGGGCCCCCAACCGACTGCAGGACTCCCACTGGAGATTATGCGGAGAAAAAGTCTGTCGCCATCAGAAACCCCATAGAAATATAGAATAGATTTACATTTCTTACCATTATGGGCCCCCCAGAAAAATGAATAGGACTGTGTTCTGTGAAGATTCCAAATAGGCATGGCTTTTCAGACGAATTTTCGGGGTTAAACGGATATTAATTTGCACGGCTGGTAACCAACAGTCTCTGTCGCAAAAGTGGATGAGCCAAAGGGCGCTTCAAGATCTGCAATCATTGTGGTGAATAGAGAGTCCCTGGTTCCTCTACTGGCGACCAAAGGTGGGATTGGGTATGGTTTCTCATCTATTACACTGAAGATCTACAAAAAAAATGAAGAAATCAACGACGAACAACCACCCGGTACCTCCACAGTCGCAGATTCTGTTATGGACATCGATCTCCAACACTCAATTAAGGCTTCGGTATCTCTTCTTCTCCGGCTGCATAAAATTCGGGAAGAAATAGTCCTGATTCAAGAACCTTGGATTACCAAAGCCACCATTCAAGGACTCAGGACTCCTCGCTACTACTTGCTGTATGCGTCGGAGGTCGGACAAAGGTGAAAAAAGATTCGCATATTAGCCAAAAGTAGTTTAATGTATATCTACTCCCTGATTTCAGCGATGGTGATATTACCACCGCCAATCTGCATACCAAAAATGGGACGTACTGGATAGTGTCAGCGACGACCCTGACCCTCCTGGCAAAAAACTAAAGAGGGTCATCGCTGAAGCAAAACGGCAAAAAATAAGCCTCCTGATTGGGTGTGACGCACACGCCCACCATACTATATAGGGCAGTATAGATGTAAATGATAGAGGTGAGTTCCTTTTCAATTTTATTCTAAGTACTAATCTAATAGTGAGTAACATAGGGAACGAACCCACCTTCGTTACCAGAAACATACAAGAAGTGCTAGACCTCACTCTTGTCTCTCACAACATTTATCAAATAATAACGAATTGGGAAGTATCAGAAGAACACTCATTCTCTGACCACAGACACATACAATTCAGTTTAAATGATGAACCAACCAGACCGCCAGCTTACCTTTGTATCGAAAAACTAACTGGCAAATGTATAGGGACATTCTCAAGAGATCGCTCAAACCCGAATTTCGAGATATCCCCTCCAATACCTTCGATCTTGACAACAAAGCCAAGGATCTCACATCAATCCTCAAATAATACCCAAAGCCGGCAAATGCTCCCACGTTACTCCCAAGGATCTTAGACCAATCAGTCTATCGTCCTTCCTTCTCAAAACTTTGGAATGATTGATCGATATTCACCTGCGTAATGCGATGGATGCTGTGAGGGAAAATCGGTACAAACTGCGCTACATACCTTTGTACGCACCATCGAATACTCCCTAAATCACAAAGAGTACACTTTAATTGCATTCCTAGACATAGAAGGCGCCTTCAACAATGTCGAAAGCCCCGCAATAGCTAAGGCGCTGCAATCTCAACATAGATAGCTCACTTTGAGACCTGATAAATTTCATGCTGGAAAGCAGAATTTTAAACTAGAAACTAGGTAGCTTTACTATACAAGAAGGTCAGTCAGCAGACCACAAAATGGAGTACCTCTTGGTAGTCAATGAGCTGCTAGTAAACCTAGAGGAAGACGGATTAAAAGTAATTGCATACGCTGAGGACATTGACATTGGCGTGTCTGGGAAACATCCCCAAATTCTAATAGAACTCTAACAATCCGCTCTCAACAAGCTACTCAAATGGGCAGATCGCTGTGGACTAGGCGTTAACCCCCACAAGACTGATCTACTCCTATTTACAAAGAAATTCATAATTCCACAACTAGACTTTATAACGATTAACGGTGTTCCACTAACTTTTTCAAACGAAGCAAAATACCTAGGTCTTATTTTAGATAAAAAGTTAAGTTGGAAACCTAATATACAGGAAAGAGTAAAAAAAAAGCTACAGTAGCTCTCTTTTCTTGCAAGAAAGCCGTAGGGAACAAATGGGGCCTGTCTCCACAAATCACTCACTGGCTATATACTGCGGTTATCAGACCGATACTCACTGTTTGGTGGACTGCCTTAGACAAAGCGACTAATCGTAATAAACTAAGTAAAGTGCAGACTTCATCATGCATGAGCATCAGTGGAGCCCTACGCTCGACACCTTCCGTTGCGTTAGACATACTCGTCAACCTTTTACCCCTCGATATATGTACTAAACAAAATGCAGCGAGCACAGCCTTCCGTCTCAAAGCCATCGCTCAATGGACCAATATCTCTATTGGCCACACCATAACTCTGAACTTGATCGGAACATTCCAAAGTCAATCCGACTACATCACTCCTGTTCTAGTTTTCGACAAAAACTTTGAAGTCACCATTCCCACAAGGTCAGCTTGGGAGGAAGGGGCTTGTTAGAAAATGGATCATTACATTTCTATAAGGATGGATCCAAAATTGAAAATGGGGTGGGTGGTGGATAGACTTAACCTTGGTCTCCCCTTCGGATATCCGCATCTTCTCAGATAGTCATGTTTCTTTAAAATCCCTTGTGTCAATCTCCTCAAACTCCATCACAGCCCAAGACTGTCGATCGTCTCTGATGGAGATGGCCAAACAGTTTGATATTCACCTTATCTAGGTGCCGGGACACAGCGATATTCCGGAGAATTGTACAGCCGATGAACTCGCCAGAATTGGAATGGAAATGCTTATCCTGCCCAACAAGGCAAATATATGTAGGTATTCCCATATCTACAAGTAAACTACTGCTGAAACAAATCGCTAGTACAGTGACCAAACGAAAATAGCCCAAACTAGAATTGAAACGGTCAAATTGCCTTCTGTCCCTCAGTAGATCTCAAATCAGCTCCGTAATAGGTGTCATAACGGGACATTGTCTTGGTGTATTATCAAACGATTTCTGCAGGAGCTTTTTACACGAAGAAGAAGAAGAAACAATTCCACATATTCTCTGTACATGCCCTGCTCTCTCTTATAGACCCAAATTTCATTTAGGAGACTACTTCTACAATGAACCTATCGATTTCTTAAGCACAGACATTAGTAGTCTCACTCGCTTCATCAGAATCTCTAAATGGTTTTAACTATGTAGGGAACTTATATGTATACTTAATTATCCAAATTTGATTTTTCTTACCTAAGTAACTCATGCTTTAGTTCTGATTTATTTTATAAATGGCATCGAATGGAGTCCATATAAGACGGCCAACAAAACTTCGATATAGACATCACTATATTCTGGACTCTGAAGTAGGTGTTTAAGAAACCATTTTATTTTCCATGACCCTGAAGACATGGTGAGTGCCCTAGGCTTGTCGGTTAATGCGTAGTCCCCTTAGGAAACGGTCAAGCCAAAATTTCTGGATTTTCATCGGTAAGAACTCGATGCAGCGCTTATAGAACAATTTACCGATACCAGCGATACAGTGCTGTGGAACAGATACAGTTAACTTCTTCTTTACTTTAAGTGTTCAGCTATTTATGGTAAAATTTAATAAACTTGTCTTCTTGTTGTATTTATAAGAATGCGCACGTTTGATGCTCATTTAAATAACGTGATTTGAATGTTCACAAATCTTCTTGCTTAGTATTTTTTTTATTGTCTGACAGATGAATGAAACATGTCAAAAACTTTTAAAACGTAACTATTTCATGTCAAGACCTTGCTTATCACAAAGCCTTGTTTCCGGGATTTATTCATTCCAACAATAGGCTCATTTTCAATCAATTTTATATGCTTCCAACACAAAATTGATCCCGACCCTATTTAGAAATAAAAAGTACCTACTATATACTCAGATTGGTCGTAGAACCTGCCAACAATAGAACAAGCTAATGGTTTTCGACGGTTTAATAGACATCAATAATTCAATTTTCTAATAAATTGACCATTTGTACATATTGATTGGGTCGGGTAAAATGTTTACAAGGCATTTAGGACATGAGGATATTGCTAATCCTGCTGGGACCAACATCATCCACCGTCATTTTCGAATGTTGATACAATATCCAGTGACAATTTAAGTTTACCACGTGCACGTATCCTACATTTTTTTTTCTCTCAGTAAAAATAAAAAAAAAATACCATCAACACACACCAAAAATCAAAGCGAAACATGGGTTAAGTCCATTTAATGGTTACACACTTGTTTCAAAGTATTCCAGATAAAAATGGGGATAGGATATTGAAAAAAAAGAAGGAAAACCTATCGAGTTTGGACGAAAGGAAGCCATGTCCTAGTAAATGGGGTGAAAATAATTTAGAAAGAAATCTGGAAGCGTTTATTGAATTTAGATCTTTTCTTTTTTATTGTATAGAGAGGAATTAACATGAATACAGATTTCTTCAATAAAAGTTTTTGCATGTAATAAAATAAAAAAAAAGGATCTTGAGCAAGTTTAGCATAAGAATGTCATAATATTATTTTCTTTAGCACAGAAGTGACTCAATATTTCAGTTCTTGCAACCAATTAGTATAAAAAAAACTAATGAGTCTATTAAAGGGTTGCAAAATGGTTTGAGACGTACAATGAGTACTTTAGAAAGAATCTTTTGAGTGAACTTGAATAAGGATATGGCATGACAACCTCCAAAGAAAGATACTGCGAGCTTCTTTTCAAAACCTATGAGCAATGTCTCGGGAACAAAGTATAGGTGCTCCTGGAAAATTCCAATGCCATGATTAGAAAGTATGACCTTTTTTTTCAAAATTAAAGAGGTAATTTTCTCGTTTTCGAGTTTTATGAATATTGCTTCTATACGGACTCCACTTCAAAGTTTATTTGACTGTACAGTCGCTGATTACAGTCGCTGATACAGCGTGTTTTCTTACAACTTCTGTAACCATTTCCATTTGTGCATTGGTAGTAAATACACCATTCCACGAAGGACTTTCTTTTGGAATTTTTGGATGATTTCGGTATCTTTTTTTTTACAGCCCCATAATTGGATTCCAAAGGTCCATAAAGGCTTTAATACTTGTTTATATAATATTATTTTGTTTTGTATAAGATAAGTCAGAAATTTTACCAATTAGCCTGTACATTTTTCTATATTTTAAGTTTAGTTCTTCTCTTTTCTATTTGATGTGCTCTTTCCATTTATTTATTCATTCCAAGTCGTATTGGCGTAAGTTACAGCTTGATTGGTAATGAATTTTGGAATATTAATTAACTTTTTATTTGTAAGGTTTATTTGTGCAGATTTTGTTTCATTGAGTTTGATACGCCATTTTTTGGTCCAATCTCTTACTGTGTTGACTGCATGTTGCAATTTTTCTGCTGCCTTGACGATGCAGTTTTCGGGTACCAAAATTACAGTATCATCTGCAAACGTTGCCATAATGGCGTTTTTCTACTGGTATATCCCTTTTATATAGCAAATCCAGGGTAGGTCCTAAGACACTTCCTTGTGGAACACCGGCTTCTATTTTCCTTAATTCTGAATATTCTTGATCGTACCGTATTCTAAAGAGTTGGTCTGAGATATACAATTTTCGTATTTCATAGTACTGTCTGCTGTTTGTACCCTAGACCCTCATGCCATACCTTATCAAATGCTTGAGCAACATCTAAGAATATATCCGAACATACTTTTTTCTCTTCTAGTGCTTTTTCAATTACATCCGTTATTCAATAAACTTGGTCTATCGTGGATGATTTGGGATTAGATTTCTTTTTACTATGACTTTGCTTAATCTTTTCAGTAGCAATTTTTCAAAAACTTTTGTCACAATTGGTAACAGCGATATTGGTCTGTAAGACGTCACTTGATTGAATTTAAAAAAAAAAATATAAACAATCTGACGTGCGTCGTTTGTCAAAGAAAAGGCCAGTTGAAGGAAAATATGTATGCATAACAAAAATCATAAAAACCGCATTCGAAAACGAGAAAATTACTTTATAAGTTTTTCGCCTTAGAATGACATCAGGAACCGATGGTTTTCGTTTGCGGGGACTGTGGGGTACCCTGTATATCCTACAAGTGCGGTCATTTTTAATCTATTATGGTTTAAGTATATTTGAATACCGACATTAAGAAAAAAAAAATATGTATGCCAGATTTTTTCTGAGTAGTTCCGAGATAATGGCTTTTATAAAGCTTTATTTATACTACTATTAGATACGAAAACTAAAAGGCATGTGAGCTTATGCAATCAGAGCGTTTTATTCCCGAGAAACAATGAAATAAAAATATTCGTCGCGCCAGACTACCATTATTCAGAACGTGTTTCCTTAAACTTTCTCATATGAACGTTATGTGTAGGTACCTATATCGATCCTGATTTCTATTCCTATATTATATTTATATAAAAGAAAACCCAATTTGGCCAAATGCCATTAAACTTGATAAATTTAATCTTATCGTGTTTGAACTTCACTCTATTTCGTTCATTGTCAAAAGAAAAAAAAAAACAAAAGAAAAACTTATTTTCCACTAATAACTGATTTTCAACGTCAGAAAGATTTTTGCTTTTTTTCTTTATTGGTTCATGAGAGTAAAGCAGTCACACTCTGTTCGATTGAGCATAACCGAGCATTCTCTTTAAGAGTTTCCGCATCCGACAACACAACACAATACATTAAAAATGTTATGAAGTTTTTCCTTTTTACTTGGCTAGCTATAGTTTATTGGTTTTGTGAAAAAAATAATTCTTTAGGTTCTGAATAACAAAAAAGTTGCATGAAAGTTGCAAGTTCAATGAAAAAATTACTTTTTGGGAAAGAAGAATAGGCAAATTTGGTCCAAATGTTTAACCAAACTACATTTTTATAGCCGCTGAAACCAAAACTCTAAAAATGTTAAAAAAAAAGTGGACAATTGCAAATGTCAAGTACCACCGGACCGGTCCTTTTCTCACTATTAAAATACTGTTACGAAAAGGAAGACTTCTATTTCTAAAAACGATTAAAAAAACACATTTTGATTTCTGAACAGCAACCACGTTGTTTAGAAATGTCACCATAACGAGTTGTCAAATGAATTTTTGTGCAAGAAAGAGAAGTAAAAGATAGAGACGACTAGAGTTTTAAAAGGGAAATTCTGTGTGGATAGTTTCGATGTGGATAGATAAAAGCAGGCTGCGACAGGGATGACTTTCTTCTTGACCATCAACCTTTCCTCAGGCAGACACGTAAGGAAATCATCTCATCTAAAAAAAAAAAATTAACCTCACGGGAACCAGGAACTTTTTGTTAAAATAAATTTAATCATCACGAGATTGTCTTATTTTTACCATTTTGTCAAACACATCCTTAAGGTCTTGCTCCTCTAGCCGCTCATTCCACTGTATGCTTTCTTGGCAAGGTCGAGATTTTGTAACAATGCATAAGTAAGATTTCCTTGTTAGGTACTTCACAGCACACATCAAGTTCATGCGACCCAGAAGCTTATTTTCTTCAAACAAAGTTCGTCTGTTCTATATAGATAAAAATCGATTATTGTTTTGTAGCTCCTTGTGGCAAGGCCAAAGAAATTTAGTTCAGAAACTAGCCAATCAATCAGAAATTATTATATCGTAAGAATATGGGAGTTTCCAAAGCGATTTAGCAAAGTTGAAAACGAGAACTTTTATATCAGAAACAACATAATGGCGTGGAAGAAGAAAGTAATTCATTTTAAAGGTTTGGTTAACTTAAACAAAAAAAAAAAAACTTGAAAGTTTTCAATTCTGTGTATTGTTTTATATAAATAAAGAAAACAAAGTTTGATTGCCAGAAGTATTCTCAAAGCAATAAGAACGTGCCAGGAAAATGCATCGGCAAAGTAGATATAATATCATTAGAAGCTATTTGGGAATTTATTATTAGAACAATTCTCTAGGCGCTTTTGTTGATTGTTACTTGTTAACTTTTTACTAATAATGATTACATCATTAAGTGTTAATATGAAGGAATATTATTTAACAAAGTATGTAATACCACAAGACCAGTAGCCAGGAGTAAAGGGGAGGGAATTGTAGCATTGACGCCTCCATCAACCTTGAGAAATTCTAATTTGAATAATAGCTATGTCTCTACATTCTACAGTCGAGGAGAATGTTTCCATACCGGTCTAGGACAGTTTCCAAAACTTTTGGTTTATTTTCTAAGTTAAATTCTATTTTTTTTTCTTTTTTCTCAAGTTTGGAATATATGTTCTGACTTGGTTTGTGGAGAAAACATCCCAAAAAACTTGTAATTTGGAAAAAAAAAGGTTTTAAGAAAATATTTAAAACTTAAAATACATAAAATGGAAAAACATAAACACAATTCTTTATTTGTTTGTCTCTTATCTGATTTTATTTAGTCAAAATCTTTATCATGGCATTCTCTGACTTATCTTTTTCTACAAGTCGAGTATTCAAAGCCAATTGGTGTAAGGTTAACATTTCCATGTAGCATAATTATAGTCCATTTGTGATTATGATGGCTGATGATGACGACTGGTGCAAGAAGCAAAACAAGTAGAGCGTACTATAAAACTTCTAATGCTAAGCTATTTTTTTTTTTCAAAAGGTGTAAATTGTAATTGTACTTTCGAATAAATCCAAAGTTTTATAAAACTCTTTTGATAGTTATTTCCCCTAGGTTAATTTTTAGTAGAAATGACACATAAAAACAAAACTAAAAAAAAAATTTAAATTTTTTATTTGGAAATGAAAACCAATTGCTTCCGAAAAATTAAATCGTTTTTTATGAAAACCTCCCTAACTACTGTTTCTAAAATGTACTGTATGAAATTAGAAATTTTGGGAGCGTATCGGAATCCCGATTTTCAAAATCCCGTTTTTCTAAAATCCCGAAAAAAAAGTTTAAATGCCGTTTCTAAAGTACTATTTTTTTTTAAATCCCGCTTCTAAGAATCCCGTCTCTCGAAAGCCTGCTTTTTGAAAACCAGTTTTATCCCGCAAATCACGTCTCGGATTTTAATAAAAATTACTCAATATTTTACACCTTAATATTTCCCAGCAGTTCCCCACTGTATTCGTAATGAAAGTAGAGTAATTCAATACTTCCCTGACTTTTGGTCTGTTTCAGACAGTGCATTCAAGCAATTCCCGCGAACGCAAATACTTCCGAAGCCTGGCATCGGAGATTGATGGTTTTAGTTAGACGCAAAAGTGCAGGGTTATACAAAATAATCGAAGATTTAGCTAAATAAAATATTGTTTTTAAAACTGAAATTGAAAAAAATTAAAAATGGAACAGAAAAATTTTTCAAAAAAAAAAAAATATGAAAGATAGAAAGACAATGAGTAAAACAAATTTAATGATCGGGATAGGAAAAAACGTTATTTTAAAAGCGGGATATTAAAACACGGTATTAAAAAAACGTGATTTTAAGGGCAGTATTTTAAAAAACAGGATTTTGAAAAACGGGATATCGAACCCAACCCAAAAAAAATCTAAAAACCGTTTTCAATACAATTCAGTCATTAGTTACACCCTTAACTATTCTTATACATAATAAGCTATGGACTTGTCCAAGTATTTTATTTTTTGATAATTTTAAGAAAATATTTGTTTTTTAATTTTATGTTCTATAAAATATATAAAAAGGAGGTTAAAGGCATTCAAAAAGTGTACCATGTGAACTTCTCTGAACATAGTTTAAAGTGATAAATCATATTAATGTTTCTTATTTTACTTGCATTTTAGGTACTATGTATGTAATATCAAGTAATGCATTCCTACAAAACGTTGAGATAACCACACAACATGACTTTACAGTGATATAGAAAAGTCTGTCTGTCTGTCTATATGTATCAGAAGCCTCAAATAAATTTTTGAGCCAAAATTAACTGTGGGTACCTGATGTCATTACCGGTTTAAAAAATTCGGATTTTCTAATTCATTACTCACTCAATTTCAATGATTTTTTTTTTCATGAAAAATTTTAAGTTTCTTAGCAAAGTTTAATAACAAAATTTTCTAAAATTCTTTTCTTAGATTAAAAAAAACTTCAATTTATTTTTGACAAATCGATTTGTCAAAATCGACTTAATGTTTTTTTTTCAAAATTTAGTTTTTATGTAGATGTTAATAAATAATAGGTCTGTGGGTACTCGCCAAAATAAAAAATGTCTACTATTTTCGAGTCCAAGTCCTGTCAAACATGTCAAGGCAGAGCGTATTGAGAGAGAAAATCATTTTGCCCAAAGAATTTCTTGCAGCTGAAATATGAATTCTGGGAAAATCATTTCATACAGCAAAACAAACAAAAAAAAAAAAACATGAAAATATTTTTGAATTTTAAATGAATAAACAAAAAAAAAACGAATTAATTAATAAATAAAGCAAGAAGTTGCAGATATTTTTGATCATCCTGTTTCCGTGTTTTTAAGCAGTTTCGGACATATTTGAGAGAATTTCATTTTCACTCTAAAGATTTTGACGGATTTCATATTTCAGCCAAAAAAGTTCCCAAACGGACCTTATATCATAATACCTAATGAGATACCATTTTTTTTTCCTTAAGTCCTATGAAAATTTTGGGTGACGACAGAATCCTGAAATCCAAAATACAGAAAGCCCAGAATCAAGTAACCCAAATCCCGATAGCCCAAAATGAAGAAAACATAGAATCCCAAAAAAACAGAATCTTGAAAACCCAAAATCCCGAAAATAAAAAATCGGGAAAGTCCAAAGTCCCAAAATTAAATTTAAAAACTTTTTCCAATATATTTCACTGATCTAATTTTGAAACTTTTATTAAACAATAAAATAAAATTATTAAAAAAAAATAAAAAAAAAACAACTAACAAATAATTTCGAACAACGAAAAATAACATAAACAAAGTAGCTATTGGCTACTTTGTTTATGTAATAAAGTAGCTATTGGCTACTTTGTTTATGTACTCTAATTATAAATTTGGATTGCATACAATCCCCGTTAGAATTTTTTTTTAGAACGATCTTTCCATTCGGAAACAATTTATGTAGAAAAATTGCTTTTTTATTTAAACAGCTCTAAAGATTAAAAAATAAAATGCACGACTGGGTCGCACTTACTTGCTCTTAGTGTCACAATTGCTGTGGACGTTAAAGCTCCTTATATAAGGTTTTTTTAAATAAATATTTTATAAAAAAATCAAAAAAAAAAAATAAATTCATTACTAAACTGACATAAACAACTTCTTAAATTAATTTGATCTCTAATAAAAAAAAATGCCATTGTATTTGATTAAAAAAGATAAATTTTTAGAAAAAAAAATTGAAAATTCTTAGAGCCGTTTTTAGAAAAATTGATTTTTCAAAAAAAAATTTGAAAGATTTTTTGAAAAAATCCAAAAATTACGTTTTTGATAATTTTGATATCAAATAATTTTTAAATTGTTAAGGAGCTTCAGTATAAAAATAAATTCTTCAAAATTGGTTGAGTCGTTTAAGAGAAAGTCAAAAATGAAAAAACCTTTCCTTAATTGTTATATGACAGACACCGTTACTTCTTTCTTCCTAAAAAAAAAAATTCAATTTCCCCTCTAGGGAATCACCAAATATCCTTAACCACCAAGTTTCAAGAAAATCGGTTTATCGGTTTAGGCTGTAACTCGCGGTATACACAGACAGACAGATAGACAGACAGATAGACGGACCGATAGACGGACAGACAAAATTGCGAGACCCACTTTTTTCCCATCCTATTTTTTTCCGAATCCTAATCGTGCCCTATAGTATCTATCTACATCGCAAGTAAAAAATTTCGAAAAATTCATCTTTATAGAAGAAATGGAAATCAAATTGCATACTTTTCTCCTTTTGAGGTCCAATTAATTTAAGAAAATTTTAAAGTTATTTGAAAATCGGTGTTATGCATTTTTTTCATTTTTTTCTTTTGAAACTGGATCACAATTTTTTTAATTTTAAAGGCTCTGCAGCCTTAGTAACTTTATCTATCAGAGGAAATACTTTTAATGTTGAATATTGACTAAGCTACTTAACTTTTTCAGTAGAGATTTATTTACTGTAACAAAAAGTTGTTGATCATAAAGAAAAAGAAACCGATAGCTTCTGTGTCCTAACTACGTTCAAAATGTAAGTAAAATGATTCCATTCAGATATAAGCAAATAATTTGATTGGGATTGGATTGCTTGAATAAACAAATAATACCCTGTAGTAAAGTTTCTAAAAAAAAACTTTTACAGCTAAGGTTAAAGAAATAAAAAGAAATACAAACTTGTAACGATGCCAAAACGCATTCCGAAGTAAAAAGAACATTAGCAAAGAAATCTATGTAAGTCAACAAAAATGAGAGTATTACTCGTATTTTTTTTCTCAGTCAGTTTTGGATGTTTTTTTATTTAGATATTCTTTAGCTATCATTAATTCTTTGCCCTAGGACATTTTTGAAATAATATGGATTGCAACAAATATATCGTATTGCAATCCACCGTTATCAAAAATTTCTTGGGGAAGTGCATCAATTATGGCAAAAGAATGTTTAAATCTTTGTCTTCACACAAAGTATTAATTTTATTATACTTTCCAATGATCTTGACTAAGTAATGGATTTTTGTAGAGCTATCATTGCGTCAGTCTGTATGTCTTTTTGTATGTCTGAATGTCAATCGGTTGATACATTTGATAACCAACCTTCTTTGTGTGAACAATCTGCTTTGCTGAAAAAAAGAAATAATTTTCCTAGATGATTTTATATTTTTCATTCTAGTTCACAGTCACTTCCAGAAAACTCCTTAATGAAGAGCAAATATTTTGAAAAATATTTGAAGTGTACCGATTTCGTCTACTTAGTAGGGTACGACGAAGATCATTTGCCAGTCATTTTTTGCTTTGTCATTTTTATGTTTTTACGGATACGTTGCCTGGCAAATCCACTTAGTAGGATGCTTTTGCCAGTGACAAATCTATTTCAGGAGGTGCTTTTTCCAGTGGCAAAGCCAATACGTGGGGTGCCTTGGGTACTTGGGAAACTTTTGCCAATGGAAAATTGGCAATAAATCTAAGTCTCCTTCGCTTATTTATTTATTTATTTCAGTTGTATGTAGAGTTTGTATTATATGTATAACCTTCATTTCAAAGAATTTTAATCTTGTTGGATATAAGTTCACATTAGACTTTTGCTAAAAAGTTTATGTGCGTATTGACAAGGTGCCCCACTGACAAGTCAACTGATGAGTCCAAGCGAGTCCCACCTGCAC
The DNA here is from genome assembly GCA_948107695.1 of Meliscaeva auricollis. Taxonomy (NCBI): domain Eukaryota; kingdom Metazoa; phylum Arthropoda; class Insecta; order Diptera; family Syrphidae; genus Meliscaeva; species Meliscaeva auricollis. The sequence continues at coordinate 45,289,608 of OX403617.1, read as the reverse complement.
GAAACACCAAATTTTTGTATGGACTAAAGGCTGTTAAAAAGCTATACATGAATAAATTTGTTTTGGTAGGTACTTTTTCTTAATGTTTAGAGTTCCTAATTGTATTGGCTTTGACATTTAAGCACCTGGCAATACCTCCCCACCCACTAGAAAACCATCCCCAAAACAGGGAGGCTTTGTCACTATACTTTTTTTATTTTTTGTTTAGGTAATTTGTAATTATTTAAAATAGAAGTAATTATGGTATCAAGTGGAATACTTTAAAATGAAGATAATGAAACTTAAAACCACGGAACATCTACGCGGGATGTCAAACTTCTAAAATCCTGGCAAATTCTTCCTTCCTACCTTACACTCAGAAATAGCAATTGTAAAGTTGAAAAATAATTACTTTGGGCCAGCAACTTTCGTAGGTTAAAATGAACTCAAGTAGGTACTAAAAATTCTTAATTCAACAAAGTCAAATGTTAAAACTTTAGAATTCTGACAAAAAATGTATGAAGAAAATATAAGAAAATGTACTAGAATAAATAAGAGAAAGCAGGAAAGTATAAGTAGAACAAATTGTTGCCCCGACAAAGTCATTCTAGAAAGAATGTAAAAGTTGTTCTATTAAGTAGTTGATTGTAAAACGGACACTTTGGTTTATTAAAATTTAAGAATTAGTTATAGCAAGAACTCTTTGTTGATTGAAGAATTTTGAATTCACAATCTTAAGTCTTTCAGTTTCTTAAAATGAAATCTCTTTACCCAAAACATTACAAAAACAGTGTTTTTGGAAAGTTCAAAATTCAATATCTCAAATATAAAGGGTTTTCCAATAAGAGGTGTTATTTTGAATAGCCCGCTATTTCGGTAGCTGTCACTTTTGAAGCTGTCATTTTTTGACATTTGACAAGTAGAAACTACGCTATTAATAAAAATAGAACGATACACGCTTCAACAACGCATTGAAATTATTAAAATTCACTATAAAAATGGTGAAAATTTGGCAGAGATGGTTCGTAAAACTAAAACATTTTTGGGTCGTCGTGAAGCACCTTGTCGGACCGCAATACAGAAATTGGTGGACAAATTCGAGCTGTTGGGACAAGTTAGTGATGTGAAGAATAAAACCCGTGCACGTCGCTCAAAAACAACTGAGAATATTGCTGTTGTAGCCCAAAGTGTTGAAGAAAACCCAGGTTTGTCCATTCCTCGTCGTTCTTTGGAATTAGGCATTCCACAAACGTCATTACACCATATTTTGCATAAAGACTTGGGTCTTAAGGCTTATAAAGTTCAGTGAACATAAGAACTCAAGCCGGCTGATCATCAACAACGTCGTGGTTTTGCTGATTGGGTCCTTGAAATGCATGAAAATGAACCGGAATTTCATCGAAAAATCATCTTGACTGATGAGGCCCATTTCCACCTCGGAGGCTACGTCAACAAGCAAAACTGTCGCATCTGGGGCTCGGAAAATCCAAGAGTTATTGTTGAAAAGCCTCTCCATCCTCAACGCGTGACTGTTTGGTGCGGTTTATGGTCCCGCGGGGTCATTGGACCTTACTTTTTCGAAAATGAGGCTGGAGCAACAGTTACGGTCAATGGATTGTGCTATCGAGAGATGATTAATGATTTTTTATGGCCTGAATTGGATGGTATTGATCTGGACAACGTTTACTTTCAACAAGACGGCGCTACGTGCCACACAAGCAATGAAACCATCGATCTTTTACGGGAAAAGTTTCCGGACCGTGTTATCTCTCGAAGAGGTGATCACAATTGGCCACCGAGATCTTGTGATTTAACACCTTGCGACTTCTTCCTTTGGGGCCACGTGAAAGATAAGGTCTACGCCAACAGCCCAGAGTCGATTCAAGACCTCAAAGATGAAATTCGTGAGGCTATCGAGGACATAGGGCAGCCACTTTGCGATTTGGTTATGGAAAATTTCATGAAAAGGATATGGTCCTGTAAGCGTGGTCTTGGCGGTCATTTGGCTGATGTTGTAATTCATTATTAACGGCATACCTTTTTCTTTATAATGAAATAAACATCCGATCATTTATCTCCAAAAATGCCATTTTTCTTTGAATATCAAAATAACACCTCTTATTGGAAAACCCTTTATTATGTTATAGAGCAATTTCACTAGATTTAAGTTAAGAGAGTCAAAATCTGCTGATATTACTGTCATTTACGGAAAAATGTTTTGTTTTTTTTTCAATTTTTTACATGTTGTTTTCTTACTTAGGGTGGAATTTATAGTCGTCCCTCACGTTATGATTTTTCTTAAGTATACGCTTGAGAAGACTTTTGAACACTTGAGCTATTCATAATCGAAATTGTGTGGAAATACATAAGTCTTTACTTGAGTATTTCCCCAAGAGAAATCGAAACTCAAGTGATGTCAAACCTACCTTTAGCATTTTCGCGATTCGTTAGAAATGCCAACTCTTCTTTGTTTTAACTTACCCGAACTCTCTATTTTCATCACTGAAATACACTTTTTTAACAACGAACACTATTATTTTGAAAGAAACCAGCACAGAGAACAAGAAATCCCGAAATTAAGACAAATTCAAAATAAAAAAAAAAAATAATAACAATTTTTTTCTGGCAGTTTTCTCAAATTATTTTGTTGTCAGCTTGATTGAGGATAAATAATTTTACTCAAGTCAAGATTTTTCACTCAAGCGACAGAATTTCCATTTTAATTATGAATACGGATCTCACTTAAGCATTCGTTAAGATTTTTCTCAAAAATACAAAAATTATTATTTTGCTGAAAAAAAATTGGTGTAAGTACGTAAAAAGTATATCAATGTATGTAGGTACCTTCAAACAAGTTTCATCAAAATCAAATTATTTGTGAAAAAAATGAAAATAAAAAAATAATTTTTGCAATTTTTTCCAATATGTTTGAGGTTATATAGAAAAATTAAGTGAACAAAAGTTATAGATTATTTTTCCACCTACAACTCTTGCATTGAACTTTTTTTGGTCCTAGGTCTACTTTAGAAAAAAACACGATTTTCGACAGACACCCCACTTCCCCGCCCCCCCCCCCCCTCTTTCCCCCAATCTGTTGGTTGGCAATTTATTTTTCCACTTTCATATACCATTTATCCTAAATTTTCCCATCTTCTATCTTGCTAATAATTTTTTTTAACTTTTGCCCTCTGAAAATTGGATTGACACTGGTCTATGTTAGTGATATGATTTTTATCTTTGTCTAGAATAATTTAAAAGTATAAATTTAACTCAATATAATCATCTGTTTCTTAGCGTCCTTCTTATTATTTAAGTGAAAAGTATTTAAATTTTGTTTTAAAAATAAGATAAAGTAATCAACACCCTCGCTTCCGGTACCTGAAACCCAACTGTAAATTGAATTTCGTATCTTCTTCTAACGAAACTTTTTAAAGGCTATCTGCATGACTGCCTGTATACATACATAAACCTACCTAAATTTAAATAAACAGCTATAATTTCAAACCCAAAATGCTACTTGGGGGAAAATATGGCCAACGGAACTATTAGAAACCATCACGTTTTTTAAACACCGGCATTCATGATTGTTCATTTTTTGCGAGCCTAAATGATTTACAGTAAGCAAAATAAATTAGTGCTTAAGCTGGGCTAAGTTTTTTTTTTTGTTTCTTTTAGCTTTCCTGGGATCAGGAATATGATTACAAACAAAAAATTGTTTGAAAAAGTCATTAAAAGTAATTTTAATAATTACAAAGTAAATGTCTGCTAAGTATGTTTTTATGTATTTTGTCTAACTTAAGGTAGGTACTTATTAGTATTGACATTCATTTTTTAATCGGTTTTAATATATTATTTGTTTAGAATCTTAATTAGAAAAATACCATTATTTCTCGGTAAAGGTATATATTATTTTATTATTTATTTATTAGGCAAATAATTGTTGGATGCAATTAATATCAAATATATATGTATGTAGTGTAGAAAATGAATCAGATTATCAATAACAATGGCCGACTTCTTTACTTTAATAAATTAATTGTGTCGCACACCAATTTTTTTTTTAACGCCGCTAGGACTAAGATTTTTTTTGTTTATTATTTTGTACGTATAGACAATCTAATAAGGCAACCTTTTAAAGCTATTCGAGTACGAAAATAGAAAAAAGTTATTTGTCGCTCCACCCTAATTTTTAGTTGAAAAAACCCAGTAATAATGGGCTGAAAAATTCTATGTGTTTACTATTACTGGGTACTTATTATTATGAACACCGGTTAAGAAGTATAACTTAAAAAAAAAAGTGTTAATCCTATAATTAAAAACAATTATGTAAATTTTACACATTTTTTGGCTGGGCTTTGAGTATTTTAGTAAATGTTCTATTCAAAAGACGGTTAAGACTATAATTTCGAAATGTTTGTAAAAGTGCTTTATTCCAAAACCAGTTGAACTCAAATATCTGCGGGATAGAAATTACAAAAAATTGAATCTTCTTTACCAGGTGTCTGGTAACATTTCAATAAGATGCAAATTTAAATGTCCGAAAACTGAAAAAAAAGTCCGAAAATATAAAGGTTTTTAAAGTTTTCTGATCACCATACAGTTTGCATAGGTCCACAGGCCAAAACTTTGTTTTACACTTTTGGTTTCTATCCTGATAGCAATTTTTGTAGACCTAAGAGGTTATAAATGACTGGCCTATTGGGTTAATTACGAAAAGGTCATTAATATAATTGAAAAAGTGACTAAACGCTTGGATGAAAGCTATTCAAATTTACGTATGAACTTATTTATTAATATTTTATAATGCACAGTGTACTTACATTATGTAGGTTTTTTTTCTACGCCAACGTGAATGCATGCAAAATCCAATAATAACTATTTTCTGACATTGGTCCTTGATATCAAAAGGACTAATTATAATATGCATTCGTATATCACATAACATCCTTCCGCCGTATACTTCTTTACTACCTTGACAAACCTGCTAATTTTCGTGGATATAATTGGCACATACATTATGAATTCGTCGGAAATTACTCCCTTTACCAAACAATTTAGTTTGATTCACGGATGTGACAGTGATAGTGTATGTTGTATCACTGAATTATGCATATATGCATTTAGTTCTGTTGCAACAGGAAGTTTAAATCGATGAGTGTAGCATGTAAGTTAATTGAATTGCACTAAAACTAAAGTTTCATCATTGCTAATGCGTTTATTAAGTGAAATTGTTGCCTTGTCCCATAAACCTTATAGGAGTTAAGTAACAGTCCACAAGGTTGAACAATTTGAGTTGGCAAATGGTATTTTATTTTTGATTATTTCATTCTTATTTTTATCAATATTAATATTACTTTTCCGTACACATAGTGTAAAGGATAAGTATAGCAATTCGCGCAATTTTTTTTTTAATTCTCAAAAGTTTTGGTAAAAATCAATATTTTAAACTTTTTTGTACGAAAAAGTTTGGGATTACTAATTAGTAACTAGTTATTCGTATTTTACTTTCCCGTACACGAAGTGTAAAGGATAAGTATAGCGATTGGCAAAAAATAAACAATTTTTTTTTTTTTTTTTTTGCAAATGCAATATGTTTTAGCTGAGCTTTTCGCCAAAAATGACATTTGCTTGTGTTTTCGCTACGCCTGTATTCATTTTGGATACCTTGACTTCTATTAGTTGTAAAGAGATCGTTTTTTCTTCTAATTTTGGGGAATAAATAGAGCTACTAAATTAGTGTAAACAATTTCTATGAACTTTTTTTTTGAAATATGTAATTAGGAAAAAGTCACCCTTTATCCGCAAGGCGTTTGTACTAAAACGCCACGCTCTAGAATCGACAATTGACGATCCTGGAAACGACTTCGCTGTTATGGAGAGAGAGATACAGAACGAAGAGAACTGTATAGTTTTATTTTAACTTGGAGGCGAACTATGACTTCTAGAGCATTGCGTTTTTGAGCATACACCTTCCGGAATAAGGGTGAGTGTTTTTTTTTTTTTTTCTCAAACAAAGAACTGACTTTTACGAGCTGCATTTTTGCACGGATTAATTTGTAGAAAAATAAATTGCACTTAATCAAAATAACTTTCTTAAAAAGAGCTGTCAGGTAGTGCAAATTTATTTTTAAATTTTTCAAATGAACCTTAATCGACCTATAAAAAACTGACAGTGCATATGCGCACAAAGTTAACCAATTTTTTACGACGCCTTAACTGAAGTATAAAAAAGATTTTAAAACTCTGTTTTCATACGTGTTGTGCCACATTTGTTGGACATGTGTGAGTATTTTAAAAGTTTGTCATAAATTGTTTAAAAAAGTATTTTGTAAATTCAATTTATTTTAAAGGTTTCAGAAATCCCTTTAAGCACATTCAAATTCAAGCAAATTATAGTAACATTTCGAGAGAACATTATTCGATGTTTAATTGTATCTGTTGTGTTGGTATGATTTATTATTTCAATTAAGATCAAAAATAGCTGTATATGAGGCAGCTTATGTTGAAAACCCTATATAATATTAATGGGTCCCTATGGCGTATGCGTAACATTTTTTTAGTTTAAATGAATTTGAATTTGAATTTATCCTATCGTCGTTTTGATCTTGTTTATGATCATATCTCACAGGTTTGTATTGCCAATATACCTGATGTTACTAAATTCAGATCGTTGCGTCAATTGATCCCGGTTTCTACTCTGGATCTTCCTTTATTGACCACATAAATAACCTCCGAAATATTATTGGGCAGTGCGTTGAAAGAAGAAAGAGGAAGTTTGTTCGATGAGTTTTTAAGTACAGTACAATATGAAATCAGAATTGCCGAATCCTCTCAGCTATAGATATGCTAAAGTCAGTAATTGAGGATAGGAAAAACATAGGTACGAGTATAATTCAAAAGTTTCAAAACATCATAAAAGTAATATCATGGGCTACATATAACCTTACAGCTAATATTTCATTCCTAACAGGTACGCAAGTTTTTTTGAATACCTTCTTTTATTCTTTACTTATTTTGTAACTAATTTCATTAAAGTATTAGGAAAACTTTATTTCTCAAACGAAATAAAAAAAAAATTAGACATATATTCAAGACGAAAGGTATTCCGTTCACAAAATGTCGGTACTCCACTCCACTTTACTCTGATATATAGAAAAGCTTATAACATAAAAACCGCAGAATACCCTAAGAGCACGTTTTTTATCCATTTTTATGAACTGATAAATTTTCTATAGAATACCTGAATAATAATATTTGCCGGTAAAATCCATACCCACATAACATATACTGTACATATGATAGCATGTATGTTCCTATAACCCATTAGAAAATATGTGCCTGCATATTTTTTTTTCAAACTACCATATTCCTTTTAACACAGCACTTTATTGAAGAAAGGCAGGCACTTTCGCATGCAAACAAAATTTAAGGAACAACAAAAAAAAAAGTTTGCTATGCTAAGGATGACTTTGAAAATATGGTTAAGAAAACCCCCAATTTCAGTTGAAGGACTTTTCTACACTTGTTCTCAATATTTTCAACCTTAAAGTTACTCAATTTATGCCTTTGGGCATTTTACCTCCATGCTTCTTAGGTATATATTTTTTTTTCGAGACTTGTTCCACCAGCACAATTCAAAAGGAATCCAATAACAATTTTCTACTCTTTGGTGAACAAGATGGTTGATTTATATTCGTTTTTCGTTTTAGTTCGAACGACTTCATAGTAGCTTCGGTTGAGTTCATCATTGGATATGAAAAAGGAAAGTTAAAAAAAAATATGTGAAATGGATCAATAAGGACTTCCTTTCACAATATTTACCCTTGTTAACAACAATGTTTTGGTTTTACTGTTTGGCAGAGTGTTGTATAGAAGTTTTTTTTTTCTGTGTCTGTTATGCCGAAGAGTATGGGTTTTGATTTCAACTAACCTTCATTAGGTAGGAAGTATAACATCGAGGAAAAAATGAAAAAAAAAATTACTTCGGCACGAAATAAGTGTGCTGTCACCGGTATGAAGCTGGGTGCAGTCTGGGATATTTGGTGCGTGTGTCGGAAATATGGGTTTCAGTACTGATGGGTACAAACAATAATTTTTTTGGTAAACACTAAATTGTTGATTTTTGTTTTCCATTCCACGACACATTACTTATTTGAATATAAAATGAGGTGTTAAAAATCAAAAGAATTTTTAAGGTTGACTTGATAATTTGTTCTGACATACCTGTTATAGCAGATATAAACGACAAAGCTTAGAGCGCTATTTTGTTATTTGAAAATAAGGGTAACTTGATTTGAAAATGAGACGGTAAAGTGCACAGTATAGAAGCACTTTTGTTTTGAATAAGGTTTCATTGTAAAAGTTTTTCTAACAGAGACTGGTAGATTCTGACAGTTGTTGGCATCCATGTTGTTTTATTGTTCTTAGATTTCATATTTACTTACTACTTCTACTTAGGTCCTCAGACCTTGATGAGCTCGTTGTGATCCCCTTAAGGGGCATAGGGCCTACACCTTTTTATATTTGGTTTATATTATTCTTGACTCTAAAACCAAATTACATAGACGTTGTACCAGGTGGCAGCTTCTAAGGCACTGCGTCTCAAACACCCCGATCCATTTGAAATGGAGCAAAGCACAGTGGTGGCCGATGGTAGGAAAAGTTAGCAGAAATTATCTTTGTTTGTTTTTAAGTTGGTAAATAGTAAAAATAGTCTAACCGAGATAACTCATGTGTCTTCTGATTCTATGAAAACTTTAGTGAATAAATATTAACAATAGCATATTATAAGGTACCTCTTATCTCAAATTTTAAAGTATTTGAGAAAGAAAATTTAAGTTTTTTTTCAAGATATAGATATTAGAATCCTTTTTCACCTGATTCAAATATTTTATCATAAAATAAATCATTGGTAAGAAAATACACGACTTGGTCGTTCATTGTGGTTTTAATACAATTTGTTAAGTTTAAAAGAAATGTTTTTATCTTCATTCGTTCTTAAATTCACTAAACAAACTTCCAAAATGGTTTTGGGTTCCGAACTAAGTATGCCATTTGATTTTATGCCCATGTCCCCAGCCCGGCAACATCACAAAATTAAAAAAAATGTTTACAGATCAGTCCGGCCTGACCCGGACAAAATACTTTACAGCATTTTTACTGGTGGAAATTGTTGGGAGCAATGTCCTTAGCCATATTCCAAAAGTTCCAACGAATCCCATTTGGGGTTTGGCCAACTTCCTGAAAAACTGCAACAATAATGCAATTTTTCATTAAGCTATATCTATTAAACTGATTGTTCTTCGGAGACCATTTAAATGTCAAAACAAGCTATTTTGTGTGTTGAATCCATTGAGATCAAAACCGAGTCAATACGACTACTTTAAGTGCTTACAATAGTCCTTTTAATGTGAATTCCTATTTTCAGTGCAACAGGGATATTTTTCTGAAAACCTCCTTCCAATAGTGCTACAGCGATAAAATTTTACATGACAAACAAGAAACCAAAGAGTGCATCGAAATATTTTAGTTTAAAGGAAGTTTTTTTTTAAGGGAGAAAAAACGTTGTGCAATGACTATCAAAACACCCTGTGAAATTAATGGTAGATTTAAAATAATTGGCAGATATATTCCAATGTTCATTAGAATCAAGAATTAAAGAACACCACATGCATATCATTGGTCAAAGGGTACTTTTTTCAAATTATTTTTCAATGAGTATACATTCGAATTTTTCACGTCTTAGCTATAACATGAGGAATTTCGTGAAAATGCAATAGCCAGGTTTTTTTTAGTGTGAAATTGCCTCATCTTGGCTAACAAATTAGAGAAGTACAAGTAAAGTCAAAATGAGGTAGTACCCTACTGGGTACTTCGAAAAATCATGTTATCGAGAAGTTTTCCCATGCATTAAAAATAGAAGAAAATCACCAAAAACGACATCTCTGATACACGATAGAAACAGAACACTGAATGCTGGGTTGGGAAATGCCAGCAGATGGCATTGCGTGCATTATACTTTGAGAGTTAATTCAGTTGCAAAGCCCTTTCATTGCATATCATTGAACAAGCTGTTAAGAGTTGCACGACGATTTATCAGCATATTTTTTGTTTCGATTTTTTGATACTTATTTCATTTGAATTCGATTTAAATGAATACCGTTTAAAAATCGCGAAATACCGCATAGAATATCATACAAAAAAAATTTATTACCGCGAGGCGTACAATGCAGAAAGTCAAAAAAAAAATAATAAAAAGTGGAAAAAGTTGGAAAAATCGCGGGAAAATATGTGAATTACCTAGGCTTACCGTGTTAAAAAGCACGGAAATGGAAAAAATCACTGAATACTGGTAGAAGATCACGGAATATCTCGGAGAATAGCAAGATAAGTCACGAAAAAAGAGTTAAATACCTAGGGAAAAAGCGTCAAATATTGTGGAAAAAAGCGTCAAATACTGCGGAAAAAACAAAGTCACAGAAAAAAGTAAGGAGTTACAAAGTGAGTATGAAAGTCGCGGAAAATATAAGACATACCGTGAATAAAAAGCGCGGAAAACCGAGCTAAACGCTAAAAATGCATAAAAAAAAGGGAAAAATAGTCACAGACCAAAACGTTTAAAAAATTTAGTTGTGTTTATTTATCACTTGATATAACATGAAAAAAAGCGGAAAAATACGTGAAACTTCATAGAAGAATGTGTAAAACACCATGGACAAGCACGGCAAAAAGCGTGGAATACTGGTGAATGAAATTTTTAAAACTACGCTTTTTTCACGATCGACATGTTTCTTTCTCAGATATTCCACACTTTTTTCGCGACTTTTCACTTATTTTCCTCGATTTTCAACACTTTTTTACACGTTTTTTTTTTTATGTATATCCCGCAATGTTTCATGTTTCTCACCTGCCCATGGAAAATTGTATCATTTAGCCAGCTAACGTGTCGGAAAAACTTGAAATTAATTTGTCTATGGTCTAAGTAGAAAACCCTCAAAATGTTGTATTTGAATAAAAAAAAAATAAAAAACTAAAATTATGAAAAATATGAAAAATATTGCTGGTCAGTTACGATGTAAATACAGACTTTATGGAGAACAATTAAAAAAAAAAAAAAGCAAAAAAAAGTGATTTCATTCGATATTAAAATCTGTAACTTAAGTTTTAGTTGCAGGATTCTATTAGATAAAATATTGGACTATAATTCTGCATTCAAATAGTGAACAGTTATTTTAATGAAAATTGTCACTGCGGTCGTTAGGTAAAAATTTGTTTTTAATGAATGCGTTAAAATTTAAAAAAATTAATGAAAAAATTGATAATTTTGAATATATTTTTAGCTCAATTTCAAGATGTATGTATCTGTTTTCAAACAATACAAGCAATGCAGTTTATAGATTAAATACAAAGACTGTAAATGATATATTACAGAACAAAACATCAAACAAAATGCATTTTTTATGCTCCTTTGACCAATTGTACCATTCATAACATCTGACTATGTCTACTTAAATAATTTTAAATGTCTATATAACTACACCTTAAATGTCAACAGTTATTTTAATATACAATTTTGTTTAATAAGACACTCACAAGCTTCGCAATATCATTAAATATTATTAAAAATAGAAGGTATAAAAAAATCCATATAAACTTTTCACGTAAACAAAATAGCTTTTAACTTTAATAAAACCTAACTGATTTTTAAAATTAAGGTATGAATAGAAAGATTGAATAAAATCTTATACAATTGCTTATTATATTGTGTAAATAGGCTACCATATTTCCAACATTTTTAAATTTTTTATTTTTATTTAAATTTATTATTATAACAGAGTCATTTTGAAGTATCAGCCATTTATGTTGGTCAGCGACAAGCTTCAAAACGACCATTTAAAAATAAACCAAAATACAGGTTGATAAAATATCAAATTTGAATTATCTTCACAAAAAAGCACATTATGCTTCTTTGGAAAAATTTCCCTTCCAGAACTTTTCACTACATTTCTTAAATAATTCTACATGTACAAAAAACACTATACAAAAATAAATAATGAAAGGAAGTATAACTTCTGGCGTGCGTACAAGAGTACATACACCTTTTTCTTACATTATTTTTCACTTTTGATTGGACATATTAATATTTTCCTTTTTAAATAAACCAAAAAGTTATGATGTTATGATGTTAGTGATGTAGTTTTTTTTTTCATTCACACAGGGTTGTAACATTGTCATGACTTTTCTTTCGAAATCTTACTCTCCTCATATTTAAAATAATGATCATGTTAGTATAATAATAATCCCTACATAAATACACCTACAATCCTACACCTACAAACCTACACCTACAGACCTACACTCATCTGACATTATTTTCGAGGAATTCTTTTTTTTTTTATTTCGAACCAAATCAAAACAAACCTTGAAACTAAAGAGAAACAGTTTCTCAAATGAACCTTTTTAGAATAATGAATAATGCATCAGTTCAAATGGAAAATTTGTTCATAAAATAGGGATGAAATAATGGATTTTAGCATAGGGAATCCGTTTATTTATATTTATTATTCTATGGAATTTATCGATTCGGGCAGGTTGTCTTAAAAATATTGTATACAAAAAAATTTACTTATTTGTGTATGGAAAAGAAACCTTTTGAGTATAGAGAATTGAAATCCAATATCCTTGGTAATTGGAGAAACTTTTAATATGTCTATAGAAGAGGCTAAGCCTTCTATGATCCAAAAACTTATTTAGTATGTTTTATTTTTAAGTCAAAAATGCAAATCTCTTGATGAAGTTAAAGGGCACTTATTCCGGCAAAATATTTTTTTTTCGAACTGCTAAATGAAGGAAAGGTTGTGTAATAACGGGAAATTTTGTTAAATTTTTTTAGCAAACTTGTTGAAGTAATCGAAAATCAAACAAAATGAAAGTCATGATATAGACCGATTTCTAAATAACGAAACTGAATTATTATAGGAAAATGCCAGATCATATCAAAATATCTTTGTTTTTTTCCAAGCGTATCTAACTTGACACCTTTTGAAATTAGTCAAAAATTGGATGAGTTAAATTAAAAAGCAAAAATTAAAGAAGTGGTACTGACTTCCTCATTCAACTAAATATTTATTTAATGCCAATGATAATGGTTCTAAAAGAATTTAAATCAATTAAATATCAAGATCAGTGAGGGATGCATTTGTAGATAGGTACCTACTTTATGACCTGCCTCGTGCACAGCCAAAGCCTTTCTGGTCAATCAGGGTTTGGACTTTACTTCGATCGAAGTAGATTTACTTCGGTTTTTAAAATTATAAAAATAAATAACTATGTTAGAAATTAACAAAATATAGGGATTAGCTTGAGTAATATATTTTTACAAGAAAAGTGGAATATGTGTAAAAAGAATAAAACTAATTTTAACTTTTTAGTTTTTTAATAAATACATAATTTTTTTTTTAACCTTAATTAGATTCTTTAAGGTTATATGAAATATACATATGTGCAAAAGTTTTAGTCAAAATCGCTTTAACCGCTTACGAGACATTCACAAAAAAAAAAAACAAAATTAGAAAAACCGCGACGCTGTTTCACCGATGTTCGAGTTTTTTGAGAAAAACTTAAAATGCTGTTTTGTTGTTATTTCTTACATAGTTATTTATTTTTATAAACTTTTATATAAGAGTCTTTAACGTTTATAGTAACTTTTGTCCAAAGAGCAAGTACGTGCGATCCAGTCTTGCATTTTATTTTTAAAAACGGCTTTTTGAAAAAAATTCAAAAAATTTATCATAGTAGAAATAATCACGTCAAAAAGTTCAATCAAAATCGTTAGAGCCGTTTTCGAGAAAACTCGAATGACTCAAAAATGTTGTATGGCAGGTACTCGTTCCAGATGAGATATTCAAAAACAAAAAAAAAGCAAAGTTTTGAAATTACATAAAAATCATCTCTACCAAATTTGAAGAAATTCCGTTCACTCGTTCTTGCAGTGGAAATGTGTACAGATGGACTCACGGACGCACAGACCGACGGAAGGCATGACGAAAACCACTTTTTTGAACTTCTCCATCATATTAATGTTGGTTTTGATTAAAACCTCAATTCTTGCCCGATAGAGCAAGTAAAAAAGATGATACACTCGTGAAATTCGTAAGAGCGTTTCATTTGAAACAAGAACATGGAATAGACCTGAAAAATATTTTTGGAAAAAGGGTGTTTTTTTGAGGGGAAAAGTTACCGGTGAAAAAAGTTCCACAGCATCTGATTGAAAAATGATACTTTTATGAAACTTGGTAAAAATGTTACATTTAACATACTAACCAAGAGTTTAAAGAGTCCATAAAAATATTTTGAGTGAAAGGGTGCTTTTTTTCAAGAGGAACAAAAATATGGGATAAGTAGCGATAAAAACTATAGTAAAAATATTACCCTGATGAAAATTGGTAAAAATATATTATTTGCCATTGGAACCAAAAATCTAAAGAGTACATAAAAATAATTTAGGTGAAAGGGTGTTTTTTACTTGCTTAAATTTTTTACTTGATTAAATTTTTTAAATTTGGAAAATAAATCACAGACCCAATATGGATTTTTTTTTTTTTTTCAAAAAAATTCAAAAAGTGTTCCCGTTTAAAAATAAATATTTATTTTTGCTTATTGTCCTATACCTACACACAAGATAACCAAAAACTAAAATAGTCAAGCTAAGTTAACACATACATGTAATAGCTTTGCACTACATGAGCAAGTTCATGCGATCCAGTCGCCCATTTTATTTGAAGAGCAATGCAAATTTGTGTTTAGTCCCAAGTAACCAGTTATTGAAATGGTACGTTCACAAAAATCAGTATAAACATTTCCTTGGCCATGGAAACTAAGAATCAAATGAGTCTATCGCATTATTTTAAATGAAAGGGTGTTTTTTTTTTTTTTGAGGTGGAGGATATATACAGAGTTAATGTTTAACATCTCTTATAAAATTGGTACTCAATTGAAACCTGGTAAAAATGTTACATTTGCCTTAGGAACCAAGCATCTAAAGAGTACATACAATTATTTTGGGTGAAAGGGTGTTTTTTGGAGGATATTGAATATTGAATACAAGTTAACTGAGCTATTGTTTCTTTTTTCTAATAGATGTCAAAAATAATAATTATGATGAAAAATAATAATGTAGAAAAATATGTTTTCTACAATTTCAAACTTATTACATTTTGCTCTGGGACCATTATTCTTTGATTTAAATTAAAAAAAAAAAAAAAACACTCTATTTGCGCCGAACACAAAATTCCAGCATACGGTGCACAACGCAATTTTTTATCGATCTAGACGCAAATTTAAGTAATGTTGAATTACCATTATTATGCAATGCAGCGAAACGTGTGCATTATGTTGAAACTAAAATTATTGAAATGTCCCAATAAATATGTATTAAAATGAATTTTATATGAAGTAGGCAGGCAATTCATAGTTGCATGCATGCATGGTACATACGTTCTTACATAGGTATTACAAAACGAAATCATATTTCAATAGGGAGTAAAAATACAAAATAAACGAATTCAAATAACTGAATACAGGCTATAATTTGCAAGCTATACTATATTATAGAGTCTATATTATAGACCCGATCAAATTGTATAGCTGCGTCATATCAGTTCGATTAAGATTGCTTTATCAATCGCTACTGCTCAGTGTGCGTTTTCAAAGCTTTTTTATTTTATACAAAATGCATCACATTAGCTGATTTTGCATTCTGAATTCATAATATTGTGATTCATTCACACAGAACTAAATATTTTTATCATTTATACCTATCAATGTATGTATGCATAACACTCTTCTGTGTTCTATTAGATAATTGAAGCTTTTTAAAACACCAATCTCGGTCAATCAGAACGATCGATCTGCAGCTACGTCACACAATTATTAATCATAATTGAATTGTTTGTCAGATGGGCACTCAAGCAATCAAGTCAATATGTGATTCCCCTTAAGTGCTCCCCAAGTCATGCAACGCTATTAAAATGTTTTCGGAACGAATTCAAAGGTCACGTTTGTTTTAGACACAAACCGGGGCTGTGTCTTATTAAGCATATCATAAAATGTGTATTAATTTTAGCTTAAGTTGAAATTCATAGATTTTTTTACAGGTACAATGTGATTTATATTAAAGAACAAACTATACAGGCAGGGGCGGTCGATTACCTCTCACTATCAAGGTTAGAGACATCCCTCAAATTGCTCAATAACGACTTGTCGTTATTTCGGAGTTCTGATCAAACTCTCCTAGCGCCCATGGCGTTAGCTGACGAAAGTTATTAATGAGCTATACAAAGAGGAATCAGTTCTCTCTGCATAGCTCGTCAAGGACTCTCGTCCAAAGTACTTTCTCGAAGGATCCACGAGAAAGTAAAATAAGTAGTTCAGAGGTAGAGTAGTGACCGCTTTTTTAATTTTTCTTATTAAATAATCGAACAAACGAACAAACCAACCATCATGAGTTAGTTCGATAAAAAATAAAATGCACGACTGGGTCGCACGTACTTGTTCTTGTAGATAAAGTTACTATTTATGCTAAGCCTGTTTAATTAAAAATTTGTAAATGCAGTTTTAGAAAAAAAAAATTAAAAAAGTATAAAATTCAATTTTCAAATGACTAAAACAGCTTCTTAACTGAATTTAACCTCAAAACAAAGTATGCAATTTGATTTCTTCTATAATGATACATTTTTAGAAAAAAAATTTTAAAATCGTTAGAGCCGTTTTTTCAAAAAACAATTTTTTCCATATAAAATTTACGCCAATTTTAAGATATTATTTATCAACATCTAAAAACTAAAATTTAAAAAAATATTGAATAGTTTTCGAAAAAATGATTTAAAAAAAAAAAAATTTCAACAACTTTCTTAAAAATCAAAAAAAAATAATTTTCGAAATTTTCTGAAAAAATGGGTTTCATTGAAAAATAGACCTTATCCAAAAAAATGACTTTAATTTTTTTTAATAAAAATCATGGGAACCGTTTTTGAGAAAAATGAGTTTATCTAAAACCGGTATTTGACAGGTCAAAAAAAATAATTGAAAAAACGTCTGGGGATAGTCTCCAAAAAACACCACTTACCAAGTTTGAAGTAAATCGACCCATCCGTTCGACAGACAGAATTGTCGGACGCACTTTTTTCTCATTCTCTATCATCGTAATGTCATGTTTGATTGTTATCCCAATTTTTTTTTCTGTACGAATGTGTTACGTATGGCAACACTGGCCATTCGTGCTCAAAAAGAGTAATATATAAAATAAAAACTGTAAGGTATTCAGTCTCTCTTGGTATCTGCCAGAGGGAAGATGTACGCGTCCATTTTATAAAACGAGATCAATAAAAGTGGGTTTTTTTATATAATTTTTCCCACACTAAAAATTGTGGTGTTTTATTTATAATGGAATCATACATTATGGTCCTTCGAGTCGGATAATAAAAAAAAAAAACCCGGTGTTGTGAAAATAGTGAGAAGTGTAAAAAAAACCCTACCAGAAAGGCGTTCAGGAGAACTAAAGAAAGGTTTGGTGGTGGATAGGCTGCGCATAAGGATATGTGTAGCTCTTCCACAAAATCATTAATATAATATAATAAGATAACCAATAACTTTCTGGTGAGAAATCACTTTTTTTCAGCATAATAATTAAAATTTTTTAAAGGTGCCTTACAAACACCATTTCAGATATTTTTTTTTTTTGCGTCTGTTGGTGGTGCCTTACAAACACCATCAACATAAAATTTGCGTTGCGTCCATGATGGTGCCTTACAACCACTATCAAATATTTTTTTTTGCGTCTGTTGGTGGTGCCTTACAAACACCATCAACATAAAATTTGCGTTGCGTCCATGATGGTGCCTTACAACCACTATCAAATATTTTTTTTGCGTCTGTTGGTGGTGCCTTACAAACACCATCAACATAAAATTTGCGTTGCGTTCATGATGGTGCCTTACAACCACTATCAAATATTTTTTTTTGCGTCTGGTAATGGTGCCTTGCAAACACCATCAACATACATATATTTTTTTTTGCGTTTAAATTAGATAGGGCTAACCACTGTCAAAATTTGCTTATTGCAATTATTAAGGTCTGCGAAGAATCGAGAAAATAAAAAAATGGTAGTTGTGTTTGTTTTCTACCATAAAAATTCGTTCTTATCTTTCCTTTCCAACGAAAAGGAGAAATCAACGCGAAAACATGCAGGAGCATGTAGAAAATAAATAATGTGCTGAGATTACTCACACAATAACAATAATGTAGAGAATAAAATTTAAGAAAGCGCGCGGAATCACCAAGGTATGTAGGAACATACATATATGCAGGAGCATCTGCTCTCACACAGCACTAAAATAACCGCTAGCGCAGCCAAAATGGAATACATATCTCTTTTCCAAGAGAAAAATGAAAACGGTAACAAACAAAACAACAATCACCAAAAAGTCAACCAAAATACTACACACAGAAACTGTCGTTTCGTCTTGCATAGTAAAAAACAAAAAACAACCACCAAAAACTCTACCTAGGAAGGGGAAAAAAGAGATAAAACTGGAACTGGAAAAATCATGAAACGAATGGCAGTGTGGTGTCGATCGTGATCAAACAAGAACAAATTTTGTATTTTTAATAACTGCAGACAAATTAGTGAACAAAAAAAAGGAAAAGTATAGAAAAGAAATAAATTTAATAAACAATAAATTATAAGAAAGAAAGTTTGTAAGAAACAGAAAACAACAAGGGAATAATGCCCAAAAAAGGTAAAAAGAATATTTATTCCGAGTGGTATGTTTTTTTTTTGTATTATTTTTTTATTGCAAGTGCATGTGTGGCATCGTAGGTAGGCGAGACAATCATGTCAATTGAAAAAATTGATTCATTTACCTATTTTTTATTTTTTTTCTCATATCATAATTAAGAATATTATAATAATCCAGGAGGAATATATTATAGTTCGTATTTATTCTTTACCGAGAGGACTCGGAAAGATTTTACTAGGAAGTAATGATATGTGTGTCGCGGCCAAGACCGCAAGGATGAACATGCATTGAGATATATTTTTTTTCTCTATTTTTTGCTCGAATTTTTTTTATTATTTCGCTGATAGGGTGTTAAAAAGAGCAAAAGGAGAAGCTAGGAAGCATCAAAGGGCTACTCAGGAGAGTACTAACGACAATAAGTTAGAGCCCAAATAAATTATATTTTAGGAAAAATATTAAAATTGGCTAGGAAGCATCAAGTACTAACGACAATAAGTTAGAACCAAATAAATTATATTTTAGGAAAAATATGAAAATTAGCTAGGAAGCATCAAATACTAACGACAATAAGTTAGAACCAAATAAATTATATTTTAGGAAAAATATGAAAATTAGCTAGGAAGCATCAAATACTAACGACAATAAGTTAGAAGCAAATAAATTATATTTTAGGAAAAATATATTAAAATTAGCTAGGAAGCGTCAAGTACTAACGACAATAAGTTAGAACCAAATAAATTATATTTTAGGAAAAATATTAAAATAAGCTAGGAAGCGTCAAAGGGTTGCTCAGGAGAGCACTAACGACAATAAGTTAGAGCCCAATAAATCATATTTTAGGAAAAATATTAAAGTTAGCTAACTATATATATATATAAAAAATAGTGTACAGCGCGAGCACAAAATGCCAAGACATAGATGCCTTGACCGCTTACACATTACATACAGAAACAAATAAAATAAATTCTAGGAAGAAGAGCTTATTTTCCGGGAGGAACAAAAATGCTAAGCGTGAGCACCGATGCCAAGACATCAACGCCAAGACCGCCAGCATAATTTCGAAAAAACAAACTTTTTCGAAAAACTAGGAAGTTTACCAATTTACAATTTATTTTCCTTCGAGGACGAGGAAATGAGAAAAATTTTGGTATTAATGGTTATTAGGAAATAACTAAATAAGAAAAAAAAGTGGTAATTTATCAATTAACTATAATTCACACATGCACGTTGCTCTGATAGGGAAATTAATTTTGGGTAAAAAACATAGAGGGAGGTAAACGGGGGAAGGTGTAGAGTACATAAAATATTGAATTAGGAAATTCTAAAAGACTTTTATTTTCTCTCACCATTAAAGGAAAATCCCGACAGGAGCCGGCCGCTCCAGAAGCAAAAATGTCAGGAGACAAAACTTTTTCCTCATTGCAGAGGACAATCACCAGGGCGCTTAAGTTCGGGGAATCGGAGGAACTAAGTGCGGCATCCCAGGAGGGATTGTTAATTCGAGCCGACCGACTCATCCAGGTTTGGAACAAGGCAAACGAAATATTCTTACAACTGGTGGAAATAGCCGAGGACGGCGAGCTAACCATACTGGAGGACCAGATGGAGGCCATGGAGGCCGAATATTTCAAAACAGCAGAAATATACAAAAAGCAATTAGCTGTGCTGGCAAAAGACGTCAGAGATTCAGCTTCCGTTAGCGAGGAGGACCCGCAAAGGAAGATAAACGTCAATCTGACACTTCCCGTGCAGCAGCACGACCGGAAAAATACTTGGGGGGAGTTTGATGGCTCTCTCCTGAAATGGATAGGCTTCCGTGACCGTTTCGTTGCTGCCATCCACAACGACAAGGAAATGTCGAACGCATATAAATATTCGTATCTCCGAAAATCGCTGACAGGCAAAGCGGAAAAGGCTCTAGGCGAGAGTCAATTGACGGAAAATAGCTACCAGGAGGCATGGGAAAGACTTATCCATCTATATGAAAAGCCATACCACATCGCCAAAGAATACCTTAACCAATTCTATCGGCTACCAGACTTGCAGGAGCAACCGACCTCCGCGGAATTGATGAGGATGACCAACGTGACCTACGAGACGGTTCGTCAGCTTAGGGCGTTGGAGGTACCGGTAGAACACTGGGACATGGTGTTCATTTTCGGACTCCATGACAGGCTGGATCAAGAGACGCGGAAGCAGTGGGAACTGGCAAGAACTTCCGAAACGCCAAAGCTAACCGAATTCCTAGACTTTTTAGACAAACAGGCAGGAGCCTTAGAATGTACCAGGTTGGTACCCAGAAGCCAATCAAGTGCAGGAACTGCATCGGGAGCAAGCTCTCATCAGTTCCATCGAAAAGGCTTTCCTTTATCAAGGCCAGGCGGCTCAGGACAGCAAAACAATCCAGTCGTACCATGTGAGGCGTGTACAGAATCACACCCGCTATATCGCTGCCCAGATTTCAATGCGCTTACTCTAAATGGTAGACGGGAGTTCGTCATGAGGAGGGGCATCTGCCCAAATTGCCTGAAAAAAGGTCATCGAAAAGACAGGTGCACCGCAATTCAGTGCAGAAATGAGAAATGCTGGAGAAATCCACGCCACAACAGCATGCTCTGTCCAATTAAACAACAAGAAGGCAGTGTTTTGGCCCTAAGGATGGAAGAGCCCAGGAGGGACAATATGTTAGTTAAGAGGAAAGCTTGACTAGAAGTAGGAGGACCGAAAAAACGACTGAGACAGGAAAACGCAGGAGCGGAAGGTAATGGTTTAGGAAAACACAAAATAAAAATAAGAAAAGGGAAAATTCCAAAATATTTGGAAAATAAAAATTAAAGTACACGGTACAAAATGCCTCCTTTTATTTATTTATTTTTTTATTTTTTTTTGCTCCTTTAGGTAAAGAATTAAGTTTTATGCCAACAGTCGTCGTAAATATTGAGGTAGGGGGAGTTAGATATGGACCAGTAAGAGGTTTTTTTGACAAGGGATCACAACCAAATGTGATGAGTCATAGATTAGTACAGGAGTACAAGCTCTCAACCTTGGCCACGGCCAGGAAGGCTGTGGGCATCAATGGGGTACCGTTTAAAATTCAGGAGAAAATTAAACTTAAAATAATTCCATGGTATAATACTCAAGGACATGGGTACACAGAGGAAATTTTTTGGGTTCTACCAAAAGAATGTAATTGGGAACCAATTATACCAAACTCACAATTGAATTCCAAGTTAATTCATAATCCAACTGACATTCCATGGGCGGACCCAGAATTTTGGAAACCAAATCCAATACAATTAATATTTGGGGTGGGATTTTTTGCAAAGGTTGTTTCTTCCGTTGTACTAAGAAATATGCGAGGCATAACGCTAATTGAAACCCAGGTCGGGATAATAATATTCGGAACTCAGGCAGAGACGATGGATGATTTGACAGGGCAATCAATGCCGTGCATCCAATACAAAGAAGAAGAGCAACTAGATAAACTATTGGAAAGACTTTGGCAACAAGACCAAATAAATGTAAGTCCACAATGGACGGAAGAAGAATCGGTTGTTGAAAATCATTTCATCAACACATTTCGAAGAAATGAATCAGGAAGATTTATTGTACAAATCCCTTTGAAAAAAGAAATTAGGGATTTAGGCAGTTCAAGGGAAATTGCGTTAAGACGTTTTTTATATTTAGAAAGGCGTCTTACTAGACATCAGGAGATGAGGGAAATTTATGTGGACAAAATGAGGGAGAGTATACAATTAGGTCACCTTGTTTTAGCCACAGAAAGACCAAAACCAAACGAAATGGTATACTACATACCACATCATTGCATTCCTAAAGACAATCGAATTGTTTTCGATGCAAGTTGCAAAACAGACAAAGGATTGTCACTGAACGATGCTCAAATGCTCGGACCAAAACTGCAAAGGGATTTGCATGAAACTATTATGCGATTCCGTAGGCACAAAATAGCAATATATGCCGACATAAGAAAAATGTTTAATCAGGTAGGGTTAGATAAAAATCAATGGAATCTGCAAAGAATATTTTG
Source organism: Meliscaeva auricollis (assembly GCA_948107695.1). Classification (NCBI taxonomy): domain Eukaryota; kingdom Metazoa; phylum Arthropoda; class Insecta; order Diptera; family Syrphidae; genus Meliscaeva; species Meliscaeva auricollis. Next base: position 45,266,784 of record OX403617.1, on the reverse strand, counting down.
GAGAGAGGACTCTAACCAAAGATTACAGGAGTATTGGCTTACAGTAGTCACTTTTGGGTTAACAGCATCGCCCTTTCTTGCCGTCAGATCGGCCATTGAAACTGCTAGGCAAGCAAAAAACGAATATCCACTTGCTGCTAAAGCAATAGAAGAGGACTTCTACATGGATGATTGCGTGACAGGGTGTCACACAGTAGCGTCAGCTATCAAACTAGCAAAAGAAATTGATAGCGTACTAAAATCTGCAAAGTTCGAACTACGTAAATGGAAGTTGAACAATCAAAATGTTGTGAAGGCAATGGATGCTGAATCTGAAAAAAAGTTTATTGTTTTCAGAGGGGGAAGGTACAACCATTTTGGGATTAAAGTGGTTGATAGATGTGGACATGTTTACCTTTGTAGTCAAAAACCCTAATTTCGAAAGCAAGATAATGGAAAATATACACCAGGAGGTTAGAAACGAATTAAAAATATTTTCTATCTCATTTTTCAAAGAAATAATACACATAAGGCTTAAAGATAATGGGTCAACAATATCGTTACTGGAATATACAAACAATTTAGAGAAAATAATTAACATCCTTAGTTATACTGGGAGGTATATAACAAACTGGGTTCAATGGAGAAGGGAACAAAAATTAAAACCCAAAGAAAAAGAACGAAGATCAAAGAGAGGTATAGTTCAACAGGAAGTTTTACCACCTACTCTAAAAGAGAAAGCAACTGCTATGAAGTATTTGATTCAAAGAAATCAACAAGAATACTATAATCAGGAGATTACTGCTCTAAATTCCGGAAAGCGTCTACCGGACAAGAGTGCGTTAATAGGCTTACAACCTATTATGGATGAGCAGGGTTTGTTGCGAGTAGGGGGAAGATTAGGTAGGTCGGAGATTGATTATGAAATGAAACACCCAGCAATCATTGCAAATGGGTCAAGGTTATCCGAATTGGTGATAGATTATGCTCATCGGGAGATGAAACATGGAGGCGTCCAAGTTATGATGCAATTTATCAGACAAAGATATTGGGTACCAAAATTACGTAGTGGACTACGAAATCACATTCATAAATGTGTAATGTGTGTGCGACTAAATGCACGCATGGAGGGACAGTTGATGGCGGAATTACCATCAGAAAGAGTCCAGGTTGGGAAACCATTTTTAGCCACAGGAGTGGATTATGCTGGCCCTTTTGAGATTAAGGTGTCAAACAGAGCAGGTAGAAATAATAGAAAAAAATGCTGGGTGGCAATATTTGTATGTCTTAAAACCAGGGCGGTTCATATAGACATAGTATCAGATTTGTCCTCAATAGCTTTCATCGCTTGTTTTGAGCGTTTTATTGCCAGGAGAGGTAGATGCGAGAAGATGTTTAGCGACAACGGAACAGCTTTCGTTGGAGCGTCCAAAGAAATAAATAAAGCTTTGAGAATATTTTTAGATAAAGAAGCATTAGACCATCTACACCGAAAGGGTACGGAGTGGCACTTCATGACTCCAGCCGCACCTCACCAAGGAGGGATCTATGAGGCTGCCGTCAAATCTATGAAGTTTCATCTGAGAAGAATTGTAGGGCAAAGGACGTTGCCTTATGAGGACTTTGGAACGTTGCTTACTCAGATCGAAGCCATCCTCAATTCCAGGCCACTATATCCTTTAAGCGACGACCCGATGGATGTTCAGGCGTTAACGCCGGGACATTTTTTGGTAGGTGAACCTCTAATTTTACCTCTCCCTTTCAGATTTGACGAGAGACGTGAAACAGCCGGAGCTAAGTTATGGAAAGAAAGAAGCCAGATGGTTAAGCATTTCTGGGACCGCTGGCAATCCGAATATCTGACTACTCTGCAGGAGCGGAAAAAATGGCGAATCGAAATGGAGAATTTAAAGGTTGGCCAACTAGTGGTTCTCAGGAGCGAGAATTTCCCACCAGCCAGCTGGGCGATGGGAAGAATTTGTGAGTTACTCCCAGGTCGGGACGGCCTCATCAGAAATGTCGTAGTGCAGACGGCAACTAATAAATTGAAACGACCTATTCAAAAAATATGCGTTTTACCTATTAGCCAGGAGGCCCCCAGTCAGGAGACTTAGAGTTAAAAACGGAGTTTTTAGCCGGGACTGTTACGTATGGCAACACTGGCCATTCGTGCTCAAAAAGAGTAATATATAAAATAAAAACTGTAAGGTATTCAGTCTCTCTTGGTATCTGCCAGAGGGAAGATGTACGCGTCCATTTTATAAAACGAGATCAATAAAAGTGGGTTTTTTTATATAATTTTTCCCACACTAAAAATTGTGGTGTTTTATTTATAATGGAATCATACAGAATGCATAACTTGATATATAGTACATACCTATATATGTGCCAATCGCTATACTTATCTTATACACTACGCATACGGAGGAGTAAAAATATATAACATCCATGTCCCCAGTCCGGCAATTTCGCAAAATTAAAAAAAAAAATGTTACACTTTTGTACTAGTTTTGCACAGTTTTGTTCAACCAAAGCCGGGTTTTGTGCAAGCTTAAAATCCAAGCTAGATCGTATTGAAAGTTCCCAGCCCTTATATCCAAATCGAAAAAATTAAGATACGGATCTGATCCACGAGTTTACAGTTTTGTACAAGAACAAAAAATTTAACAAAGTTAATTGTTTAAACAATTAACACCGAACATGTCACCAGCCCGGCAATTTTTTTTTAAATATCTAAAGCTTTACTCATGGGGGTGGGTATGTTAGCTGGGTGTTTTATCAATTAAATGTATTTTCGTTATCTACACATTTTGTTTGTTGCATTTGATAATATATGAATATGTTCTTGTGAAAAAATAACAAATCATAACTTTTTGCAGTGTCAACATAAAGTTTGTTTTTATTGTTAAATCATTGTCTAGTCTACACAAGGAGCATGAATCTAAAAGTATACAAAAAGAACGACTATGAACACATTGAAATGAAAGCAAACAAAACACACTGAAAAAATAACGTTTTCTCTGGTCTTCGTGTCACGAACATCAATCATCATGAAATCAGGTTTTAGCGTCAGCTTATTCCATTGAAATAAAATCTCATAAGCAAAAAAAAAAAAACAAAGCTAATATTTACCTACCTAAATCATTTTTATGAGATAACATTTTTTTAAATGCAATCACGTCGTTAGAGTTTTGCACAATAATTAAATATAATAGATACATAGTTCAATCATGCAGGTGTAGACTAATCCTTTTGCATTATAAGCTTATAAAAAAGTCTAATGTTAACATAATAATATGGATGTCCCATTTAATCTTTTGTTGATTTTAGTTATTACAAGTTATTATTACAGGTGGAAATAGTGCATAGCAATAGTGGGTGTAGACACTGTGCTGGATAGTGTGGGTAGAAATTTGTTCTTTATCCCCTGTTTTTACTTGCGATACACAAAATAAATTGCACGACTGGATAGCACGTACCTACTTGCTCTTATAGATAAAGTTACTATATATGCTAAGTCTTTTTAATTAAAAAAAATGTAAATGCAGTTTTAGAAAAAAAATTAAAAAAAACATAAAATTCGATTTTGAAATGACTAAAACAGCTTCTTAAATGAATTTAACCTCAAAATGAATTATGCAATTTGATTTGATGTAACATTTTTATAAAAAAAACTTGGAAAATCGTTAGAGCCTTTTTATTTTTAATTCAGAAAGGACTTTTATAAAAAAAAATTGGTACGCCATTTTTAAGATATTATTTATCAACATCTAAAAACTAATTTATGAAAAAAAATATGGATAGTTTTCGTAAAAAAAGATTTTCAAAAAAAAAAAATTCTATTTTTTTAATCAAAAAAAAAATTTCGAAATTTTTCTTACTAAGAAATTATTATTAACTTAAAAGCTTTCATGTTAGAAAATAGTTGAAATTGATTGAGAATTAAAAAAAAAAACGGTTTTTGAAAAAAAAATAGTTTTTATTTAAAGATAGACCCTATCCAAAAAAAAATGTTTATGATTTTTTTAATCAAAATCGTAGGAACCATTTTTGAGAAAAATTAGTTTTTCTAAAACCGGTATATGGCAGTTACATTTGTTTTTGGTCCAAAAAAAAATAGCTCAAGAAACGTCTGGGAATAGTCTCCAAAAAACACCTCATACCGAGTTTGAAGTAACCGTGCTTTTGAAATGAAAGAAATATTTTTAGAAATGTTAATAAAGGTACATTCTCTTAAACGACTTAACCGATTTGGATGAAATTTTTTATACGGAAGCTTACTTTAGAATTATATATCAATAATTAAAAAAAAATCATTTTTTTGAAAAATCAATTTCTCGAAAATGGATGACTGTATTTTGTTGAAATTTTGGTTTTGGAGATGCATATATATTTTCTTGAAAACGTCATACCAACATTTTTTTAAACAACAAAACTTTTTTATTTTAAAAACGACTCGCAACGATTTTCAATTTTTTTTTTTCTAAAAATGTACCTATCTATCTTTCTTAATCAAATCAGATGGCATACTTAGTTTGGAGCTCAAAACAATTTAAGATGAAGAAAAATTGGTATGCCATTTTTATGATATTATTTATCAACATTTAAAAACTAAATTTTGAAAAAAATTCACTGACTTAATATGGAAAAAAATAATTTTTCAAAAAAAATTCAAAAAGTGTTCCCGTGCAAAAATATAAAATATATCTCAATACCTACACACATCAGATAATCAAAAGCTAAAATTTTCAAGCTAAGTTAATGCATATAAAAACTTTGGACTACATGAGCAAGTTCGTGCGATCCAGTCGTTCATTTTATTTCTTATACTTTTCGAAAAGATTTGTCGTATAAAATTATTTATTGAAGTTATACCTACTTCTTTACCGGCGTTTATAAAAATATTCAACCAGTAATATCACATAGATTTTTTCAGCCCATTATTATTGTTTTTTATCATACAGACACTATAATCAGAGAAACAACACACTAAAATTTTATACTAGGTTAATTTTTTTTTATTTGGCATTTTTTGTGCAACACAATAAATTGTTACTGATAATCTGACTGATTCATTTTCTACACTCAATACACCAATAGCTTACTTACTAACTTAGGTCCTCAGACCTTAAAAAGTCCGTTGTGATCCCCTTAAGGGGCATAGGGCCTCCACTACTCCTACGCGCCATCGTGTACGGTTTCTGGAAATATAACGTAGTTCTCTCCAACTCTTCCCCAGCTGTGCAGCTTCACTTTCGACTGTCCTACGCCATGTGCTTCTCGGCCAACCCGACCCTCTACCTGCCTGTGTGAGTGGGTTCCATTGCATCGCTTGGCCAGCAATGCAATCGTTGCCTTTTCGAAGCGTATGACCAACCCACTGCCACTTACGTCTGCGAATAGTACTGTCAATGGATTCTTGACCCGTTCTTCTATAAAGTTCTTCATTGGAAATACTGTTGGGCCAAAAAATCCTTAAGATGTTTCGTAGACACCTATTCACGAACGATTGCAGCTTGCTTGTGACAGTTGTTAAGATTTTCCAAGTGCTGCACCCATACAGAAGCACGGATTCAACATTGGAGCCTAACAGTCTCAGCTTGGTCTTTAAGCTTATAGTGTTGTTTCTCCATATTTTGGACAGCATTCCGAAAGCAGCCTTTGCTTTTTTGATACGGCTGTCAACATCTTGTTCGGTTCCGCCTTTGGTAGAGACAAAACTCCCAAGATATTGAAAGTCTTCTACTTTCTCTACCGGTTGTCCAGGAATATTGACTTGAACGGATGAGTTACTTCCGAGGCTGATCATTTTTGTTTTTGCCGTGTTAATTTTCAGCCCCACGATTTCTGATTCTCCCTCCACCCTTGTTGTCATTTGATGGAGATCCATGATCCTATGAGAGAGTAAGCATACGTCGTCCGCGTAGTCCAGATGTTTGAGTTGGGAGGTCAGGCTCCATTGAATTCCACTATTTCCGCTTAACAAGGCTGCACGATAAAACAGGTCTTTTTTAAATTCCACCGGGAAGTTAGGGTAAATTGGGGTTAGACTCGGAAGCTGTGAATCCAAATCTTACCCTTTTACTTGTGGCGCTGCTTATTTAATGCTTTATTACTGAATTTGCTGGTCCACGATAAAAACTTCAAGATTTACTAAGAAAAGAACTAAATTGCCTAAAAATTATAGCACAATCCAAAGAATGGAAATACATCACATAAATTGCAATACATGAAACCGTTGCTATAAAAAAAATGCAGGCAGTAAAACCAAAAGTTTTAAATCATGAAAAGTTTGTCATGTAAGTGAACCCGTTTTACGGTATCTCAAGTTCGATTGACGAATTCTTAACTTGTGTCATAGAAGAGCAAACCAAAGCCCTTCTGAGAGTACTCAAGAGATTTCGTCACTTCAAAAATACACTAAACAAAAATTGCCAGCCTATAATTCCCGCCCATAATACGTATCGGGCTCCATAATAACTATCTACGTTCTCTGCATTTGAAAATCATCATTCCAAAGACATAAAAGGATAAATGGGTTGAAGCGATGGAATACTATGACGTGAATTCATTGTATTGTTGTTTCAGTCACACGCTCACATATATGTCAAATTCGGCTTCTTGTGTTTGTGAATTTCTGATGGAAAGATGTCCATTGAATTAACATGCATACAATAGAGCCTCAAATTTCAGCTAGAACAAATAGTAGTTCCCTGACATAATGAAATTGCATTTCTATTGGAAAAGAAGCTGAAGAAATCTAAGATTCAAATATCCAACAAGCATGGGTATATGCAATTGTGTTGTGTATGTGTTTGTATTGGGTTCATATTTATGAATGACATGTGATTATTTGCTCATCATGAATCAGGAATGATATTGAAGAGTGTGAATCTTGAAACTGATTGCGATGACATTCAATCGATATGGATGGTATTTGCAGATGCATTGAATTTGCTTTGAAATAACTCAATTATTGAAAAGGAATGTATACTACATCTACTCTTGCTTTGCTTTGCTTTGCAGAACTGCATGGCCTTCGTATTTAATTAAAACTGTATTCACTCTGGAGTGCCAGATGATAGGATTATTGAAATAATAATTGAATTAAACTTGAACAAGGTTACTAGGCATTAGATATTTGCTGTTGAATTTATAATTTTTTTCTTTATGATTTTAGGAACCTCTTAGATGAACCATTGGAAGATTTTGTGAATGGTGCGATCTGTGGAAGTGAACATTTTGTCATTTCTCTGCGTTTTGAGGTCACTAGAGTCTGATAAGCCGTCCTTGTTAAAATACATTATCTTAAAACTACGAAAAATTATTGAAAAAATAATTTTCGATCAAATATCTTAAGACTGGGCAATGCTATTGACATCTGACAATTTGTATTCTTCAATATATACTGTTATTGTGAATTGGTAGGATTTAGAAGAAAATCTCATTTAAAGTTTTTTTTTAAAGCAAAAAAAACTGCAAGAATATACCAAAAATTGTTGAAAATGTTTTTTTTCTCAAATATCTCAGGAATGAATTAGGTTTTCATTCCTGGGTAAACTTCATTCTTATTTATATTTATTTATATAAATTGGGAGGTCTTAAAGAAAATTGCAATAATAACCTAATAAAATTCATCTTTCGTGTTTTTCGTTTAAATATCTCTTTATAACAAATACTGGTGTTAATATCAGGATAATTTTAATTAACATAAAACTAAGTAGGTACCTATAGTTAACGACTCATAACGATTGTAACAAAAACCAACGGACTGTTTTTTTGTTTAAACATAAATACTACTAAGTATTTAAAATTGTTAAAAACTCAAATACCTCAACTGCAAACGGCCCAGACCAAATCTTCGCTTTATTTATTACTAAACACTTACTAAGTTTTTGAAAATCTTGAATAATTTAATATATTTTAAAAACCAAATTAAGAAAGTTACCAATGTGGGTCGCCCCAGCCTCTTTTTTCAGAAACAGTAAGTGCTGAGCTGATGATGAAATTGTCTCGGAGGGAATCAAATTGTGCAGGATAACGATATTGTATTAGTACAGTATTATATGAAGAAATTATATGAAGAAATATCCTTAAGTTCACTGCCAATTTAGATATTTGTTTAAAAATTTCTTTTTGTCCATCATTTTGAAAAGCAAACGAAAGAAATTTAAATTCAAAATAAAACTTAATGTTCTTACTTCTGATAATTTTTTGAAAAGAAACTGGAAATAAATTAAAAAACGCTTCTTTCCAGGAATAAAATACATTTTTAAGTTTTATTTGGTGTTTCAAATAACAAAAAAAAAATAGCATTGCATTTCGAATTCAACCAAAGTCTTCGTAATACTACACAAAACATGTTTTTTTTAGGTTTTATTGGTGGAAATTGTTAGCAGTAATGTCCTTAATCATATCACAAAAGTCCCAACGATGCCCTGGTCTATTAAATCGCTCAAAAGGTATACACAAATAAACAAAAATAAGTATTTTTTAAATGGCGAATTTTATTTTTGTTTGAAAAAATATTTTTTCTATTATGGGTCAGTAAATTTTTTTCAAAATTTAGTTTTGAGATGTTGATAAATAATTTCTTAATATCGTTTGAATTTTTTTTATTGAAACGGCTTGAACGTTTTTTCAACAAAAAAATCCAAAAATGTATCTCTATAAATGAAATAAAATCAAAAAGTTCAATCAAAATCGGTAGAGCAGATTGCCTTAGAGTTCCATCACCATTTTTTTTTAAACGAAACCAATACTTATGCCCTATAGAGCAAGTAAAAATAGATAATAAACCCCTATGATACTTCTTTTTTTTTCTAATTTTTAATAAATACTTTAAATCAGCTTCGTATTCAATAGGCAGGATTTTTTTTAACGAAACAAATAGAATATGCGTTTTCTCGAATATCAATTGTCAATCAATGCAAAAAAAACACATTTTATGATAGGTATTGAAATTGTGTTGGGAAGAAAAATTTTAATTTTATTATTGAAGACTTCTTTTTAATAAAAAAAAGTAAAAACGAAAAACGACATGATCTGCCAAGTTTCAAAGGAGAAATGTCCAAAAATCTTAACAATGGCTTAAAAAAGTAAACTTGTTTTATTTTTTAGTACATTTTTAATATTAATTTTTTGACATTTTGCTTTTTGTGTATATTTTAAACACACACTCATTCTTTGTGTTATTATTCTTTTGAAACATGCCGCACTGCTGTGTTTTCTTTTTTTTTTTTAATTATAAAAATAAGAAAAAAAACGTATCATACGGGCCTAGTCACCAAATAGAAAACGAAATAAAAAATATTATCACAATTATTATTCTATTAAATTAAACGAACAATTAAAAAACACCACGCCAAAGAAAGAATCACTGCTCAAGCATACTTGGGACACACATTTTACTATATTAAATATTTATATCTAGGTTCGTAGTTATTTTGACTAATTTTGACTTGAAAAATATATTGAATTTATAATAGAATATCTTTTCCTACTTTTATATAATATGTATGTAAATCACTGCGCGTGTGGCACCACCTATATGGTTATAGCAACAGGTTTAAGATTTATATTTTGTCTCGCTTACAAACTCTTACATTGGATAAACAAACACTTTATTTGGCAGTTTGTCAGAAAAACAATGTTCTTTGAATATAAATTTATATCATAAAGTCACTCCTTGCTCTGAATTATATTTTCAAAAACTTAAATGCACAACTAGGTTGCACGTACTTGCTCTTATGGTAAAAATATTCTTAACAAAACCTTATGGTGACAAAATTGAGAATCTATTTATCTATCTTTATAGTAGAACCGTATGAACATCGGATCCAACTTCTTCAGTTGCAAACTTTATATCAAAGGCGTGTGATAAACGATTTATTTTTTTCAATCAACTAATTAATGGCCATATTGATGCTCCAGTTTTATTGGCTTGTATCGGGATAAACTCCCGTGGAATATCTCACCACGTGCGAAGATTTGAACTTTTACGCATTGAATTTCATAGAACAAACTATATCTAAGACGAGCCTCTAAGCCGTATGTGTAAACTTTTTAATTTAAACAATTCGACTGTTGACTTTAACTTAATTAATTCTAAAAAATTACTCCGGATCAGTGCTCCACTCTCTTAATTGTCATATGTGTGGTGAATGATTTTACATTAATTATTATTTTCATTTGTTTTTATTTATGTTTATTGTTTATTTTGTGCATGTGTTAGCTATTTATTATATTATTTTACTACAATCAGAGGCTCATCATAAGTGCATGTGATAGTGACATGCACTTATGATGAGCCTCTGATTGTAGGTTAAAGTTTGCTCTAAGCTGACTACATCACAGAATCTGAAGTGTATAAGAACAGTTTAAGTTTAGTAAAATGTTAATTCTATAACAAATATTTCAAAAAAATAAATGAAAAAAACATAAAGTTCTTTTACTAAAAAACGAAAAAAAAAAACTCTAAAATGTTATTGAGCTTTATTGAGATGAAGTACGCCATATAAACTTACCTGATTAATTTTGTATAGGTACATTAACATTACAAATGCAAATTTGAATTAAAAAAAAACAAAGTTTAGTTTGTAAGTATTGAGGCTGTTCAGACTGCGAAAGTTTCAGGTAGGTTCTTATTAGTTCATAGATAGTAGTTGTTCTTATCAGCTTATAGATAAATAATTTAATATATGAATCGATTCAAAATAATTTTAGATATTTCTTATCAGCCTGGAGAAAAGATTAGCTTACATTGAGAGAAGGGTTGAATAATTTGAATATTATGTGATTGACGTATTAAACAAATAATTTTAAATATCTTATCATCTTAGAGACAAAAACATTGAATTATTTAAAATAGTTCAAATAGCAAAGCAATACTTTAAATGATAAAAATTAAAATAATTTAAATATGTGAATACACCAGATTATGAAATAATTTTCAATATTTCTTATAAGCCTGAAAAGAAAATAAGCTTACATAGAAAAAACAGTTGACTTGTGTAGGAATTTCATTATTTCTGCAATAAAAATACACAATATCATCTGAATCATAATTCGAATATCACCAGATCATATACAAATCGTTTTTACAATGTCATTTTCTAACTTGCAATTTATAGTTCAGATGATTTCGTGCACATTTATGTCAAAAATACACAATTTTTTACACAAATTTTGGTGTTTACACAAATCGTGTGATACTACCATAGCTCGAAAATGCGATTGACGTATTACTTATTTATTTTTTATTCTTATAATACGTCAATCACATAATATTCCAATTATTCACCCCTTTTCTCAATGTAATTTAATGTTTTCTCTAGGCTCGAAACTAGGTTTTTGTCATGTAGATCACTCCATTATTATATTCTAATTTTTAAGATCGACATTATTTTTTTTTCCAAAAATATTGATTAAATTAACTCAACTTGAAAACCGTTCTTGCTCTTTTTCCCAAAAAAGTAAATTTCTTCATTATTTTTTTCAATAACTTTTCGAAAAAAATAAAAAATACAAAACATGTAGAATATATTTTTTTCTATAGAATGATAATGCGTATCTTTTTCATAAAGTCAGCCCTTAACGAGATAAAAGTTAAACAAACAAACTGGTCCTTAGTCACACTTTTGAAATTGATGTATAAGCAATAGAAACGTTTCTTTAATTTTTGACTCTCTCTTAAATGACTGAACAAATTTTGATGAATTTTCTTACACGAAAGCTTCATAACAACTTTAACATTTTGTTGGGAAATTGTGTTACAAGGTGTGTGGGTGTCGAGAACTTAATTTTTATTCATGTAATTAACATTGTAAAATAATGCGGTTTTCCTGCTGTCTGTGCATTCTTAATTTTGGTTAATCATAGATCACCTAAATCCGACCAATAAATTAGAAATTCAAAAAATTACACGTTAATATTTCTGTTATTAACAATAGTTCTTATTAATATATTAAAAGAAACAATTCGGCAGAAGTGTTGCTTCAACCATCATAATCAGTTTAATATTTTTTTAAGGTTTCCGATTTGGTGAGAATGGCAACTTTATGGTTGAAGGAACAATGATTCTACCGAACTGCTGCCTTCAATATATCAATAAGAGCAATGTGCCAATTTTCAGCTCTGTTAATCATCAGGTTTTTAAATTTTTTTTTTTATGATTTCAGGTTTGATTACTCTGGTAACCCTAGGGATAAACTTACACTTCTACCAATTTATATTGTTCAAAACAGTTATAAAATCTATAACTATGCGGATTAACATGTTCTCATAGAATTAAGTTTTGTGCTGCTTTAAATTTTTGAAATTGAATGATCCTTGGCAACCCTTATGCATCAGTTTTTGCTTCTGCCATTTTTTTTTATATTATACTTGTAAAATCTATGCCCATATCAATTTTCAGATTTTGACATTTTCAGATTGTGTTTACATATTTTTTTAAAGGTTTCTACTTTAATGTCTCCTGGCAACTCTTTGGCTATACCTAAACTTCTGCCGATTTTATTTATACAACATATTTATAGCAATTCTAGTTAAACAAATTTCCAGCATTTTGCCTTGTCAAGTTTTTTTTTTTTTTTAATTAATTATTTAAATTTTTCATTTTTAATATGACCTCTGGTAACCGTTTTATATCGATTTTTATGTATATCGATTCGTTTCCATGTTAATGTTCATAAAACCAATTATGATGTCAATTTTTAGCTTTGTATCTTATCAGGTTTTTTTTAAATCTTTTTTTTTTGGGTTTTAGGTTTGATGATATCTGGCAACGATTTATCCCTACCTTGCCTTCTGTCAATGATATCCCAAATTTCCAGTCTTGCCGCGATGACGTTTATTTGCAAAAAAAATTGCATGCTTGAACTCCCACCCACTCTTTCCCACTTTCCACTTCGGCCAGAGGGATTGTTTTCTTAACTAGCCATTGGGCTGTCAATTTCCGCAAAATGTATCCTAGACGTTGATTTTGAGTCGCTAGCTCTCCGACTATTATAATTATAAGAAGCTTTAACGTCCACAGAAACTTTGACCCTTAGAACCAAGTACGTGCGCACCCAGTCGTTCATTTTATTTTGTACTTTTAATATACCTATACAAAAATAGTTTTGTATTTTAAAAGTTTACCAGGGACGTCCGGAATCTTAAACCATGTTTGCATGTGGCCTCCTGTTCGATTTTTTTACGAATCCTAGACTTGCCTTACATGTAGTACCTTACCCTTGTTCAAAATATATGTATGTATCGCAAGTAAAAATATTTATTACCAAAATATATTGTGCTATTGTAGCAATAGTTTGGGCAATATTCACACCATGAGTAGGTGCGACTAAAGACACAAACACAATTCCCAGTTGTCAGTAACAGTTATTCATTCGCTACCTCCCTGCAGGGTGCTATGAAATAATATAATTATTATTTTCATTTATTTAAGATGACTGACAAAACATTCGTATAGGTAAGTAGGTATGTCATGTCAAAGACGTTTTCTGTTTTATTAATAATTTTTGTTTTTTTTGGAACTTTGCTGCGTGAATTTTATTTCATAAAATGTAATAAAACTCTTAGCTGACATGAGTTATGAAAATACACTCAATCAAAAAAGTTATATTACACTTGATAGAGTATAAATTCCTTTGCATAGTCAAACTAACTTTTTCGACTGAGTGTACATAAAAAATATCAAATTCTACTTTGTTAATTTGCAGATATAAAAAGTTAAAACATTAAAAATATTATGACAGTCAAGTATTAAAAGTTTTTTGGAAAGGTATTAAATTTGTTAATGAGTTAAGATAAAATCCTAGGTTGCTACCTAGTTGTTGTGTAAAAGTTGAAGTTTGAAGCTATAACGTTTCAAAGATTTAAAATTTTTGTAATTAGAGAGATTTAGTTAAATGTGAATTTGAGAACTTCACATCCGTCCTTTGGAAATTTTAAAATGACGAGTAGCGAATCACATAAAATAAATTAAAGTCTAAACAAATCTCTGTACGTCATCATTTAATTCAATTTATGTTACTTTGAATCTAATTTTAGCTCATGGTATAAGTTAGTGATGGTTTGTTACATAATGCACCTAAAATTTAGGTATTTGTTTATGAAATATTCAAAAGCAGTGCACAAATGTGTATCTTAAAAAATATACGAATTATTAGGGTGTTCATTTTTTGGAATATTGTTTTTTTATCCACTCCCCAAGCAGAATTCAGTTGTAAATATCCAACAAAATCTTCCACTAGAATATAAGCCCTCAAAATTTTAAATTTAATTTATTACAATTTTGTCATTCACATTCTTCTGATAACTGTAACCATTTATGCAATAACAATAAAAAAACAAAAAAAAATATTTCAAAATTGACTTCAGTGGCCTGCAATGTTTAACGTGTTATTTACAGTAATATCGTAATGGATATTTGTAGATCGTTTAATTTAGAGTAATTTGCTTTGTTTCACTTTGAAATAACACAAAATGATACTGAACGTAAACGCCTACCAAAATTGAAAAAAAAAAACAAAGTATTGTTATTGATTAAGTATTCACAATAGAAACACAATTTATTTCAATACGGTGCTTTTAAAAATTGCTTCGTGAGTATCAAAAGAAAGTGAATTTTAAGGTGAATTTTAATTTAGTTTTACTGAGTTAGTATTTTGAATTATTGTTTTAATTTGGTACATTATACCAAATACCATGACAGTAATAAGAAATACTTTATGAATAACACCACAAAAAAAAAGTTATAGTTTAGCTCACAAAACAAACAGAATCGTGTCTCTTACTTTAGCGAAAGTTCTACTACATCTTGGAAAAAATAAGCTTTCTTATTAAGAGAATTAATTACATGATGCCAACCTCAACAATCTACTAACTTAATTAATTATTCTTTATAATAGCCTTAAACATTGTTGTAGTGTAACTCACGAGAAAATATGGTCAATAAAAACATATTCAAATACGGCTTGTAACGGGTTTTTTTTTGTGTTTTTTCTTGGATATAGGTAAAACATTAGGGAAGAGAGGGCATCGACGTTTAATAAAACTTACAGCGTCGATTGATTCACCTGAATCTTAATGGAAAACTTCCGGAATACTTGATTAAGTCGAAGACTTGTCTGTCATAGATGGTGTTAGTCGCCAAAGTCCTACAATCCAATACACAACATTTTTCAAGTAAATGAAAGAATTTTCAAGCAAATACATAAGTTGCAGTCACTTCTATTGCAGAAATTGAAGAGTTCTAACTTTTGTTTTGTTCTTGGATCTTCTTTGTAGAACTCCTCATCTCGTCTACCTTTACCCCTACAAAAGTGACGTTAGTGTATCTCACGTTTTGGCCTGTAGTGTAACCCACAAACTATCTTATTAATAAACCAAAACTTTAAAAACAAAAGTGATTTGTTTTACTATTTTTCATAAATCTATTCCCCAGCTTTACATATTCCTTTTGGACCGTCCCGCCCCATGGGCTTCTCGGCCGACCCAATCCTCTCCCTGCCTGTGACTATTGAATTAATGAGTTACTTTCGAGGCTGATCATTTTTGTTTTTGTCGTGTTAATTATCAGCCCCACGATTTTTGTTTCTGCCTCCATCCTTATTGTCATTTGATTGAGATCCAAGGTCCTTTGAGAGAGTAAAGACTACACTACGTCGTGTTAGTGTAGTCGACCGCGTTGTCCATGTCTTTTATTCTGGATGTGAGAATCCATAGAATCCTCCATTTTCGTTCAACGGGGTTGAAGGAATAAAATTGGCCATAGTATGCAACCCTGCCTAACTGACAACCTTTCTTTATACAGAACGTGACATTTGCGTACATCATAAAGTTGCTTAATAGCAATCAACTGGAATAAATAAGATGCTTTTAAGGCAGTAAAATGACAATGGGTTTTCTTTAGAAAACAACACTACCTCCAACGATGTAATGTTAATGTAAAACAAAATTTATTTTCGTCCTGCTATTCGTTCCACACAGATTCAAAGCTTTAACTGTCTCGTCATACGAATTAGATATTTAAATGAAAATGTCGAATATCTAAACAAACAAACTATAACTTCCTATAATTAGCTCATTCGCTGCCAAATCCATTTTGGGTTAAACCTTCAACCACACCAACTTCTTTCCCCGAACCCTGATGACGATTTCCTTTGGCTGTCTTTCTGAAACTATTCACCCATATACTATAAATCTACCGCATACCAAAGTTGGCTGAGGTTCACCTTCTCTACCACATCGTTAGTATTATTTAGATAATTCGAAATAATTATTATCAAACTTGATGTCTCAACATCAACCACAATCGGAAAACGATTTCCTTGCCAGACACCTCATGTTCGTTGTTCAAATTTAATTGGGAGAATAATAAACCACACACACCAAACAGTGTTATAGATTCTACAGACAGTTATTGTTGTTGGATTCGAATAACAAGTAAAAATGGACTTAATTGAAAGCTGCTGCAGTAATTTCGTATTTTTTTTTTCGGGTAGTAAACAGGACGTTAGCTCGTGATTAATACAAAATGTTTGGTTCTAGACAAAGTTCACTGTTGTACCATTTTAATAAATGTTGTTTTTGTGAATTTATTGTGGGCGCTAAAAGAAATAGAAAACAAAAATAGTTAAATATAATGATTCATGATCTTAATGGCAGCTGGATTTTCATCTCAGATTAAATTCTCCACAGGGATTATTGTATGATTATAAGAATACACGTGCATAACTTAGCGATACTTTGGAGCACAACACGTGCTGTCTACATTCTTTTGTAATTTTAAGATATTTGCGTCACAGGATTGATAATAGGCAAAACTTCTAAACGCACGCATTTAAATATGCACAAATGAATCATGTCCGTCCAAACTATATTTCACCTTTAACACTTTTGTGAATTTTATTTTATAAATCAAAAACTATATGGCATTCGTAGAACGCCATATACTTTACTTACCGCGACGTTAATGTGTGTATCCCAAGACAATCTACTATTAAACAGCATTCCCAAATTACGAGCTGCAGAAATTAACGCGAGCGGTAAACCATTAAGGTATATGTTAGGAAAGTATTGAAGACTCAGGGCTTTTCGGTTAATGATGATACACTTGGATTTCACGGGATTAAGAAACAAACCATTTCCTGCTGCCCAACACGAGATTTTTTCCAATTCACTACTAGTTGTGTATGCAAAATCTTCAATTAACCCAAGAGGGCAATAGAAGATCTATTTATCATAGCTGGAAGTTCATTAATGTATAATCTGAAAAGTATGGGTCCCAAAATCGAGCCTTGGGGTGCTTCTCTAGTAGTCGGAAGGAAGCAAGATGTACGGTTGCCAACAGTAACTGCTTGTTTACGTTATCAAAGATAAGATGAAAGTAGATTCACTGCCGATGATGAGAGACCATAAAACGTTGAAAGTTTATAGCATAAATTGTCATTATCCACAGTATGGAACGCTTTGGAGAAATCAAGTAGAACCAAGAAAGTCACATGATCCTCGTCCATGGCTTGTCTTAAATCATCAAAAATTTTTATCACGGCAGTAGTGCTACTATGCTTTTTACGAAACCCGAATTGCTTGGCTGATAGGATGTTATTTATCCTAAAATGACTATTCAGTTGTTTTTGAACTACTCTCTCTCGAAAACTTTAGACAAAAATGGAAGCACTGAAATGGGTCTGTCTGTATTCATTATTACTTCCATTTTTTGTAATGCGAGGGATTTTCGCCAGCTTCCTTTGGGTTGGATACAAACCTGTCATTATTATTGTATTAGGTAAATACGTGTGTCATGAATGGCAAGATAATCGGTAAAATTGACTTTAAGAATTTTGGATGAATTCCATCAATACCAACAGCGTTCGATTTTATAGATAAAAAAAAGCCTTCAACAATAACAGTGCTATCAACACAAGAAAACTCAAAAAGAAAGCTACCTATATAAGCGTGAAATAATCTTGTACAATAAATTTTGAGAATTTCTATATTAAGGGGCCCTGGTATCCAACCATATTCACCTAAGAAATCTCAAATCATCGTAGTGCAAATAAACAAAACAAACCGAAAAGTATAGGTTTTTATTTATAGGTATTATTCAATATAATCAAATTCCTATATATGCACTT
Organism: Meliscaeva auricollis; assembly: GCA_948107695.1. Lineage (NCBI taxonomy): Eukaryota > Metazoa > Arthropoda > Insecta > Diptera > Syrphidae > Meliscaeva > Meliscaeva auricollis. The sequence continues at coordinate 45,248,662 of OX403617.1, read as the reverse complement.
CCAACCAACGTAGAAACAGATTAATCAAGAACTTAAAATTTTTCAATATGCCGGTATCCTCTTTTATAAATTCGTTATTAAAAATAGAGGGGGCGATAAGTCCACTTATTACCCATAAAAGTATTTACTATGTATTTGAAACAAATGTTGACTTTTGATGTGATACAAAATTTCTGACTCTGGATTCAAGTTCAGTATACCATGAACCTTATAACAAAAGTACATTTTTGCTTTTGGAACAATGATAAAAAAAAGGTTTGTGTACCCATGTACGTACGCGCTCCAGAAGCTATACTTCCTATCTGTATTTATGTTTTGTATAGTTTTTTTGGATGTGTAAAATTATTTAAAAACTGTAGCGAAAAGTTCTAGAAGGGAAATTTATTCAAAGAAGCAGAATGTGCATTTTGTGAAATTACTTCAACTATTTTATATAGGTAATCCTCTGTAATTTGGTTTATTTTTGCTGATGACTGCTGATCACTCTGTTATTAAAATAAAATTAAAACAAAACAATACATTAAAAAATGTAAAAGCTACGGTGGTTTAAGTGAAAATTAACGATTTTTCCCTTGTGGAGCCTATTTCTTCTGTGCTTTCACCAAAAATGTCCTATGTACAATGTTCATATATGCAAGACTTTTCACAATGTTTTTGGAATTACTCAACTGAAAAATCCTTTAATTCTACAATAAATATTTTGTATAATTTGGTGTTTTTTTAACTGTAATTAAGATGGTTTTGTGTATTTTTATGCCAATAATGCACAAATTTTTGTGTATACTTATAGTTTCTGTTTCACTTGAAAAAAGTTATAAAATTAACTTATCCCCTTTTCGAAATAACCATTTCAATTAGGAGCCAATGAAAATGTGTTGTTCTCAACAACATTATGTATTCAATACCTTATACCTACGTTACTCACTTGTACTTAAAATTATCAATTTCATTAGAAATACAAATATTTAAATTTTACAATTGTTATAAGTACCTTTATAACAAATGCCTTGGTATACTATTTTTATATTTAAAACGAAAAGTTTTCAACCGAAATAAAACCTGTAATGATAATAAAATGAAACTTTTAAAGGCATAGTTCTTAGTAGAGAGTACCTAGAGAACTCAGGCTGAGTAATAAAATTTCATATAATTTTGTTTGGCTCAGCGGCACCGGGCATCAGCATCCTTTAAAATGCCATTGGGAAAACATTTTTACGTTTTCTGCTTGACCATGAATAAACAAAAATAAATAAATTCTGGGATGTGAACTTGTGCGTGCAAGGAAACTGAATATTGATGTGGAATGTGGTTATTGTTAATTAAATTTTAACCTGAACGTGGGCATACGGAAAATTTAATAAGAGATTACAGGCCGCACCTCTGAAGCCTTGACAGAGTTATTTCAGTGCCTCTTCAAATATTATATGTGCGTCTCCTGCAAGCAAACTGCATGCAGATCTGTATGCAAAGAATGGGTTGTACGTATTTTAAAGGTACATACAGTTAGTATTACAGAATATCCCATATAATCACCGCAGTAGACGAAAGCCATGGATTCCTGAGGTAATTTTCAGTCGAAAAAAGTTATGAGATAATTTCTTCGTTTTCGCTTTGTGTGTTTTATTATATTATTTCATTATATTTTATTTTATTTTTGTATCTTCATTTTGTGAGTTATTGTCGCAATCGATTTGTAGAAGTGAAAATATAGACATTTCTCATCGTTTTTAGGTCACTACAGTCTGAATCCGTCGTTTTTGGACAATCTGTGTGTGTGTTTATGAACGTTCGTACGTTTGTGAAACTTTTTTTCGTTCACCATATCTCGAGAACGAATCAAGATACTAACTTTTTTCTATCAGGATAGATCGACCTATGGCCAAATCTTTTACCAAAAGAACACTTTATTTTCTTTTAACATAATTTGTGCAGAATATTAGAAACATTCTCGCAGACTTTCTTATAAGATTTTTGTAGTATAAAGAAAACTGTAGGGAATTATATGTTCTACAAAAAGGGTCGAAGGTGGTTTTTGGTTTGGATATTATTTTTGAATGGATATTAGTCGAGATCAATTTTTCAACTAAAAGAAGTTATACTTCTATCAATATTTATGTTTGTATAGTTTTTTTTTTTTTTTGATATGTAAAATTATTAATTATTATTATTAATTAAGAAATGCAGTGACTAGTTCTAAAAGCAAAATTTTTTCAAGGAAGTATAATGTGCTTTTTTTTGTTAAATTAATTCATTTTATCGACTTGTAATTTGGGATATTTTTGCGTTCGGCCACATTATTTGATACTTCAAAACGATGTCTAATTACTCTGTTATTAGAATAAATTTAAATCAAAATAATAAATTAAAAAATGTAAGAATTGCGGTAGATAATGTGAAAATTTATAATTTGTCCCTTGTAGAGCTTATATATTTACACAATTTAATAATTGCGAAGCTTGTGCATGTGCGTGTCCTATTAAAACAAATTGTATACCCAAAATAATTGGATTTTAAAGATGAAGTTTGAATAATCAAAAAATTAACCAAGTTATATGTGTTTCACCATCATTTTCAAAAACAAACTATTCCAAAAAGAAAATTTCAAAATGCATCTATTCCATTCACTGAATTTAAAATAACACTATTCAAAGCCAAAGCCAAATGATAAGCAAAAAGGATTGAAGATCTAAGCTGAAACATAAAAACAAATCGATTTCTACATTCTCTAAGGCCTTGTCTCTAAAAACGTTTCTTTTTTTAATATCTCGAAACTAGAAAAAGTGGAATGCGTTGTTTTTAAATCCAGGAAACCCATTTTCAGTCTTTGCTTTTAATTTAATCAATAATTTTTGAATGACATTGTATATGATCTTGAAATGGAGAAAAAGTTATTTTCAAAATTATCAATTTTTTTATTAAAATTTGTAATCTTAACGCATTCATTAAAAACATAGTTTCATTTAACGATCTCTGCGGCAATGTTTGAATTCCTTTATTGTCCAATATTATGCAGAATTAAAGTTCAACATTTTAGAATCGGTTCAATTAATTAAAATGCTGCAACTAAAACTAAAGTTACAGATTTTAATATCCAATTAAATTAACCTTTATTGTGTTTTTTTTTTTTTTAATTTTTCTCTTTAAAATCTGTAAATATGCATTGATATGCTTTAAAATAATTATTGCCTATCAAGAACACTTCTACCAAAAATAATGTAGTACACTGTTTTATGAAATTCAAAAATATTTCATGCCCTTTTGTAAAAAGAAATAGACTACAAAAATTGATTTCGATTTCCATCACGTTTTTCTCATTACTTTTAATGTGTAACATACAAAAAATACATAGAGTTGTAGGTTGTTGTATTTAAGCTAAATTTAGACACCTCAATCTTTAAAATCTGACTCTAAAAAAAGGCTGCAAATCTTGTAAGCGAACCATCTCGAAGTCATTTGTGAGCCAACGGTACCGTTCTTCACTGGTGGCTGGTCGACGACCGACGACCAAAGCAGATAATTCTGTGGAATTTTGATGAAAGTCTTTTCAAGTTTGCGATGCTCAATAAAGATAAATCATAATTTTATGAGGCTTGGGTAAATAGCTATCAAGTGGCGCTTAAAACAAAAACTCTTTTACCGTTAACTCGGCTCACAGACTAGAGAAAATTGTGATTTTTTTTACAGAAAATGTAAACAATATCTAATGGCTGTGTAAATTTGAAGTTTGAAGATGTAAAAATAAAAAAGATAAAGATAAAATACCTTTGGAAACGGCCAAAAAACTTGCACTGAAAAATCTTGTTTAAACTGTTATTCATTGAATAATATGTTGACAAATCTTATTTCTTCGCACTTGTCTAGATAACACAAACATTTTTAAGTCGTTTTGACGAAATATTTATCTATAATAATTAAATATTTCCCGTGCATAGTTAGTTTTTCAATAAAACATTAACCTTACCGACACCAACATCAATTTCAAAGGTATAAAAATATATTTGATTTTGGAAAATGTTTTTTAACTTAATTTGAAGTTTTAGAATTTTTTCTTCACCAAAACTTATCATCTTACTATCATAATTCAATACATATACTTTTCGATATGTACACAAAGTTTTTTTTGTCTTTTAACCCATTTTACCCTAACTTCCCGGTGGAATTTTAAAAAATCCTGTTTAATGGGAATCTAATATTATACCACCTATCTTTTGGTGTATTTGTTTTTTTCTATCTTTTATAGTGTAGAAAATGAATCAGTCAGATTATTATCAATAACAATGGCTGACTTCTGTTATTTATCTAATTTATAATGTGTGCAAAATAAAAAAAAATAAACCCAGTATAAAATGTAAGTGTGTTGTTACTCTTTACCTACTTATTCTGTCTGTGTGAAAAAAGTAATAATGGGCTAAAAAAGTCAACAGGTTGAATATTTTTTTAAACGCCGCGCCGGTAAAGAAGCGTAAGTTCAAAAATTGTCAGTTTCGACAATAACTTTTTATTGGAAGTAAATGTGAAAAAATGTTTATGGACAAAAACCTTAGAGAATATTTTTTCAAACAAAAGTAAATAAAAATAATTGCTGTACAAATCCAATAAAAAATCCATGAACAAGGTGATTTCAATATCCAAAGTAAATGTATAATAATAGCTATATTTCATAAAGTTACTATCATTTTTTTCTATCATTTTCTAGACTTTTTTTAAATAATTTTTTTTTCAAGATGTTGAATCCTTTTAAAACTTTAAACGAAAACTTGCACTCCAGTAAAATAGATTTACAATTTTTTTTTCCATAGAACCAAACCGTACTAGAGTACTCCACCCACTTAACAAACATACAATTATGTAAATGAGACCTACCTTGAAAAAAATTATGTATTCTTCAATTCTTCCTGGCATTCATCAATAATTCAATGATCCATTCGTATAACGAACATGGGTCACTGTTGAAAAAGCCGATGTAAACTTTTTTTTTTGTTTCAAGGAAGTTAGCAGCAAAAAGAATAGAATAAAGATCATCATTTGCATTTTTATTCGATTTTAATTTTTTTTTTTTTTTAATATTCCAACACTTTGTTATAGATAGCTAGTACATAGCGAGTGCAAAAGGTTTTGAAGTTTTTTTTTCGCCTTCATCAGCAACCTGGTTAAGAAAACAATAAGAATACATTAAGGCATTTCAACCTGGTGGCGGGAAACAACCCAGACAGTTATTTTTGGGATACCTACTGAAATAAATTTATTCAAGGATGCCAATGCCCAAAACCCACAACCATTATTCCTTGATGTTATAAAGGTAAAGTATTGTATTTTAAAATATATTTATTATTATATTATTTAAAAAGTTCAACAAAATTGAACTATGTATTTCTTAGTTTTAAATAAGTCTTCTAAAATTGTATTAAATTAGATTTTATAGCTTGACTTGCTCACCGAAGAACCAAGACCTATTGACTGGCATTCTTAGCCATTTCCTGTGAGAGTGCAGTTAGCAGGAATGGAATCGCTGACGGCTAGACAAATTTTTTGAGACAACTCTTGGAGACTTTGAATCGAACCCACAACTTTGGCGTGATACTCCATTGCAGTAACCATTTCGTCAAGGAGTATTCAGAAGAGTAGGTATTCTCACAGTTTTACAAATTTGTTTGAATGAAGGATGGCTTGGCTACTTTTCTTAGCGGAGCAACAACTTTTGGTGAGTACCTAATTGTGAAACGACAGTTAAAATCCCTTAATCCTACCTACTGCGCTGTTAATTAAAGAAATTGTTGGCATACGCTCCATTGTCAAACTAAATACCCTTGATTTGGAACTTCTCTATTTAATTTTATTGGTTGACTAATATCAACATATTACTATTTATGGAAGGAAGCACGATACAGAATTTGTGAAGTTTAAACATTTCTTGTGGTAATTTTTTAATGGGAAATTGTTTCTTTTGGAGCCATTCAAATCATAGCAGTTAAATGCGACTCAAGATTGTCCCTTTTTTGTTTTTTTTTTCTTCTGATAAATGCTGTTACTGCGAGAAACAATATAAAAAAGAAAACATGTCACTGACAAATTGTCAAGCAAAATACATTAAACAGGCAAACCGTATCTCTATAGAGCTCCCTCTCCCTCTCAGTTGAAGTTTTTGATTGAATTGATTGACGCATGAACAGGGACTTTATCGGTCATCAGTTTTGAATCAATATTACTTTTAATTTCTGCAACAGAATGAGAAGAATTGGTTTTATTTTTGTTTTGTCTGTAAGATTTTTTTTTCGTTATGCTTGAATTAAATTTTTTTTCATTGATTTAATTTTTGTGGTTTTATTTTTATTTTTTTTTTTGTTTTCATTTTAATTAAAATATTGAGCTTTAACAGTAAGTCAATGGTAAAATACCAAACAAATGTTTTCTTTTTTATTTAAACTTCAATGGTTTTTCAACAATTCTGTTTTAACTTTGGTTTGGGTTGATAAACAATTTTTTAAATTTATAGATATAAAGGTAGAAAATAAGATTTTTTTTTGTAATGTACATACATAGATTTCAATTTACCTGTTATTTTGAATTTTTTTAATTATTTAATGTCTTGCAAAAACTTCATGGCATTATGACAGTATTTTTATATAGAAAAAGTTTTTACTTATATTGAAGGGGAGCAGTTTCTGAGACTTTAAATAAGTGATGAGATTGAATTTTCGCCAATAAGAGTGTTTCAAGGCCGTAATCACGATGTTTTTTTTTTGTTTTTTTGAAACCTGTACACAATAGAGCAGGCGTCGGTCGGCTGCAGAAACGCTTAACTCATTGAATTTAAGAAAATTTCACTGTTGTAGCAAAACATGAGTAAAAGTTAGGACGAAAGCCAAAGGTCTTTCCTACTTCCTTTTCACGTTATCATATATCATTTTTTATTTTTGTATAGTTTTCCAAGATAGCTATGTATGTAAAAATATTTAAGAAATGTAGTGAAAAGTTCTAGAAGGATATTTTTTTAAAGAAGCATAATGTGTTTTTTTACGAAATTAATTCAAATATTTCATATAATTGATTTTATCGACCAAATCCTTGTAACTTGGTTTATTTTTCCGTTCGGCCAATTTCAAATGGACTTTTTGAAGCTGACCCACATTAATGTTTAGTACTTCAAAATTACCGCTGATCAATCTGTTATTATAATAAATTAAAATCAAAATAGTACATTATTAAAAAATGTAAGAAAGACTGTAGATAATGTGAAAATTGATAATTTTTCCCTTGTGGAGCCTATATTTACAAAATTTAATCAACAATTGTGTTCTTACTTTGACTTCAATCTTTCCATTGATACCTCAATTTTAAGAATCGGTTAAGTTTTACTAAAGTAAAATAGCTAGATATCTTAGAGTTTTTTAACAGATTAATGTGACAAAACGATTTTGTGAAGCTTGTGAGTGTCTTGTTGAAACAAATTGTGTATCAAAATAATTGTTGACATTTTAGGTGTAGTTAATAGAAATTTAAAATTATTCAAGTGGATATAATCAGATATTATGAATGGTAAATTTGGTCAAGTAGCATAAAAAGTACATTTTCTTCGATGTTTTTTTTTTTGTGTAATATATCATTTACAGTCTTTGTTTTTAATATAATCAATAAACTATGTAAAGCATTGTTTAAGAAAACAGATACATCTTGAAATTGAGCTAAAAATGGATTCATAGTTATCAATTTTTTTCATTAAACGTTGTAATCTTAACACATTTATTAAAAACATATTTTCACTTAACGACCTCTGTGGCAATGTTTAATAAAATAATTGTCCAATATTTTTATGCAGAATTATAGTCCAATATTGTATCTAATAGAATCTCTTCAATTTATTAAATTCCTGCAACTAAAACTAAAATTACAGATTTTAATATCCATTTAAATCAACTTTTTTGTGTTTTCCTTTTATTTATTCTCTCTAAACTCTGTAAATATGTATTTATGTTTAATATAGTTTATTGCTTATCAAAGACACTTGTATCAAAAATATTGTGGTACAAATATTTCATACCATTTTATAAAAAGAAATAGAAAACAAATATTGATTTGACCTCCTATTAGGTTTTTCTCATTATTTTTGTGTGTAGTTGTATTAAAAAATTAAACTATGTTGTAGCCTGATACTTTAGCTAAAGTCAATTCGAAACCCCACCTTAAAATCCGACATTAAACAAAAAAGATTTTATTCTTTTAAGCGAACCATCTCGAACCTTTTTTGAGATTACTGTACCTTCCTCCAGCTGTTCGAATTTGATCGACCAAAGCAGACATTCTTGCCAGATTTTGATGAAACTTAATTTAAGATTGTGAATTTTTTTATAGCATGTTATGTAATGTGTGATATGTCAGTCATTAAAGGTAATTTCATTGTGATGCTCAATAAAGTTGAATTTAAATTTTATATAGCATATAGGTAAAAAGCAATGAAAACTCTTTTTACCTTTATCTCCGCTCAGAGATTACAAAAAATTCTGAAACTTTGTACAAAAATGTATTTGTTTTATTATCTTGTTTCTGTATGAATTTCATTCATTCCTTCTAAAATGAAAAACTAAAGGTAGAAAGCCGTTTAAAACGCTCAAAATACTTGTACCAAAATATCTTGTTTTCACTGTTAATCATATAAAAAAAATTCAAAAAAATCGAATTTTTTCATACATTTGTTGAAAACAATCAAGTATAAGAGTTATTTTTGAAAAATATTTTTCCCGTTATTCCCCAATTTTTAAAACCAAAAAACCAACCAAGTAAATATTTGAAAATGTATGAAATTTTCAAACCACAAAAAAAAACATTATTAAAGCGTTTCAAAAAAAAATCCGTAGTTGATGCCCAATTTATTCTTTCTTTATTTATAAATGTGCATAGTTAGTTTTTCAATAAAACATCAACTTTACACACACCAACATCATTTTCAAAGGTCAAAAAAAATATTTGATTTTGGAAAATAATTTCTAACTTGAAAGATAGATTTTCTTAGAATTTGTTTTGCTGACCAAAACTCATCATTATTTCATTTTATCATTCAATACAATTTATTTCATAATTCTTACCCTTAAATTTTTCAAAATGTATAAAAAGTTTTTTTGTCTTTTACCCCATTTTACCCTAACTTCAAGGTAAAATTTCAAAAAATCCCGTTTTACTGAAATCTTAAATTATACCACCTATCTTTCGATGTAGGTATTTAGTTGTATTCTAGCACTTATAGTGTAGAAAATGAATCAGTCAGATTATCAATAACAATGGCTGATTCTGTAATTTAATAAATTTATTGTGTGTGCAAATTAAAAAAAAAAAAACTAGTATAAAATGTAAGTTTGTGTTTACACTTACACTTATATAGTATCGGTGTGAAAAAAACAGTAATAGTAGGCTGAAAAAGTATATTTGTAATGAATGGTTGAATATTTTTATAAACGTCCCGCTAAAGAAGTATAAATTCAAAAAGAATAACTTTCGAAATTTTGTAAAAAGTAGATGGTTGGTACAGATGTACGAAATTTGAAGAAGATCATAAGAGCCGTTTTTGAGAAAAATCCAATAACTCAAAACCGTTATATGTTAGGTATTCGTTCTAAACGAGATATTAAAAAAAATTAAGAAAATATGTCCACGTTTGAACAGTGGAAATGTGTACAGATGGACTCACAGCAGCACAGACCGATAGTGAAGGTGACAAAAACTACTTTTTTGGGCTTATCCATCATCGTAAAATTCGTGATCATCATCATCGGCTCGACAACCGGGATTCCGGTCCTGGCCTCTTTCAACAAGTCTCTCCACATATCCCGGTCTCGAGCTGACGCCATCCAGTTGCGCACCCCAAGGCTTCGGGCATCCTGGTCTACGCCATCTCTCCAGCGCAAGCATGGTCTACCACGCTGCCGTCTACCATAGAATGTACCACAAAAGACTTCCCGAGCAGGTTCCTCTTCGCTCATACGAGCTAGGTGCCCTGCCCACCGGAGTCTACCGAGCTTAATTTTTGTCACTATGTCTGCTTCAAGGTAGATTGCGTACAACTCATGATTGTACCGCCTCCGGAATCGTCCTTCCTCACATATGGGGCCAACAATTCTCCGTAAGACTTTTCTCTCGAACGCGGCTAAGAGGTCACAGTGCCTTTTGCTTAGCATGCAAGTCTCGGATCCATACATGAGTACTGGCAGGACCATGGTCCTGTACAGCAGCAGTTTTGAAGTTTTGGTTAGATTTCTGGATTTGAATAGCTTTGACAGATTGTAGTAGGCTCTGTTGGATTTGAGAAGCCGCCCGCGTATTTCTTCTTCTATGTTGTTATCGGCTGCTACTGTTGACCCAAGGTATTTAAAGGATTGCACCACTTCAAATTCGTGCTCCGCTACCTTGATTGTTTGACCAACTGTTCTTCTCGCATTCGACGCCACCATGTACTTTGTTTTACCTTCACTAATGTGCAGCCCCGACAGATTTTGTGCCGCCTGCTCGATCTGGATGAAGGAATCGTGTACAGCTTGTTCGGTTCTTCCGATGATGTCGATGTCGTCTGCGTAAGCCAGTATCTGGCTGGACCTGTTGACGATGGTCCCTCTTGTTGCCGTGCCAGAGTTACGGATTGCTTTCTCCAACGCCATGTTGAAGAGGAGGCAGGCCAAACCATCCCCTTGTCGGAGTCCATTAAAGATTTTGATTGGTCTAAATAGCAATCCGGCTATTTTAACTTGGCTTGTTACGTTCGTCATGGTCAACCTACATAGTCGTGTCAATTTATTTTGGATGCCGAATCCTCTCGTTTATTTGTATATCGTAATATTAGTTTTGATTAAAACCTCGATTTTTTTTGACACATAACCAATACTTTCCCTTAGAGCAAGTAAAAAGACAACATGCATATCATGGGTTAAATTGTGCTCTTATTTAATTAAACTGATGATATATTCGAGTTTTTTAGTCTTAGCTGTAACTTGGAAAACTACCACAGACGGTTTATTTTTAAGTGTCAAGTGTCAAATGGTCACTGGGGCGTATTTGTAACATTTTGTTTTATTGAAAAATTTAAAAGTTAATACTATTTTTTTTTGTATTACTTAACAATTAATCAGAAAAAATTGATCAGGACAACGGAATCAAAGATTGATTTGGTATTTTTTTCATTTTTTAAATTATTTTTCCTCAGTCATAAAACATATCTTAAGGCTAGACAAAATTTCAAAACAAAAAATTCATAAAAATATGCCATAACCATAACCATTTTAACATAATTTTCATTACACTTTGCATTAATGAATGCACACCATGCATTATGTTTCAATGTATCGATATTGGTATTTCATTGGAAAACATTTCTAACTAATTTAATTTTAATCAAAATACCATACATACTTTGAAAACAATTTCAATTGAAAAGGGATCTAGAAAACAAAAAGAAAAAATCATCATTAACTATGCAATATTAAAAAACGCTTTGCAAAATGTTTTAAATAACTATTTACATATTATCCACTAATAATTTCAATATCAATTTTTAATCAGGGAACAGAAATCATTTTCAATTATCAGGAATTCAATTTGAATTCAGTGGATGTTTTTTAGAAATCTATTTCACATTGTAGTTAACTAAATCGATAACAAAGTACCAAAATTTTGAACATAGTATTTGTTAATTGCATTTCGTACATTTGCAACATTAAAGCAGAATTTAAAAATTATTCAAAACTTTTATCGGAGCTTAAAAAAATTTTAATTTTAATGAAGTACACATTTCTCATTTTTTTCTTCTCCATATGCGGGAGTGATGAGTGGGTTTATCGTTTATTGAATCTGGACTGCTGAAGACATTGAAGTTAGAACATAATTTGCTTAACCTTAGTGCAAGCAATAATTAAAATTTACTTAACTTTTCAATCTTTTGAAAGGTTAATTTTGAATATAAGTCATTCAATGGGCCATCGCACACTGGAGCAATTAAACCAAGGGAAAGATTTTGTCGTGAAGATTTTGGAATGAAATGTAATGAAACGGGCAAAATTATCAACTCTTTTTTGGAAAGACATAAAAAATTAATGAAAATTTGTCCACAAACAAAAAAAAATTTAAAAATCACTTTTTCGATTTGATTTTTTTGTAAAATAAAATTTTTTGTAAAATCAATTTATTTTTCAACAGAGATTTGAAAACGATGTTTGTAATGTTAAAGTAGATTTAAAAAAAAAAAAAAATCAAATTAATTATAAACGTCAATATACAATTTAAAAAAAATGAGTTAAGTTCCTAGGTACATCTTGGATTTGTCTCTTATTTTATTTATTCTTTATATTTTAGTAAAATTTCTCGCTTCTTTGATGGACAAAAACACCATAGAAATGTTTACTATCTACAAGAATCATGCTTTTATTTAAAAAATAGGCATACGTATCGTCAGTTTTTGCAAAAAAAAAACGTTATTTTCAAAATATATGTACTATAGAAAAATAATTATTATTAGTTCAAAAATTTATAATTTGTATGCACACATATTATTTTTTTTTTTTTTTTTTTTTTTGAAATATGAAAGCCTTCCAACCAAAAATAAAACTCATTAAATCGTATTTATCTCAAAATGCTCAACATGCTTTACATGCTCTAAGCAGAGCAACGAAATGGGCTGAAAATACTGAGAAACCGGGAACAGTACTTTTGTCGTTTAATTAAAACTGCAAAACCCTGGACTTCGGGGTTTGGCCGTTTTTAGGATTTTAAATTTGATATTTTTTTGTACCAAACTTTCAATTTCTGAGTTTTGTCGTTTGTGAAATGCCATTTCTACTTACTTACTTAGGTCTTCAGACTTTGATGAGTGCTTTGTGATCCCCTTAAGGGTCATGGGGCCTTCACTACTCCTACGCCCCATCGTGTACGGTTTCTGGAAATATACCACAGTTCTCTCCAATTCTTCAAAAGCAATGCAGATTCCCTTTCGATTTCGACCTGACCCTCACAATTTTTTTTCAAAGCTTACATTATTATTTTTTGGTGTTTTCCAAGAACTATAAGCAATATATCTAGTTTTTACATTTTGACTAAAGATTGAAGCGTGCCAAATGATGCAAATTTGTCTGTTTTTTTTCATAATCTTGTGCCATATTTTAATTTTACCATTTACCATTTAAATTGGTACAAGAGGCTACAAACGCAATTTTGTTTTTCGCATGCAAACAAATATTATAAAACAAAAAAACAAATTGCATTCTTGGCACTATGCTTTAAGTGTTTGCAAAAAAAATTAGTGTTATACGTGTTCTCTAAGGTATGACAAAAGAAGTTTGCTTTGGTTATAATATTAATAAACGATCAACAGAAAAAAAATTTGTAAATTTTTCTTTTTTTTTTGCACGTTGAACTGCAAATTCGAATTTATAGATAAAAAAATTAATAAGAAATTGTAAATTGGAATTCCAAAAGTTTTCCGCACGAAGTTTTTGAGGGTTTTTATACAAAAAATTGACTTTTAGCATATATACATTTTGAAAATCCATTATTCCGTTCTTTGGATTTTTTTGTAGGTTTTCATATGAAATAGTAGGTGAAGTATCGTTTTTCAAATTGACAACGCCAACGGAGGCAACAGCACTAATGGTAAAATGTCTCAAAACCGTGTTTTCTTTGAGTTTCATTTGAAGTTCTTTGATGAAATAGACAAATTATAAAATGAATAAAAACTAATATATTGGTAATTCCAAACTTTTCCGTTCCGTTTCTAGAGATGTTCTACATAAACAAAAAATTTTGTAAAGGTTCAATCTTAAGTCAAAATGTAATTAGCTGTATTGCCTATAGTTCAAAAATAATAACGTAAGTTTTGAAAAAAAGATTAAGTATTTTAATTTTTTTCAAAGTTTTATGTAACTAGAAACTATATGTCTTGTTTAACAAAACTGACCACTATTTTAGTCATTTATTTAAATAAAAATAGTCCCTTTTATTGTAAAATTTCGAAAAAATCGGTTTGAAAAAAATATTTGTTCGTTTACTTTCAAAAATAATACTATTATTTTTGATTTTTTTTTTTAACTTAAAAATCATTTAAGCATCTTGTTTTTAATATTCGAATAAAATTAGTAAATGCATTAAATATTAAAAATAAAAATAGTGCTTCGTTACACAAATTTTGAATTAAAAAAAAAACTCAGATTTTTTTTCAAAATTTTGAGTTTAAATTTATTTTAACAAAACAACTGATGAATATACATATATGTGGCTTTCGAAAAAGATATAAATTGGCATTGCCGTTGTTGATTTTTTTTCGTTTTAATTAATATTTTTAGAAAATTGCAGTGCCATCTGAACGAGGTAAAATAAACCCCCACTTCCGTTTCCACGGTTTTTTCCGGTCTTAAGACAAGTTACACGCTATAGCCACTTTTGCAAATAACCCTATATGAAATTGTGATGCACATTGATTGCAATTTGCAATATAAGGAGTAATTTCCCCTTGCAAAGTGGTTCTCATTATAAGTAATACAAAAAAAATAGAAAAAAAAATATATTAAAATCGGAGCTGTTTTTGGGGACTTCTGAAAAGTGCCTGTTTTATGTTTCCATTAAATCAATTATCATTAGAGATTACCACTCCTATCGGGAACGAAATTTCCCTGGGAATTTTTTTTGGAAAATGGCTCTCAATTGAAAAATTGCTGGGAAAGTCGCTTTTATTTTACTTTTCCGTTAGTCTTAATGCCAGAGGAATAAATTCCAAGCGAAAACTTAATAAAATTCCTGAAATATTTCAATTGGGAGCCCTTCCCAAAAAAAAATATTTTATCTTAAATGGCTAGCATTTTAACTGTATTTTAGGTAATTCTAAACTTTTGGCATCTACTAAAATGTCAATAAACTTGGCTCTAATAAAAGTTATCATTTTTAAGAACGACTACGACGGAACACGGAATAATAGGAAAATGTCTCAAAAAGAGCTAGAGTATAATAAAATAAATTTGTTATTAGATTACTGAAATTTGTGTACATGTTTCATTTGAAAAGTAGTATAAGTAGGCAGAAAAATTTTCGATTTAGACTACTAAAAGTGCATTTAATTTTGCACTAAGTCTAACATTTTATAAAAATTTTTTGTATAAATTCTGAATTCTTGGGGAGGGGGTCATGACCCTGTGACACCCGCACTATTTTCCCTCCATCACTTAACCACGTAAGAATTTTGTAAATAATAGTTTAAAATGAAAAAAAAAACTCATATTTTTTGCTAAATTTTGAATTTGAAAATAAGTTTTTTTCACAAAATATCAGCTAAAATAATTTTATTTTCAATTATTTTTCTCCTTTATTAACTTATTAACACGATCTAACAGTTTGATTAATATTATGGGTAACATTCAGAATTTCTTAATACATTTTTAATTTCTACTACTTTCTGTTGTACATTTTTTATTGCTATATTTTGAAAAATTGTATCTTCGAAACTGTTGAATCTACAGAAAACTACAGAAATTGTAGAAAATTTTGTAAGGGTAAAACCGTAGAACATATGTATTTCATAATCAAAAACTAGCCCTTCATAGTTAAAAATGCAATTTACTGAAAAAAGCATATACAAATCGCGATTGTTTGTATTTTAACCCATGTTGCGTTTGGCGCCCGAGGTCAAATAAATTGGATTTAATAACGGCTTAACATCATATACAACTCAGCAAAAAATCAGAACTACCGGATTTGACGCAAGGCATAATGGTCTACTGTACCAGAAGTCGATGTTATATTATTTGTTCTGAAGATATTTGAGACAATAATAGCCATTTTACATTTTTTTTTTGTTTTCAAATTGCAGTAATAAAAAAACGACTCATTAAATTTTTTTGAAACTTCTTTATGTATCTTTTGAGGTTATAATTTGGTAAATAAAATTTATCAGAAGTTGATATCTTGATTCGTTCTCACACACATACATATTTCTAAAAGCGACGGACTCACACTCTAGTGACTGTAAAACGTCAAAAAATAACAATAACTTCCAATGGGAAGTTTATAAGGGCCCGTAAAATGAAATAACACCTCAAAATTTCAAAAAAATCGTAGTTGTTGTTTTGTGTGCATTTTTTTTTTGAACCGCAGTAGTGGAGGCCCTAATAGTGAATAACGAACTCAATAAGGTCTGAGGACCTAAAGTTAGTACTTAGCTGTTACATATTGTTGTATCAACTTTAAATAGTATACATACATTCTCGTATTTGTAAATAAAATATGTATTCTTATAAAATAAGAAATCCCTTAACATAACTTAAAAAAAAAACTCTTTATATTATTTGTAAAGAATAAAGTTCTCGTTTCCCATTATTCGCTTGTAAACAAAATCGATTCAATGAACTTCGGTACGAAAAAGCAGTAAACCTCTTGTCATAAACAAAACTTTATAGGGACCCTTTGCCCATCATGACATATTTCGGTTAAATCATGTGTGTCTCTTTGAAAATCGTAAACGTAAAAGCTTTAGGTCCTTAGGATACGTATAATATAATTTCATAAAG
Source organism: Meliscaeva auricollis (assembly GCA_948107695.1). NCBI lineage: Eukaryota > Metazoa > Arthropoda > Insecta > Diptera > Syrphidae > Meliscaeva > Meliscaeva auricollis. The sequence goes on along the minus strand of OX403617.1, from coordinate 45,232,136 downwards.
TATATGTGTGTGTTTGGACATTACAAACCATGTTTTATGGTGGAGTCAAAGTACACAAATAAATAATATCTCATCAGAAAAAAAAAATATCGCAAACTTTTTGAATTAAATTATTTTGAGGTTAAACTTTGAGCATTTAAAATAATTAACTAATCTTGGATGTTTTATATCTATTAAAAATTGATTTTATTTTTCTAAATATTGGAAAACCTATTAAAGTTTATTCATAAGTTCGTATTTATATTTTTAACGCAACTTTAATGATTTTTTTTAAAGAATTTTGTATGAACATCACGTTTTTTTTTAATTTGAATTCATGTAAATCTATAATTTATTATATGAACAAAAAGAAATTTAAAAATTGGTTAAGACTCTTTGATAGAATTTAAACGTAAAGTTGATATCTCTTTGCACTTAAATTACAAAAAGGTATCTTTGCTTTCCCACCTGATGTCGATACATTGTAGCGGTACATTGTACAAGAAACTTTGAAGCATAAAGAAAATTGAAAAACTTTTTTCCCATTCAAGAATTTTATCGTAATATTCTTTTTTTTCTTTGCTCGCTTTGCAATATTATAGTCCTTGGAAAAATTGGTTTTACAACCTTTTCACTATGTAAAGGAAACTTTTTTTTTTATAAAATTATGCATAGCAATGTAACCTTTTACATTTTAAGAGGAGTGCGGAGAGTTTGTATAGAACTTCTGTCATTCGATACACGTCGTCAATCATCAATGTGAAGACATTCGAATGCTTCTTAAAAGAAAAAGAAAAAGAAACAGATTGAAATCAATGGACTTTATAGTAAATTATTATATTTCAAGTCATATTATTTCAAAGGGGTTTCAAATAAAAAAAAAAAAAAACTCATCTTACTCTTATGGAAATTGATTTGTTTTTAGAATTGAATAGTTTAGAAAATAAAATGCACGACTGGATTGCACGAACTTGCTCTCTTAGTTCAAAGTAATAATGTATTTATTATTGTCTTGAACATTTCACATTTGTATATTATTATAAGCAAAATATTAAATTATTAAAAAAAAAATTATGGACATATTTGTTTTTATTAATTAGATACACGATACTTTTCAAAATTATAAGAAGAACCTTTTGACAAGTTTTAGAAAAAATAATCAAAATCGTAAGAGCCATTTTCGAGAACAATCCAATAACTCAAAATCGTTATATGGGAGGTATTCATTCTAATCGCTTTATTCAAAAACATAAAAAAACAACCTTAAAAATTAAAAAAATTAATCTGTAACAAATTTTAAGCAAGTTCGTCTATCCGTTAAGACTATGGCTCTCTGTACACACGAACAGACTCACACGCGAGCCAGAAGTTATACTTCTTATCATTATATATTTTTGTGGATATGTAAAATTATTTAAGAAATGTAGTGAAAAGTTCTAGAAGGCAAATTTTTTTTCATAGCAAAATAATTTGCTTTTTTGTGAAATTAAATAAATGATATTTTATCGACCAAACCTCTGTAGTTTAGTTTATTTTTGCCAATTCCAAATAGTCTTTTTGAAGCTTTAAGCTGACCCACATTGACATTGATATTTAATACTTCAAAATGACCGCTAATTACTCTGTTACTTTAGTAAATTTAAATCAAAATAGTAAATAAAAACATGAAAGTGAAAATTGATCATTTTTCCCTTGTGGAGCCTATATTTACAATTTAATCTTTCCATTTATACCTCAACTTAAAAAATCAGTTAAGTTTTACTAAAGTTAAAAGCTTTTTTGTTCACGTGAAAAGTGTATTTTGAATTTTTTAACAAATTTATTTGAGAAATCGAATTTATACTACTTTTATTATTGGCCGGGTTCAAGAACATTCAGTTCAGTTCAGTTGAGAGGCTCTGATTGGTCAAATGTCACAAAAATTTAGGTGACTTTCAGTTACGTTTAGTGACATTTAGTACGCCATTTTTAAGACATAATTTATCAACATTTAAAAAATAAATTTTGAAAAAAATTTTAAGTAGTTTTGAAAAAATGTTTTTTTTTTTGTTGAAAAAGTGGACTTATGTTGTTATGAAATGTGTTGATTCCTGCTAAACTATAATGATTTGATTCAAGTTATGTAACTCATGTAAATGAGTACACATTGAGGATTCATAATCTGTTTTTTTTCATTACCTAAATAAGCATCGAATTTATATTATTTAATATTTTAAAAAATTTAAGTACTAATTTTAGTTGGCACTTTCTTAGATGGTTCATAGACCGTAGAAATGGAACAGGTAACAAAAACAAAAGAACATTCAAATGTATTTTTTTTCCTAGGCATTTTTAGTTTTTTTTTTTTTTTTTTGAAAAAAGTTTTAGGTTAAATTTCTGCAAACAAAAATAAAAATTAAATAAGTAATCCCAAACTTTTCTGTAACGTTGACAGGAGTTATGACAGGTAAATATTTAATTTCTTGGGTGTATGGTAAAAAAAATTTAAATATTGGTTTCTATCAAAACCTTCGTAGTTAACTTCAAGGTCAATTCAAGCACTAACATAAAATTTCCATCGTTGGTGACGTTATTTTGACAGTCGACATTATGTTCTTCATTTTCCTTACAGCATTTTACACATGAAGAAGTTTGAATCGGGATATGACAAGGAAGTGTATTAGGTCCAATTGTGTACCCTTTCTACATATGTATGCAAGCAAAATCGCTCAATCAGTAAACACGATGCTGGCTACGTATTCTAAAGAAATAAGCATACCAACTTGGTGCCACAAGCGGAAGTCGCTTTAAAAATGCGAAATGAGCAGGAAAATATACCGGAAAGGAACAAAAATCTTTTCAATCCCTATTTATGTAAAAATAAATCTTTTTTTTTATTAGTGTATGCGTTTGTCTATTTTAGTTTGTTAGTATGAGTTACAACTGTTTGAAGGAAAACGACTTTATCTGATTCTTTTATTCCATCTTAAAGTTCCATTTCACCAAAGGAAGGATATTATTTACCGAATGACACTTTCTCAATTAAATTATCCTGTCATGAAATTCAATTTGCCATCACCTTCAATTGTGTTTATCTGTCAGCTATCATTTTGTCGTTGAAATGGAACAAAAATAAATTTAGAGTTGTCACCTGCAGTGGCTTAAGTTGGTTTTCAAAGAATGAATGTCGGTTACAGTTCACATATCACATGTCATACCAATTGTGTAACGAAGGAAAATCGAAAATAAGATTTTGATTCTTTTTATTCTTCAACCGAATTTAATAGTTTTTTATTCTTGTTGCTGCACATGAAGTATTTTAAATTACTTATTTGTAATAATAGCTAGGTGTGTTTTTTTTTTTTTGACAAAGCTTTCTCCAGTGCATTTTGATCTTACACGTATTAACAATGAAAACTCCGTACTGTACTGCCGATGAAAGTAGAAGTAGAATCTCACTGCGGATAGAATTTTGACGTTTGCTCGAGTCTCAAATATAATGTTAGTACAATTGATAGCTGTTGTGGATCTCGAACGCACGTTCGTAGAGTGTTGTTTATACTATTTTCCATTTTATCATTGAAAGTTTACTTCTTTTAGACATTATTGCACTTTTTTTTGAGATTTCATGTTTCTAACCCAAAGAACGCGACAAAATTTAAAAAACACTTTCGACAGCATTTTAATAAGAAAAACGCTGCATTTTTATTGTTTCGATGGTATCATAGAAAACTGTGCAATCTCTCCCAAATCAACCCATTTTTGTACCAGCCCCATAATTGCTTTTAGTTGTCTTTTTTAAGTTAACCCAGCGTTTTATTAGTGTTCTCACACTAACGCCACAGTAAATTGAAGAGTTTTTGCCATAAAATGCTTTCTCGATAGCGTTTTTCATAAAAATGGTTTGTCGCGTTGCGTTGGTAACTCTTATAAGTCGATGTTTAGCTAAAATATATGAGCTGACAACTATAATTCGCCGTTGAAAAAAAATTAGTTATTAAACAGATTTCTACAGGAGTTCATCACCAACGTGACAGGAGCGTTTTTCTTTTAAAAACTGCAGTATTTTTACTTTTTCGTCGATCAGATCCTTTTTGATGTTGCTACATAAACGGGTTGGTTTTGGATATAAATAATATAGTGCGCTACTCTCACTTGTAAATTAATTGTGCCAGGTATTCCAGATTAATTGTCGAAAATGTTGGTTTTTCGTATTTAACATTGAAACGAGAGAAGCTATCAAATAAAATGCACGACTGGATCACACGAACTTGATCATGTAGTGCAAAGCTATTTTATGTATTAACTTAGCTTAAAAATATTAGCTTTTGGTCATCTGAAGTGTGTAGGTATTGGTATTTTAAAACGGGAACACTTTTTGGATTTTTTTTTTCCATATTGGGTCAATGATTTGTGTTTTTTCAAAATTTTATTTTTATTTTTGATAATTATTAGCCATCTTCAAAATGGCATACCAATTTTTTTTTTTTTAAATCGTTTGAATTTTTTTAATAAAAAAATATTTATTTTTAAAAAAACGGCTCGATAGATTTTTTTGAAAAAAATTCTAAAAATTTATCGTTATTAAAGAAATCATATCAAAAAGTTTAATCAAAATTGTTAGAGCCGTTTTTGATAAAATTCGAATAACTAAAAAATTTTGTATGGGAGGTACTCGTTCTAGATGAGATATTCAAAAACAAAAATATCAACTTTCGAAATTACGTAAAAATCATCTGTACCAAATTTGAAGACAATCCGTCCACGCGTTTGGGCAGTGGAGAAGTGTACAGATGGACGCACAGACGTACAGACCGACGGACGGCATGACGAAAACCACTTAACCAATTAAAACTGAATTTCATTGTTTGGGGAAACGCATAATCTGCAAGTACTTAGAACACTTGTGTCTCCTACAATCAAAAGCAACGTATTCCAATTTTCAAAAAAAAAAAGAGTTAACGACGCAGTTTACTTAATTTGCTTGAAATCTATCATTCAATGTTATTGACATTGCAAAAAGGATTGAATTTCTACATTCTACATTTTTTTTATATCTCAAAACTAGAAAAAGTGGAATACGTTGTTTTTGAATCTAGGAGACACACTTGTTTTCGATAGCACTGACCAATTGAAAAAAATAGGCAAAAAAAACGATATTTTTGAAGTACATCTCCCTTTTAATCGATTGCTCGTAGAAAAAAAAGTCGTTATATGCTTTTAGGGAACCACAAGACCTACAAGTTTCACACATACTCTTTTTTGATAGCTGCTCTCGTTTCAATGTTAAACACGAAAAACCAACATTTTCGACCTTTAATCTTTAATCATTGCTCTGTACCAATTTTTAGATCTATGCGAATTATTTCTGGGTTGAGTGTCTATTTTGCCCAGATTAAAAATATCAATCGTTATGCGACTCGTTTTGTAAAAAAAAAAAAAAATACAGTAGAATTGAGAACCTCCTCCTTGTTTGAAGTCATTTAAAAAGCATTTCAATCATTCAATTGTGAGAGCCTGACAATAAATTCAGACTAACAATCATTTAATTATGGTGTCAAATGTTTGTTTCTTAGAATTGTTGTCATGGAGCATCTCTTTCTCTTGGTACAAACATTTTTTTTTTTTTATCCATCCATGCAGAGAATATCAAAAAAATATTGATTGATGTCACTAATAATAAATATCATTGGCAAAATAAGAAGTTCAACATTTTGATTTGAAGTGACTTCCCTCGAGTTGCTGTTCAATTAAATGAAATCATAGTCAGTTATATTAAGGTACATAATATATTTTGTTGAGGATGACTGGTAGTATATTTGAATTTTCTGAAGCATAAAAGCCTTTGTTTGTCCATTACATTTTGTAATTAAAATTTTATTAGCATTTAATTGAAGCAAACAAAGATGAATTAATAAAATACAAAAATTGTATGTTCGTCCTAAATGGTCTTCAGGTTCATATGCATGGGCTGTTTCTTTTATTTATTTAAATTAACTTCCTACGCCCTTCATACAAACAGTTTTCACTTTATTCCTGGTAGAGTTGATCACACTGGAAATTATATCATTTAATATTTGTTGGATGCCGAATGCCGAACTACCTAACTTATAAGCTAAGAGGCTAAAATTGATGTTAAATGAATGACTAAATGATTCTCCAAATGAAATCGATACCAACCTCAAAATGCACGTGATAAACCTGTTTGCTAGATCACTTTATTCCTTATAACATAACTCTTTCATTTAATCAGACACGGAAATATTTTGTTACCAAACAAACGACAAGAGGGTTTTAAGAAAAACGAATACAATAATTTGAAGAGCTGAAAGCTTAAATGGTAGCCCTCGTCAAATTAAATAAAATGCACGACTGGATCGCACGTATATTTGTCTTATAGATAAAGTTGCTAACCCCCAGTAAACGTTTAAACTAACGTTTAGCTGAACCTTAAACAAAGTTTAAATTTTTGGGTTAACTTTTCTAGTTTCACAGTGAAATCTGAACTTCAGTGGGTGCCCTGAAATAACACCAAGCGAAATAACCGAAATACCCCGAATTTCAAAATTCAAAATTGCATTTTAACAAAGGGAAATAAAGTCGAATTTCTGCGTTCGGCCTTATTACTCTTTGTCAAAGTGAAATATCGCCGATTTAGCGTTATTGCACTTTTTCAGTTTAATTTTTTCAGTTGCTTAGAAGTCTTTAATAGGTGCAGGGAAATAAGCCCATGGAACATAAGTTCATGTCCCACCATGTTGGGACATAACTCTTTAATTCAATTATTAACACCTAAGAAGAACATAAATCCATACTATTTTCTTTATTGCTATAAACAAAAGAAAATTACAAATAGGAAAGTTCAGTACAGAAAGGGTCCAGGGCCCTCACGCTATGAGCCCCCCCCCCCTGCTTGGGATAACTCTAAGATATGGGGTGGGTGCGAGGTTGGGTGTATGCCAAGTTTCTTTCACATTTAAAGAATTTGGACTTAAAGTAACTTTGATTCTTTAAATGCGAAAGAAGCTTTGCATACACCCAACCCCGCACCCACCCCAAATCTTATAGTTACCCTAAGTAGGGGGGTTGCAGGTCGGCAGCATGCCCCCCCATACATACCTTACTGTTTATAATCGCATAATTTGCATAAATACTAATTGTCAATTTTGTGTTGTTTGCTTTTTTATTGGTAGGATTTTAACTAGTTGTACTCTTTTGAAAAAAAAAAATAAATAAGAACACGATTTTTTTAATGGACTTTTGTCCCAACCAGGTGTTTCATTGTAAGTCCATGTACCATCATTGTAAATTTCAGTCTATTTTCACAAGAAAACTTGATATTTCTTTAAGGGGACGGTATTTCGGCCTTATTTCTCAAATCAAATTTGGCGTTATTTAACATTGATAAAACAATAAGGCCGAGCGCAAAAATTCGACGATATTTCACTTTATTAAAGCGCAATAAGGCCCAAGTTTGAAATTCGTCTTTATTTCGCTTTGCGTTTTTTTACGGCACCACCTCAGTTCAGTTGAACTTCGTTTAACTATAGATATTATGAAAATAGGTTGGCAGCATTGTTCGTTGTTGTCACTTTTTTTAGTTTTTCAATTATCTATATCCTTGTCTTCTCATTCTCTCTTTGAAGAAAATATCATGCGAAACAACAATAAATATTTTGTGTTGCAGGTTAGTGCAAGAGGGTAATTTTTTTTTTTTAATTTTGTGCGGTAAAATAAAAATATTAAAAATGGAATCAATTTTTTTTTAAATCAATGAATGCAAAAAAAAAGAACAAATTGCTTTTCAAAAGTAAATATTCATTTACTAATAGAATCGGCATGAAAAAAAAAACATCATAGAAAAAACACACAACCCTGAAATGGCAGCCGTCAAACTCTTATGTCGGCAGAATACTGCCAGTCAATTTGAACTCAGTTTAAGTTTAAACGGAACTATGAAACCGAATGAATTTTTAAACTGAAGTTTTATCTAAAAGCAGAGTTTAAACTTCTACTGTGAAATTGGGGATAAGAGTTTTTAATTAAAGTTAAGCAGTTTCAGAAACAAAAAAAATCAAAATCATAAAATTTGATTTTCAGATGATTAAACATGATGAAGTTGCATCAACACAAAGTATGCAGTTTGGTTTTTTCTATAGAGATACATTTTTTAGAAAAGAATTATGGAAATCGAAAAAAGCCTTTTTTTTCAAAAAAAAATAAACAACTTTATATATGTACTTAGATAATCATTGCAAGCGACTTTTTAAAAAACAAATTGGTAGGAAAGGAATGCCATTTGTAAAATATTATTTATCAACACAAAGAACTAAATTTTGAAAATAAATTGATTGGTTTTCCAAAAATCAATTTTTCAAAAAAAAAAAGATTTGTTTTAATGCAAAAACAATTTTTTAAGATTTTGTTACTTAATTTTATAACTGCAACTTAAAAGCTTTCACTTAAAAACAAATCGTTCCAATCGGGTGAGTTATTAAGCAGAAAACCAGAATTTAAAAAAAAAACCTTTCTATGTCGGGTAGGTAGGTATACTGCTTGGAGCGGATTTTATTAAAAATGCTTTTCATAAAAAGATATACCTTATCCAAAAAAAAGTACCATGAATCCTTTATTGAAATCATAGGAGCCGTTTTTGCGAAAAATAAGTTTTTCTAAAACCAGTATTTCTGGCAGATACGGTTGTTTTTTTTCATAAACATGTCAAGCTAAATATTTGATTCTCACAAAACCAGCTCTATGTACTTTGTACAGGTACATCAGTTAGCAGGGATGTCAGTTTTGAATTTTTTGTCATATGTTTTTCATATGACAAGTAAAAATAAAATGCGAAGAAAATCCAGTTAATAATTTTTGTAATGTGAAATAACTGTACCGGACTACTCTATATGGAAAGCTACGAGATCAACAAAAATATTAAAGTTTTGAGCATAGATGAACCAATACCAAGATACGCAAATTTCGTACGTTTCACCTCTCAAAACCCGATTGCTTACATTGTTGTATTTGTAATTCGATTTTGTGCCTGTGAATAAATGTGAAAACCAACAACAAAATTATAAGGAGAGAAACAGCTGATTTGCTACGGGGAGCTTATATGTGTGCGAAAAACACTCATACCAAAGCAAACCTTGTAGAAAATCATCTATTTTTCATAGCAAATCATCTGTTTTTCAACTTGGTGGCAAAATTCATTTGACTAGGTTTCATATCTTGGTATTGGTTTATCTATGGTTTTGAGCAACTCCCATTAAGAATGACCATATAGGGAAGGGGTAAAAAGCGACAAAGATTAAAAGTATGGGCCGAAAGTCTGAAATTTATATTATGATAAAATATTATTAATCACAATGTCTAGTTCTAAAAATATGCTGAAACAGAATTTTGTATGCTCTTACAATTTTCTAATTTTTGTTCTATAAAATTCATTATTTTTAGAGATTACGTTAATTTGAATTCGTTTTGGAATAAGTTTGCGATTGAAGAGCTTCCTGATGAATGGAAAATAAACAACTTCTTAATTTTGACAAAAACACATTATCTGAAACGATCAAAGCGTAGTTTAATATAAATTGAAAAAAAAAAATACATAAAACTAAAAATGTTCACTATGGCGTATACGTACTTTTTTATTGAACTTTTTTTAACTAGATTTTATTTTAAATATGTTTGATGCAGAGTGCATTTCATAATAAAACATTTTGGAACAGCTTTTATTAACGCTACAATGATTATCTGAAACCAAAGTATTTGCCTCAAACTACAAACAACCATGAACAGAATAAGAAGAATTAATTAATTGCGTTTTCTTGGTAAAAAATATCGATTTATTTTATCCTCAGATCTAAAATTTAACTGATTTTGACAAATCTTTGCTTAGACAGAAATTATTATTAGAATTGATTAGTCTCAAAAATGTATAAATTTTTTAAAACTAAAAGACGCCCATGTCCTACCCATTTCGCAAAATTAAAAAAAAAATTCTTTAGTTTTGTATTGTTTTTGTACAGTTTTGTACAATTTTGGACAACCAAAGCTGGATTTTTGTATGCTTAGATTCCATGCTAGAGCTTATTGAAAGTGATCAGCATAGTATAAAACTTTACTTGCAAAAAACTGCACAAAACTCGTGGATCAAATCTTCATATTTATTTTGTACTGGGGACATATTGGAGTACAAATAATGAAAGTTCGCAGTTTGACATATTTGTTTCCTTGAATACCAAAAAACACACACTGTAACAAAGTTTTTATGTAAAACAACTACTGCTTGATAACGTGCAATTTAATGCACAAAAATAGGGCTGTCACAAGGTAATTACAGGTGGCATCAAATTAATCCAGCTAACAGCATATGTGTACTTATATCTAAATAAAGTCAATTCTAATGTAAAAACTAAAACAGTACAATAATGTTTTAATCCAAATTTGTATTTTCATAGACTGCTCCTTAAACTGCTCCTAAAAATGTTGCTATATATGACCTCAATTCGAATAATGAATTGGTAGATTTTGAAAACCCAGCAGGTGCTGTCGTTCAATTAATTACAAATGTCAAAAAAGGAACGAGTGTTAATATGTGTGTTTGTACTTGTATTTCCTAAATAACATACAACATAGGCATTATGCGTTGTCAGCAAATAGAACGTGGGTATTTTGTGGCATTCTCTGTATCTTTGAAATAAAATGGAAAACAAGAACTTTTCAATTTAATTAAGTAGGGGTTAGCAGTGTCACTTTAGATAGCACATTGGGAAAGAGACATTGTATCTACTTATTGGTATTTCGTTTTTATTTTCTAGGAAATTTAAGTGTCTGAATGTATATTTTTTTGGATGAGTGTTGTTGGACTTTCCAAACATTTCAATATGTGCAAAAAATGCTTATTTAACATGATTTTTTAAGGTCAAGTGTACCAAGGGTATTAATAGGTTTCGTGTCGTGACTAAAAAATATTTGAGGTTTATGGTTAAATATGGTAAGTAATAAGTATAGATGAGTTTTTAACCAATAAATAATGTTTGATAATTTTATATATCATTGTTTTGTCTAATTTATTGATTTTTTTCAATTAAAAGTTGCATCCAATCTTTTAAAGACAGTATAAAAGACAGTAAAGTAAGAATCAAGAAGTTATGTACCATGTGCACTAAATTCAACACAACCAAAATCAAAAAAGGATCTAGAAATATAAACAGATTCGTTGTATAGAATTTTTAGTGTCACATTGAAAAAAAGGATTCATATTTTGTTGGTCATTAATTTGACTAAACTAAACTTAACTAAACTAGTACTAGCACTAGCATTGAATAAGTTAGTATTAATAACCAAACTCAGACCATGAATTACTGAATCTGAGTGAGTGGTTGTTATTAAAAAAAATTGGAATTTGTATGCTCCCAGAGGCTTACTTTGTTGGAAATGAATTTATAAAAATGTTCTTCAAGTTTCTAACTTAATTTTAACTTTTAACTGAAGTTTCTTATGAAAATAGCATGGGGATTTACTCTTTGAACAAGCAAAATTTAATATAAGTTGAACTATTTTTCCTAAAATTTTGTAATTTAGCAATCAAAACCTTATTTTTTAAGAAACTTCATTCTTATTTCAAATTTTCTCGTAAACGTCGTCAATACATGCAGCCAGACTAACAGTTTCGTCATCACTCTGAGTGGACCTGCTTATACTTTTAATATTAATCGGTTATCTCTCAAGAAATCTGCACCCGGCTCTCTGTCTATTAAAGTAACAGCTATTCTTGAGAATTTTCCAAATTTTAAGCCTTTATAGTTTTCTAGTTATAGCTAGGCGAATATCGCATGAAATAGGTGGAGTTTGCGAAGAGAGTGGATGGAATTCCGAAAACCATGACTTAGGTTTTTTTAATACCCTACTTTTAGACATGAAAAATGGGTGATTTTTGACTCTCTTTCTTTTCCTGTATTATTTAATTTAAATTTAATTATTTTGTTTTTAATTATAAAAATAAAACTTATTAAAATATACAAAAGTTATTAACCAATTTTAAAGAAAATCACTGTTTTGTTTTTTTATTAATTTTTTTTATATATATTTCCTGATGAGGAAAACTTATAACTAAAGCATATAGACCTCTTCTTAGCTAAATCACCAAAAAATATTTTTAACTTTTGAAAAAAATTAAAATCATCAAATACATATTTAAATAACTTCAAGAAAAGCCCAAGAAATACAAAACAAAAAGTTAAATTGTGGTCCACCCTAATACATATGTTACTGCAGGCTTGGAAATACCATGGAAATGTTTAAAAAATCGAAGGAAGAAAGCAGATATTACAATGCAGATTTGGCATGAAAAATGTACTCTTGGCTGTGATTCACATCCAAACAAGCAGGTGCAATTAAGTAGAAAACGATCATGGACCAGATTTTACTCTTGAATGTGCAATAAAGCATCGTTTTTTTTATTTTTGTTTTGCTTTGGCATTGATGTTGAGACACAGACACTTTCTTGACACGTGACAATAGGAATTTCATATGCATCTGTTTTGAAAGTAAATAATTGTAAGTTAAAGTTATCCCAAACTTCATTGGCCGGAAATTGTAAATGATTGTAATAAATTGGTTTCTCTCAACAAAATTGAATAACGGAAATATGATGAACACGCTTTTTGCGAAAATCGCCATAATTTTTAGATATCTCCTTTTATATATATATCTTTACTTGCTCAACTGATTTTGTTAAAAACTTGTGTATTTAATTTTTCCAAAAAAAAAATATTTTTTTGACAACTTATATACATATAAAAAAATAATTTTATTTTGTTAATTTTTTTTTTCAAATATACATAGGTAATAATGAATTGTTCCATGACTAGCAAATATATTTTTACTTTGAACTACAAGAGAAAATTCGTGCGATAAATTCGTGCATTTATTTGTTTTAAGTGTCTTAACAACACTATTACACTAGTCTACAAAAAAAAAAATTGTTGGTTTTTATTATTTAGATCCGTAAATTATTGCTCAAGAAATGGACCGAATACAAAAGATTCTTTGGAAAAAAAACGACAATAAACTTTAAAACATCATAATTCGAAAACGTCTAGATAAATATTTTTTTCCATGCGATTTTAGTTCACAATTGAAAAAAAAATATGGAGTTAACGTTTATATTAATTTTCGATCAAAAGCAGATTCTTAATAATAACTTTTTCACTTAACAGAAATGATTAGTGTTGTATGATTGGACTTAAAATGTTAACAATAACTTATACAAATATGTCTCGCGAATGGTTACAGAATATGCTTTCTTAGAAATAGAAAATGTTTCGAAAAACTTTAGTTCTTTTTGAATCATACATACTCAAAGTGGCTTAATTCTTATTTTAAACTACACAAATAAGCAATAACCCAAAAAAATTGGAAAAATAAAGTGTATAAATTGTTAGCGAATGTAGGTATTTCATTATTATTATGATGAACGTTTGTGAAAAGAACTTATACATGCATAAAGCTTGTAACTTTAATGAAACTGTATATTTCGAGTTAATAAAAGTTTTGAATTATTAATATGGAGCACAGCAACTACAAAAACAGATTTCTGAATTCAAGGAAAATATGCTTCCTCCACTTTCATTCAGGTTCATAGAATTATATTTTTAATTTTATTCTACCTCCCATGTTTTGTAATTTAATAATAATGTCTGCATAACAAATTATGCTGCTACTTTTTCATAGAGGTATTTTAAAAATAAAAACAAAATCCTACGTACACAGATTTTAAGAAAAGCCCACACGAAATACAAACAGTATACAAACAAATAAGTGCGATTCTGGAAATAAAATTCATGATACCTACAGACATATAATTTTGTTTGTATTTGACAACCGCGGATATGTTATTATTATGTCGTTATTGTGACTAGCTACTGCATAGGGCGTATAATCTCGGCAAAGACAAGGTCAATGAAAATACTCAAATAATCATTTCTATATACAATAAGATATTTTTTAAACCAACATGACTTCATTTATTGGCGAAAACAAATTGCTGTTAATCTATTTTTATACGCAAATTACAAGTTTTCTGTTTTTTTTTTCTAGGCAGTAGAATACTACAAAATACACTTGGAAGTATTCTATTCGACACCAAATATCAAGTAGTGTGGTATCAGAACCAAAACCGATCTATAAAAGATGGAGATCTGATTTTTTCGATATTTGGAGTTAGGAACAAAAAACGTTGATTTGGATGTTCATCCATTGCAAAAATTTAAGCTTCATCAAATGTTTTCCTATTTTAAATTATTTTACTGTTTTTAAAATTTTAAACGAGATAAGAGATTAAAAAATATATTAAATTCATAACTAAAATGACACAAAAACTTCTTATATTGTTTTGAGCTCAAAACAAAGTATTCCATTTAATTTGATTATGGAAGATAATTTTTTGGAAAAAAAATCGAAAATCGTTACAGGCATTTAAAAAAAAAAATAATTTTTTATATATAAAAATTCTCAAAGCTTGTTTAAAAATAAAGTTGGTATGCCATTTACTTGGTAATATTATTGCACACCTAAGACCAAATTTTCAAAAAAATACAGTGACCAGTTCTCAAAAAATTTGAAAGATTTTCAAAAATTACTTTTTTTTAATTTTTGATGTCAAATTATCTTAAAATTGCTTCTTAACAACCTTAAAATTATTTGATATCATAAAATAAGTACATAATTCTTACGGCCAATTTCTTGACAATAGTACTAGCAGTTTCGACAAAATACCAGCAAATTCGACATGAATTAAAAATTTTAGAATTTTGCATGTAAATGATATTTTGTATCTTCAAAAAAACAAAAAGAAAAGAACAAAATGCACTTTTTATGCTTTTTTGACGAATTAAACTTTTCATATTACATCTTTGATAATGTTAAAGTTACTTAAATGATTTAAAATTTCAAAAAAAAACTACGCATAAAATGTCATATACAAATTAATGCTATACGACACTCACAAGTTCAATGGCTAAGTTCAAGAACATTCAGTTCAGTTCAATTGAGAGGCTCTGATTGGTCAAATGTCACAAAAAGTTAGATTACTTTCAGTTACGTTTAGTGACATTTAGTTACGATTATCAGATTGGAATTTTGTCATCTGATAATTCAGTTGAGTATGTTACTGTTAGTGCAAATGAAGAAAGCAGCGAATCTGCTGTACGAATTGAACTTTGTTTACTTTGATGGACATATTTTTAATAATTTTGTGTTTGAAATTTTTTTGGTTCAGATTACAAAATGTTATTCGAAATCAAAAATTATACCGTTCGTTTTTTATTCTCATATGACGAAAATAAAAGTTCAAAGAAAAATAATTATGTATAAATAAAACCCAAAGTATAAATTAAGACATGTGGTGACAATTTTTATGAGTCCAAATACCATAAAAACCATTAGTGTGCATTTAATTTAGGTGAAACTGCAGCTCTGTAGGTTCAATAAATCTTGAGATATTTTTTACTGTTATTTCAATTTGGAGTTGTAGGCTAGACTAAAAGTTTCCAACCACCCTGTACAGTAAAATTTAATCCAAATAAAATAGGAATTTCAGTTTTTAAGTCAATAAAGTAAATCCATTTCACGTGGTAGCAACGGATTCCTATTTATCAATTTGAATTCCAAAGTGAGAAAGATGACAAAATGTAAAGGCCTTACCAGATATTTTTTGTTTCTTTTTTTGTTTTTGTTATACAATAACTCTGTGCAAAGGAAAATCGGCTTCACAAAGATTTGTGTCAAAGATGTTTTTAAGCATCAATTGGTAGGTAAGGGTTGAAACGAAATTGATTTTATGCAAAAAAGGATTTTGAATTTTCTTTGTTACAGAAAACAAAATGAATGCTTCGTAAGAGATGTGTGACAGCTGCCCTGACGACCAACACTGGATAGGAACATACGAAAAGTATTATAACAGAGTTTTACTTACAAGTCACCTTTCACTATTTGAAATACAATACTTTGTATAAGTTGTTTCACATTCAATGGCATGGAAAAATCATGTCACTTAATTTAAAAAAAAAAAAAAAAAATTGTCGTATATCTATGGAGATTAATGGTTCATCATTAAAGACACCTTAACACTAAGCCGTTTAAGAGGGTTGTATAAATGTTATGGTCAAATATATAGGAATATCTGCATCGTAAATAAATGAGGTAAAATAATCCAGTTAAATTGTGTTTTTGTCATCAGCAAAGTTTTGGGGTAGTTTTAATTTCTTTCATACTTTATATTTTTGGGGTTGCTGAACCCGAATATGAGGTTTGCCAACAAAATTTCAAAACGCAACATTGTCAGAAAAATTTGACCATGAGGGATTAGTGTTTAGTTAAAACTATGCACCTAAGAGTACAAGAAAACTTAATTTGCAAAAATTTTAGCCCAAAATTGTATACGTAGTCAGTTTATTTTCAAAATTGCACCTCTTAAAACTTTATCAATTTTTGAGACCAAGCAAATGTTTAGTAGAATGTAATAATATACATCAGTTCAGTTTTATTTTTACCCCAAAACCTTTTTTTTCAATCTGAAATTTACCTTAAATGTACACATTAGGGTTTTCGCAATATTCTTCTCCCGGGGAGTCAGCTTGGTACTAACACTCGATGCAATGGTGTTCACTTATGTGTGACTCGATTTCCATTGACCAAAAAATTATAATATTTAATAAATAAAAATATTGATGCGCTACATGATTATTATAAAACAAATGCACCTCTTAACCAAGTTTTTTTTTTATATTAAGACAAAAGTGTTGTACAAAACTAAAACATCCTTCCTTAAAAATGTTATAGAATATTGATCCAACCAAAAAATGTATGTATGTGTCAATGAACCGACTCATCATACTTATAATTTAAGATTTTTTTGGCTTCCATTTGTCGTAAAGAGAATTTTTTTCTCAAATTTTAGAAAATTAATGGAACTATGGAATAAAAATGCTTAAAATTAAAAAAAGGAAGTTCCGAGACACTTTTTCTGCATTGTTACATAAAACCTTTTAAGAACAAGAAAACAAAATATGAGTTGCATTTGTATTCCAAATCTTTAACTGTAGGTATACGGAAAAGTTTTGAATCCCAAACCTTACGGAAAAGTTTGGAATTACCAATGTAATGCAAGAATTTTTTTTATAAAAAATTTAAAATATTGGTTTTTACCAAAAATTTTGTGAATTAAGTATTCCGGTTTTTTTAAACCTCCATTATTTTGAAAATCATTATTCACAAATGTATGCAAAACTTCATGTCAATACCTCTTAAAATAGCTTAGTTCTGGAGTAAGACAAGACTATTTGTTTGCCTTTTTTTTGCTCACTACTGTAAATCGATAACAAATTCTACAAAACAAAGCCATGAGACCCATTTTGAAAAGTAGTTTTCGTACATCAATCACCGGGATGATATATTGCCTTAAATGGTTGAACATCATACACAAGATAATGTTTAACACTTTACTATCCGTGTTTAAAATTAAAAACGACCTAGCATCTAAATACTTATCGTCAAATGTATCCTACGTATCTGACAACCGACCGTATCCCTTAATATCTAACGACGATTTTTGAGTGCAACTATATCAACACACTAGAACTCAAAACATGGTATTTTATCGTGGTCTAAAATTATTTAATGAATTGCCTTTACCAATAAAATATGAAAATAATTAAAATAGATTCAAAACACTGCTCATGGAACATGTCAGAGAGACTATTATATAATGTTTCTAACGTATTACGATCGATAAAATAAAAATCTGACCATGCCTTTGAAATCAAAAAAAATAAAAAACCCTTAACTGGACCATTTTATAAAAGACTTGTGATAAAAAGGTCACTTTTAGATGAGTCGTATCATCTTGACTCTAAATCAAAATCACAAACTGAAACAGTCTTTTTGACATTCTAGGACAATAAACTCCAATGATAAAGCTATAACCTGACAAATCCAATATGGCGGCGATTGTTTTAAGAAGGTGGCCCCGATGTTGTTCCTTACATATTTCAGTTTCTTTACTTACATAACTAATTTAACGGATCAGAACTTGTTTGTACTCTACTATTAGGTTTTTTTTTGGACAAAATAACCTGAAAAAATATAAATTCAACTCAGATTATAATGCTTTCTGATTTTGTATTATGGGCTATCTTTTTCTTCATGATTCTTAGAATTTATCTTCATGTTTCCAGGATATTGTTGAAAACGGAGATTGTTTTTATCGTTCGATGCTATAGTTCACCACAAGAACGTCCTTTGTGTCTCAAATTCACAATATTCCTTTAAAATGATATTGAAAAGTAAAACAAAATCGAGATGCAAAATCAATTCTGATGGACTCTCCTCGATAAGCTTTGTCAATGCCTATACCTATTCACCATAATGAAAGTACTTAATATGGTCTCCTTAAATGAACATTTTGGGGTGCCTCAAGAGATTGCTAAAACCTTATAATACAAAAGAAGCTTTTATCATATCAAATGCTTAACCATTTCTCTGATAAACCGGAATCCATTTCAAATGGTATTTAAGGATAACAAGTGGTTTACTTAACCCAGTCAATATCAATTCATTGTGTAAGTATGTGTTTACAGTAATACGAGATTAATTATGTTCGCACTGTAAATGCCAACTTCACTCTTGAACGCAATATAGTTGTGGTGAAGGCCTTCCTAATTATTATTCTCTAGAGGTCTTGGGTTTATGTGTTATATCATTATGTGTTTGCTGAAAAGTAGGTTAAGCATAAGCATCACAGATACTTTTCTGCTGAATTAATCTACAATGCTTAATCTACATATAAACTGTTATTGATGGTTCTTCCAGATAATACTTGGATTAACCTCTCAAAATGGTAGATATTAAACATGGTTTGTTGGTTTAAAGGTCTATCAGTATCTGTGGTTCACTCAAGTGATGTGGTTAAATTTAATATTAAATAATACGTAGGTAGATAAGTTGGTACGAACGGTAAAGTATATTTCGAAAAAAAATTGGCTAACAGTGTTCTATTGTTTGGTAAAAACTGAGAGAAGAAATTGAAACGGTAGAGTTCAAATAAAAAGGGAGAAATTTTTCTGTTATTTCCTTCCGCCATGCGAAGACTTCGAGAAACCATGGATGCTGGGGCTCACATGCCTACAAAGTCTTTGGTTGAATGTTTAGTATTCAAAATTCATTAGTGACGGGTTAATTTGGTTGGCAGCATACTATCCCTCATTTGGTTAACTCTATTTTACCAAAACGTAAAAGGGCTTCTAAGCAAGAAGCCTGACATTTTTTATGAACTTCAAAGCATTCCCCCATGTCTTATTTGTACCCTACCATTTCTTTTTTTTAAAAACCGTTCCTTAATCTCAATTTTGCAATTTAAACACTCTTTTTATACAGTAAGCCCCAGTGTGCATTGGTGTTACACATATAAGTGGCCTTTATCGTTAGAAAAGCCCCGAATAGAGTAACATATTGGTACTAATTGCACAACGCACAAAATTCTTTCTTATTACCTTAAAAAAATACTTTTCATACAATATATTGTTATGAAATCTTTTGGTTCTATAGGTTCTTTTGACTAATGACACCCTTATGCTAAATTTGTTTGTTGTACTATTATTTGAAGGTATTTTTCAGAAAAAAAAATATATTTGTTTCACTGAAAATAGGAACTGCATAGAACGACTAGACGTACTTCCATCGTTTTGATTTCAATACATTCAGCACACAAATATAAGCTAGTTTTAACATATAAATGATCTCCCAAGATTTATTTGTTTAGTATATACAGCCTAGGTCATAGACAAGGGGGAGGGCTGTAGGAAGCTCTTGCTCTGGGCTTTAAGTTATATTGCACATTTCTTTACGTACAGAAGGTATAATAGCACTTTTCTCAACCAGTTACGGTCTAAATGTCAAAGAGATGGAAAATTTGGTGCACATTTTTTTTTCTAATCAATGTTACATAAAATGGAATTTCACCTTATAATTCTTTCTCCCACCATTAGATACTGACTTTTCTTGTACAGACAAATAGTCCACTATTCAAGACCTTTCTAACGAAATAGGAAACTAATGGAACACAGCCCATACAAAAGTGTCAACTCTCCTTTAATCATGAAACAAAATAAAATAAATACCGTTGTTGCCTATTTTGCCAGAAATTCAAAACATCATATTTTAAAGCATCCTTATCCCAAAACAAAAAATTTAAGAAAACATCTTGTAAGCTCCGTTGTGTTATCAATTACACTTTCAAATCAAATTTTGTTTCTAATATCATCATCTTGATGATTATGGTGGTACAAAATAAAACATTTTCGGTTCGAGAAAAAAGCACATCATAAATAATGTATGTAATCCATTTTCCGATATTTTGCATATTTTTAAAGAAACATAAAAAGAAAAATATTTTCTTGATACATTTTAAATTGAATTTGTTTTGAAGTGTAGAGGAAAGAATTTTTTTTTCAAATATTTCCACCTAATATGATAATGACAAGTATGAGAGGTAATGTATGAATCTTTGGTTAAACGTTTTATGTCGTTGACGTCGTCGTCCGATTTGGATTTTACATAGCACGAGTACAATGATTCATTTGTTGGAGTAACCAAATTTAGAGTAATTGATTTTCGAAATTTAATAAATTTGAAGCATTTTGTTTGTATTTAAAGAGTCATCATCGATTAAGAATTTTTGTTTTTTTCCAGGATCTGGAAGAGTGTTATAATCACTCCGGTGGATTTTCCTCGTCCTAAGCCACACTGAAAGGATCCGATCAGGTTCTTGCAAAAAGTTCCCAACGAACACCAAAGACAGCCGTCAGAATTTTTTATGCGATGTTAAGAAGAATAATACTGCTGCAGCTGACGTAGTTCAAAGCATGCAGAATTTCCATTCATTGGCCAGGGCACACTTTCCTAATACTAAATTCTACAAAATTGTTGGGGGTGTATACTCCTCAGCAAGTCATCTCCCGCTGACTTAAACACTGCGGCCAGCAAGTTATCAGAACCAGCATTAACCTTTATTCGTTTTATTTTATTTTACATGGCAGAAAAATAAAGAAAAATGATAACAATAATTTAATGTAACGACAAAAACCTTGTAACATTCTCAGAAAAATTAATTATTTAGGTATTACCAATGCTTCTTTTTTTAAATCAGATTATACGAGGGAAAGATTTTTCAGAATCTGTCTAAAAAATAAATAATTTATAGCAAAAAATAACTTAGGTGCTATCACAAATTATTCAGTTCCAAAAAATGGATTAGGTAAACAAAATTTAAAGTTAAATAATCTTGATTTGATTGGTCACGTATCCACCTACAACGTAGTAAACTTTGAATTAACGAAGTTTGTAAGAAAAATTACAAATACATTCATTTTGTGTAAAAAAACAAATAATGGCCTTTTATTTATCAATGATGAATAATATTTCTTATACAATTTTGATAAATAGTAAGATACATTGTTTAGATAGGATATTAATAATAACCTTCTGCAGCACGTAGAAAAGATACGATAAATTAGGTAAAAACACAAGCACTTTTTGTTGGTATACTGCTGAATTGCGTTTTTTTTACATGCAATAATTATTATTGGAAAATTAAGGACCCACGAAATGTAGATGTTTAATGTTCATCCAGTATAATCATAATACTTGAAAATATATTGTTTGCTGAATAAACGATACCGAACCCGAAACTTTACAAGAACGGCAATCTCAGTACGTACCATCATTTCACTTGGTTAGACCCACTGGGATTACATTTTTGATCTTGATTTCTTTTCGTTCAAAAGATGAGAAAAAATACTCAAATAAAGAGTACATTTTAAACATCATGTTCCCGAAGTCAATACTACACCACAACAACACCCAATTCCAAAATTGATTGCAGTCAATAAAACCTAAACCTGATGCCTTCAATAATAATGATTGGTCTCAAGTAACCAATGCCGGAAGTGATTCTTATCATGAATAGAGAAGAAACAATGCCACATGACAAGGTAAAATCATTTGCAGCTCACTTTACACCAAGTCCATATGCGGATCCTGTCTTCCTAGATAAAGATGAAGCATCCAAAGGACTCTGGTGCAACATTCAGTGACTCCAATCCTACAAGTAATCCAGTTCTCAGTCCGAAACTGAACATCACAGAAAAGATAACAGGAAAATTCATCAACTCAAAGCCAAAGAAATGATATGGACACGATAAAGTGTCTAATTTTATTCTATACAGGCTTCCGCAGACCGTGAGATCATTCTAGCCATCATCCTTAATAACACCGTCCATTGCAAAAGTCGTATCGATTTTTTGAGCTGATAGCGCTCAAGAAGTTTTGCCAGGGATAACAACATCATCCCTGAAAAACATTCCACACTACATCCGCTCCTGAAGTTTCATCAGGACAAGCTCTAGGCATTCGACAGCGTGGATTAAAACTCTTTTTCATAAACTCAACATACTAGACTTTCCTTCAGCACTAATAAAAATAATGTTTTCTCTTCTTTCTTCTAGAAACTTTTTCGTGCAACTGGAAAGCTACAAATCAAGAGTGAAGTCAGAAGTGTATCAGTGCTGAGAGTCACTCAACACTCAAAACTTAGACCATTTCTCTACAGTATCCTTACCTACGACCAACCGACTGCTGGTTAATGTGAGAAAGTGCTCTATGTGAATAACTGACTTTTATACTCCACATCTTATCCCCAACTATAGCTGTTCCCAAAGTTGAGGCCCACATCCGTAAACTGTTTGAGTTTTAACACAAATATGGGGTATCCGCATTGACTCATCCAAATCGGAACTTAGACAAGCTGAAGGACGAGGCAGTCGTTCGACTGGAAACTGTAAAAACTGTAAAACTAAAACTACCAAATTAAACTAGATTAACAGTCAAACACAATTCCAAGTTTCTGAGATGTGCTGAAGAAAGCCAACATGGTATTCCATCGCATGAACCCCTTTATGAAAACAAGTACAGGACTGAGTGAGCTAACTAAACTATTAATACAAGCAGCTCAGGCCTGATACCTGTCAGCAATGTAAATCTTGATAGAGGATATTGTCCCAGCACTCAACCATGACTTAGCAATAACCTTCTATACTCACCCTGTCTCAGCCCACTATATTGGCTATTACGGGCACTTCTAAAACATCACTGCCAATAATTGTCAACCGATTAGATTTTCTTTTTCAGCATGTTAAATATAATTTAACTATTATAATTTTAATCTTAGCAGCAACATAACGATAGGCTCTTTATGTGACAACAATTTTAACATTTTTCGACATTACTTTTCCGTATACGTAGTGTAAAAGATAAGTATAGCGATTGGCATAATTTTTTTTCAGAATTAGTCTAATTCATCATGAAATATCATAAAAAGTAAAAAAACACGTTTTTGAAACATTTTTATGTGCGGGTGCCACTATCGGCGTCGCATTATGGAAAATGTCCATACAAGACCTGATCAAAAACACTTTTTAGAAATGTTGTAATACATAATGTTTTGGTCTTAATTGTTGCTTAATCAGTTATACTTTATTATTCAATGCTTTTTTTTGCGTTAAAAATAATAAAAGCCCACAATTTGCGTTAGGAAATGATATAACGAAATTTCGGTAAAATCTTAGTGAAATAATGCCAGTTTTCAGATTTTGTTCGATTAATATGTTAGTTGCAGAGAAAGTCCAATAGTGTTACACATATTTGGAAAGCTTTAGTATTGTAGATTTATTAACAATTGTTGTTTTAAAATTTAATCATTATTCAATGACGCAGTAAAACAAAAAAATACTCTAAATGTCTTGATGTTTTACTTTCGACGAAATTTCTAGGGGTTCGCTAGGTTTGCCTAGGTTCTAAAATGTATGTAATTTTGTAGACAAGGTTTATACCCATAACTTGCGATAAAGGTAAGGTACTATATGTCAAGTTTAGGATTCGTAAAAAAAATTCTGTCTGTCTATCTGTGTATACCACGAGCTACAGCCTAAGCCCCTAAAGCAATTTTTTTTTCAAATTTAACGGTACCTGTCATATAATGAATATCGAAATGTAGATTTTTTTTGTATTTAATTTTTTAAGGATGGCCGTACTTTTAAAATAAAAGAAATATTTTTGGAAATGGATAACGGATAGAACAATTCAATTTTTGAGTTTCTATTAAACGATTCATCCGATTTTGACGAAATTTTGTATATGGAAGCTTGTTAATAACCTTAAGAATATTGGATATCGAAAATTAAAAAAAAAAGGTTTTCGATTTAAAAAAATACTTTTTTATACTTATATTTTTCTTAAAAAGATTTTTCGTATAAAATTATTTATTTCTAAAAACTATATATAAGAACTTTTAACATACATAGCAACTTTGAACCTGAGTACGTGCGACCTAGTCTTGCATTTTATTTTTTAAAGCAAACACTTCATTCCCCTCATACCCTCATCGCTATACCAGTTGAAACCTATGTATCCATATAAGTAGTGTTTACAGAAACAGTTTGCACTTGGCAATATCCTGTCAAGCCATAGTGTTACCACGCATTTAATTTCAATGGAATACCCGACCCAGTCAATACTGCAGGTCTTAGAGATGCAAAAATAAATATTTTATCAAAGAAAATTTAATTTCAAAATTTTTTTTTGAAAAATTGGGAATTCCATAAGGGTAAACGAAAAAAAAGGTCGAAAGGATATTTTCTGAACTAGATGCAATAGAGACACGATTGCTTGTGGAATGTAATCAAAGTAATTTATATTTTATAGTAGTGTATTTCCCCCAACAACTATGTATATTATATTTTTATCTAGTCTATAAGATTGTAATCTGATTGATTAAATAAAACTAAAACTAATATACACTGTATAAATAAATAAAAGTCACAGGATATTCGGGATATTGACGTTTAAAAGTAAAAAAACGTAAAAATAGAAAATATATAGTCTATCGATTCCACTATCAATCGTGTCTCTTCCCATCTAGTACAGAAAATAGCTTTTCGACCTTTTTCTAAGTTCACCCTTATTTACCCTACTGGAATTCCAAATTTTAACAAATCGAAGATATCCAAATTTTCAAATTAAATTTTCTTTGATAAAATATTTTTTTCACATCTCTAAGACCTGCAGTATTGGCTGGGTCGAGTATTTAATTGAACTTAAACGCGTGGTGAACCTATGCCTTGACAGAATATTGCTAGGCAAAACAAGTGCAAAATGTTTCTGTAGACGGGATCTTATAGTATTACTCTTTGAATCAATAAATAAACGTTTTTTTTTTTTTCAAAAAATTAAATATCAAAATTCAAAATCAAACTTTTTTTTCAAAATCAAAATGGGTTAGCAAATATTTTTTTTGATCAACAACGGGTCCATATATTCTATAGTGCGTTGGTGTCGTTTTCGTCGTCGTTGGCGTTGGAGACTTGTAAACATGATTACTTTTGTTAGAATCAATATAATTGGATTCTGTAAACGCCAAATGTTGAGCAAGACTTAAACTTAGGAGAAGTTCGAAATTCAGCCATTTTGAATAAAACAAGAATTTGAATACAAAAACTTTTCACAAATGTGACTTTTTTTATGGGGAGTACTACAAGTTTGGATTTTTTTTAATTGTTCCAATCAATCAAGTAATCCAAAAACCATAATTTTGAAAGTTTCCATATAAAATTTCAGAGTTATTCAGTTTTTCTCGATAATGGGTCTAAGGAGTTTAATTAAAATATATGACCCCAATTAATATAATTAAATTTTCGAAAATACAAATACTTATTTTAAATTTAGTAAAAAAAAAATATTTAATTTAACATATATTTTTTTTTTAAGAATTTGTTTTTTTATCTCACTTTTTTTTATAAATATTTCACACAACCAAAAGCTTACATTTTTAAGCTTTACACTCCATAAGCAAGTTCTTGTGACCCAGTCGTGCATTTAAAAAACAAATGTTACTCTTGTCACAAAAATAGAAATTATAATGTCAAGGTTATTTATAAACACTGACACATAAATTTTATTTTTTTGAATTTCAACAAGCCTAGAAAAAGAGATTTTTAATGGAAATTAATTGGTATTGGATACCCAACCTTTATAACATACTTAAAAGTCAATTTCATTTATTTAAAATTGATTGATACTTTTGTTAGTCTTCGTCTGTGAAATTAATTTTTAAAAGCCTTTGTTTCTCCATTGTATACCATTTATACATATGCAGCAACAGTTCAACAAGTTACGGTTCTCGTATTTCATCTTTCTTGTTGTTATTTGGTAATTGATTATATTCGATATATACTCATTACTCATTATGTGCGTAGGAGAAGCTTTATCACAAAATAGGACATAGAGTTATATTTATTTGTTTTAAAGAGTATGGTTGGTAGCATCCAGCCGAGTTCTCTAACACCTTTCGCACTGCACCCTTACTTAAAGGAACAAACTCAGGCCATTTTCGAATCCCTTTAGCATTTGTACAAAAAAAGGCCATAAACTTGAACCATTTGTTGTGCTGGTCAAAAAAACATACCTCAGTAGTTTATGAGTTACAAAAATTGCAAAAACCATTACTGACTCGCTCACATACTGACCGGATCATGAGAATTTCAATTCCCAAAGTCATTAAATTGATATCAAATCATTGGAAATTCTTGAAATTTTGCACAATGGTTTGTTTTGCTATGCATATGAACAAAAAATTAAAATTGGAAATTTTTGATTCAATGGGCGTGGTATATGCCCATTTTATGCAACATAAACAAAAGATCATATAGGCACTTCTGATCATCTTAGAATTTTAATTACACTCAGAGAAATAACTTATTTCTTTTTTCGTTTGTGGCTTATGAATATCCTTTGAATTAAATGAAAATCATTTGCTGTAAAGTTAAAACAAACGCCGCAATAGTTTTTCATTTGAAGCAACTGTATTACATTTGACCCACATTGTTATTCTATTACAGCAAACGTAATGCAAAATAGCCCATTCGATTGGAACTCAATTTCATTAGTTGATTGCGGCTAACGAAAATGATGCCCACGTCTAAACACTTTTTCGTTTACTAGAAAATTCTTTTGTTTGCAGCAAATGAAAGAATAGTTTGCCAAGAACCTTTCCAGGAAGTTTTTTGTTGCAAAAAACTTCGTAAATATACAATTAATCTGCAACAAATAACTGCAGGAAATTGTGTTTCTTAATAATTGACACCATGTTTGTGGTGTTCATATGCATTCTACGCTAAGCAAAAGTTATCAAGTTTGTGACGCAGTGGAAACAACCTTGCGTCGAAAGCAAGGAGTCACAGGTTCAATGACTGGTATTACGCTAAACTGTTTTTCTTTATTTATTGGCTCGCATAAATTATTTCACCGAAACGAACTTAAGAGTTTGCTGCAGACGAAGTTGAAGTCGAAAAATTTATATCCAACAATCTTAAAGCCGTTTGACGCAAACGATTTGTTCTCTAATTTTGTTTTTATGCATTTTATGCCAATTACACAGTCCGTAGCGGAATGACAAGATACTCGCTTCGTTAGCGAGAGGTTGCCAGTTCGTTACACTTAACTTTTTTTTTCGTTCGCAGATAGTGTCAACCCAAACGAATTTACCAATTTTCTTCAAACGAAGTCGAAAAATTGTCAAGCAAACGGAAAAGTCGTTTGAGCAATTTTGTTTCCGCAATCGATTTGTTCTATCAGTGTTGATGTCAGAAAAACCTTCAAATCAGCTAGATTAAGTGACATTCTTTTGTACTTGAACAAAATTTCAGTGTTGCAAACTATGTACCTTCTGCGAATAGTAAAAGACTACCTCAAAGATAGAGCTAATCTACGAGATTTGGACAGACGTACTCTGATAAGAGAAGTACTGGAAAAAGATGGCAGCACTGCGGAGGCGCGGAGCTTTACGCGTAGCCAGCGCCTATCGATCGGTATCGGAAACTTTTTATTGCTGGAGTGACCCCTATTGGACAAATCTAGACGAGTTTGAACGGAGTTTTGATTGATTAGGCAAATCAAGTGATTCCGACACACTGCGATAATTAAACTGGGTCAACGCCTAGACTTCCTTCTGGTGCATAAAGCATTTCCCCTAAAGGATAAAAACTTACATCCTTACTGCAGGAGTGCAATAGTGAAAAAAAATCCAAAAATTTAGCCACCTAAGTGTAAAAACCTTTAACCTCTTGTTCACACACATATTTCATTTCCAACAATTGATCCTTATAATTGCTTTTCTAATTAACATTTCTTCTAGTAAAACTAAACACAAATATTGATTATTGCCCAATTTCTGTGGGCAATCTAATTATCTTAGAAATTACAGATTAAACCATTACCGCATTTGAATCGATACGATGAAGTGCAACTCACCATTGACCTATACTATTACCCAACCCACACAGACTTGCTAATTGAGTTTAAATTCCATTTCAATGTTTGAGAGAAATTTTCCTCGAAGCCATAGTTCGGTTGGTTTTATCTTCTATGGCAATGCAATAAACGAAGCGGCTTTGCATTTTGTCGCATTAACAGCAGGAATTGTTTTTTTGATTGCAAACGTGTTTTGTCCTTCAACTCATATGTGCAAATAGTCCTAGCAAAATAGTTTGCATTGTAGCCGTCAATATACAGTAGATACACGTCCATATTGCGGTTTTTTACTCTTGACAGAAGATACCCAAGTATTTCAATTTGCTGAGGTAGAAGCTTACATCATAATGGTCTGCGGGGCAAAAGGCATAGCACAATGATTTTTTGGAACTGACATCTTCATTGAGCAGAATTCGGATGAAATAGTCTCTAAAATTGAAGTTTAATTTATTCAGTTATTTGCAAGTGAGAATAAATTCGGTATTTATTGCTTTGTAAAAGTTCGCGAAATTAATGCACATAACGAGTTCTCGAAATTTATTTCAACTCGAAATCAGTACGTTTTTACTTTTTTAGCAGCAATTCTTATAAAAATAATTCAATTTCCAAATAAATGTAGTTTTTTTTTGAGTGGGTGTATGCAAATACAGTTTACAAATAGATTTTTTGCAAAATTCTGCAGAATTATACACAATTGAATTTAAATACAAAACTAAACCTTAAAAAAATATTGATCCAACTCAGTTTAGTCGGTAAACCGCACATTCACCGGGAAATACAATGTTTCTTTTTTTTTAGAAACTAGGAGAATTGTGGTTTGCTCTGGGAGACCAATACATGAGGTATTTATTTTTATGAATAAAAGTAAACATAGATATATGAATCTGAAATTTTTACTTCAAAGGATTCTAGGTATTATTTGAATAGTGAGAAACCTTTTGCCACCAAAAATATTTTTGCCAACGTTTGAAAAGAATAATATTATTGTTGTTGTTACCACAAAAAAGTTTTCAAATCCATAAAAATGCGATTTGGAATTGGAAAATTTAAGGGTTAACAAAAGAAAATGCACAAGAGCAAGTCTTGTTGTAGTTCAAAGGCTTTGCAGAATTCAATTCTTGGTAAAGTTGTTACTATATTGAAAACAAAAAATAAATTTAAATGTCTTTTTAATTTTGCTTTGAAAAATTTAGTGCACAATATTTTTTTGTGTTGAAAGTAGTAAGTAAGTATCTAAGTTAGTAATTCATTTTATTGATTATTTTGATATTGGTTTACATTATTAAATGAATTTAAAAGCTGTGGGACTGCCGTCAGCTCGATTGTCAAATTTACTTCATACAAATTATTTTTTATATAATTTATAAATGTATTTATTCGATTTAAGTTATTAATAAAAGTCTATATTTATAAACATTTTTCAAAAAAAGTTATAGTTGTTTCCAGTCCGATCCGTTTAGTACTTCGTTTGTTTCTTGCAAGAACATGGTTTTCCTCCTGAAGTAGGTGAGCCGTTGTGTGTGTCATAAAAATGGGACACATACTTGTCATATGAAAACAGTCTTCCTTGGATTTCAAATTACAAAGGGTACAAAACTGTTTTAAACTTCCGCTGTATGGACATCTATTGAGACATAAAACTTCACATCGTGTTTAAAATATTAAGGATATTTCTCTGAAAGTCATTGTGTCGTTGAAATAGTTTCTTGCTATTAAGTTAAATCTTAGTTGCGAATACAAGATTCTACTTTCGGAATAACAAGCCTTTTCTATATATGCATTACGTATAAAATATTCGTGCGCTTGAATTATTCGACATAACTGCTGCTTTAAACTATTTTAGCTGCGAGGATCTAACACCACTACTTCTCCATAAATTTGTCCTAGACTTTTCAACTTCATCATCGATCAATCTTCGTTTCTAACTTCATAAAGAGCCATTTTCTTTTACAAGCGGTCAATACCTTTACAATGTATTCCGCCTGGGACCACATAGACCAGTTTCGAGGTATAGAGCATAGTTTGGTGTGTTCAGTGGTAGATTAAACAATTTCTTCAAAAAATTTCTATTAAACTTTTCAATCGAACTCATTCATTCTTACTAACTTGTGCAGCGTAGCAGAGTGTAGATTTGACAACGGCATTAAATATTTTATATTTAGCAGAAAGAATAATGTGTTCGTTTGAGAAAACAGTCTTCCAAGTTAAATTTAACAAAATTGAGAAGTTTTAGCTTTTTCAACCAAGTGTTTGGAGAAGTCCATGGCCTTGTTAAGTTTGACTCCTGAATTTGAAGGTACTTATACTCGTTCACTATCTCCAACCGATTTCCATTATAAGTCCAATTCCGCGCAGTCTGGTTACGGCCAGACCTTCAGAACAACATCACATTTGACTTGTCCGTGTTAATAACAAGTCCCCATGTGTTGCAATATTCGGCTAGGTGGCTTATCTTGAGTTGAAGATTTTCCGGTTATTCCGATAGTAGAACCATATCAACAGCAAAACATTAACGGGTAAATGTGTTACAACATCGTTAATGGAGAGTAAAAACAGGAGAGCACTTAGAATAGATCCTTGCTTTTTTGTAATGATAAGAATAACCTTTTGACAAGAACAAAATGATACTGAAATCCGAATTTTATGTTGTAAATAAGGTAGCGGAGCACGAATTTGAAGTGGTGCAATCCTTTAAATACCTTGGGTCAACAGTAACAGCCGATAACAACATAGAAGAAGAAATACGCGAGCGGCTTCTCAAATCCAAAAGAGCCTACTACAGTCTGTCAAAGCTATTCAAATCCAGAAATCTAACCATAACTTCAAAACTGCTGCTGTACAGGACCATGGTCCTGCCAGTACTCATGTATGGATCCGAGACTTGGGTGCTTAGCAAAAGGCACTGTGACCTCTTAGCCGCGTTCGAGAGAAAAGTCTTACGGAGAATTGTTGGCCCCATATGTGAGGAAGGACGATTCCGGAGACGGTACAATCATGAGTTGTACGCAATCTAACTTGAAGCAGACATAGTGACAAAAATTAAGCTCGGTAGACTCCGGTGGAGAGGGCACCTAGCTCGTATGAGCGAAGAGGAACCTGCTCGGAAAGTCTTTTGCGGTACATTCTATGGTAGACGGCAGCGTGGTAGACCATGCTTGCGCTGGAGAGATGGCGTAGACCAGGACGCCCAAAGCCTTGGGGTGCGCAACTGGATGGCGTTGGCTCGAGACCGGGATAGGTGGAGAGACTTGTTGAAAGAGGCCAGGACCGGACCCCGGTTGTCAAGTCATTTTGCATAATGTCGAATAAATTTTAAGCATATAGTTTTTATTAGTGATAAAAGTGAATTCATAAATGTCATTATCCGTTTAGTGTCGGTTTTCTTTTAAAAAAAACAGTGATTTAATGTACCGTGAAATTAATTAATGGACACTTTTGGTTTAAAGCCAATTTAACGGCTTTATAAGAAAATAATAAGAGTAAAATATAAATAAAAAAGTGGCACTATACCAAACTTTTTCAAAAATCCATTTTTTTCTTTAATACCAAGAATTTTTTTTGTAATCTTAAAATGACATATATTATAAAAAGATAGTAATACTATATTTTGTCAAAGTAATAAAGCAGGGTAGGTGATATATCTCTCCTCATTTATGAAGGAGGGGCAATTTTTAAAAATATGAATTGAAATGAGAATAAAATTATTTAATAACAACGGCAACGCTTATAGTCAAGAAATATACCATTTTTGAAAGCCAAAAATTTGGACATTTTTAAAATTTTTAAATATTGTTATTTCCATTAATGGTTTTTGAAAAAAAAATGCTTCAAATTAAAAAATTGATAAAAAAAAAATATTTAGGGATACTATTTTTTTCAAGATTGTGAAATTGAATATTCAATTTGGTTTTCTGGAATAAACAGGCCACATAATACCTAATCGAATTCATAAAACAAAATGGTTTAATCTTAGTTTTTGAGGAAATTGAAAATTATAATAGCTATTTTTATTTTCCAAAAATAAATAAAATCACAAAAAATACCCTTTCGCCCAGAATAATTTTATGGACTTCTTAGATATTTGGTTCCAAGGCCAAATGTACCATTTTTACCAGATTTCAATTGGGTGCCAATTTTGTAAGAAATGTCAAGCATAAATCCCGTATATTTTCTCCATCTAAAAAAAAACACCCTTCCATTTTATGATGAACTCATTTGGTCTTTCTTACCATGACAATGGAAATGTTTATACTGATTTTTGTAAACGTATCATTTAAATTATTGCTTACTTGGAACTAAACACAGATTTGCATTACTCTCAAAAAAAAACACCCTTCCACCTAAAATATTTCTATGTGCTCTTTAGATTTTTGGTTCCCATGGCAAATAAAATATTTTATCAATTTCCATCAGGGTAACGTTTTAACTATAATTTCCTATATTTTCGTTCCTCTTGAACAAAAATCACCTTTTCACTCAAAATGCTTTTATGGACTCTGTATACTATTGGTTTCTATGTTAAACATAACATTTTTACCAAGTTTCATAAATGTATAATTTTTCAGTCAGATCCTGTGGTATTTAATGCTTTGTCTTGCATCAAATACCACAGGTTTTGGATTCTCGTTCCTGTTATGAAGAGAAACTGCTCTATTATTTCAAAGAAGAACTATATGGCCATGACAGTAACATTATTCCGAAAATTAATTTTTACATTGTTCGAATGTGTCGGCCTGTAAGATGCATGCCTTGGTCTTGACTATAAAAGATAATTAACCCCAGTACATTTTGACTGGTTTAAGTGTTTTATTGGACAGTTTCTCGTACTGTTGTGTGACTAAAACCAGTCGAAAGTACTGCAGTTAATTATATTTTAGTCAAATAACTGCTTTCATTCACTGTCTTACAGTCAAAGTTATTTTGTAAGTTAAAAGACTTAAGAAATTAAGTCTTTTTTTTTAATTAATTAACTGCAGTACCGAAAATAATGCAGTTTTTAAAACTTTGAGCTCTGGTTCAAGATTTATACAAGTTAAAGTGGGTGATAATTGTACAGTGAAAGTAGTGCTTAAGGATGGGGCTCGAGCCCCACTCTGTGCAGCGGTTTTTTTGTTCTTTATCCCCGAGCTTTGATTGGACGCCATCCATGGCATTTCATGAGATGATAACCATCTTAACCTCAAATCTTCTGTACCACCAAAAATTCTTTCCTATCTTTCTCTTTCTTCTAAAAAGTGCCGTGCAAGTTGAATTTAAAAGACCCAAGATCTTACAGGCATAAAATAAAACAGGCAATAATAAAAAAAGTAGCCAAGTACATGCTTGAACAAGAGTTTAACCACATCAGATAATCCTCCGAAATCAGTGATTACAAATCCTCAACTAAGGCTTAACCACGTTTGTACAACTGACCCTTAAAGTATTGCAAAACATTTTAGTAATGTAATTTGCGTATTTTCGCCACCATTTTAAAACACGCGTTACGATATTTTTATTCAAAAGTGTACTTCGTTCTAAACGTCATCCAATTGTTCTAAAACTATCTGTTTTCGGAGCAAAAAAAAACTCTGATGATTTGATTTTTTCGGTGTTTCACAAATTTATTTGGTGTTCACATTCAGAAGTCATTGTACCATTCAAACTTCAATCTCATTTCCTGAAAATCATAATTGACTTAATTTATTAATACCTACTTTATACGTCAAAGAATTGTGTTCATTTTTTTTTTTTAATAAGCATTTAACATATTTTGACATAATTTTCCACTTGACAACCTAAATGATATGCCAAAAGCCCTCAAAATCACATTGAGAGGCGTTTTACTTTTTCATCACCCACTTGCACCCTTAATTATTCTACAAAGTTAATGATGGGAGGTACAAAAAGAACATTTCATCTCAGTATCCTAGTTATTTTGTAATGTTTACATTGGCATACCTTGATAATTTATTGACTCCTCACTGTGGGGAATTTTTTATAAAATCGTTGAAAAAATCATTTTTCGGAAATGCTTGAAGTTTTAAAAAGCGGAACAAAAATTGATATCAGGCATAACAGTTTGACCAATACATCAATCTGTTAAAATCAACAAAACACTTTTTTTTTGAAAATATTCAGAGTTTTGGTATAATTGTAATCATGAGGTAAGATTTTCCTAAAGGGAAAACAGTTTAAGTATTTTGAAAACTTAAGGTGTATCATTTTCTCAAGTATGAAGTTGTAATTGCTAAGAATTTTCAAAACCAATTGCCATAAAAATTATAGATACCTACTCGAAAATGAAGAACAGTAGTGTCAATTACAAAAAAAAAAAAAATGAGAAAACTGTACCTACCTGGCGACTTAGCATACCCTAAGCAAAGAAGTTGCGTAAGCGGGACTGTCCCCCAAAAAAGGAGTATTGTTTAATCAAGAAAACTAACAATGTAGGTGTCGGCCTGGAGACTGTAAACTGCAAAAGAGTTTTCAAGAAAGCTCATTTTTAAAAATGTTTGCTCTAGTCTCTTGATTTTTTTTCTATAACGCTTCCATTGGCATTTTTTTAACAAAAACAAGCTTGACTGCTTTTATTGCAAATAGGTCATCAACAAAAAATTATCAAAACATCTTAACCGGTTTAAAAGTTATGAATTTTCCAATGAAAAATGAAAATTGTTTCTACTATGGCACCTCGATGAATCAGGTAGTAGGAAGTAGGTTGTACAGTATTGATTTGTAGGAAAAATTGAAAAAAACATAACTAGTTAGCGTTAATACCCGGTACATGTAGCAAAATAAATATTATAAAATGAGGACCTTGCTAACAATAAGGGTTAGCTTTGAACCACAAAAACAAGAAGGTACCTTTGAACCTGACGTTTGTCATCCATTTAAGAAGTTAAGATTACGTCGTATTTGTGCTATAATTCCAGCTACAATTTCTTTATATTTAACAAGAAAATACTTAGCACAGTAGGTGTCCACTTTTTCTAATAAATTCCTTGCAATAGACTAATTATAATTAGGCTTGGAATATAAGGGAACTTTTTCTTTCGAAAGTCTAGACAATTACAGAATAAATTTGTTTCAATTTGTCTATACCATCTATCTCTAAGTCTTTATTTTTTTGTATTTTTTTTTTTGTTAATTTCAAACAGAATGAAAAAGACGCAAGTCAAACAAAAAGTTGGTTACTAACTTCATTATCAAAAAAATGTTTGAACAACTTTCAAAGAGCCGCTTTTAGCATTCTAAATGGCAACGAATTTCTTTGAAATCGAATATTTTATAATCCTTCAAAATAATTTTTTTTTTGTTTTTGTTTCTATTCCTAATAAGCTTTAGATCAAAAAAGTCTTTAAAAACGCTGCTGGATATGAATTCTTAGATAATCTTTCATATTGCCTTGAACTTTATGTACACAGATGGTGAAATATTCTTGTAGATTTAAATAATTGAAACATCCTACATTATAACATAAGCTTTGAAGAAATAGAGATATTCACGATTGTTTTTTTATTATGAGCACTTTATTGTAACATTTAATTTATTGCACTTGAAATCATTTTGAAACAAAGAATTATGGTGGTGAGCGAAATTAAGCAATATTCTGTAGTGGATGGTTCAAATATCGAAGTGAAACCAAAACATTTAATTTGTTGAATCTATTCCAAGAACTCAATAGATAAAATAAAAAGATCGATCGCACGTACTTGCTCTTATAGAATTTTTAATTAAATTTATGTAAATTCAATTTTAGAAAAAAACTAAAAAAAATATATTGCTCATTTGCTGCAACACCGTCATATCTCAAAAATATTCAAACACAGGAAAATGAGTTTAAAGATTTGTGTTCCCATATAAACTCCATAGAAGAACCTGTTATCAATAATGTTTTATGACTACAATTTTGAAGTTACAGACATGAAATTGGTGCAGTTTTAAGATTATGAATTAAGCTTTAAGCTTTTTGGTTGTCTCAAATTTTTTTTTTTTTTTTTTTTGAGATATGACGCTGTTGCAGCAAATGAGCTATATATAAATTGAATTTCAAATAACTAAAAGCGCTTCTTATATGAATTTGACCTCGGAATGAAGTATGCAATTTGATTTATTCTAAAAAGATGATTTTTTGAAAACAAAATTGAAAATCGTTAGAGCGTATTTTTTTAAACTGAAATTTTCAAAGGACTATATTAATGCACGACTGGGTCGCACGTACTTGCTCTTATAGATAAAGTTACTATTTATGCTAAGCTTTTTTAATTCAAAATTTGTAAATGCAGTTTTGGAAAACAAATTAAAAAAGCATAAAATTCGATTTTCAAATGACTAAAACAGCTTCTTAAATTAATTTAACCTGAAAACGAAGTATGCAATTTGATTTTCCCGTTAATGATGCATTTTAAAAAAAAAAAAAATTGAAAATCGTTAGAGCCGTTTTTCAAAATAAATATTTTTTCCATATAAAATTTTGCGAGGACTTTTATAAGAAAAAATTGGTACGCCATTTTTAAGATATTATTTATCAACATCTAAAAATTAAATTTTTTTAAAAAATATTGAATAGTTTTTGAAAAAATGATTTTTCAATAAAAAAATTTCAACTATTTTTTAAAAATCCAAAAAAATAATTTTCAAAATTTTTTTTACTAAAAACTATTATGGCAACTTAAAAGCTTTCATGTAAAAAATTGTTTGAGTCATGAAGGAGATAATCAGAATTTAGAAAAACGGTTCTATGGCAGGTACCGTTAATAATGGTTTTTGAAAAAAATGGTTTTCATCTAAAGATAGACCTTATCCAAGAATATGACCACGATTTTTTTAATAAAAATCGTAGTCACCGTTTTTGAGAAAAATGAGTTTCTCTAAAACCGGTATATGACAGGTACCGTTATTTGGGGTCCAAAAACAAAATTCAAAAAAACGTCTAGGGATATTCTCCAAAAAACGCCACATACCAAGTTTGAAGTAAATCAACCCATCCGTTTAGGCTGTGGTCTCTGATAAATACAGACAGTCAGACAGACAGACAGAGCTGTCGGACCCACTTTTTCTCATTCTCTATCATCGTAATGTCATGTTTGATTGAATGAATAACTTGATATATAGTACCTACAGTATATCGCAAGTAAAAATCAAATGACGGAAACTCTTCGTACTTTTGTATGCGCAAATAGTAAATATTGTGATAATATCCCCTGTGGACCCGAAAATATGCTTTCAAAGTTCAATACAATATCTATCAGAAAAAAGTTGTTTTGCTAAGATTAATGTCAAAAATGTGGGTCTCGACAAGAGAAAAAGATTGCTATCTAAGTTAGAAAAAAAAAAACTGATTTTATCCCCTTATGAAAAGTCACTCCTCAATTGATTAGTGTTTCTATGATTTTGGAGAGAAAAACGCAAATGCAATCGGTAAGAGTAAGGGAGTAAGAGCTTATAGGGTGCAGAAGATTCGTTATTCTTAGAGACTGGCTTGAAGCATTATGCTATTTTCTATCCTTGGCAAAAATATCATTAAATGAATAGTACAGACGAGTATGGTTGAACGCATTGGTTCAGCAAGCCCTGAACAAACCAATAAATACAAAATACATCAAAACATTTCAAGTTCTCAAGTTTCTACTACTATTGCAATATTGTAAAATTTTTCTTCCTCTTTATCATGTTAAAATAAATATGAATATGGTAGGTTTTTCTAACCAGTTTAAGCCAATGCCGACTTTACTCAGTAAAGTTGACTTTTTAACTGCGGATACTTAGGTGCCATGAAATAAAGTCTAATGTAATAAAGTCTAAAACGAAATTTTGGACTTAATTGCACTCCTAAAAGTACAATAAAGTCCAAAACAGTTTTGGACTTTATTTCACTCTTTAGTGCAAGAAAGCCATAAGACTTTATTGCATTTTTCTATTATGTCACACACAAGTTAATGCAGATCCGCAGGGCTAGCGCCCACCACCATCTACTCGACACCAAATCCTGAGAAGTCACAAAGCCCACCCACAGTAGTGTTTGTCACAAACAAGTTGTTGATGTAGCACCTCAGAAATGCGTAAGAAGCTTTGCATATACCCAACCACGCACCCACCCCAAATCCAATAGCGGCCAGAAGCAGGGGGGTTGCATATTCGAGATCTACGATGTGCTACCTTTCAATCGAAAAAAAACCTTTCAAAATAAAAAAGTATCTAAACTATTTCCGAATAAACTGAGCGTCGCGTTGTAAACCCCCAAATTTTACCTCTTCAAAAGTGTTTTGGCTAACGAGGTATTTAAGACAATTAAATTGCATTAGATGTGTGTTTTGGCGAGGTATTTAAGACAATTAAATTGCATTAGCGGGGTACATGGGCAGCATGCCCTCCATACATACTTTACAATGATATTAAATAGGTTAACACTTTGCTTAAAACTTAAGATCAAGTTAAAACTGTTGTAGTTTTTTCATTATCTTCTCTTCTCTAATTTTTTTCATCTTTGGACTTTATTTCATTTAAGTTTTGGACCTTATTGCACTTTCAAGAGTGAAATAAAGTCCAAAATCGTTTTGGACTTTATTGCACTTTCAAGAATGCATGAAAGTCCAAAATTTCATTTTGGACTTTATTTCATGGCACCAATACTTACTTTGGAAAACACCAGATCATTAAAGATACAATTTGTAAACTCCACGACTAAAAAAAATATTTTTCCGAATTTATAAAAC
Source organism: Meliscaeva auricollis (assembly GCA_948107695.1). Classification (NCBI taxonomy): domain Eukaryota; kingdom Metazoa; phylum Arthropoda; class Insecta; order Diptera; family Syrphidae; genus Meliscaeva; species Meliscaeva auricollis. Next base: position 45,193,062 of record OX403617.1, on the reverse strand, counting down.
TTTATTTGCAGCATTTCAATTTTATTCTATTTTATTATGTAAGAAAATAATATTCACACACAATTTTATTTGTCAACGGTCCTTTAACAAATAGGTATGTATTATCTTTCCATTCCTTTAAGCCTTCCTATTGCTATGCTCTGATATCTGAAATTAACAAAAAGACATTTTTGAACACATTTATGCGGAAACATTGAAGTTAATAATCTAACTGCATAAGTTAAACAAATTGAAAACATAACATAGATTTATGTGAGCTCAACGAAATGATATATGATGATATAGATATTAATGGAGTAGATAAATATTACAAAATAATAAAAGCTCTGTATCATATAAATACAAAGCAAAGCATACCCAAATTTAAATATTTATATTTAATTAAAATGCATTTAATGTATGTAATTTGAATAAAAAATCTCCAATGTATTATTTCATTTAAAAAAAGTTTTCATTCTGTTTAACTTTTTTCCAACAAAGATGAATTTTTTAAATAAATTTAAACTTCCCGAGCATAAAATGGATAATAATTAACTTCACGAAGTACTTTCTAATTACCCAATTATCCAAACCAATTAAAAACTTTTACTCTGTAAGCAAACACATTGTGTTCAAAATTAAGCAAAAAATAAAAACCATAACTTTTTGCCGCATATTAACCAACCAATTAGTTTTATTAGAAATCGCTGACAAAAATGATGCTACTCTCGTTCACACATAGAATCTATGTAGAAAACTCTTTTGGTAAAGTATGCATGAACTACTTTTTGGTTTAAAATCAGCACACTTTTCGACACCGAGGGCTTAGAAACTTTAAGCAAGCACAAAAGTTTATGCGAGTATATACGCAACCTAATTTTGCTGTTTCGTAGCAACTATAGGTGCGGCTAGGTATATTAAATTTTAAATTAAATTTTTGACTTTCAGGGATTTCGTTTAATATATGCTATGGCGTTGGCGCAAGAAGGTTTCGTGGCTCTACTTATATTGCGTTGTTTGATAATAATCCTTGTTTTTCTTAACCTACTTTTTATACAACGGAATCGCATCAAATGTAACGTATGTGTACCTACTTGTATGTTTATCCCTTGGTGTGGTTATACCACTGACAACATTAACATTGCTGTTTTATGTTGTTTCTTTTTTCTTATTTTTGAGGTAGGTAAGAAAGGCAGGATTGCTGTAGACTACACGGATTAAATGGAACACGAAATACCTTTGGGAGAATGATTTATCTTATAAGACTTTTCGTTCCTGTATTTGATATTTTTGACTAACGAAATAATTAGTTCGTTTGTAATTCCTTTCGAAAAATTTAATTTTAATTAAGATATTTTAATGTTTTGCTTACAAAGTCAATTAATACACTAAATTTTTATTCAAAAAGGGTTCCTAGAGGAAATGTTCTGGGATAGTTTTGATTTTTTTCATAATTTATGATTTTGGGGTTGCTGAATCGGAATATGGGGATTACAAACAAAATTTCGTTATGCAACTTGGTAAAAAATGCAAAACAAAAACCACGAATTTTTTTTTGCAGTTTTTTCTTACAACTATGTTTTTTTACAACTATTTACAACTATGTACTGTACATACCTTCGAACTCAAGAAAAAATTTGGTTTTCTTAAACAATTGGATATAATAGTTGCAACCAAAACCTAGTCCAACCTAAGCCAAAAACTGCAAATCGTGGAAAATTTCTCATTTTTTTTTTTTTGCATTTTCGCCATGAAATTGGGTCTGCAAACCTCAGCCTCAACATCCTAAAAACCATTGTGTATGAAAGAAATTAAAATTACCCCAAACCAAAACTTTCCTGCTAAGAAGAAGAACGACAATTTTGAAGTAATGAAAATTGAATAATTAACTTTGCCAATTCAAAATTGTATTTAAATTGACTGCATTGCCCATAGTATTCATTCTTTGATTGTTATGATGTTGGAGGAATAAACAAAATAACCGTTAGTGTCAAATGCAACATTGAAAAATAAAAACTAATCTAATAGACCAAGAGCCGACAGCAAATTTTGGGAGTGGAGGTATAACCAAAATCTAAGTATGCAGTTTTATAGGTATACGCGTCCTGATTTCATATTCAGAAGTCTGGCAGGTTTATTTTTCAGCCTTCTGTGGTTTTAGGGGGGTTAAAAACGCGATTATTCCAATTCATTAATTTATTCATGCAGAAAACTATTTATGCAACGATAAAATTACTTTATGACATACCGGAAAGACCATTTGTAGCGCCATCTGCACGTTAGATGCAATGGAACCCACTCACACAAGCAGGTAGAGGGTCGGGTCGGCCGAGAAGCACATGGCGCAGGACAGTCGAAAGTGAATCTGCACAGCTGGGGAAGAGTTGGAGAGAACTACGTTATATTTCCAGAAACCGTACACGATGGCGCGTAGGAGTAGTGGAGGCCCTATGCCCCTTAAGGGGATCACAACGGACTTTTTAAGGTCTGAGGACCTAAGTAAGTAAGTCTGCACGTTAGATGCATAAAAATAAAAAATTGATATTTTGTCAATGTAACTACAGTCAGACATATTCCTTCGGACAACTTCTATTTAAATACAAATAATGAGTCTTCTTATTTTTTTTTTTTGTAAGGCAGGTGCGAATTATTGATAAGAATATTGCCATAGTAATGTTAAGAATACAAGTAGTTTATATTTAAAAGAGTAAAGCGAGAAGGTGTACAAGTTTCAACATAAAAGGAATACATATATTATTATTATTGCATTGCCAAATGAACTCTACTTGACTGAAGAAATTCGCCATACCATGTTTAATGATAGAAATTTGTTTATTTATTTGACATTTTTTTCGCTATAATACCCAATTTAAATTCAGTTTAAAAATGCTAAATATGCCAACAATTGGAATGTAAAATTTCAAAAAACTTTACTACAGCAGTATGTCATGTGCTTCTAGCACAAATGTAGTAAGAGTATAAATATTAAAAGACCATTATGTTCTGTACCATTTCTTTATTCGCATACACAATACACACATTAAAAAATAAACCAGGTTAAATATAAAACAAAAAAATACAACAATTTCCCACAAAGAATACACCTTTTAATCAAGGAATTCATTTCATTTTCTACCCAAATTTTATGTCTGAACTTCACTTGGGTGTCTTGCCAAAAGGAGGGTTAATTATTATTATTGCTTCCGAGGTTTGTTCATTTCATAGGAAATAAGCCCAAGGCACAGTTGGAATTTTTGAAAGAGAAAAATCTGAAAAGCAAATGAGTATGGAATTTAAGAACCTTGTCTTTACAGAATAATTAGTTTTGCAAAAATTAAATTATATATTTTCTTCTCAAACGACTACAATAATGTAGGTACCAGTTTAAGTTTTCTATTCGTAATCAACTGCATACTCGCAATTTAAGTAAATTTTGAAAATAGGTATCTACCTTCGTAATTTTGTAATTGACTCTAAAATAGAACCCATAGTAGTATCACCTCTGGCGTAGAGTACTTAGAATATTTTAAATGGTGAGTATTTTGGTCATGAATATGGAAACATGAAAACTAAGGAATGAAAAAATATCTGAAAAAAATGGATAATTTGTTTTTCTACACTTGGGGCTAGTTTATGACAGTTGAAGATGATTTTATATTTAACGACAAATTTAATGAGCATAAGATAGTAAATAAAATGATAGATTTTCCAATATAATCGAAATATAAAAGCAGGAAGTTAAGTTTAGTCCATTCCAACAGAGTATTTAATTTTCTACTCTTTTAATGAATTGTTAAATGACTTTGGACTATTTTAATTAACAAGAGATTCCCTGTTGATATTATATACTGAACAAATCTTGGCGCCAAGCAAATACTTCGATTTCCTTTTTCAGAAACAGATTACATTTTCTGTTGTCTACATTATCCTTAGAGATAGAAAATGGATACAATGCAAATATCTGAAAGCAGTTTTATGTAAAAGGTTTCAATGGACTCATGCCACACAATTAAGAATAGTGGCGCCTATTGATAGAGATAGCTCCGTATAGTAGATATGTGTATGAATTGAAATTAAATTTATCGTTATTTAATATCAATGATTTGAGTAAGTAGTTTAAGAAATACAATTAAGTTGGTATGTAGGTGGAAATTATAGGTATGCAGGAATCTAAGGCAGCCATCGCATTATTTGATTTTAAGGTGAGTCCCGTTCATTTATATAAACGTAACATAAACATTTTATAAACGTAACCAAAATAAAGCACATGTGAAAGTTAATACTGGAAACCTTGACAATGGACACCCAATTTTTTTTATATAACTCGAAAGAAACTTAACTTATGAAATCAATTTTCCATTGAGTGTGCAAATATAAAATGCATGAGAAAATGAAGCTTACACTGAAAAATTTAATTTAATGATAATTTTGTGCTTATTATGAGTTTCAGCGACAGATACCATTTCCACGGACAATTTTAGAAGAAAATTGATACAATTTGGAACAGCGCGCTGCAGCGAGAGCCCCACCACACAGTGGGCCAATTTTTTAAAAGCAGTTGCAGTGATCATATTTCGCTTGTGCTTAAAATCCAAAACTAATTTATTTACTGAGTTAGGGAATATTGAAAGCTTCAAAAGCCGAAAAAAATTTTAAAAATAAAAAAAAAATAGTTTTTCTAAAAATTTTCTGAGTTTTAATGTAAGAATCTAAAGAGGACAGTTTTTATAACATGACTTTTTTTGGCAATATTATAAATTTGAATATTTTCGAAAAGCTATTTTTGACTCAATTTTTTTGCTTTGAGTTGAGTTACACAATTTCCCACAAAAGTCTATAAAACTAAATTGATATTTAATACTTGACTATTTCTGAAACATTTATTAAGAAAATCAGCTGGCATTTTCGGCTTATTTGAGTTTTAGAGAGATTTTTTACTAAAGAAGGTTATTTTTATTAATTTATGGCTAAAAATCGAAATTTTTGTTTTTATCCTAAAAAATGCAAGTGGTGGTTAAAACATTATTTTAGTGTGTAAAAATGTATTTCTTAACTACAAATAATAAATATTTTGTGGTCCAAATTAGCGGTACTTGGCATACAACCAATATGGAAAAACTTAATTTTTCTTTTAAAATGTGTATAATGTACTAAAATTTGCAAACCGATATTTTTGAAATCAAAAAATATTATTTTATCTGTAAATAACGGTACCACACATAGAACTATTTTCCTTTTTTCTGATATTCTCGGAAGCCACTCAACGAATTTAGATGAAAATGTTTTGCATAAAAGGTTCTCAACAAAAAAAAAAAATTTTTGGATTTTTAAAAAAAGTTTCAAAATTTTTTTTTTCAAAATCAATTTTTCGAAAACGCGTGAATGATTTTTTTGATGTCCATTAATATTTTCTTAAAATTGGCCTTTAAACCATTTTTTCAACAAAGCTTTAGAATTTTTGTACAGAAGAAATTATTTTTTTTTTCCTAATAGGAAGTACAGTCGTGCATTTTATTTGTTAATAACTTCTAAAATACCTTTAGTAGAAAATATATTTATATAATATAAGGGTTTTTAGATAATCCAAATCAAAACAAAAAGGTATTTTATATTTTTTTTCATTATAAAGCGCAAAAACGGACAAAAACTCAAAAAACACAAAAATTGCTTATTTTCAAGATTGCGGCTCCCCACAAGACCAAAAATCTCGCAAAATGAGATATGTGCTCAGAATTAACCACTCTTCAATCCTGCAATTAAACTTTGATGCCTTCAAAGCTTTCCTCAGATTTTTCTCTGCTTCCTGTAGTGCGTGTCTAGTAATTACTATTGAATGCCTAATTCTCAACAAGTATCCTTCTTTAAAACTGTATTATTTAGATATAAGTTTCATCACTTCCAAGAAATTTCTTCTATTTTCCGATGAGAAGTCCTCTCTGTGCCTTGAAAAGAAAGGCTTTGACGAGCTAAAAAATCCTGTTTCTGAAGAAAGTGAGATTACACATGTTAACATTCCAAATGCCACATACCAGTTTTCGGTAGGTAAGTACTATCATAAAAGGTTCCATTGTTATGTGTGGAAAAATAGCCAATCGGAGCAGAACATACTTTGCAAAATATCTTAGAAGTTATTTACCTTTTTTTAATCTTAAAACGTCCTTTTCATCGTTCACATTGCTGAGTTAATTAAATTTACCTACGTATATCAGAAAAAAAAATTTAAAACAAAAATGTATGATATAACTTTATAACCAAGAAAAAAAAGAAAAGTAACCCACAATAATTTCAACTTTCGACCGATTCAAACAAAAAATATAACAAAAACCTACAAAACCACAAATTAGATGTTAACAAAAATGAACAGGTATTATTTGTATTTATTCCAATTTAAGTCTTATACCTACATCAAAAAGCCTCGCCATAAATATAAACCTTTTAAATTGTGTTTCATCAAAGTACATTTCTTAATTATTGCAAAGAATCTTTTGTAGATTTCAAAAGTTTTATTTTTCACCGAATTTTAGTTCTCTTCGATTCAGCATTTAGACATCACTTTGCCAAACAATTAGGTATAACAGTTAATAAAAAGCTTTGAATCTTTTGAGAAAACGAACAAATTAACACCCAAGGATACAAAACAAGAACCAACAAAAAGGGTTCTTGATTAAACCATTAGTTTTGATCATGGCAGATGAAAAGTTAAAAGCACTACAGGTGTTGAAACTCCATTTATTTTAACAAAAAGAGCTACCCCATAAATCTATTTGAAATTCTGTTTCAACTTAAATTATTTTGCTGGAGATATGAGATAATTTCTTATTTATTTTTTTTTTTTTTTTGAGTACTACGAAAATTAAAACAATATAGTTTCTGTGTTATTAGATCGATGTTCAACAATAATTTTTTAACAGAAACGAATTTTTACTTCACTGAACTTTTGTCAACTCTTTTGGAGAACAAAATTCCAACATTGTAGAGTACTTAATACTCATGCTTTTCTCATTCTTGCAGTTGTAGGTACTTCTTTAAACAGTAATGATACATTGAAGTTTTCAATCCTTTAATATTGGATTTATTTCAAACACACACTATAAGTAGGTAAACAGTAACAAAACAACACACATTTATAAATTACCCAATTAAGCCATTGTATTTTTTAATTGATAATCTGACTGATTAAGTTTGTATACTATGTATGTATAAGAAGTGATAGAAAAAACACTAGAAACACCAAGAGATAGGTGGTATAGTGTTAGATTCTGCCAAAACAGGATTCTTTGAAATTTTTTCTGGGGATTTAGGTAAACTGGGGTGACGTCAGAACAAAAGTTTTTGTATATGTCGATAAGTATGACGGTTAGCATGATAAAATAAATAGTACTGAATATATAAATAGAAATTATGAAAATTTGACCTTAACTAAAAGCAAAATCAAATTTTTCAACAGACCTTTTAAAACGATCTTGGTGTGGTAAATTTTTGAGAAAAAAAAATATGCATATCAACACTCAGAAACACTTTTTTTTTTTAATTATTTTTTCGATATTGGGTCAGTGAATTTTTAGTTTTTGTAGTCTGTAAGCGAAGGATATCAGTAAAAAGAGTTTTTTTACGTATGCAGTAGGTATTTACGTAATATAAAATTATGATTCAACTTTATTGAGCATTATTACCTTTAATTTTGTATATCATACATAACTCTACTAGTACATGCTAAAAGGTTCACAATCTTATGTCTCTAAAATTATTTTTCAAATCGTTTATGGGAGAGTCGAGATATTTGAGCTTGAAGCAAATAAGCAAAACATTTTTAAAAAGTCACCAAATTATGTCTTTAGACCAGAGAACTAGAGGTTCTACGATGAAAAAGTTGTTAATTTTCGTTCATTATAAACATATAACACATGATTTGTAAAATTCTGGATTCAATAAGACTAATGACTTAATTTTCAATGAATTAATATATTTTTGAATCACTTATAGAGTGTCTCAAAAATAACGGCCCAAACTAAAAATGGCGACAGCCCTGGTTTTACTCAGAATTTAGTTACTTGCTGACATCGAATTATACCGGTTTGAGAAAAACGGCGTTCTTTTAATTTCGAAAAAAACTCCTTGCAAACAGTTTTTTTTGCTCCCCCGTCCATGAATGATTTTTGTTTTTTACACTTTTTGTATTTTTGTATTGGTTAATAGCTGCAAAATGTTATTTGTGGATATATTTTGTATTATTTTTACTATTTTTCTTAAAATTAATGTCGATATTGAAGTTTTCTCAAAGTCCAACTTTTAACGTCAATTTGAGAGGAATTTCTTAAAACTAAATTGCGTGAGTTGGTTGTGGTTTATCTTTTCAAAAACTGTCTATATTTCTGTAGTTTACAAAAGTGTATAACAGTTTCGGAATCTAAGCTCATATCAAAGGATATTAAAATGTCTGTTTGATCTGAGGTTAGCTTCCGAAAGTGTTATACATTTTTGAAATTTTCGAAAAGATAAACCACTAGGTATAAACTCATTTAATTTTCTTCACTTTTTTATGTTGTGTCTTATAAAGTACAAACAGTAAAATGTCTTCCAGTGCCAAAACTTTAATTATGGCAGTTGGAATGTTGGCAGTCGCTTTGAAATGTGCATTAAAAAATACTTCCACTTAAGCATCATAAAAATAGTTAAAAATTGTCTTATTTGTTATAAAAAGAAATTAAACAACTTCCGAGAAGCTTCCAATTAGTTTTTACGCAAAATGTACTTTTATAAACATTTGTTATTTTATTTAAAATTGCATTCACTAAGCCATCCAGTAGCGTACTTCTTTGAGTCGACCTATGTTGCAAGATTATTTTCGTATACCTAATTCCAATGCACTTCGAAAGAGTAGAAAAATAAAAACTGCATTTATTGTTATACTCTTTTATTCCAAAGCAAAATTGTTTTTATTTTGCTTTTTTCATCCTTTGGATTGTCTTCAAAAAATATCAAACTTTACTTTGTCTTCTTGAAAAGATTTTATGTTGTGCTTTCGGCAACCAACCAGCTCTTCTTGAAGCAGTTTTTTTTATCCTTATAGCTTATAGTTAGGTAATAAATTAATTTTCCTTTCAAAGTAGGTATTAAATCATTTTTCTCTGAAATAATTTCACTTTGAAATAAAAAAAAAAATATATAAACAGAAAACAAACTCTTGGTTTAGATATTTTTTTTTTGTTTGTTCAGTCGAACGATTCTTTTGATGAAAATTTTCCATTTTTTTCCGCGTAAAACTTTTGTTTGATCTTTGACAAATGTTTTACTTTAGCGGGAACTATTTTTTCCTTTCTTTTTCCATTCAATCTTGGGTATGTGTGTTGCATTGCCTTGATATTATAGTTTCCGAGAATTATTTACAAATGCAAGTACACCAGTAACTATTTATGAGGTGGTAAAGTAATTGTTACTGCTTTTTTAACCTTAAAACGGAGCGGAGCAATTTAGTCAAATATTTGTATGAGCATTTTTGGTATGCAACAAATAAATAAATAGACAACAACCAAATTTCGGGAATATCTACATAGGTACTTACTCTTGCAAGCAAGTTCAGTGCTTGACCTATATTTCTTTCAAGGCCTATCAAGTAATTTTTAATTTCTTTGTATTTGCGATAATTTCTCTAATATTAACTATGAACTGACAGACAGAATTGTGGGACCCATTTATTTTTCGCATTCTCTACCATCGTTATTTTATAATTTTATTGTTGTCTGGACTTTGATTATTTTACGAATGCACTTGCATCGCAAGTAAAAAACGTTTCTGTATCAGTTTTGGATGAAAAAAAAACACTTTTGAAATACATTTTCTTTATTTTTAATCTCGTAATAATGTTCTAGGTTAGGGAGTTAATTTGTAATAATTTTAAAGAAATACCTTTGTTCATTATCATTGCATTCCAATGGCGTAGTTTCATTACAAGAATTAAAATTAATAACCTTAGCAATTCTATTAGAAAGAACTCTCTAATGTAACTCCACACATAATGGGAATAGTTAGAACAAAGTGAGAAAATGCGGTCAAACTATCTCGTTACATTTGTTGAACACGAAATAAAAGTGAGATAGTAAAAGTAGTTAGTTTAATTAGAGAACGTAGGTAGGAGGAATAATTGCAAGCAACATTAGATCCCATTAAACTTGTTCTTGCTTCCAATGGTAAGTTTTGAACTTTTTAGATGCAGGGAATTTAAGGTATTAATCAAGTTAAAACATAATATATTTAGATGTGGATATAAAAACACATAGATTTCTACATAATTATGTTATATTGAATATTGAAAATATAAAACTAAGAATGCAGATATTGAATTAAATACACTTACCTTTAACTAAACATTCTAATGCACTTTACAGTTAAATGTGCTTCGAACGATTAAATTGAAATCGTGAAAAAAACTTGGGTAAGTAAAAACCATTCGAGTCCAAAGAGTCAAGAAATGGAGGCTTCTTAGGGCTATTTTATTCAATTTCCATTAGACTTAAAACAGCCATTAAAAATGACCATTCCATTTGTTTTTGATGCTTAAAATCCAACCTTTTCCACCATGTTGTAATCTTCCAGCAAGTAGTTTCTTTATGGAAAGCTAATTGATAGTGAATAAAAAAGCCCTACCTCATTTAGGGCTCAAAATGATAGTTCATATAAGCTAAAATACTATATATGCATACATTATATATATATAATATATATACCCACTTAAAACGAGCCACATATTTAATGTAGAGAGAATGAACAATTTAAAATTTTCATATCATTCATGACACATGTCATATGTCATATGTCATGTGTCATGTGTCATGTGTCATGTGTCATGTGTCATGTGTCATGTGTCATGTGTCATGTGTCATGTGTCATGTGTCATGTGTCATGTGTCATGTGTCATGTGTCATGTGTCATGTGTCATGTGTCATGTGTCATGTGTCATGTGTCATGTGTCATGTGTCATGTGTCATGTGTCATGTGTCATGTGTCATGTGTCATGTGTCATGTGTCATGTGTCATGTGTCATGTGTCATGTGTCATGTGTCATGTGTCATGTGTCATGTGTCATGTGTCATGTGTCATGTGTCATGTGTCATGTGTCATGTGTCATGTGTCATGTGTCATGTGTCATGTGTCATGTGTCATGTGTCATGTGTCATGTGTCATGTGTCATGTGTCATGTGTCATGTGTCATGTGTCATGTGTCATGTGTCATGTGTCATGTGTCATCTGACATGTGTCATGTGTCATCTGTCATCTGTCATCTGTCATGTGTCATCTGTCATCTGTCATGTGTCATCTGTCATCTGTCATCTGTCATCTGTCATCTGTCATCTGTCATCTGTCATCTGTCATCTGTCATCTGTCATCTGTCATCTATCATCTATCATCTGTCATCTGTCATCTGTCATCTGTCATTTGTCATCGGTCATCTGTCATCTGTCATCTGTCATCTGTCATCTGTCATCTGTCATCTGTCATCTGTCATGTGTCATGTGTCATGTGTCATGTGTCATGTGTCATGTCATGTGTCATGTGTCATGTGTCATGTGTCATGTGTCATGTGTCATGTGTCATGTGTCATGTGTCATGTGGCATGTGGCATGTGTCATGTGTCATGTGTCATGTGTCATGTGTCATGTGTCATGTGTCATGTGTCATGTGTCATGTGTCATGTGTCATGTGTCATGTGTCATGTGTCATGTGTCATGTGTCATGTGTCATGTGTCATGTGTCATGTGTCATGTGTCATGTGTCATGTGTCATGTGTCATGTGTCATGTGTCATGTGTCATGTGTCATGTGTCATGTGTCATGTGTCATGTGTCATGTGTCATGTGTCATGTGTCATGTGTCATGTGTCATGTGTCATGTGTCATGTGTCATGTGTCATGTGTCATGTGTCATGTGTCATGTGTCATGTGTCATGTGTCATGTGTCATGTGTCATGTGTCATGTGTCATGTGTCATGTGTCATGTGTCATGTGTCATGTGTCATGTGTCATGTGTCATGTGTCATGTGTCATGTGTCATGTGTCATGTGTCATGTGTCATGTGTCATGTGTCATGTGTCATGTGTCATGTGTCATGTGTCATGTGTCATGTGTCATGTGTCATGTGTCATGTGTCATGTGTCATGTGTCATGTGTCATGTGTCATGTGTCATGTGTCATGTGTCATGTGTCATGTGTCATGTGTCATGTGTCATGTGTCATGTGTCATGTGTCATGTGTCATGTGTCATGTGTCATGTGTCATGTGTCATGTGTCATGTGTCATGTGTCATGTGTCATGTGTCATGTGTCATGTGTCATGTGTCATGTGTCATGTGTCATGTGTCATGTGTCATGTGTCATGTGTCATGTGTCATGTGTCATGTGTCATGTGTCATGTGTCATGTGTCATGTGTCATGTGTCATGTGTCATGTGTCATGTGTCATGTGTCATGTGTCATGTGTCATGTGTCATGTGTCATGTGTCATGTGTCATGTGTCATGTGTCATGTGTCATGTGTCATGTGTCATGTGTCATGTGTCATGTGTCATGTGTCATGTGTCATGTGTCATGTGTCATGTGTCATGTGTCATGTGTCATGTGTCATGTGTCATGTGTCATGTGTCATGTGTCATGTGTCATGTGTCATGTGTCATCTATCATCTATCATCTATCATCTGTCATCTGCCATCTGTCATCTGTCATCTGTCATCTATAATCTGTCATTTGAAAATATTTGACTGAAAAAAATATATTTTTCTGATTATTTTGTGTTGCAAGTTTCAAAAACATTTCGAAAAATACAAATCTCCAGACCCAGCTGATTCAAAACACGTGGATGGAAAAATATATCGTTAGATCATGTCTTTACAAGATACACTACTACCAGATCTGCATAACTTGCTGCTTTTTGTGACATTAATTCAGATTGAATTATTTTCAGCGTTTACCATATTCAATTGACTTCATAATTTTAACAAAATATTCCTTTACTGACTGTTACACAAGAGATAAGACTCTTCTCATAAATTGATTCCAACCGCATTGACCAAGTTAAAACTCTCGGTTAGATAAAATTTACTTTACTTTTTACACCACATGCCGTTGCCACCATAATTAGTTTGTACATCCTGTTTGAAACGAACGCAGAAACATTGAGTGACCAAATGCAATTAAAATCATAATTGCACTCAACAACCCAGAATAGCGAAAAAGAAAACACAGCCACTTTAATAAATAATGACATTCGGGTTTTGCTTGTTATAACTCGGAAGTGAAAAACAAGAAGTTAACTCTCATTATAATTGTTAATTAGGTACATACGTTCCACAGCAGTGCACTGATGTTTTTAAGTTAATGGACCGAACAAACATAATGATTTGTTAAGTAATTATTAAACTAAAAGTGAGATTTGGGACTTCTGGAAAACATACATCGGTAATAATATGACAGTAGGGTACTTTATTATTGAAACTTTTGATTTTTTTTCACTCCCCAAAATTATAACGGTGCGGCCCATAGATCCGTTTTCCGTTGTTTCTGATTTTGTCGTAAGCGACTGAATGGATTTCGATGAACATTTTTATTTTAAGAACGGCTCTAACGATTCTCAATTTTTTTTTTTTTTTTGTTCTGTATCTTTTCAAACGAATTTAAATGGTATATACTTAGTTTGGATGTCAAAACAATTTAAGAAGTCCTTTAATTCATTTTAGTATGTTTTTGATTTTCATAAAAACTTAATAAGTGTGTCTAATGAATGTGTTCCGGATAGAAAAGAAAAACATCAGAAAAGTACTGTTTCATGAGAAAAAACCTTACCCTAAACTATTCTACAATCTGTCACTTTGCGTTCCAAGATGATTTTCAGAACAGTTTATGACAACATTTTCTGTCCCCACTTTTGAGGTAGAGCAAGTTCATGAAATGTGTCAATCGTCAGCCAACTTGCGTGTTTGGGATACAAATAATAAAATACAGATAAAAGTGATACAAAATGTGAATTATTGAAAATAAAAAAAATAGAATAAAAAATCATTACAAAAACTGATTTTTTTTAATCTGAATTTGCACAGTTTATTGCCAACGCCAACATCAAATTTATAAAACACGAAGCTGGGCTTTTCTGTTCTTTTCTGTTGTGACAGTTTTTACCCACTTGTGCTGTTCTGCTCTGTTCTGATCTAGATTTTCCTCATTAAACACAACTAATATTGTTTGAAATAAATTTAAAAAAAATACTTTCTAAGTTTAAAATTTCTACTTCTAACCTGTGCCTCTTCTCAATTGAAGTTTCTTGTGGAAAAAGTATGGGGTTTTGCTCTATTGAACAATACAGTTTTAATTTGAGCTGGACTATTTCTCCTAAATTTTTGAAAATTATCGTAGAGTAATACCTATTTATTGATTCTTTTTTTTATAAATTTTTAGGCTTTCATAGTTTTTGAGTTATAGCTATATGAAAACAGCAATATTTTTTTTTTTTTTTTATTTTATCCAAAGATTGTTCAGTTTTTAATTCTAGTCAAACCCTTATCCAAAAATTATGAGACTTGGTACACGTTAACCTTATATCAAAAGGTAGTACTTGGTATTTTGAGGGTTTTTATTATAGTTTTTGAGTAATATCTATGTAAAAATAACGAGTTTTTTTATTGTATCCAACAATTTTCCAACAACTAGTTAACAACTAGGAACTAGTTAACCTTTTGAAAACGTTATCCTGTAAAGACTGTATATTGTGCATCTAAAACTATCATCTGGCATTCCTCGCTTCGATAGTCACAAAACTGCCAATGTTATGAAAAATTAAAAACGATGCAGTAAAGTTATCATTCCAATGGGGAAATGGTAAATTAGAAGTTCTAGAACTTGACGAAATAAAACCAAAATATTTAATTTATAAAACCTTCAGATTTACCTACGCACAAAATGCGAAAAATCTTTCGTTGTTTTAACCTACTATTTATGACTCAAAAACTATAATAGCTTAGATCCTGTCAAAATTCCAAGTATTTGATATAAGGTTAACGTATGCCAAGTTTCAAAATTTTTAGACAAAGGTTTAATTAAAATTAAAAATTTAAAAAGCTTTAAAAGTCCGCCTTATGTTCACCATAATTTGTATTGAAAACACTTTATAAAATATGTAGAGTTACATTATACTGAACTTCAAATGAATTAAAACCTATTTCCGTTTATAATAAATAAATATTTATGTTTCCTATTAAAATGGTTTTTTGTGAAATGGGCTATTTTGAACTAAATTGAACTAAAATGAACTGAAATGAACTAGTTCAGTAGCGTGACTTGAAGTAGGACGTGCGACCCAGTCATGCATTTTATTTGTTCACTATAATTTTTCTGCGAGCTTATAAGTTTGAACGGATGCAAATAAAACAACTTTATTCCATCTCTCCCAATGTTTTGTCGTCTTTTCACGACTTCTTCAGGGGTAGTATTTTAAATATTATGATTTTGTATTTTAAAGCATTATAAATTTGTAAATGTAAGCACTTAAAATTTAACATTAAAATAAATAACATACAATAAACCTGGTACTCAGCTGAAGCATAACGAATTTTGTCGGCTATCTCCTCTTCCACAGCGCGATGATAACAAAAACATAAACGAAAAATATTCAAGGAGTATTCTGTCAAATTTAAAAATAAAAGTAATTAACAACATACAAAAAAATCGAAAAAAAAATTCTTAATTCAAATTAAAAATAGTAAAAAACCAAGAAATAAACTAAAATCAATTCTTTCCGATCGAAAATAATTTCTGGCAGTAAATTGTAAGTGAAAATGTGTGGAGACTTTTCCCAATAATTTCAAAAATTTTTAATTTGACCGATCGAGTTGAGTACAGCTAGACAGAAAGCAGAAAAATATTTTTGGTTTACACTTTCGTAGTGTGATTTTTGTATAAAACTCTTTGTTTTGCTTCAACAGCGAATATGTATGGATATATAGACCTTGCCCAAAAAAGCACAATCTTGCTTTGAATTTGTAGGTGCTGTTTTTGAGACACATCAGTTTTTCTAAAATTAATATAACATGGCAGGGACCGTTATATTGGACCAAAATTTAAAAAAAAAAAAAAAATAGAAACATTCTCCAAAAAAACCCAGATACCAGAGCATCTAAAATAAATAACTTCTAATAAAAAAATAAAAATTTTAAAGGATATTTAAAATAAATAAAAATCGCTCGTAACGAAATGCAGCCCCAATGCTTCTCTGTAATTTCTTTAAAATTCTTTCAAAACAAACTTTCAAGTTACAAACAATTTTTTTGTGTATGAACCAAACTCTTCCCTACATCCCTTAAATTCTCGATAAACTCAACAGATCATTATTATTAAGAAATTACGCACTTTTACGTTTTTATTTTTAACTGTTCTCGTAAAACAACAACCAATTAAACCACTCGTAAATTTGTGAAAAAAGTGATTCCACTTTTTTTTTATTATTTTATTTCCTTAAATGCCATAATGTTGTTGTTTTTTATCAAAAAAAACTCTGGTTCAAACTTTGACCATTTCAATGGAAAAACTAGATCCTATATACGTGATAAATTGAAACATTCATTCATTCAAGGACATTCTTTGAATTTGAATGCACTTTTCATGCATAAATGGATGTTTCTTTTTTTTTTCTATATTTATTGTAAATCCTCTTACTTAAATGGATTCTTCTGAACCCATGCGTAAATAATGTAATACATTTTCCTACGTTATTTGGAATTCGTATATATTCTAGCCATGGAATTCTATTTCGTTCAATTTTATTTATGCATGCTCGATTTGCTTGCCATGCATTCCATGGAGATTGCCTCTGGGGAAATTTTTGTGTGTTAATTTCAAGCATGCAACTGGAATTGATGGCTTTTTTTGTGAGAAAGCTAACATACATTTGCTGATAACGCATTTTGGACTTTTGGAGTAGTTAAGCCAAATCATGTTGGATTTGAATAAAATGAAGGGTTTTCAGCCATTTTTTTTTTTTGTCTACAGAAACAGCAATTATATTGTAAAGGGAAGAGATTTTTAAGTTTTCTATTTCAAAGGTTTTGAAGTTATCATACATTTTTTTAGTGAAATAGTATTTACATAATGGTTGTACATCTAGATAGTAGGTTCTTGAAATTCTAGGTGCTTGAAAGTTGTTTAATTTTTCGCCAAAGCTCAAAACCTAAGCATGCTGTCACCAGGAGCGTATACAGGACAGGGGGGGTCACAGAATAAAGCCCCTCTCCCTTCAAAAAATTCGCGTTTGTTAGTAAAAATGTAAGACTTTTTCTTCTAAGAGGTGCATTAATGGGGGGCAGCAGATAAAAAAGACGAAATCAGAAATTTCGAAGTTTTTGATCACCTTGCAGTAAGCACAGGTCTTTCAAAGCTGCAATATTGCTGTTACAATACTTGAATCTATTCAACATCAACATCCAAAAAAATCAATGTTGTGCAATGACCTAGAATGTCTTGTAGGACTGGGCTGAAAGTAAGATTTTGATAAAAATCGTAATTTTCTAGATACTAGCTATTAGGGATTAAGCGTTTACTTAAAAACTATGAGGTCTGTCGCCACAGTGGAAAGTTAGGAACAACCCGGGTTGGCAGGAATTTGATGCTTACTTAATGCCTACTCTTCTGATTTTGAAATTTATGCTCAGCCTTTTGATTTTCAAACACACTTCAAAAGGTTATAAAAACAATAAGTCACCTTAAAATGACCACACAGTAAATAAAATGGTACTCATCAAGCTTATTACACTTTCAAAATGTGAAAATATACTTTTTACTCCAACTTCTTCATGTGCTTAAATCTTGGAACTTGAACATATCATTTTTTATGGAAATGCAGATTTACCAACAAAAACCTTCATTAAAGTGAAGATAATTGGAATCTGTAAAGGATGAAAGCTTAGACGTAGTTAAACGTGCATCGTCAGTCAATCACTTAAAATAAAATCTTCTTGCACATTTCATATAATAAAACGCCAAAAATTACACTTTTGTATATGAGGGTACCACCACACATTTGCTTATTTTTAAATGTTCCAAAGGATATTGGTAATGAGTTTAAAAAAAAATATATACGAACGGAATATTTTAATTAAAACTAACAACAAATTACACCTTCTTGTACAGAATTCCGGAAAAGTTCGGGACTATCAATGTAATTCTTTTTTTTTTAGACTTTTTTCTATTAATTTATTTTTAAATGGTTAAATCGGTAAATAGTACCTACTCATAATTTTATGCTCTAAAAATTATCATTTCAATGTTCTATTAAATATTATTTATATAATGTAAGAAATACTTGATTTTATTGGCGAAACTACCATCAGAATAGTGAACCACAGATTAGAACTAAAAATTTGAAAAAGTAAGAAGTAGGAATTCGATGCGATCTTGATGCTTATTTAATGTACCAAAACTTAATCTAGATATTATTTGATGTTTTGAGATTCAAATGCATGCAAAAAGTTACAGGAACAAAAGCAAATTTCCTCAAAAATATTTTGCATTAAAAACGAATGGATAGGTTTTACTTCTAATGTACTTACATACAAGACAGCACAGACGCATATTTTTTTTATGGCAACTTTAACATTTTTTTCCAATTTTTGCCCCACTATTTAGGTGGTCTACATCTTAGACATTGTAAAGAAATGCTGGTTCCTGGGATAATATAAAATTGTATTAAATTAATTTCTTGTGTTGACACTATCCATAGCCTTTTCAAAGTTATAACGAAAAGCAGGTGAAGATGGCTATCGATATTCGATGCCCTGGTTATAAATAATCCGCAAGTCGATAAAGTGTGCAATATAGTGCGGAAACCAACTTGTTCAGCGTCAAGAGTGTTTTCTAAGTTATCATTTATTCGCTTTAAATAATTTTTTGCTGTTATCTTGCCAACCGCAGGCAGCACTTAAATTCCTCTCCAGTTTTTCTTTCTTCAGGAGCTTGTACAATAAATCATTCCATTTTCAGTCATTCCATATAAAAACGCTTAATCAAAAAAACTGACTCATTTTAGACTTTGTGAAGATGATAAAAAAAAGTATATGTACTGTAATTTAATTTTCAGTAGCATAAAATCTTTTGAAAAACGTACTTTGTATGCTTTAAATCTAAATAATTTATTAACTGCGCTTTTAGTTTGGAATGCAAATAATGAGTTTGGAATGCTTAAATGAAACTTAAGCGTTTTGCTCAACAAGCTTTGTCACAAAAGAGTGACAGTGTGCGCAGAGGAAAAAAAATAGTGTTTTTGTTCAGCACAAATATCTAAGGGTGGAATTCATAGTCGATACTCAAGTCAATTACTTTCTCAGTAAGTTGAGAACAATCTTAAGCATTTGCTCAAGTGAAATCCGTTTTCATAAACAAAATAGAAGCTCTCTATCTTGAGTAAAGAAAAATCTTGATTAGAGAAAATAATTTCCCAATCAAGTTGCCAATGAAATTTGTAGCCCTATTTGAAATTGATGTCAGGCAAAAATTATTATTTTTATTTTTCATTTGTCATTGTAAAAACAGACAAGAATTGGCATTAATAACTTATCAAGGATATACTTAAGGTACATTATCTCCTGACATCACTTGAGTTTTAATTTCACTTCAGGTAATCCTCAAGACTTAAGCATTGATTCAGAATATCAATTATGAATAGTAGAAGTGGCCAAAAGTCTCCTCAAGCTAATCTACACTTGAAAATAATCTTGACTTGAGTATCGGCTATAAATTCCGCCCTAAGTAGCATATCAGCAAATGGCCTTAAAAGCTTAGAACAACAGTTTTTTTTAAGTAATTTTACTCATGTAGTGTGGTTTTTGACTGAACTCGGCTATTAGTTGTAAACTGCTTATATGAAGGTACGTACATACTTAAATTTGAACTAAGGTGACTTCAAAAATAAATCATGGTAAATTTACTTCTTTTATATCACAGAGAACATCCTAATAAAGTTTGAGTGACCCTTAAGATGTAGCAGTTATAATTTCTTTTCTTTTCTTTTCAAACGTTGCAGACGTGAAATTGCCCTTTTTCTAACAAGCACTCTCAGAGTTTCAAACCCTCTCTATGATCGGATTCAGTAACTATCTGCTTGTAAGAAATGCACGGGAATAATGTCGAGTGTCGACTTCTACCAGCTTGTTGTTCTTAAACGTTTGATTATGGCGGAAATGTTTTCTTCAATGCTGGCAAATTCGATGTGTACTCCTGCGTTGTTTACTTGGATGAGTCATTAGGTACGTGAGCTCCATGGTGATCCTTGCTCTGATAGCGCATTGATTTGCAAACTCTTCTGTTTCTTTAGTAGCTCGAGTAGCTTCTTTACGATCTTTAACTTGTTTTCTTTTGTCGATCTTCGTCCAAGTTTCTTCGGACAGCCACGCACAATGTATTCCCCGTGCATAGTGCATTACCACCTATTCTTTCAGCGCCGATGATTCTTCTCAGTCATTGAGAAATGTCGTCTCCTAGTTTTTGGTGCACTGAGCAATCATTTTGTTCGTCAGTATAAAATTTTGCCATTCGGGTGATTAAGTGGGATTCGATTGGGCGTAATACACTCAGAATGTTCCTATCAGCTCTAATTTTTCAAATATTCCTGTTCACAAAGAAACCTTTTTTGTCTCAATGCAAAAAATTGCTCGGAAAACTCTAAAAAAGGTTTCTTTTTGATTTTCTAACTGGAATATTTGAAAAATTATAGTTGTTAGGAACATTCTGATATTGTATTCAAGTTAAGCACATCTTTAACCTTTAGAAAAGTATAGTTTTGCTCAGGCAACAAGAAACTTTGTTGATTTGAGAAAGCAAGAAGGTATAATAATAAATGTTAACAAATTCATTAAACTTTCCTGCTTATTTATTATTGATTTAACTTCAACAACTATCAAATTTTCTTGGTTTATGGTAACTCTCATAGCATAAATTTGACATTTCGCTCATATTTCAATATATGTAGCTCCTCATCTCTCGAAGAAAATGTCATTTTTAAAGAATTTTTTGACAGCAAAATTGTTGACACAATAATTTAATTGTTGGGCTAACAATTTTCCGTTCTTGAAAATGATTAACAATGTAAAAATTAGATATAATATGCCTTGTGAAAGCTGGAGTTCTTACCAGTTAATATAATTTTGTACACAAAAACGTATTTTTCCATATAAGGTATAACTCAAAACTCAATAAATTAAATTTTAGATATGCCTTCCTCTGATGTATGCTCTTGTTCATACTTTATGAATTCACATAAATAGATACCTTTATAACTTCATATATAGAAAATAACTTTTACAAAATTCCTTGTACCTCATAGCACCTACATAATCAAATAACATTTAGACCACATTTGTATGGTCAATATTTTAACCAAATGAAAACATTTCGGTTTAGGTTACGTATTTACATTGCCTGTTTCTGATGTTAGCATTGAACCAAAGAGAGTATTTATACAAACTCTTCCTATTCAAGAAATACTGCAAATGCCTTTGTTATATGGATAACAATGAAATCAGATAAATTCAGACATATTAGTGGTGGGCTGGTTATATCTTCTAATAGAACAACTCAAACATGTGTTTTGTAAATGGCAAACAAAAATATTCTGAAACTTATTGATTTATAAGAGAAACCACTTGATTATATACACATACTTTGATTTTCCTTTTCCATACAAGAGCTACAAGATATCATTGAATTGTTGAGGAAATGGAACTTTTCCGCCCATCATTTTAAGATGGATGTTTTTTGCGGAAAATAACTTTTGATAACAGTTTGTTCCGGAAAATGTTTGTGAAGTATTTTGCCAAGGAAATTTAAAATGAAAAATGTACGATAAGATCCTGATTGAATTTTCCGATTCAGACGGAAAAACTTTTCAACTTAAAGTGAGTGATAAATGATTTCTTACGAATTAAAATACGTAACTTAGTCGCATATTTACAAACTGGTTTGAAAAATAATAGAAGGGCTCTGTGCAAGAAATCGTAACCTGTACATACATATGAGTTTGTTTATGTTTTAACAGTGCGGTTCACTTGGTTAGATGCACTAGAAATTTAATTTTAAATCTTACTGTCGTATTAGATTAGTTCGAGAAAGATAGAATCCCACCATCTTTGACACGCACATAATTGGAATTTTTTAACTGCATTAAAAAAAAAAAAAAGATTAAGGGTCTATCAAGCTAAATAATTTATTTTAATACAATTAATGCTTATGAGACATGATTTGACGGTACTTTTAAATGCTGGTTCGAATAAGACCAAAAATAACTCAATATGACTGTCCGTTAAATAAAATGCACGACTAGATCGCACGTACTTGCTCTTTGGATTAAAGTTGCTATAGACGCTAAAGCCTCTTATATAAGGATTATAAAAATAAATAACTATGTTAGAAATTAACAAAATATAGGGTTTTGCTTGAGTTATATGTTTTTACAAACAAAGGGGAATATGTGTAAAAAGAATAAAACTAATTTTTACTTTTTATTTTTTTTTTTAGTTTCCTAATATTACATATTTTTTTTAACTTAATTAGATTCTTTGAAGTTATATGAAATATCTGTGCACAAGTTAGAGTCAAAATCTCTCTAACCGCTTACGAGATATTCACTAAAACCAAAATAAAAAACAAATTAAAAAAAAAAAACCGAATGCTGTTTCTTCGATGTTCGTGTTTTTTGAGAAAAACTAAAAATGCAGTTTTTATAATCACTAAACATAATACAAACACATACACATAGCCGTTTTCGAGAAAATCCCAATAACTCAAAAACGTTATATGGGAGGTATTAGTTCTAGACGAGATATTCAAAAACAAAAAAAAAGCCAACTTTCGAAATTACGTTAAAACCATCTGTACCAAATTTAAAGAAAATTCGTCGCGTTTGGGCAGTGGAGGAGTGTACAGATGGATGCACAGACGCACAAACGCACAGACCGACACGGACGGCATGACGAAAACCACTTTTTCGGACTTCTCCATCATCGTAATGTTGGTTTTGATTAAAACCTCATATTTTTTTTTGACTTTGTGTCAAAACCAATACTTTCCCTATAGAGCAAGAAAAAAGTTGTCATAATTTGGATGCTTAAAGTAAAATATTAGGGTAAACCTCTTAGTAATAATGGTACACTGATAAAATTTCATATGAAGTTTACTTTTTTTAAGAGAATCCATTCACAAAAGATTCCATTCAAATACTTTGAGTGAAGGTGTGTTTTTAAGTGGCAAAGAGTGTTTTGCAACAAGTGCCAAAACCACCTGTGAAAATAATGGCAGATTTAAAAATCCGTTTTTCATTAGAAATCAAGATTAAAAAAGACCACAGATTTTTTCCATTACTCTGACGATTTTTTCGGGCTTTAGCTATATCTTGGGACGTTTTGGTAATTGCCAATGACAAATCGAGGAATAAAGACTTGCATACATATCAAAGAAGTACATTATCGAGTCAGAATCCGTCAATTTAACAATTAAATAAACTATTTATGGTACTTACTAAAATTTCCCAAGATATAGCATAGGCCCGAAAAAGATCGAATATACGCTCGGTGTAATGGAAATTAACATGCACGACTGTTTCGCACAAACTTGCTCATGTAGTGCAAATCTATTATACATATATATTAACTTAGCTTGAAAATGTTAGCTTTCGGTTAATTGATGTGTGTAGGTATTGAGAGATATGCACAAATAAGCAAAAGTAAATATTTATTTTTAAAAGGGAACAATTTTTGAATTTTTTTTTTGAAAAATTAATTTTTTCGATATTGGTTAGTAAATTTTTTTTCAAAAATTTAGTTCTTATATGTTGATAAATAATATCTTAAGAAAGGCATATCAATTTTGTTCTTCAAATCGTTTGAAAAATTCTTATAGAAAAAAATCATATCAAAAAGTCTAATCAAAGTCATTAGAGCCGTTTTCGAATAACTCAAAAATGTTGTATGGTTTTGCTTAAATCCTCAATTCATTTTCCTGGAACCAGATTATTATTCAGAAATTTCAATCTTACATAATTTAAAAAAAATTATATAAAGGCGAAAAAAAACTTAATTTTTGCAGACCAGTGTTATCTAAAAGTTTAATTTTCCTTAAAATAAATAAAAATTTAATTTTAGCTTGAAGGTTAATTTTTTATGGAATTACTTCGTGGACATTTTTACATCATTAGTTGCAAATGGCAAGTAGAGCCACGGTGGCGGGCGCACCCTAGAGGCAAGAAAATTAAAGAGCCCATACCCAAACAACTTAAATAAAATATTTGATTCTGACGAAATTAGAAATTTTTGAAAAGCAATATTTTTTAAACTACTCGATTCACAAAGACATTTGCTGGCTCAATATATACAACATTTATTTGACTAAAACGTCCTTTTTTCAAAAACTAGGGTTTTAGTTTTGAAATTACTAGAAGACATTAAAAAATGTTATTTTTTTACTCTTACAGTTCAAGTTATTTTATGTATTTCTGTTTTGAAAAAAATCGAAGAAAATAATTTTTTGATCAATTTTTTTTTTTTTTTTTAAATAAATACTCTATCATCGTAATGATGGTTTTGATTAAAGCATAAATTTTTTTTTGACACGAAACCATTACATGCCCTATAAAGCAAGTAAAAAGCTTATTCATTTGACTAAAATTTTGCACGGTCTTCCTCTATAGAATTGATAGGTTAAATGAATGTATTATTCCTGGTATGGGATTTATTTTAAAACTCTTTCACTTAGGATATGCATGTAGTCTTTTTGAATTTTTATTCTATTGAATATCAGATTATTTTTATGATTTTTTTGTAATCTATTATTATTTTCAAAGCATGTTTCGAACATGTTGCACAACGTTCTCTGCCACCCAAAAGATTTCAATACTTTTCTAATCCTGGATTATAATAAAAATTGGAATGTAGAACTATTTTAAAGAGGTTCACGCTACTATTTTACTTGTTGTACCGAAAATATATTCATTGTTGCAGGAAAACGATTATTATTTTTTTAAAAGATGTGGTAAACCCTTACATCTTGTCTCATATGGTTAGATTGTATTAACATAAATTCTTAACTTCGATAAACCTTCACATGCCCCCCTACTCCCGCTCTTTAAATGCAGTTTTTAAAAAGCCAATAGGAGCATTTTGGGGGACTTTGAACATGATATATAGGGTAACATTCAATACCAACAAAAAAAATTCAGAAGTTAATATTTTTAATCTATGAATTAATTTTTTTGACGCAAGACCCTAACATTTCTGGACTATGAGATTCTATCAATCTGAACTTGTGTAACATTTGTACTAAATCACAATTTTTGTCGAGAACTTTTCTCGATTCGAGAGTAAAAGAACGTAGGCACTGCTTAGACACAGCAGGCCGGGTTCAAGACAAACCAACTGAACTTAAGTTGAGTTCAGTTGGTTGGTCGTCGAACGGAAAATAATTTGACATATCAGTTGAAATATTATAAAGCTTCTACTTTTTTGCATTTTAATTGTACTGTGTGTGAAATAGAACATTTATTTTTCAAAAATGAATCCATTGATTGTAAAAACGAAATTATATTGAAATTTCCATTGAGCTCACTTCAGTAGGTATTCTTGTTAAAAAATATATATTTATGTAGACTCATAAAAATTGTCACCACATGTCTTAATTAATACTTTGGTTTTGAATTCTACATATTTATTTTTCTCTGAACTTTTATTTTCATCATATGTCTGATTTATTTTGTGATTATTAAGAAGACGGTATTTTGCAATAGAATATTCTCTTCTTGCTTATGTAATTTTTTATTACGTATTACATTTTGCAATCTGAACCAAAACAATTTCAAACACAAAAATTATTAAAAACGCATTAAAGAAAACAAAGTTCAGTTCGAACGTACAGCACATTTGCTGTTTTCTTAATTTTCACTAACACATAATACCTGAAAATCGTATCTAAATGTCACTAAACGTAACTGTAAGTCAACTAACTTTTTGTGACATTTGACCAATCAGAGCCTCTCAACTGAACTGAACTGAATGTTTTTGAACCCGGCCAATATCTTCCAGAGGTTGTACAAAATTTATTTTCAAATTATGACAATGGTTTTTGAGAATTTCTGTAATTTTTAAATACAAAAAATTACACTAAGAATTCACAATATAATTTTAGTAAGAATTCACAATAACACAAAAAATTAATTCACTTCACTTCACTTCCACGACGAAAAAAAACACGATAGAAAAAATTTTGGTGAACAAAGAAGAACATTTATGTATTTGAATGACATATACTATTTGTATATTCGATTCTGACACTCGAACGTCAGTGAAAACTCGGAGTATACTACCTTGTTAAGTCCAGTACGTTGCTGAAGCGAAACGAAAAGTCCAATACAAACGGCTTAGAGCCGTTTTTTAATTTTTTGTATTTTAACAATTCAAACCTTTATCTAGCACAATAGTTTTCTTAATAAAGAGCCAATTCAGTGAAGAAAATGATTTTTCTAACCGTTATTTTTAACCGATTAAAATTTTTTTTTCTCACTTTGTTCGCATTCTGTGTCATCTTAAAGTTAGGTTCGATTTTTATCCCGAGATCAAGTTTATTGTTAAGTAAAATGTATTCAAAATAAACAATGATAAATCTTGAAACTTCAGTCTTTGTTATTAATCTCTTTCCCATTCCCCCATAAGCATGTTGAGATTTTCTTTAAAATTTTTCTTTAAGGCTGTCTTTACTTTATTTTACCAAAAATTCAAAAAATATACGTTAAATTCCATGTTTACACATTCAATTTCATCGTTCCCATCGTATTGTGTTTGTCTATAAAAATATGAACATTTCAAAAAGAAAACTTGTCAAATATTTAATTTAATTTGTATCATCAAGACCAAAAAAATGTCTGTTGACACATCAAATACAACAAAAAAAGAAAAAGTTATGTATGTAAGTATGTCTGTTGATGTCAAACCATGCAAAAGAGGTTATAAAAACGCCTAGCATGTATACATATGTATGTACTGTACATTTTTATATTTCTTTTTTGTTGAAAACATCATTTCATTTTTTTATATTAAAGTAGATGAATTGTGTTGTATGTAATTTATTTAAGGATATTTCACCCTAAGTGTCGTTTCATGTTGTTTGTCTTTGAATTTCAAGTTCAACAACAACAATATCTTATCATGAAATGTTAATACCATTAAATGATGGATGTTTTTGATACAAAAAAAGAATCAAATGATACAAAGGATGAAGTTTTTTTTTTTGTATAAAAAAATATCTCTTTATTATTTTCTTTCATTATTCGAAGGATTGTCAAAACACTAACAGTCATGCATATTATTTGAATTCTTTTTTTGTATTATTATTTTATTTATCACAAATTGTAACAATTTAATTCGAAAAACTATTCTTTGTTGTTTATATTTAATAAATAATTTTATGCGCAACAAGAAACTCCATTCTGAACCATATCGGA
Source organism: Meliscaeva auricollis (assembly GCA_948107695.1). NCBI lineage: Eukaryota > Metazoa > Arthropoda > Insecta > Diptera > Syrphidae > Meliscaeva > Meliscaeva auricollis. The sequence goes on along the minus strand of OX403617.1, from coordinate 45,165,577 downwards.
TAACCAATTGCAGTGAATTAAAAACTTTTCGTGGACTTCATTGAAACTTACGTTCGCGTGAAACAGAATGAATAATTTTGATGATCAAAAGTGTGCACACCACACAGTTTGGCTTTATGAAAACCTACTAGATACTATTTGCCAGAGATATTCACAATACCTGGAAAGGAGTAAATTTGGTACCTGAATTGTCTTTTTGATGAAATTTTTCGGCAAAAATGTAACTGAGCAGGTGTGTTGTCCTTGCAATTTTCTCATCATGTTCACTACATTCTGTTCTAAACCAAAAACAAATGCATTTAAGTGTGTATTTTCATCTGGAAGGCAAAAATGTATAGAGACGTGAGTGCTATTCATTCAATCAATAAATAGGAAGTGGGTGTCAAGTGAATACCAGATGTACGGATTTCTGTTAAAGCTTTTGATTCTGTTAGTCATGATTCATGAAATTCCTCTTATGAAATTTAAGTGTTTTAGTTTTCAACCAGGTATAATACGCATAGAGTGAACATTTAGTGTTAAACGAAGAGTAGTCATGTTCAAGAAGAAGAGGCCTTGATTTTCCTTGTAAGCATTAGTCATTCGCATTTAATTTTAGCACAAAATGTCTTGGAGGAATTCGAATATTGAAGCCTTTAAAAAAATGTATAATTTTGTAAAAGATGTAAGAGAATCTAAAAATTGACCCCTTATATGGTTAAAAAAAACTTTTTAAATGGGTTTTAACTCCCAACAAAGTATTTACTTTTGAAAAATGAAAATTTTTTTTCATTTCCAATGGCGACTTGACAACTTTGAATACACCCTTTCACAAATCATCGAACTGTCATCGTCAATTTGTTCAGTAAATATCGCTGTCGTTCAGGCGTCCGTAGAAAACGACCCAAAACTGTCAATTCCAAGGCGTTCTCAAGAATTGGGCATGGTTCAGACCACATTATGGCGTATTTTGCGTAAGGATCTTGGTTTACACCCATACAAGATCAAGCTGACTCAATAATTGAAGCCGATGGAGCATTTGAGGCGACGTACGTTCTCCAATGGGGCTCTGGAGAAGATGCGCCAAGATGATGAATATCATCGCAAAATCATCTTTAGTGACGAAGCTCATCTTTGGCTCAATGGGTTCGTCAATAAACAAAATATGCGTTATTGGTCTGGTGAAAATCCACATTTGCTTCAAGAAACACCACTTCATTTAAAAAACTGTTTGGTACGGTTTGCATGCCGGCGCGCGGCGTTATTGGGCCAAATTGCTTCGACGGCGATAACGATCGTCACGGAATGGCCGGCGTTATAGCGCCATCATCACCGATTATTTTTGGCACCAATTGGAAGATATGGACTTGGACAACATGTATGGTTTCAACAGGATGGTGCCCCAAGCCATACAGCACACCTTACAATCGAATTAATGAAGAGTAAGTTTGATGAGCGTGTTATTTCATGAAATGGGCCAGACGATTGGCTGCCTTGTTCGTGCGATTTAAAGCCTCTAGACTATTTTCTTTGGAGCTTCGCTAAGTCATTGGTTTATGCCAACAAGCAGACGACCGACGCACGGTTGTCCAAAATGACTTATCTCGTTGCAAAAATCATAACTTTTGAACGGATTGAGTTAGCGGTACAATTTTTTTTAATTTGAAGGAAATTTCTAGGGCTGTTATACCAATGAATTTCAATAAAATTATTTCACAGGGTGTTTCGGAATCATCGACCGAAAACAGATTTTCTTAAAAAACGGAATTTACAGAAAAAACAATTGAAGTAAAACTTTAAAAATTGTCTTTAGTTTTGCAAATTTTGGTAAAAACAAAATGATGACCCCCTTAGTGTTTATAGGGTGTTCTAAAATAAAATTCATCACAACAGTGGATGCTAAAATTTGGCAAAGAAACTTTTTTTTTTGCTTTTAGCGGTCAATAATAATGGGTTATACATTTTTAAGTGACATATTTTATGTGAAACAGCAAAGGGAAAAAATAAACGGACCAAAAAATTAAAAAAAAATCAAGTATGTATAATGAAAAACATATGTATAAAATAAAAATATATACATATAATATCTTAAACAATAATTATAAATTTTCAGTAAAAAGTTCACTGCCATCATCATCACTTTTAATATTTAATAGACTAATCAGCTCTGGACAGTAGCTTTTTTAAGCTCTTTGTGGGATCTAACGTGTCTTAAAGATGAAACAAGTGGATCTGATGATATGGATAGCATATTAAATAAATCTTCATTTTGCTCCCTAAATTCCTTTTGTATCTCCAGTTTTCTTTTTTTTCGGCTTCCTTCTTGTCGGTGGCCTCGTTTTCTTGGTTAAGTCCATATGCTAGTTTAAGTACGAAGTCCATGCATCTTATTCTAGCGTGTAAAGGCTATTTTTTCAAGGTACAAAATCTCGGCAGTGCGCAAGCATGAGCAGCTAAATATTTTTATTTTGGCTCAACAATTGGTTGGTACACATACCCTATTCGGCTTAATGCATGGACACGAATGGATTATTAACGGTACCTGCCATAGAACCGTTTTTTTCAAATCCGATATTCTGCGAAATGGCTTATTCGATTTCAACGAAACTTTTTGTGAAGAAGCACTTATATAACTCAAATATAAGCCAAAAATAAAATTTCAAAAAAAATAAATTTTGGATTTAAAAAAAAAAATTGAAAATTTTTTTTGAAAAATAAAATTTTCGAAAATGGGACATTGTATTTTTTTGAAATTTTGTTTTTAGATGTGGATTAGTAATTTCTACAAAATGGCATACCAATTTTAATTTAAACTTTTTTTTTAAGAAAATCTGTGTTCGGCCGATGATTCCTAAACCTGTGAAACAATTTTCTTGAAATTCATTGGTGTAACAGCCCTAAAAATTTCCTTCAAATTATGATTTCAAGTTATGATTTTTGCAACGAGATAAGTCATTTTGGACAACCATGCGACGTTGGAAGAGCTCAGAGCCAACATTGAACGCGAAATAACCGCCGATTCGGCCAAAATGTGTGGCCGAGTCATCGAAAATTGGGTCCAACGAATCGACCGCTGCAAACGTGCCCGCGGTGGCCATATGAACGAAGTCGAGTTCCATTCATAATTTTTTTGATTGTACTTTAAGCCATTAATAAATTTTTTTAAATATCACCTAAATTATGAGCACTCAAAATAATCATGCCTATTATGGAATTTGAAATACTTTACTCCCGGGGAGTCAGAGTGATTCGCAGGGCTTGCGTTCGGATTTAAGGCAATTATGAACTTACAGGGTGAACTATATTATTTTTGTGTCAAAAAAAAAATAATTAAATATTAGTAAATATTACTTTGTTCTTAGGTCTGTTTGGGTACTCTCCAAAACAAGGAATTTCTACTATTTTTTGAGTCCAAGTACTGTCAAACCCACCAATAGATAGCGTACCGAGAGAGAACATCATTTCTTTTCTTGAAAATTTCTGTTCAAAGAATTTCTTGCGGTTGAAATATGAATTCTGTCAAAATTTCATATTTCAGCTCAAAAAGTTCCCAAACGGACCTATTAAATAGTATATTGCAATCTTTGAAGACTATTATTCTTTGCAAATCATCAATTCGACGTCTTTGGGAAAATAAAAAATTATGAGGGGTAACCAATACAAAAGTGTAATTTTTTATGAAAAATACAAGAAGGATTTATTATTCTAAACGACAACGGTGATCGACGTTTTTCACAATTTTTTACTTTCCCCATACTATTCAGGGAAAAAAAAGTAATTCTAATTTGATTTTTTTTATTTTATTAACTTATTAACCCCTATTTAACTTGGAATATTTTATGTGTGACTAGGCCGATCTTACCTTTAAATTCATTCTAATTTTATTGTAAATTAAAATTTAAAAAAAACGTTTCATAATTTAAAGATTTTCTGCATTTACAGAAAATCAAAAATTAAATTACTTTGTTGGAATGTCTTTTTTCTAACTTGAATTGATGGAATTAATTTCGAACTGAGTTAAAACAAAACCTAACGCATATTTATATCCAATTTTCAAAGAAAATGATATTTTCTTTTTAATATGGATTAAGATAAGTTGTTAAGAAAATCAATTTTTTCTCAATTTACTCCAATCCTTTAAAAGTGTGTATTGGGCTTTGCTTCTCATCGACTAACGCCAACAATAAAATTTTCAGACTGATTTTCAATGCAATTTTTTTTAATTTCTTTAGTTCCTATGAAAAAATGTGTTCCGAATCTAGGAAGCCTTGGCAAATTCACACTCGTGTCTGTAAAGATTTCGAAATCTGAGGAATTTCATATTTTTACTTGTAAAAATATGATACTAAAATTGATCTAAACAAATCTACTGTCCGGACCACTATCCACCAAATTATATCTTCTGTTTCCCAAAATATTCAAAAAAGATTTTTTTTGTATTCTTAAAAAGGAATACTTAACATTTCTCTTTAATATTGTCATTATTGTATTAATACCTTAACATAAAATCTTTAATGCTGAACATCTTTATAACCTTGAATCGTTGGATTAAATGTGTTCAAACCAGTAGTGTATATTTCGTGTGTGTTTTTTTTTTACTGAGGCATCATAATCATAAGCTAATACCTTACATTTTTAATACTTAGCAGCCTAATAGCCTCAAGACAAAGTGCGAGAACGTGTGAATTGACGTAAATGAGATTTTAAATTATAAAGCCAACACCAAGACAAAAAAAATCAAAAATTTAACCTTCAAAAATAACTAAACAGTATGACCTTTTCATTTGTTTAATTTAAAGAACATTGCTACTTTTAAAATTCTAAATTTAAAACTTACTTTTTTGTTATTTTTTTATCCAACTATGTATGTATTAGTTTGTTCTTATTCCAGATTTGAATCACGGTGGTTTTTTTTTTGTAAAAATTGTAAGTACATCATACGACGAGTCATTATAAAACAAATAATTGTTTAGCTTTTCACATTTTTATCTATTGCGTGTATATGTATGCTTACAAGTTTTTAAGTCTTTTATAACAAAACATATATTTATCCTAAGCAAATCCTAACAAAACGTATTTTTGAATTCTTAAAGACGCACAATCTCTCCACAATTCCTTTTTTTCACTTTACACAGCAATTTATTTTATTCCAACGTCTGATATGGTAGCCACATAGTCGAAAACTGAAATTACATTTTTCTCGAAGGACTTTTACACAGAAAAACAAAAAAATGCTGTCGTCTTTTTTTGTTCTTGGAGAGAAAAATTTGTAGAATACAAAACTGAGAAGCTTAAATCACTATCTCTCTACGAGAGAACGTATTTCACTTGGTTGAATAAAGGAAAAGTTATCGTAAACATTTTGTGAGAGAAAAAGCTATCTCGTATTTCGCTCTGTTCAAACAACTGTTGATTCTTTCTTTTGGTTGCTATGAAACATGATGGAAAATTTTGTTTAGTTTTCATGAATATGATGATGTAAAAATTTAATAAAATGTTGAGTAGATACAAATTGGAGTAAACATGTTTTAGAGTTTTTCAAATAGCACGTATACGCCCTGGTGTCCCTGAGACATTTTAAATTATAAACATAAGTTTATATTCAATATTAGAATATATTTAAAATGTTTGAACTGTTGGATGCATTAGAAGTTCATTAACTCTTGTTTATTTAATCATTTGGGATTGCTGTTAAAACATTCTTGTTCACAAACTGATGTTATTTTGGATTATAAGGGTAAAAGATTATAATAAATGACTGGAGAGATATTTTTTTTGTTCCTTATTTAGTACTATAATATCAAAACATTCCATTTGAACTAAGTTATAATTTATATAACCGCTTGGTTTAATATTTTTAAATGTAATTTTGTGTATTTTTGCACAAGGAATACGCATAGAGAAGACAGTTAACATATCGCGTGCGCATTAGAAGGTATTCAAGGTTAGATGTCAAAAATATTACTTTTTCTCATATATTTTTTAAACGGTTTAAAAAATAGTTTGATACAAAACTTATAGATCATATAGTTTCCTACAAAAAACATAAAGTCATATTTTTTTCGTCCGACTGATATCTTAGAAAATATCGTACATTAAAACAACGTAAAAGTAAAAGGTTTTTCAAGTATTACTTGAAAATGGTGAATATTATACTTTTTTGCACAGAGTGCAAAATTTTGTCCTTAGATAAATGGACTGTAATGTTGTCTACAAAAAAAGGGTAATTTTTTTTTCAATCGTACTAGTAAATTTACTAAGTTTAGGATTCGTATAAAAAATCGAACTCGAGATAACAATCAGAAATCATAAGGATAATAGCGAAAAAAGTGGGTCTCGCAATTCTGTCTAACTGTCTGTCTGTATGTCTGTTTATCTGTGTAACCTCGAGCTACAGCTTAAATTAAAAGGACATACCATATTTTTGACTTTCTCCTTAAAGCCTGAACCAATTTTGATGATTTATTTTTGTTCCAACGTTAAAATTATTTGATATCAAAATTTTCAAAAAAAAAATTTTTGGATTCGTAAGAAAATCTTTTAAAATTCTCAAACATCCGCTATTTTCAATAAAATTTTAATGAACAGCTTAAACCAACATTTCAAAAAAATTAATGATCCGTTTTGAAAAATGTATGTATGTAAACTTTTTTTAAAAATCCAAAAAAAACATGTTTTAAAAATTTTGATATGAAATAATTTTAAAATTGTTAAGAACCTTTTGTTTATAAAATTTCATCCGAGAAAATCTGACAAAATCCGAAAAAAAGAAAACTTTAAAAAAATGTTTTTGATTTCATAAGTACAAGTTTCCATATTTTAGTACACATACAAATTTTAATCAAAATCGTTGGAGTCGTTTTTGAGAAAATTAAGTTTTTCGATCTAAGTTGTATGGCACAGGTACAATTAGTTTTAGTGCTAAAAATATTTATTAAATGTAGTTAAGAATACATTCTTACACGTAAAAAAAATGTTTTTACCACCACTTTCATTTTTAAGGATACCATACAAATAAAATGCACGACTGGATTGCACGGACTTGCTCATGTAGCTATTATGTATTTTCTTATATTCCAAATTTTAGCTTTTGTTTGTTTTTGAAAAATAATTTTCGATTATGGTGTATTTTTTTCAAAATTTAGTTTTAGGATGTTGATCAATAATATAATAAAATCGATTGAAATTTTTTTAATAAAAAATTTGTTCAAAAATATGGCGCCAACAATTTTTCACACAAAAGTTTAAAATATGTATCTTTATCAGAGAAATCATATAAAAAAGTTTAATCAAAATCGTTAGAGCCCTTTTTGAGAAAACACGAATAACTCAAAAATGTTGTATGGGTACTCGTAATAGTTAAGATATTCAAAAATACAAAAAAAAACAACTTTCAAGATGACCTTCTTCAGTAAAAACCTCTCGAAAACTCAAATTAGCAAAAAACGGCATCTGTTTTTCTTAGTAAATACATATTGAAAAATAGTAAAAGATTAAATTTCAGTTTAGTTTAGATCATGAACTTCCATGGGAAATTTTGTAACTCAAATCAAAGTCAAAAAATTGAGTCAAAAACAGCTTTGCGAAAATTATCAAATTTTGAAATATTTTAAAAAAATCAAATTAAAAAAAAAAAAACTTTAAAAGACCTACATATGCAAAAGCCGCACAAAAAAATATTTCACTCACCCCATCACCATGCCGATGCATTTTAAATTTCTCTCAAACCTGCCAACGGTTTTATAAATTGCGTTAACTTAAAAGACAAGAACAGAGTAACATCATTAAAATTCTTCTCCACAAATTTTAACACCACGATGGTGATAGAAAATAGTGTTTGGTTATAAGATACCTTTTCAAAGACTCCCTTGGTTCAAACAACATCCTTTTAAAATTTGTGACTAGCAGAACCACTTGCCTCGTAAAGTGAGTTAAAAACCACCCAAACTTCTAATATGTTGTTACCGGCGCGGCGGCGGAGCATGATGGTGAGCCAACCTTTATCATCAGAAGCTGGTTCCTGTCAACACTGAATATTATGCAACCACAAAGTTTTAAATGACGTGAAAACCATATTTTATATAGATAAGTACCCATGCAAGCATGCAACTGGTAAACAGTCACTTTGTCAAAGGGAATATTTATTAGGAATTTAGCTAGTTTGTATGTTGTGTCATTTTACGAAAGTAGTAGCTAGTTGCATCAACGAAAGAAGCTTTTTGCTTATAAAAATGCACACAAATTGTTTCCTTTTAAATAATTCTTTTTTTTATGAATTTAAAATATAGCTTATAACGAATATACTCGTATGTCATGAGAAAAGAGTAAAGAGAGAACTGCGTTAAATGGCAGCTTGTATTTTAGGTTGTATTATTACGTGTCTGGCATTTTAGAGGATTATTTGGAACAAGAGCTTGAGGGAATTGTATTTCGGGATTTATAAAACTACGAATTATTAGATTGAGGGTGCATAATTTCTCTTTACTATTAAATACATACAGTCTGGATGAAAAAAAAATTGTTCTGGACGTTTTTTTATGACAGGCAGGTAAACAGAAACAACACACTTACATTTTGTTCTGGGTTAATTTTTCATTTTGCACACACAATTAATTTATTTAATTACATAAGTCAGCCATTGTTATTGGTAATTTGACTGATTCATTTTTCATAGTTTTCATCGCGTAGATAAATTTTTATAAGAAAAATAAATAATACGTATCGATAGACAATGAAATCAAAATGAGACATCTACGGATTTTTTTTTAATCTTCCATAACGGATTTTTCAAGCTTTGAAAGGTTTTTAAAAGTTTACTTGAGTTGTTTTTTTTTTAATTTTAAAAATCGGAGAATAACAGGAAAAATATATATAAACTGAAAATGTCTTAGATTTATGTGTTGCATACACATATGTGAAAGAATTTAATTTTTATAATTGTTTTTCTACAAGTTAAAATCTAGCAAGAATGTCTGCTATGATCGTCGGCACTCCAGCCACCAGTGGAGAACGGTATCATTGGCTGAGAAATGGATCGAGGTAGTTCGCTGAAAACTACCTTTTCTTTGTGAAGATTGAGGTATTCAAATTTAAGTGAAACATCCCGCTAAAATGTGGTGTCCTGGCATAAAAAAAATTGTAAATGTAATTGAAGAAAAATAATTATTGTTTTTGTTTTTTACACTGAATTTGAGCTGTTTTTTTGGCATTTTTCAAGATGTATTTATCATCTTAAACAATGTCATACAAAGTATATTGAACAAATTAAAAAAAAAGACTATATGATATTACAGTAATAATACATTTTGCTCTTTTAGGGAATTGAACCATTTTTGATTACATTTGACTATGTTTCTTCTATAATTTTAAATTACAAAAAAAAAAAACTATACAAAATAAATAATGATATGTGATAAGGAAGTAAAATTTCTGGCGTGCGTACATGGATAGAGTACGCACAACTTTTTTGATTAATCATTAAAAAAATACACACGTCCTAATTATTTAAATTTAAGAGTTGTCAAAAATTACCAGAGAAAGTCATCGGACTTCTTCCCTAAGTCTTCCCCCTTATCACAAAAACGGGTCCAAACAGCCGCTGACTCTGATCCAAGCACTTCACATTGTAGATGTTACACGGTTTTATCCTTCGAATGCCCTCTCCATCCTATCGAAGCTCCTAGATAGCTGTTACGTCAACTCTTAGCTTACCCAGGTTCTTATCTAATTGTTCGACTGCGCGTGGTCTGTATAAGGACAGTTTATTCCACCTACAGATCCGAGATTCATTGTTTTTGTTTCGTTTACTATGTGCGTCAACATTGAGATCAAGTTATTGTTTCGGGAAAAGTTTTATTTCTGTGGAAGGGAAGTTACCCCGATGCACAACTTCCATCCTGAAGAACCAGACTCTTGGTTAGCTCCAAGAGTAAAGATCAGGATAGAACCGCTTTTTTTGTAAACAGTATCAGGTACGACAAAATGTGTACGAGCTTTTATTTATAAAATTTAATTAGCCTTTTTTTGTCGATCAACATTTTTTGATACGATTAGCCGTTTCCAAGATAAAGTGAAAAACCGAAACAAAAACATATGTTTAACTTAATTGTCGGTATAGTTATTTATACTTTAATGCACGTACAAAACAAAAAATATCATTTTTTTTTTTGGAAATTTAAGAAGCTTTAATTTTGTAGAAAATTATTTTTTTGATACGAGCAACGGTTTTCACAATAAACGCATTAAACCGAAAAAAACACATATTTGTCTTCATCGCTGCTAGAGTTATTTTCTTAACTGTTATACCCTGATACGAACAAATGTACAGGGCCAATTTTCTTTATATACGAGAAACCGTTTTCGAGATAAACGTGAAAAACTGAAAAAACTGCATGTTTCTCCTAGCTGCCGCTAGAGCTCAAGTCGGATTCTTGGGGACTTTTTTTTAAATAATCACCAGACATCCCTTAATAAGTGTACCAAGTTTCAAAACTTTTGTTTTTTTTTTTTTTTTGAGGTGGAAGCAATTTTTTTCATACGTTGTTTAGGCTATTTTTAACTAACTTACTTGAATTTTGAATTTCCCCTTATTGGAAGTATTTTAGACACAAACCCAGGCGTTTCCAGCTGTTCAGGGAAATCTAATATATAAGGCTGCAAGTTTTTAATATTTAAGTGTATATATTTTGAGTTAAATGCAATCAAAGAAATGATTTTATTCCTTATAGTTCTTGAGAAATTTGAAAATCGAGAAAACCATGAACATTCGTCCTTTAAAGAAGTAGTTTTCTTTATATTTTTTTTTAAATCGCATACCGTCTTGAAATTTCTCTGCTAAGATAGATGAGAAATTACAAGTAAAAAAAAGTAGTAGATTTTATCAACGATCTCTTAGGTAAGGCTTCTAATGCCCAGCATTATTTTGCTGCCGACAACAGAAAGCTAAGATATACTCTTCATCTGGTGTGTGGAAACTTATTTCATTTTACAGTAGATAAAATATACACCTTTCCACTGCCCAATTATCATAATTGAGTTCAATCGTTCTATCGTTTCGACGATTGGTCTCGTTATTTTACTATCGATTTGATAGAGAGAAAACATAGAAACGATCGATCGCAAGATTGCACAAATTTTACGTGATTTGGTCACTGAATTTTTTAATTTTTTATTTTAAAACTTCCAATCAACTGAAAATTAGTTTACAGTCATATTCTGTTCTCGCTTCTGACGGGCAAGGTAGACAAAATAATTACTTAGATTCTTTTTTTTACAATATAAAGGATAGTAAAACGAATAATTCTGCATCATTAACTAAAAATCCCGTTTTTTGCGTTATGACAGTCTTCAAGTAAATGAGCGATATGTACATTATAATTAAATAAATTTTAATCTCATATTTAAAAATCAAGGCTCATTTTCTTACCAATTTAACAAAGTAAAAGATATAAAACATATTTCTGGATGAGTTGCTCCTAATCTTTGGTTTGATTATGAGAAACTACGAGTAGTATTGATTGTTCTTTTCGTTGTGACCATCACCTATTACTTCCTTTCCTGCTTTTGCAATATTGCTGATCTCAAAAGTATACTATACAAGTCATTAGTTTCAATCAACATTATTTCTAGAGTTCATCAATTTCCATTTTCCCTTTTATGTGTTTCGAAAAAAGTATTTTTTATGAGTTCGCAACCATCAACTTGAGGAGTTTCTTTTTGATTATAACACTTCCGATGTGTTTGAATTATTCTGATTACGATTTCATTATTACTTCTACTCCAACAACTTTGAACCTTTTCGATAGTTTTATCGATTGATTTTTTTCTTGTCTGTTGTTTGAATCACAAGGATTTGCCCTAAGCTATAGTTTGTTAAACATTAGAGCTCAATTTTTTTCATGTTTCACGACAATTTACTCCAAATACTAAATTCGTTGCTTAGGGCTTTTGCAATCACTTTCTTATCTTTTCGTTGCCAGATGTTATAATGAAATGCCAGTGTGTTCTTGTATAGAAACTCAGAAAATGATAATAATGAAGGTTAAGGAAAATAGATGTGTTCGTAATGTGTATTCAGAAAAATATGTTCATACATCAGAATGAATTGGGGAAAAACACGAAAGTTGTTAGCAATTTCTTATGTTTCTACGAATATGTACATTCTATTAAGGTAAATGCTGGAGTGGCCTGGAGCACTATACATTTATAAGGTAATTTCAAAAATATTGTATATGTCCTTAAGGGGTATTGTCTACTAGCTGATAATAAAGAAGTGGTGACCATCTGGTAAAATCATTCTACAGGAACAGAACAATTAACTACATGTCATTTTCTTCAGATTTATATAATTTTTCTTTGCCTTAAAAAAGGCCTACCAATTTTTTTTTTTGTTTTGACAAAAAAAATAGTATATAAAAATAGTTTAAAAAAAAACGACTCGAACGATTTTTCCAAAAAAAAATTAATTCATCTTAATAGAGGCAAATCAAAAAGTTTATTAAAAATTGTTTCTACCGTTTGAAAAAACTCAAATAACTCAATAATAATATATGGGAGTTACTTGTTCTAGATAGGGGTTGAAAGCGGTCCAGGGGAAAAACGGCACAAGTCCACTTTTTGTCAAAATTGAACTAATGATGAGATGAGTGATTGTAGTAATTATTAAGTACTTTAAGAGGGTATCCTAACTTTAAGAAAATCAATTAATTTGTTTCTTGAAGATGTGCCTTTAGTACAAAGTTGTATAAGAAACTAAATTGTAATTTGCTTCATTCGTGGAATGGGTATGAATGGACTTATGCTGTTTTTCCCTAAACCCTTCATATTCAAAAACAAAACAAAAATTACATAAAAATCATCTGTATCAAAGTTGAAGAAAATCCGTTTACAGACCGACAGACGGCATGACAAAAACCACTTTTTCTCCATCATCGTAATGTTGTTGTTTTTTAGCTTCTTGACCCGGTCAACGTCGCTGTCTAGCCCGTAAAGTTCGTCGTTTCATACTCTTTCGATACACACAGGAAAACAAATCACTCGAAGAATCTTCCTCTCAAAGCCGCCAACCAAATTTTCATCAAAATTTTTTAACGCCCATGCTTCTGTTCCAAAAGGACTGGCATGATCAAGGTCTTCCTTGGTTATATGATAGAGGGCTTTACTACTTAAATGCCTTCTCAGCCCGAAGAAACAGCGATTGGCAAGAGTAATTCTCCGTTTGATCTCTGAACTGATGTCGTTGTTTAAGTTTATAGTGGATCCCAGGAACACAAAGTCCTTGACTGCTTCGAAGTTATAACTATCCATCGTGATGTTTTGGCTGAGTCGTCGATGTTGAGTTTCCCTTCTCGTTTATAGCATATACTTCGTTTTGTCTTCATTAACAGCCAATCCCATTTTTGTCGCCTCCGATTGAATACTAGCAAATGCAGCAACCACAGCTCGCTTGTGGTGTTGATTTGTGATCTGCGTATGCAACTGCTTTAAGAACGATGTTAAATAGGTTGCATGATAATGCGCAGCCTTGTCTTAGACCTTCCCCAACATCAAAAGGTTCAGTGGTGTTTCTTCCGACTTTGACGGAGCGAGATTTCTTCATTGTCATCCTACACAGATATGGCATGCTCTGTATAACTCTTCTCTATTTCCGATATCATACGCGACCTTAAAATAGATAAAGAGGTGGTGTGTATTTTTTTTTTTAATCTGTCGCAGTGTGAACATTTGATCGACTGTTAACTTTCATAGCCTAAAACCTTACTGATAGAGTTCAATCAGATCGTTGACAAAAGATTTTACCCGATCACCCAATATAGACGAAAGGATTATGTATGCGACGTTTAGGAGGCTAATTGCTTCGTAATAGGTACTAGCGTCACCTTTTTTGTGGATGGGACACACTATGCCAATATCTTCATAGTGCAGTACCTACATATATACATGATACATCATGATTTTTTCGGAATTGTTTATGATGTTGAGCCAATGTTAAATCCTATTTTTTGACCATCAGCACCGAACGCAGCATTTAAATGTTAAAAATGCAAAAAAGCGCGAAATTTTTGCGTTCTTATCAGTTACAAACTGTCTGCTAGTTTTAATGTTTTTTAGGTTTAACCGTTGTACCAAGGTAATACATGATAAACCGAAACCCAGAATGAGTTTTATTGTTTATCAAAGTGTATTGAATCGACTAGCATTTTTAATAGCCCACACAATTTTGTTGTTATTTATTCGGTTTCTCGTGCTTTTTCTCACAACTCGTTTCATAAGCCAACATTTTAATTTATTTTTCACACATAAAATGGGAACCTATAAAACTAAATATTATACTCACATTTTGATTATATATCCCCAAACCCCAAAAAATTGCAATTACTTTTTTTCTTTGAAAATATGGTCACCACGATTATAGGGAATACGAAATTATAGTTTATGTTTCATTCGTAAGCATAAACACCAAACTGTATTTGCATATAAAACGTCTAGTTAGTTTTTCGTGTTTCCACATGAAAATACAATATGGGTATCAATGTTTTTACTTGGAGCACTTTTTAATATAGGTACATAGTTTAAGATTACGTTTTTTGTTGTTGTTGTCAAAAGCAACCTAAGATAGTGTTATAGTGGAACTAGAGCCTCCAGAGTTCAGGTTTTTAATCTATAAAAAATCAAAAAGGGGCTGGGCGTAGTAACTATAGAAAAAAAAATAAAAAAAAAATTGGTTCCGCTCCAGCTTCTCAAAAACTATCTGTTCAATTTCGTTTCCTTATTTTTTGTTGACCTTTGATTTTTTTTTTTTTTTAAATAACAATGTTTCACAAAAATTGGTTAAGCTGTTTACGAGATAAACACGAATAAGACAGTTTCTTGCAACCACTTTGAATAATACACAAACAAATTTTAACTCGAATAATTTCAAAATGTTATATGGAAGGTGCTCGTTCTAAACTTTCGAAATTTCATAAAAATCATCTGCACCAAATTTGAAAAATCCGTTTATGCGTTAGGGCAGTGGAAATGTATACCAAAACAGATGGATGCACAGTTGGACAGACACCTCCTTTTTTGGACTCCTCCATTATCGTTGAATAAAGCCTCTATTTTTGTTGTCACGAAACTATAATAATTGTCTTATATAGAAAAAGTTAAAAGTATTTTAAAGAATATTTATACATATATGGAAGTGCAAATTGGTATCCTAATTACTTTTTAAGCTATAATCAATTTTTCAAAATAAAGGAGTAAGATTTGAACAGCTGTAGCTAGCACCGCCAGTTTTTTTATAAACATACATTTGGTATGCATTTCATTTTATGTAATGCTCCTAAACACTGAAAACTGAAAATATAAATCATCCGTATACTGTTTATAGCTTTTAAACTCTTGTTACTTATATTAATCCATCACAATATTTTTCCTCTTATGGCGAGCTTTCAAATGTTTCTATTTTATTTAAACTTTAAATCTTTTATCTTAAAGTGTGACCTGAGACTTTTATGGGGTTTATTTTGTCCAACGTATTTGATATTCATCATCATTAAAGTAGTAAAAAAGCTCAAAAAAATAAGTATCGACACGATTGTATTAAACAATATCAGGGTTTTTTATATTTATTTCGGCACGTACATCAATCATCAGAACGTTTGTGGCATTGAAAATAAAAAATCAATTATAAAAATGAAGTATGAACCTATATCTACTCTTCAAAATGGTTGGCATTAATTGTGGTCATGGTAAATATAAATTTTGCTTAAAATACCCATAATTTGTTAAAGCACTCATTATATTATTAATTCGTATGGCAAATGAAACATTCATACGAAATTGTATGAGGATAAGAAAGGGAATGCAAAGTTTACTATGGAGACTTGGCCCAGGATGTAGACTAAAGTGTTTGGCTTGAAAAAAAAATTAAGGTTAAGACATCAAAACTTTCATTATAATTTTTTAAATAAGAAATATTTGTAAAAAACAATTTGTTTAGTCATTACGAATGAAATTCAGTCACTAATGCTAGTCACGACCACATTGATTTCTCAATTATTTCTTAATTTAACAATTGTACCCATAATTTTAGTTGAAAAAATTGCTTTAAAAATGTATCAAACCTCATTTTTTCATACATTAACTCATTGGTTGGTCGTTCTCATGCGTACGGTTATTTATGCAGCTGGTCACTCGAACGTATGAGTAACCTTTTTTTTCTAAATTACTTTGAGTTTTATATTTTTTTTCGGAGGTTCTATAAGATCAATTAATTTTTTCTTTTTCAATTTTTTGAAAAAAATATTTTAATGATATTAGGTGTGATTTTTTGCACGCCGTTATAAGCTTAAAAATAAAATTAGAATGTAAAAACGATATCCCCGATTTTAGCTCGCTTATGAATTAAGCGGATATAAAAAAGTGCTTCCCATACACACTTAGAATTTTTTTGCGATGAATTCTCTATAAGTGTCATAAATGCATTCAGAGTTCATTAATTATATTTTAAATTTTGAAATACATATCAAATTTGCAATACAAAAAAAAAATAATTCTGACTTTCATGTATTTATATCAAATTTGAAATAAAAAACATACATACGAACCAAAAAAAAAATATCAATTGAATGGTTTTCGGCCCTGTACGTTAGGCTAAAATGAGTGAGGAATCTTTTAATAAGTCTAGCTAAGAAAACATACCTACTGCTTAAATGTTCAAATTTAAATAATTGATTCATATTTTTTTTTCTGAGTTGAGGAATTAATTTTTAATTCTTTTAAATGACAACTTTGAAATTGTCATAATCTGAAGTGTCAGTGATGCCAAGCAAATTAAATTATTTAGATACGTTGTGATGTCCGTTTTTTTGTAATACTTTGTTTATCGCGTGCAAAAAACACACCTATTTTTAAGTAATCAATTTTATGTATAGACATCGATACTCTATTCGATAAAAATGGTTGGTACTTTTGATTTGTTTTCTATAAGGTAGGTACTCTTTTGACAGAAGCTCTTATATGTTTGCCGAAAAAAATATTTTGAATTGCCCAAAATATAAAAGAAAAGCATGTATACTGAACCTTGAAGCAAAATTAAAAATTAACGATTTAAAATAAGTTGCAGTTTCTTAAGTTGTATGGAATTAAACAAATAAAATGTCCTCATCAGTGCTGTCGAACATACAACAAAAGCAATATTTTTTAAATTGTATTGTCACTTAGTAAGTACTGCCGTACTACATACTTTTATTTTGTACTGCTTTTTCCTTTTTGTATTGCCATTTTGTATTTCTTTTTTTGTCATTCTATCATATTTTTCACGTCAGTACAATACCACGTTCAACAATCTACAATATTTGTGAATTAAATATTATGTACATGTTCGATTTTAATTAATGAAAGGAAGAATGAAAAGACGAAGTCCAATTTAAAATTAAGAAAGCTCAATAAACGGAGAGATGGTTGCGAGTTTTCAACCTCACTTGCGAAATGGATTCTTTTCACGAGAAATTGTTGGATGAGGGTGGGGTAAGCAAATGCCAAATTGGCAGTAGACAGAAAGGATGAAATAAGGGTGTTGGGGGTTCAAACTTGCATTTTTGCTTGCAAAAAAAACTGTCCGGCAGAGCTGAAAGCTAGCAGAGTTTGATAAAGAATATGTGAAAGAGACAATGGCAGAAGGTTAAGTGGATGGAAAATGGGTGGCAGAAACCGCCAAAGTTGTAAAATAAATTTTAAATTTATCTAACTTCCGGAACTTCTGCCGTCATGGTATTTAGTACGGAAACACCATTCTATTCTTTAATTAAATTTAAATTATGTTGTTTCAGTGAACGATTTTTGAAAAATTATTTTTTAGAATCAAAATTTTTATTTTTTTAAGTTCAAAACTAACTTTCTTTAAACATCTTAGGATATTAAGTATTACTTTTCATCTTTGAGTGCAATGTCTAAATTAATGTCTAGTCAAGAACTAAAAACTTGATAGTAAAATGTCTTTTAGTTTTAAAATAAATTATAATAACCGAAATTAGTTTTTTTTCTTACAATCTATATGATTATGAGCTTTAAGCTCAATTTATGATTCCGGTACTTTTGCCTTTTTGCCAGTTTGTTTGTGGTGGTATTAAAAACGAAAATTCCAAATGGCAGAAGGCAGACTTAATGGGTTCTGTTTTTCTTTTTTTCAATTGTTTTATTTTAGAGTGGGGCAAACAAAAAAAATAAATAAAGAAAAAAAAAATTCAACGGTAACATACAACGCTATTTAAATTTCAAATCATATTCTTTCAATGTATAGTTTTTTTTTCAATGATTTTATACTAAATAGGTATATTTAATTTGCTTTTTAAATTTAAAATGAATTTTTTTTTTAAGTAGGCAGGAAACGTCCAATCAAGTGACCAAAATCTAGGGTTCTTATTCCATCTTTGAAATTTTTACTGAGTTTTCCATTCAGGAAAATAAGTTTTAAGATTTTCAATTTTGCACTTTTTGCAAAAAAGTGTATTATTTTATGCAGTGTATTATTTTATGACAAATTTTTTGATTAAAACTTGTTATTAAATATTTTTTAGACTTCGGTTGTGGTATACCAAAGAAGACTGATAATTTTGGCCTATTGCTGTAGAACATTGAAGGTAAGATAATAAGTCCAATTGAACTTTCAACTATCTTACCTAGTGATTTTCAGACAATTTAATGGAGTTTTTATTAAAAATACTAATTTTTTTTAGTTTTATTCCATATATTCCATACATTATATTTTTTAAAATGAACCACTGGACGAGATGCAGACTTGTGCATATACAATAAAATACTACTATAACAAAACCCAGACAAAGGTGCGCGTCTTCTTTGCTTTTGAAAAAAAAATTATTTTCTTCGACTTGACATAATTGTCCTTTTCTATAAGTTGAGGTTGCTCTTAACAAAATCGGTGAAAAACCTTCACAACCTCCTTCAAAGAAATAAGTCTTTGATTTGGGCTTCCGAAATACTTGCTGTGACATTTTCCCCGTTTTTTTTTTTTTTTTTTTTATTTTGAGAGATCCTTGTTTTGAAGGATTTCCCATTACATTTGCATGCATGAATTGGATCATAATATGTAATGTATGCTATTATATGTCCTTCGCTTGTATCTAATCGGCATTACTACATTCTTGAAAGGTTTTCTTATGAAAGATAATTTTTGTTTTTAATAAATCTTCTTCATCATAATATGCACATAGCTAGTTTAATTAAAAAATATTTTTTTTTTTTTTTTTGAAATCTCACCAAACTTGCATGCTTCCTTAGGAATCATATCACGCACGTTCTGAAATTAATTAACTAGTTTCATCTAAGTCAGTACAATTTTCCCAGATAACTGTCATATATGTTGTCTGTGGAAATAATGTTTGTAAGATACTAATGCATACAAATCTACCCAAACTCACTGAAATAGACTAGAACAGTCAAAGAAAAATTTAAAAAGTCATTAAAATTTGTTCTTGAAAGAAGATAAAAGAACTTAATTACAAAAGAAGTACAAACAAAAAAGTTTACGAAATATACACAGTCTTCAGCTGGTTACAAAAAAAAAAAAAAAAGTCAAAAGATTGAGTTCGTACAAGTTCATGCATTTTCAAAGACCTAGATTTCGATTCATTCATTGAACGGAAAATAAAATTACTGACACTCCTTTGCATTGGTATTCAATGCGAATACCATCAGGAGTTAGAAAGGTGAAGGACGAGAAAAGTTAATTAAGATTCCGGTCAATGTGTTGCTATGTGTGTCTACTATATACAGTTGCACCTCACAGTTAGGTTGAAGAATCCGTGGTTTTCTGCAAATTGCATCTCCATTGAAAGATATTGTTGTAATACTAACTCACGTAAGTCGGTTAGCGATGGTTTACAAAGCCGTAGCCAAACCAGTAGTAGAGTGAACTGAACAATTTACTAATTAAGCTGAAATCTTAACAGTAAAACCCATTTTTCTTTTCGTTGAATTAAAATGATTTGGGAATGAATATTTCTTCTGGTAACGGTAATGATTTGAAGTCGAAATATTTTTCTAAAATTTCTATTTCTTAATGGCAGTGTCAATTATTACCAAAGAGTATAGTTTCAGTGAAATATTTATTACTAAACCACATCTTCCAAGTGTAGCCAAATGAGTTACCTAAACGAAAAGAAAGTACTTTCTAAGTGCCAAGTCTTTATAATATCCATATAGATTCAGGGGTCACAAGGGTAGCAAGTTGTAGCGGGCCAAAAGAGCTAACCTACTCTGGCGAACTTTTTTGCTTTGGGTGAGCTAAACAAAAATTTTGGTGAGCTCAACTTACCCTAAAGCTCCTCCCTGGCTACGACTATGATGGTTTACAATGGCGAAAAGTGTGAAAAAGAAAAAACGAATGTTGCTTTTGTGGGTGTCGGTCGACTCGAAGATGATAATTTTTCTTTATTTTCAAAAGAAGTGATAGTTTATTTTGATTGTGCAACAATAAGCAATTTTAAGCTCCTGATGAAAAAAGATTTGTCAACTTTTTACTTTTTTTATGATGACCTTTTCCGTCTATGAAATGTGGCACAACAATACCAGAGACAAATGTTGGCTTAGCAATTACACCACAATTTTAATGAAGGCTTATTGTCTTGAATACTATTTTGAGAAAACTGCAATGTTGCATCCTTAACTTTTCTTGTCGTGAGTTTTGAGAGAAATTGTAACTATTGCACTGAAATACAAAATACATAATACAAACAAATATACAGCTGTGTTAAAAAAAAAGGAGTGACCACTCTTGGTACCCAAAACTTTCGTTTTATAATAACCTAAGTTAATTTTATTCAGTTTTTCTTTTTTATTAGTTAGATAATTTAGTCCTGTGCTTGAATATATTTCAACGGGTTTGCTGAAAGCCATTAATAAAAAAAAAATTCTTAAAACTAGTTGAAAACTCAATGTTCAAAATAATAGGAGAAAAAAGCTGTTAATTAATAAATTAGAAACTTTTTCTTCAATAGTTGGTTGAAAACTTTCGTTTTGTTATTATTGTCACACATCTGGAGCAACATTGAGCTTTAAATTCTTGCCAGAGCTCCTCAAAAGCGCTCCAGTGGGATTTGTTGCAATATTTCTTTAATTGCGTCCTTCAAATGTAGGTCATTATACGGTATACACACGGAAATCCTTCCCTTTTATCTGTCTACGGTCAGGCGGCTGAGCAGGCCATGGAAAAACCTCAATTCCATTGCCCGTAGATCACTTTTTGGCGGAGTTACTGCAGTTATTGCATGATGCAGTTTTCCTATAGTAACTTGGGTCTTTCTACTAAATAAGAGAAGAAAAACGTTGGACCTTGAATTTTAAATGGGACATCTTGGTAAAAAACTTGAACTGAATAAATTGACATTCACAATAGAAAAGAAATGATCCTGAAAATGGTAAGATGGCCCTTTAGATGGCCATGACAATGATGGTTGGTACTGGGAACCGTTAATGTGTTTCAATTTCTCCTCTCCTTCATGAATCTGGGTCTTTATGGAATTGAATTCATATTCAATGGCCCATCGCACACTATAGGGTAACTGAACTGGTGGAAGACGAAGTTTTTGGGCGAGAGAAGTGATAATTTGCGAATGAAATGGAATGAAACGAGTAAAATGCTCAACTCTTTTTGGAGTGGGTTAAAAAGTTATCCCAGTGTGTGATGAGCCAATAAAGATTCAATTTCCATGAAAACAGGGTACTAAATATCTCAAGGAGAAATTCATAGCAAATTCCAAGTGATCAAAATGCTTTTCAAAATGCGACTCGCAAGGAAAAAAATTTGCGTGCGTGATTATCTACTGCCTTAATATAGAAGACTAAATTCTTAATTTTTACGTCCTAATAAACTGTTTATGGCAATTACCAAAATTTCCCTAGGTATAGCTAAGACCCGAAAAATCGAATTCGAACACATTTTCACCCAAAATATTTGAATGGGCTCTTCTTATCATTTTTTTTTTCCTTCTCCACATATTTGATTTTCTATCTTTCCGGGTCTATTAACAAAGATTAGAAATATCAATTTTTGTTTTTTTAAAAGCAATTCAAAAAAAGAAAACATTTTTAATGATTTCATATTTATTTTTCTCTCTGAAATCTTGATACTCTATTAATTAAAAATTGTGCAGAAGTTATTTATACAAAAACCAAAAATGGATTAAAAAATATATTGAAGTTATTTGATTCCCACTTATACAAAAATTATGATTTTATTTAATCCTTTCATTTAGAACCCAAAGATTTATTAAACATCCCTTGTGACAAATTGTAGTATATATTGACGTAGTAGTGCGTAGTAAATAATTTTTCCCAAAAATTTTTTTAAGACCGGACGATCTATTTTTTATTTTTTTTTTAATTTTCTTGCCAAGAAATTTAGTGCCGTTCGAAAAATGTTGGTCAAACTTTTTTTCGTATTTTGTAGAATTTGTTGCATTCTAAAATATACGTACAGTCAAAGTATATTATAACGTGTAATTAACTCTCATAAATTCAAAGAACCGCGCCCAAGTAGTAATACAATGTTTGACAAACATTTCTTGAACAGCACTGTATCCTTATACTATACTCTGTCCAACAAAAATAGTCAGTACACGTCTTATGGGAGAGCTTTTTCCTTGCAAATGGTGCCAGTCAGTGGTTTTATTCCCTTTTTACCTACTGAAAAAGAAAATTCAACCACTGACTTACACACAAATTGTTTTTGTAATTTCGCTTCGATGAGCGTACACCCCCATGACCTACACCATGCGCAGCTTACGCCACACTGATAATCTATTCACAAACAACCCTCTTCGAATGTTTTGAAAATAAACACATTGTTGTCAAAGTTACCATTTCCACGTTCATGCAAATCATAGTGGATTTTCCTTTGGATTTTGCTTGGGAGCTTTCAGAATGTGTGCTTTTTTAAAAGCTTTTAAGAACAAATATGGGAATGGTGTTGTCGCTTGCTGTTTTTCTATATTCGTGGTTTGTATTTTTTTAATGGGTTGGAAAAAAGCTTTTAAATGCCGTTAAGAAGATTTTGGCTGTCTGCATTAAGGGAATAAACTTCTTTGCGCGGATATTCAATCGAGTGCAGTTCGGTAAGTGAAGTTAATTTATTTTTTCTAAATTGAAAGAATGATTTATAATTAATGGTGTAGTTATACATGGTGAAAAATAAATAAAGTGTTTATTTATACGGTGTTTTTAGTGTTTTTTTTTTAATTCTGTGTTAAGTGTGTTTTTATTGTGCGATACAGTATACAAAATATCTTCAAGTTCTTCCAAGAATTTAAGTGCAGAAAAAAAGAAAACAATTGTTGAAGCAAGCAATAAATTTTAAAAAACAGGACCGAATCCGTTAAACAAGTTTCGGAATTTTTTTCTGTAACAGAGCGAACTGTCTACAGAGTATTGAATGAGAATAAGACGAAAGGCCACAACTCACCAGCGAAACAGAAAAAAAATTCTGGTCTCAGAAGCAAGGTCGATGACTTCGACAAATGCGCCATCAGGCAAATTGTTCACAAGTATAAAAATAATTATTTCGTTCAACCTGTACTTTATTTACTCAAAACCTCGAGCAAAAAATCTTTAATTTCTGAGTACTTTCATTATTTTTTTTTTATTACTGAATTTATGTTGCTCTTAGTTTTCACAAAAGGGTTTTTGAATTCAGGATTATGTACATAATTTGCTAATTTTCCTAAACGAAATTTTGATACTAACACATTTTTAACTTTCAAATTAAAATCAAAAGTTGGTAACCCTATTTATATTTATCAGAGCTTTTTCGAAATCTATAGTGGGCACTACGGAAACCCTGTAATATTTGCTCTCTCTCAAAGCTTAATGAGATTTGACTGAGGTCAGAGTGAGAGGTAAACGTCCTATCTTCTCTGTACTGACAATTTTTGTTGGACAGAGCATAAAAACATGCAGCAGTGGATTTGAGTTTAAGGGTATCAGATGGAAACAAATATTAGTTAAAAGTTTTTATATTTTTTTTTAGAAGAAACAAAGCTTCGTAATGCACTTATTTGGTACCAAACCATTTTCTTTCTATGTTCCAATATCTTAGATTACCCCAGATTGCAAAAACTATGTTTAAACTTGGTTAAAATTCTTCATTGAACATTTCTTAGTTTTTTTTGTAATTTATAAAAATCCGCTACTGGTTATAAAAGATACATAAAATATAAATGCTTAAGAAAGGGTAGTGTAAGGTGCGTACTGCTGTTCTATCCAGATTGTCTTGTTCTAAAATTGAGGAATGGGAATGATTGATGGCCCTACAATCTTTTCATTTTCTTGGTAGATTAAACAAACTTCTTTAATTAATAAATATGTTTAAAATGTAACAAAGAAAATAAGATAGGATTTGTGTACTGAAATGATAAATAACAAGATATTTTCATCCCAAATCTTTTGTAACATATTTGTAAGGTCAGAAACTCATCTTTCTTTCTTTGTTTTTGTTGAACCATTCAATTTTATTTTATTAGTAGGTAAATACTTATTTTTATGTCTGTTGGCATTTATGCTTACCTGGAAAGGTTTGCTCAAATTCTTTCGAGAAAAATTGAAACAATGACAAGATTGATTGATTGCAATCTCAAGAAAGCTTAACCCAATAAATATGTCCTCAAATTATCAGTACATAAAAAGAGAAAAAAAACTGGACATTTTTGACGGATGAAATCTTTCGTAATACCCTTCACCATATCCCAATACACCTACACACACTCAAGAATAAGAATTTGATTTATTGTCAGATGGTCTTGTGTATAGAATAGGAAGGTGAAATATGTAGGTACACAAAATCAGTGGGTTTAATATGGTATTTTCCAAAGATTAATGATGCACTCGCAAATAATATATGGCCACGATTATTATAGACATAATTGTTGGTCCATATGAAATATGGGACAACAAAACTCCTTGCAAAAATAATTGCAAAATCAAAAAGTATTTTTTGTGAAGTGATTTATTACTTATAAAATTCACATAAGTGCAAAATGTTTAAACTGTTTTCCTGCCCTTACTTGCTCTATTGGGTTAGATGTAGGAATTTGTTAAAGGTAAAAATATAAGCCAACAAATTGTTTTTTTTTATTTTATCGGTGAACTATCTGTGTATGTTTGGTGTGCATTTAGTAAGGGAACGTCTGTCTGTTTGCTAGGTGAGCTACGAAGATACAGAGATCTTTTTGTATCGGCCCTTTTCCGATGTCTCGATCTTAAATCTTGTAAAATACAATCACCCCTATTACAGAATCCAACGAATGCGTTGCGGTGGAATTCGCACTTATTTCAGCCATATTCTCTTCTATAGAAATCGCAGGTGAAGAAGTGTGTAAGTAGAAGTGGTAAGGTAGGTAATCATACTGATAATAAAGTTCACCCGGCAAGTTCATAATTGCTTTGATTGCGAATGCAAACCCTGCAAATCACGCGTTGATGGAAGTATTGCGAATTCCATAATAGGCATGAATATCTCGAAAAAAATATCTCGTAGATTCGCGTCGGCAAATCTTAAGCATTGCTAGAAATTGATAAATTTTTTAAGTTTGCTATTTATTTATTTTATTATTTAAGAATTTGTGTCCCTTTTAAATCTCAAATGTAAGGCACCCATTCACACCTAAGAAGAGTAAATAAGAGTTAAATAACAAAATGAGCAAAAAACTACTCGTATCAAGTAAAAAATATTCTAGTTTTCTGTGTGTTCAAATTTATCAAAAATAAGAACATCTGTTTTTTCTTGCATTTGACTTATAATGAATTAAAAAAAGAAATTTAGAGTTTGGACTTGAGAATCATTTATTCCAAAAACTATTTTTCGCAACTCCAAATCTATAAACAACATTATAGAACTCACTTTTGAATTAAGAATAAGCTGTAGCAAGATTTTTGAAGTGTACCAATTTTGCTATAATATTATTTAAGACAAGTTTTAGGAAAATTGCCTCTCCTTTCCAAATGGATAGAAATAGAACGGATACAATATTTTTTTCGTATTTGTCCAATCGGATTAAAATTGAAATTGTAATTCTTAAAATACTTATTATTGCGGGCCTTACGTAAAACTTTCGGACCTAAAACAATATGTTAAAACAAACATTTTGCAACAATAATCATAGAAATCGAAGCTTTAATTTAGAAGTACTTAGTTAGAAGCTTACTTTTTTGTAAGACTTTTCGGTCGTCTAACAGAATGTCATTGAGGGATTAAACGCCTTGCACTGTTATATAATGCAGTTTTAGAAAAAAGCAATTAAAAAAGCATAAAAATCGGTTTTCAAATTACTAAAACAGCTTCTTAAATGAATTTAACCTCAAAACAAAGTACGCAAATTGATTTCTTCTATAATGATACATTTTTAGAAAAGAATTTTTTTTTGAATTTCGTTAGAGCCGTTTTCTAAAAAAACTATTCTTTCTATATAAAATTTTGCAAGCACTTTTATAAAAAAAAACTGGTACGCCATTTTTAAGATATTATTTATCAACATCTAAAAACTAAAATTTGAAAAAAAAAATATTGAATAGTTTTCGAAAAAATGATTTTTCAAAAAAAAAATTTCAAACTTTTGTTAAAAATCCAAGCAAAATTTTTACTAAATATTATTACGGCAACTTGAAAGCATCCATGTAAAAGAAATGGTTGAAATTGATTAAGTCATGAAGGAGAAAATCAGAATTTGAAAAAACGGGTCTATGGCAGGTACCGTTAATAACGGTTTTTGAAAAAAATGGTTCTCATTTAAAGACAGACCTTACCCAAAGAAATAACCATGGTTTTTTTAATTAAAATCGTAGGCACCATTTTTGAGAAAAATGAGTTTTTCTATAACCGGTATATGACAGGTATCGTTATTTGGGGTCAAAAAAAAAATTCAAAAAAACGTCTGGGGATATTCTCCAAAAACCGCCACATACCAAGTTTGAAGTAAGTCGACCCATACGTTTAGGCTGTTGTCTCTGATACATACAGACAGACAGACAGACAGACAGAATTGTCGGATCCACTTTTTTCTCATTCTCTATTGTGTGTTTAGTTAATTTTTCTTTAAAAAAAACTCGTGTAATCTAAACACGACTTTTTTTAAGAAAATTAACTACACAGTTTTGTTGCAACTACTTTGAACATAACATGCACAAACTATAATCAAAATTCTGATAGCCAATTTCGAACAAGAAATGTTATATTGGACATTGGGAAGAACTCATTTTTGACTTATTCTAGGGACACATTTCTGTGTTATCTTCTTTAATATATTAATGGGCAGAACATTTTATTCGAAAAATTAAAACTAATTGGTTCATTCAATTAAGCTAATTGATTTAAATGACAATAGCAGTAGTAAGATGTAGGAACGAGGATCGAGGACAACTAAAAGATTTTGCGATTAAAATGTCATTAATTTAATTTGTTGTAATTTTAAGAAAACATTGTACAGAAACCACCACGAAATTTTTCTTATTTCATTGCATAGAAAAGTTTGTTAATTTATTTTTTTTTCCTATTGATAGTTAAGACACGTTCTCCTGGGGAGCGGGTTAGAGAATACGCAAAACGATTTTTTTTCAGTAAGAAATTTGTTGAACAATTTTTTGTCGGAATACCCCTGTTAGTTTTCTGATAGATTGATGGTTTGAAAATGCATGTTAGAACAAAGCTATTTGCGCAGTAATTCCTTGCAAACCAAAATTATTGTGGTATTTGTTTCACCTCCAAAAATTTTTTTTTTTTTTCAATTTGCCCATAGTTACCCCATAGTAGGCCTTTGGTAGCCTCAAAATACAGACAAAACAGCAGAATCGTAGGTTTGTTAAAGAGTTGCCAGAAGCCATTTATCAAAATTGAAAAATTAAAAAAAAATGTATTATGTAGAGGGAGAGTTGCTATAAATATTGTTATTGAAAAACGAGTTTATTTACAGTCATATTATTAACTATTTTCAAAACATGTTTTAACTAAAACATGTTTTGAAAAAGTTAAAAGGTGCAGATTTTCCACAAATAAGCCATCGTCTTGGAGACTTTGGGCATCCAAAACTCCGGATTTTAAATCATTTTTCGTTAATATTACCAATTCATTGACATATTCCAACTTTTAACCTCTTTCAAACGTGTTTTGATATAAAACTTGTTTTGAAGATAGTCAATAATATAGACGTTAGTGTTTTTCTTATTGAATTATAAATATATTATATTTGAAACTTAAGCCGGTAAAAAAGTTCTTTACAGTTTTGTTAAGAACTATTGGGGGCTACTCAGAACTCCACAAAATTCAAAAAAAAAAAAAAAATGAAAAATACTAGGTGGGAAGTTGGCCTCCCTTACACCGGTACTTTTTTTAACCATTAACTTTTGAAATATAGGTAGAACAAAAAAGTTTCTTACAGTCTTACATAAAACTCTTGAGGGGCAATCCCTAAACACTAAACAGTACTCCCCAGAACTTGCAAACAAAAAAATTGTTATTTTTTTAAGAAAAATCATAAGCACCTGCTTGTTTTGCTTTTTTTAGTTTTGAAACATATGTTCTTTTTCGGTTTTCTTAAGAACTATTAAAAACTTAAACGAAATTTTTATAAACATTTTTTTCTTTGTTTAATTTTTCAGAACATTTTCCAAAACCCATCGAGAACTCTAGAACTCTTCATCCAGAACAGAAATTTCCAATCAGAACAATTTTTCATGATAAAAAGTTGGCCGCGTGAAGTTGGCTCGGCAGAACTCGAAAAAAATATTTTTTTGAAAACTTCACGAAAGTCGATAAGTCGGCTTATTTAAAGTCGATTGTTAAACATCGATATATCAAAATGACGACAAAAAAAGGGCGATTACTTGAATGACCGACAATATTGTAATGTCTTCAAACGAAATACCGTAAAGGGAGCATGCTACTACCCTGCAACCCCCCTGCGTTGGCCCACTAAAGAATTTGGGGTAAGTGCGAGGCTGGATGTATGCAAAATTTCTTTTGCATTTAAAGAATTGGTATTTAAAGAAACTTTGATTCTTTAAATAAAATCGGGAACTTTTTTTGTTGATCAATTCAACGTAACTTTATAAAAATACAATATTTGAGTCATTTTGTTCATTTAAATTCAATTTTTCTACATTTTGGAATAGACGACACCTAAAAACTTTTGTAATAAATTAATCACTCTTGAACTTCATAAAATATTATCATAAAATAACTTTTTCTTAAAGTTAAGTGGTTTTCAATGAAATTGTATAAAATTCCCAGCAATGGGTGTTTCATTTTTAGATTTTTCCAGATTTTGCTTACGCCTCGAGGAGAAAAACATCAACCTGAATATTTATTTCGATAACTATCTTTTTTTCTACAAACTCCAACCAATGTTTCAATGTACAATAAATTGACAAGAAAAGAACTGTTACATGATACTTTAGAAGGAACTTCTGTACATAAATTGCAAACTTGCCATTAGATGTTAGAGACTTTCCAATATTCTTTGTTTCTTTTTAATTTAAAAATTTAAAAGTCTAATTTTTAAATAATATAGGTACCTACCATCGTTTCTTGATTACTTCTTCATTTTATTATTTTGTTTATTTTGTTTTCTTAATAGAAGGCGTTGACCTATTGGAACAGAGTGTTTTGAACCATCATTCCTCATATAATTTAAACATTATGAATAATTCAATAGTATCTTTACTCACAAACTTTCTTGAAAAAGGAGAAAAAAACGACAAATAATGATTCTAAGTTATAAGAACTTATTTTTGTATGTGTTTTTTTTTTCTATTTTGCCCTCCTCATAAAAAGTTAGACGCATATTGAACCCTTTTTTGTGGTATTCTTGATTAAAATTTTGTTTGAATGAAGGATCGAAATTAAATGACCTATTACTGAATTGAAGCGTAGAAACATGTGTGCCAAAAGAATCATATTATTTACTAGGCATAATGTCAAATTTGGGTACAAGGCTAAATTTAAACATACAAAAGATAATTTTCGGTTGATATTCTTTGAAAGTTTTCAAACTTCAATGTCCTGTGATTTATGAGTTTATTTTTGAAGGACGGGGTGACTGGATTTCCCACCTGAAAACTATGTTTGTATTTGAATGTAGTACATATGTATATACATTAGAGTGACCACAAAAAAAATGACTCAAACTGTTTGCAAACATGTAAAGTAATTATCCTTCAAAAATGAACCGAAAATAATGAGTCTTAAATGTCGCTAGACATTTTTTCAATTTTTATCTAAATTTCTAATTATTTTGCTTTACCTTGATCCATCTTAACGATGATTTCTCTGTCAATAATTATATTAGAAATGTTATTGAGCTCTTTATTTTAAAATGCTCACTTTGTATGATTTTGGGGAAGAAAAATAAAAGAACTTATTTTTTTTTACTGAAATAACAACTCTGGTTGAACTAGAAGAGGCAGCAGTTAGCGTCAACTAACATCCGCAATTAAATCCAAAAACGGGCTATAGCATGCATACACAGCCAAGGAGTACACTTTGAACACATGATATAACTGCACTTATAAAATATTGCCGACAACCCTTCAAACAAAATGGCATGAATTTTGTATGTTATTTACAACAATTATAAATATTTAAATAGACTGAGTAACTTCTAAGTGTTTCATTTTATTCACAAAAGAAAAACAAATCAGCCTTATCATGGTTTTTTGTTTTTGTTTGCGAAAAATGAAAAACTGAGTAGATACTCAGTATTGAATAAAACACGGCTTTTTTGTATAACAGCAAAACTATCGATGGAGGCAATTCAACATTAATATTTTTTGTGTCATTTGTTTACATTAGAAAAGATAGGAAATTTAGTATGGAGAAGGTAATCAAAATTAATTCATTAAATTCACCCTCTATAGCTTGTCCAAAGTCAAACAAAATTCTCTTATTTATCATGCTGAAGAGTATGTATGTTTACTAGTACCACCAAGCGGTCAAAATTTGACCGCCGAATCATGAAATAAAAACTGAATTGTAGAAAGAATACTGCCCGTAACTTTCAAATAATTTTTTTTTTCAAAATCCTGAGTTTGAAAATCATTTTTTTCTTCAACTGTTTGTTTATTTTAAACTTTATTTTAAAAGTTAATTAAAGAAGGGTTTTCTGGCTATCAAAAAACATATAATATGATCATTTCTTTAACTCCTTTGTATTTCAATAATTTTTTTTCTACGTTTAGTCAATTTTTGAGAAAATTGACTCTGCCCTATGAAAGGGTGTTGTTTTTCTTAAGCAGACCTGGACAATTTAGATTTATAAATTTTTAACAAAATTATTTGATGAAAAAAAATGTGTCTTCACGAAAATCTTATTGTTAAGTTTAAAAAAAATCTTATAAGAGTGGCAATTTTAAACTAGTAACAGTTAAAGTATTTATGAATACCAACATTTGAAAAAAAATTATCCAAATCACAGCGGTTTTGCCCGGTTCTGATATAATGCTATATTTTGAGCTTTAGTTACTCCACTAGTATGCTGGATCGAAAGCTCAATACGACAACGCCAAAAAAAAGTTATTATCATTTTTGTGCAACGATGATTATATTTCTTTTCGGAGCAACAAGTATAGCTATTCAAAATGCCGGGCTGGGGACATAACTACAGCCTAAGCTACATACTCCAAACAATTTTCTTCAAAAGGATGATAGGCAAATTTGTATGAAAAATGGATGTAGGCCCAACAGAATTGAAATGAACCAGAGATAGAGCCCATTGAATGCACCAACATGTCTCCACAGAGTAAAGTACTGTTTTAATAAATACAATGTTGTTAGCAGTTTCCAAAAAGGTATGTACAAGCTATGCTCAGTAAACGAGAAATGGCCATTTGAACTCATAAAGACGGGAGAAAAAACAGAAATTATTACGGCTAATTTCTTGACAAAGTTCTAGCTCTTAAAACTCGGTTTAAGAAAAATTAAAACTCAAATTTTTTCATTTTTATTTTTTGTTTTCTTCAGAAAAACTGATAGCTAAAAATAATAGTTTTAAACTGATTTTAGAACTTTGTCAAGAAATTGGCCGTTAGAATTTTATTTGTTGTTTAAACAAAATCATTTTATTTTTGTTTGTTTTTTTCTCCCGTCATCCCTGGCTAGCAAGCTCCTCCAGCTTTAAATTTTGATGAAATTGTATGGGTTCGACTGTTACGCTGAGCTAACAAAGATAAGAATAAGTATGCAATTGAACAGGGTTCAGCTAAAACCATTACAGCGGCCTGGAGCAATGTTTCCCTAGACCTATTGAAATAAAAATATTGCATGTATTCTGGGCTTTTTTTATTAATATGAATCGGTTACCACTAGCGCAAGAAATCTGCTCCCGGCTCTTAAGCTATTACCCTTTCAATGTTTAGCAGCAACACCACTATGCAACAATTGTAGTAGATTTGCTACAATTTTTCAAAAATATTTAAAAGCAGTAGATTTAGGCATTTTTTTATAAAATTGAAGTAGGTTTAAATAGAGATTTTTAAAATGTAGTAGATTTTGATATTTTGATGATGGTGTGTAGTAGGACCATCATCAAAATATCAAAATCTACTTAATTTTAAAAATCTCTATTTAAACCTACTTCAATTTTATAAAAAAAAGGCCAAAATCTGCTCCTTTTTTATCAATTTCACTCTGCATACTGTATGTAACCCCAGAATTTCCATAAAAATTAGAATAGAATAAATTTAATTAAAAAACAATCTTTTTTTTTAAATTAATTTAAAAATGGTTAATTAACAATATATTGAAATATATTTTTATTTATATACAAAAATGAAGTCTTGAAGAATTTCAGTTTTTGGATTTTTCATGTTTTTTGTTTGATAAAATTTTATATAATTTTTTTTATTTTTATATCTCCGATTCTCCACTCCGATTTTAATCAATCTACTACATTTGTTTCCGGAAGTAGTAACGCTGATGCTTAGCAGCCATTACATTATATTTTCACATCCGTAAACTGAAAGAGCAAGTACGTGCGATCCAGACTTGATTATTTTAAAAACTCAATTGCTCCGAACTGGATGGTGAGATTTAATTTGATTATGCTTAAAAATGTAAATTGATAAATTTTGTAATAAATCAAAATTGAAAGAATCTAGAAACTATAAGAAAAACTATTTTCGTCCTTTGTGCAACATCCTTTAACATTTATTGCTCACTGACGTGACCTATGACAATTTCCACTACACTTCCGTTTCACATTAAATATTTGTGTTTCAAAACAAAATCCGGTCCAAATAAAATAGCAAGAAGTTATTAAGAATTTGAGTATTTAATTTTGATTCAGTGAGTATAGGTATCATTTTCCGATACGGTATCCATCATCTTCACTTCATTGCCAAGCATAGGTACTTAAACGATTTTCTCCACCACTCTACTTTAAAACAGTTCACTGAACTAGAAACAAATTCGAACGTAGCACAAGGATTCACCCAGGAGTGATTGAGTACTATTTGATTCGTAAACAAGCAAAGGCCAAGGACAAGGACTGTCTCATTTATATATATGACGCCGACGACGACCGCCCGCCACCACTCATCGCCACCGCCGCTCCGTACACACATTTCATCGCCCAAGATTCCTTCAAAATTATAAATAAATCTTTAATTTTGTGTCACATGAAGCGGAATCACTTTAAGAATGCTAATGCTTATTGACGCACAGATTTAGTGGTGTTTTCTTCTGGAATTCGAGACGCTTACAGCAATAAACCATTCGTGAAATAAGGGGGTGTACCCATTAGCTATATGGATCCGAAAAGGAACAATAATCAAGTTCAGCATATTTCAGAAAATCTAAATATTATATTGAAGATTGAACCTTGACGTTAAGCTAAAACATATTAAGGTTATGATGAATCGGGGCCTGGAATACATATCTTAAGGAACATGTTTTGAATAATTTTATTTTTTCTACGAAATCTTCCCATCGATTTTGATAGCCTACGCAAGTGGGTTGACGTTGAGGAATCAGTAAGCAATAGGATTTTCTGTAACATATAATCTGATACTTTTTTATGCATATAAATTGTATGTGGTTGTGCATACCTTCATGTATGAGTGTCAGCTTATGCTATAACAACATATTATTGCTTTCCTTAACATAATAGGCAAACTTATTGATAAATAATAATTATTCATTCGATGAGATTGAAGCTCATACTGTATAGATAATCATTTTGAAATAAAGTGACTGAGAGATGAGTATGGTATTATTGTTGATGTCAACATACACTGGAAAAATTATTATTCATACTTTTTATGAATCATACAGCCAAAATCATTATTTTTTAAAAAATATTCACATGAAATGCAAGAATTCATAAAAAATTATTTTTGTTTTATGACCAAATCATTATTTTTATGAAAAACCATTCAAAAAACCCTTCCGGATTACCTTGGGGACACTTTAGTGTCAATTTGACACCTTTTTAGTCACTCGGACAGCAAAACACCTCATTTTAAGAAAATCACTTTTGGACACCTTTTAGAAATATAGAAACTTTTAAAAATAGACAGAAAATTTGTTCGCAAAAAAGCTAAATGACCCTTGTTTTGAAGATATTTTTCAAATAAAAAGTAAAGAACAGTTCTGATTCAAAGTAGGAAACTCAAAGAAAACACTTGAAGGAATTTCTTTATTCAAATTTGACCGAATTAGTAAGTATAGCTAATGTTAACTTTTTCCATCAATGCGTAAGCTGAAAGACTATTTTCGAAACATATAGCTTAGGGTAGCCGAGCTTATAATTAATATTTTTGAGTATTTTACACAAAATATGACATTAAAGAATATTTAATTTAAAAATTTAAGTATGTATTCGTTTTTTTCCTAAAAAATTAATTTTCCAGTTGTTGTAGTCGGGGCAACTAGGCAATTTTCGGAAGACTCTAGAAATTTTTACTTTTTTGTGTTCTTTAAAATCAAAAAAAAAATGGGGAGGGGGTACAGGTATTAATATTATTGAAGCAGTATGTACATACATAAAATACTGCGTGATTTGCATAAGATGTGACGAAAGCTAAAGTTTATCGTTGAATTAAAACTGTAAGAAAGACAATACGGACAAAACAGTTCAAATTATTTTTCCTAAACTTTATCATTTGATTTCTTCTATAAAGATAATTTTTTAGATTTTTTTTCTTGAAAATCGTTGCAGCCGTTTAAACAAAAAAAACTATTTTCTATTTGTAAAATATTCAATAGATTTTTCAAAAAAAATGTGGTATGTCATTTTCAAAATATTACCAAAAACAATCTTTAAAATCACTGCTCTTTATTCCTGCAACTAAAAAGATTTCAAATAAAAAATGGTTGAAATGGAGTAAGTCATTAATAGTCTAAGATGCCGTCATAGGAACACCTTCCCTCATCGCTTTACCAGCTGATACGTATATTTTCGTTAAGGTAGTGTCAAAAAAACCATTTATTTGGATTATTGTTTTTTGTCCAATTCCTATATATTATATTTCGTATAATTAGATGTGATAAATAATAATAGGTATCTTAAAAATGGTATACGAATTTTTTTTTTTGTAACAAAAAATTAATAAAAAAATATTTTTTTAAAAAACGGCTCTATAGATTGTTTTTGAAAAAAAAATTCTAAAAATTTATAGTTATAAAAGAAATCATATCAAAAATTTTAATCAAAATCGTTAGAGTCGTTGTCGAGAAAACTCGAATAACTCAAAAATGTTGTATGGGAGGTACTCGTTCCAGATGAAATATTCAAAAACAAAAAAAACTTTCGAAATTTCATAAAAATCATCTCTACCAAATTTGAAGAAAACCCGTTCACGCTTTTAGGCAGTGGAAATGTGTACAAATGGACGCACAGACGCACAGACCGAAAAACGGCATGCCGAATACCGCTTTTTCTGAACTTCTCCATCATCGTAATGTTGATTTTGATTAAAACCTCAATTTTTTTTTTTTTTTGACACGAAACCAATACTTGCTCTATACAGTAAGTAAAAATTTTGATGCTTGGAGTTTTTAAAAATTTTAAATTCCAATAGGGTAAATAAGGCAGAACTTAGAAAAAGGTCAAAAAGCTTTTTTCTTAACCACAAGTTAAGAATTGTTAATACTTGAATCGATAGGCTATAAAATACATGAAAGTCACTTATACAAATAAGAAATGTAAAAATCTGAAACTCGAGATATGCACTGTTCAGAGTGAAAATAAATGTTTGAGAAATAATTCACCAAAGAAAGTAAATTTTTTTTTTTTTTTTTTTTGTCAATTAGCTGACCCACCTACATACATATATGTAAATCCTTACAGATATAAAAATATTATATTTATTACTATCTTCAATTCAAAATGGCTGATCGAGCATCTCACCCTTGAGTGGGAAAATTGCAGTTTTCATAAGAAACAACAACCAAAGATACATTACATAACTTTTTGTAGGGCAAAATCTTCGATTGATGGACCATACGAACCCAGTCAGTTTATTTGCTTTTCCTAGCCAAACAAATAGTTTTAAGATTTATACAAAATAAAAATTAATTCAAAGAATTAAATATAAAAAAAAGCAATAGTAATTAAACCAATCTACTTTTGTGGTTCTACTAACAATTTTCCAACCTTTTTTTATGAATTAATTTTATCGGACAAGCAATAGATTTAAATTTGTACAGCATCATTAAGTGAATGCAATATTTTTTAGGCCATTCAACTATGTCAGGCGTGATATAATTTATAATTGAATATTGGAATCCAAAAATTTTGCATTTAAAAATGTACGAAGCTGTTCGCAATTCATAATTCATGAGAGGCTTTTTTGTAGGTACATTGTGGTGGATATTTGCGAAAATAAAATTCTAATGTGGGAAGCAAATTCATATAAGAGGTAGCTATAAATTTTAACAAAAAACACGGGTTATATTTTATTAATGAGCTTCAATGCTATATAATATCTTCATTCGAGTGATTTTTGTATGCGGTAATATTAGATCATTTATTTTCCTATACCTGTTTAGTTAGTCATTGAAAAACCTTTTAACAAATTTAAATTAGTTTTAAAGAGTTATAGTTTATGTAATGGATTTTTAATTTACTAATAATGTAATAGAAAATGCTTAAACAATCATTTAAGCATACAAAATTCCATGCAATTTTTAATTGAACTCCATGCTAAATTTTAATTGAACGCCCTTCATTTAAATATCGTAACACGCGTCTCTACAAGTTTTGTTGAACCCTTAGATTGAGCCCACCAAATTTAAATAAATATAAAATTGCTGCAAAAAATGCAAAGCCGAAGAAGTTCACACATTCTCAAGACAAGACTTAGTTATTTTGGATGTAAGTATGTATCTATAGACTTTTTTTCTTTTGGTCTTCGCCACGCTTGCAGTACAAACATAAGCTAACATCGATAAAACTTATTCAAGGATGACAAAAATTATAACAGATAAAGATTATGAAAGACTTATGCCCAGTTTCACAGTAAGTAAGTGCAATTTAAGTGACGAATATTGAAAACTACCGTCGATGGTACATATGTATTTAATCTAAAATTATTACATATATTCCTTTGTATATTTTACCTTGTGTAATTAAAGTGAGATATGAATTATACGATGATTGATACATTTTGGTTTCCTTCTTTTATTTTAAAATAACAAAAGAATGATTTATTTATTGAAGAATGAGCTTCAATAACGATGTGCAATTCATAAACGAAAATATTATTTTTTTTTTTTTTATACAAGTAAGTCATAACCGTAGGGATTTATTTATTTATTCATGAACCTTGCACCTATGGATTTGTGTGTACACAAGCGGGTCCATTAATTGAATTTATTATGAAGAGGGTAAGAAGGAAATGTAAGTTTATTACGTCAAACTTAACGATTATCTTGACTTATTTCATCTGGCAAACCCTAAAATTAAGCTGTTAAAAAAACAATGCAGTCACTTTTAAAAATTACGAGTTATAAAAAAATGCAAAAATTTTATCTTTTAAATTCAGTAAATAAATCTATAAAATGGTCTTTTAATTTAAAATTAAATTTAAATTAAAATGCGTCTTGAAAATAAACTAACTACACGTATGTATGTACATATTTCATTTTGAAGTAGATAAAAATTAACTTCTATTTTGTATGAGAAAAAGAAGCCAAAGAATATTATTTTAGGAGAATTGAACAAAACTCATTTAGTTTTGTCTACATATGTATATTCAGGTTGAAGGTTGATTTAATAATATTAAAATAATAATTTCTAAACGAAATAAAACAAAACAATATTATGATACCAAACTAAATCTCAGCTTAGAACTGAGTAAGACTGTGAAGCTAAGTATTTTTATTATTGTTGTCCAAAGAAGCATGAACATTATTGAATTTTGCACAAAAAAAAGATTTAGAGATTAACATTGAATCGACAAAAGTCTACCTAAGACAACTTTTTTTAAGCATTCTATTAAATCAATTTTATTTTCATATTTAAATAATGATGCACCATTGTTATCGGCAATAATAATTCAAATCACAGCTTATAGTGGTAATAGACGATAGTTCATACAAATGAAGGGTCAGCGTTTCCCCAAGAGAAATCCTGAGTATACGTCACTGCCCAAAAGAATACGAAGCAATAAAGAACGAAAAGTAATTTAATACCATCCATTAACGATAATGTGATGTTATTTATTATATGGAAAGCTAATTATAAATCGAAATATAAAAATAAATAAATAAAGAGCAATAACAACAACAATGGCCTGAAATAAATAAAAAGGAAATATTGAATTTAATTTAATATAATTTTGCTGTGTGCAGCAAAAGAAGTAGGTACATACATATGTATAAACATTATACATACATACTTGTTTCCAATTGGATACACATTATAGCCTTATTACCACCATTTAACAACACAAAATAATTCCTTTTGGTTGTAATGCAGGTATGTATGTTTGATTGGTTAATTTTCCTGAAATTAACACGTTAATCGGTTTGAATTTTCACGAGTGTTTCTGTATCCATTTCCATGTGTATTTTCAAAAAGGAAGTGAGTCATTTCGTCAGAAATTGTTTCGCAAATTCTTATTTACCACTTTCCTGCTTATTTAACTCGCAACTTAATAATTTCGCCATTTTAAGATCGCATATTTGTTTAAAATATCAAGATTTTGTTTAGCTAAAATAATGTACTTTGTTTTAGCATTAGTTCGCGTTTTTATTACGTCGTCAATAGCCGTGTTTTATTGGTTGTTGGATAAACAGCACTCCAAAACTTTATGTAACTAACAAAAACAAAACAAATGCTGCCAAAAAATAAGCCAGTAAAAAACAAAACAGTGACGTTGGCTATAGAGTTTTAAAATATTGAAATAAAGAGGGTCGTATTGAAGAATTATTTTTTTTGTATGAAGGTTGGCAGCTTCACGTGCAAAGGATACATTCGTTCATTTTTGCTTTAAATAAATCACGCTTTGACTAGAAAAAATAAATAACTAAAATTAATCTAAATTTGATTTAACTAGGACGATAATTTATTTCAGAATAGGAAAATAATATTATTTTTAATTGGTATTTTATTTGAAAACGATAGAAGGGCATATTTAGAGCATTTCATGTTGCAAATCGAAAATAACATTCGATAAAATTTGCCAACAGAACCCAAATCTGTTATTTTTTGTCATAAATTGCACCAAAACACATCAGCATGGTGCCAACTTTCAAAAATAGAATGTTTGAACGAGTAAAATCATCCAATAAAATCTACTAATAAAACATAGCTAATACTATCCTTGCATATTATTATCCTCATGATCTGATCTGGATTAAATTATGAAAATAAAATTATGCGGATCAAAATGTAGGCATTGCATATTTAATTTTTAACTAACGGAGAGGTTAACCTACCGCCACCTCGCGCCATTTAGGTTGGAGGTCCAATTTTCTAAGAAATACCTAAAACGGGTTGGGTTCGACATCCCGCTTTTTATAGTCACCTTTTTTAAATCACGTCTCTTATACACCCCTATTTTATGATAACGTTCCTTATTATCTCGCTTTTGCAATGAAAACTACATAGTTGTTTTATTAAAAACAGAATTCTTCTCTCTGTGCGGCCTTTACAAACAAAACTAGTGACACATAAACAAATATTCTTAAGTCCAGTATGCATTGCGCAATGAGCTTTGTTTGGCAGCTATGTCGGTTAAGAACTTCTAAAATACCAACCAAAAATTTAAAATTTATATAAAAACATATCTAGAATACATCAATAGAATAATTTGAAGTATACGAGTAAACATCAACATAAACAAAAATATAGTGCAACAGCAAATCAAGAACCTTATTGCGCATTTACCTAAGCCTCATCTATGAACACTTTGCAAATGGTCATCACATGGGTTTATGTAAGAGATAAACCAAAAATGTATCTCATAAGTCAAGGTTTGTTTTTTTTTTTTTGATACGAAAGAAATCCGATTTGATTTGCTCAATCATACAAATAAAAACGTAAGCAGAAGATTATGTCCTAATGGTCCTTATCCATATTATACATCCTAAATAATGAAGGATATTTGAATGAAAAACCTTTGACCATTTGTCTTCCTAAAAAGATTATACTAGAGGAAATATTAAACCTTCACTTCTTCGTACCGACTAGTGGTCGTAACAAGTAACAAGAAAATATAAATAGCATTTTAAAGTAGGGCAAGTGTATGCAGTAAGAGTTTCTTCATCATTTTCCCACATTCCTATAGAGATTATACTTTTCTATATTATAAGTTTAACTTTGTATACCTATACCAAACCCACTTCCATATAGAATGTGATGACGATGTCAGAGACAAGACACAAGATCTTTTCGTGTTTACCTTTTTCTCGTAGTAATCTATCATCTCGACAACATCTTGAAATAATGGGTATTTACTTTGCCAGTAAAATTGGTTTTTGGCAAATAATAATCTCTGTTTGTTGCACTAGCTCAGCTCAAACTATATAAAGATTGTGTCAAGTTTGTAAATTGCAAATGAAAAAAGTTTATTTTCAATTCGAGAAAAATACCATTAAATTCACTATAATTTTCTATTTATATAATATTCAGTGTTGTTTGAGTTGTGAAATTTTGTTTATTGGCATTCTTGAAAAATTAATATTTTCTCTTTGCCACAAGGCATATTTTTGTATTTTTCATTATTTTCGTTTATTAAGAGACTGTTGCTGGGCACAAAGCTTGGAAAAAAAACTTATTACTAAGGGAAGAAAAACAGTTATCGGTCAAAAATCAGGGACATGGTCTTAAATGGATTTAATTAAAGTTCTATTAGTTGACCCCAAGATTGTAGTGTTAAGGTTTTTATAGTTAAATAGGTTTTGGAAATAATAATAGTACAAGAAAGTTGCTACTACTAATTTTTCTTAAAATCTGTAAGTGAATGTATAAGTTTTAAATCCAATAGCAAAAAGTTGCTTGTGAATATATTTGTGCCATATAACTTTTTATTCAAAATAACTTAACGAACTTGTTAAGACAAAAAATTCACTCTTCACTTGGGAGCTGGGCACGTCGTGACTTTTTGTCTAGGAAAACCAGGATAATCATAGGTTTTCTCTCCAGCCGCTGTTAACTTATAAGTATTCTTAGTAAATAGTGCCACCTGCAGATTCCGCAATAAGAAAGAAAAAAAAACAGACCACATTCTTCAATGCACTAATAATCCAAAGATTTAAATATTTGTGGTGCAACCAATTCCTCCAACACAAACATTTGTCGGTCAAAGAAAGATCTTGAGAACTTTTGCCACTGCAAAACTTGGTTCTTACTTTGTGGGAGTTTTAATTTTCTCATTGAATAAAATTACTAAAAAATGTAAGTATACGCCCGAGTGTACTCTGACATTCTTTTGATATAATTTTAAAACAAATCTTTTTAATTGGTCAGTCGTGGTAACTCTTAACAAGATAGTCAAAGACAACATAAAAAACACATTTGTTTGGATTGTAAGGATGTACTGTACATAGATTCTAAGTGTTTTTTGTATTTTTTTTTTATGGGTAAGTAAAATGAATTATATTTTGTTTAGCATAAAAAACATTATTGAGAAACGATAAACATTTCCCAATTAATTTTTTTTTATTTATTTTGTAAGAACACCACTTAATGATTTTTGTTTAAAAAAACTTTCCTTGAAAAAAGGTAGGTTAGGGCGGGGCTAGTTGGGACATTTTTTGCTTGAAGCTTCATAACTTCCAATATATTCTTAATACCTACAGCAATGACACCAAGATCGCTAGAAAGGATTCAATTTTGGCTTTTCAATGCAATTTGAATAAAATAAATGCATCGAATAGCTGAACAATTATTTTGTCTCAAATGCAAAAAGTCAAGGTGGTTCAACTTGCTTCACTAGCGGGGTAAGTTGGTGTGGGGTTAGTTGGTCCAAATACTATAAAGTTGAAAAATCATCTTTAACGAAGTACCGAAATTTCAAAACATGTTGTTGACATAACATAACAAACAACTTGAGTAGAAAAAAATACAGTAATGATTTAATTCGGTTATGAGAAAAAAAAAAAAATAACGCTAACACATTAAGATATAACTAAATGCAAAAAAATCTTCATAGTTAAAAAAAAGAATTAAAATCTCATAAGAGTTTCTTGCAGAAAAAAGAACCTCTTAAAGCCTTATCATTAAATAAATACTTTAAGTACGATTAAAGTTAGTGTCTAAGTTATTTGAGTACAACTCCACATTTGGAAAGCAACAAATATTGAAGAAAAAATACCAAACAGCAAAAAGGCCTGATTTGTTGTTTGAGCCAGTAAACTTGCAAAGTCCAAAAGAAAAGTATTTTATTAACATGGTATTCAAAAGTAATAAAGTAATCGCTCTATATAAATTCAAATTCTAAGATAAACAAGCCATCTCAACAGGCACAAAGTCTTTCGATTCAACACATACTCAAAAATCAACTCCAATTAAAGCCTTTAAAGTTTCAAAAGGGACATGATCTCACACCGCAGTAGAAAACAATTGCGATGGATAAAGCAAACGAGATGTTTCGTTTGCAAGTGGCATTTTGTCGGACATTGTTCTTACGAATTAGGATATTATAATTATAACTACATAACTAACGGGGAGAGTATAAAAACTGTTGGGCCAAGAAATTATAACGGCGTTTTGTAGAACAAGTATTTTTTAACATGGAAGAGGGGTGTCCATCTCTTCCCGTTTGGGCGCGAGAGAACGGTAATACCAATAATAAAGCATTTTATCTTTTTTCAAAGGCAGTACTCTGTTCTATTAGCCAGTTTTTTGTATGGACTCTAAATACCTACTATCGGTTTCTATATCAAACGTAACATTTTTACCAAGCTTTATAAATGTATCATTTTTAAGTCAGATGCTGTTGTACCTTTTTCATCGATAACTTTCCCCCTTAAAAAACACCCTTTAACCAAAAGTGCGTGTCTTCGTCTGTTCGTCTGTGCGTCCATCTGAACAGAGAGCCACAGCCTAAACTGGCTGACGGATTTGCTTGTAATTTTGTATAATAGATTATTTTTTTGTAATTTCCAAGGTTTTTTTTTTTTTTTTTTTTGAATATCTCGATTAGAACGAATTAGAACGAATACGTCCCATATAACGGTTTCGAGTTATTCGATTTTCCTCGAAAACGGCTCTAACGATTTCGATTAAAATTGGTGTATGTTATGTTATGAGTGATTGTAACAATATTGCATTTTTAGTTCGTCTCAAAAAATTTTAATAACGGAAATATGATGAACACGCATTTTGCAAAAACCCCATTATTTTAAGATATCTTCTTATAAAGGGTTTTCCAATAAGGACTTGACAACTTTTTTTTGAAATAAAACACAAACCATTTGAGATATTTAAAAAATTGGCTTGAAGTACAATCAAAACATTTATGAATTGAACTCGATTTCGTTCATATGGC
This sequence comes from Meliscaeva auricollis, assembly GCA_948107695.1. NCBI lineage: Eukaryota > Metazoa > Arthropoda > Insecta > Diptera > Syrphidae > Meliscaeva > Meliscaeva auricollis. The sequence continues at coordinate 45,121,618 of OX403617.1, read as the reverse complement.
GTGGTAAAAAATATTGCGTGAATTTTAGAATATAAATACAAAATCACTGTTTACAACTTTTCTGAAGTGCGCAACCGTAATTGCTTTCAAGTTTGAGGAATATATGACTTTTTTTAAGTGGGCGTGGTGGTAGGCGGAAATACCTCATAATTTTACTTACTATTCCTGATAATTTCATCAAATTTAGTTAATTGATTAAGATTTTATAGATTAAACTCCGCTTGTTTATACAGTTTGAACCACTATGCGCGGGCTCACTTTGGAGGTAGGCTCCCAAGGCTTTTTAGCACAGTGACAGTCGGCGACCTTGATTTTTTAATTAGTCTCGACCCTGGCTACAACTTTTGTATACATAGAGTGTTTTTGGTTATCTGAAAAAATAATTTTACCCTTTTTTTGACCCCCTTAGGATTTCGGCAGGATTTGACCCGGCCGGCACCCCGAGCTTTTCTGGTTGTATGAATACAAATGTACTCTTTAGTGCCATTTTTATTTGGTTGTTGAGATAAGTAAAGAATGGGAAAAAACGGGTCAAAAAATTAATTAATAAAAATTGCTTTCGGCAGGATTCGACCCGGAACCTTTCTCTTTTCGGGCACATGTTTTCACGACGAACCATTTATAAGGCATTAGATTCGGTTATCGATTCAAGTCAGAAAAATCGACTGAGCTCTTAGACTACTACCTACAATTACTTTGGGTAGTTTTTTTTATATTGTTTACGCAACACCGTATTTATTACTTATTTCTTGTGTTTTTGCCTTTGAGTTCTAGTCATGCAACTTTAATAGTTTTTTGACTTAGAGAAAATGAAACTGTTGCCAGAGTTTAAAATAAATCCAGACAAAAATTTTTAACTCGTTATCAGAAAAGTAATAGATATCTACATATACCTATATGTAGATGAATTTGCGAACTTTGGCTTATACAAATAATTTAAGATGTATATCATATATCCCAAAGTTGGATTTCACATCTCAGCCTATGTATGTCTATATTATAGGTATTGGAATAAAAAAGTATGTTTTCCCTCAATTTACATACAATATGTATGTCTATTCATTCCAAGACCTTTTGATCTGTGCTTTCTTTCTACCATTTATAAGAGTATTACCGCTTATCATGTCAATGGATTTTCAGATAATCTCTTTGACATATAAAAATCAAATCTAAATATATTATATATGTATAATGTAGGTATATGACTGTTGAAAAATACAAAAATACGAATTAGGAGAAACAAAAATGAAGGCTTAAATATTTAAAAATTTTTGTTTCTTGTAGAACAGGATTCATAACTAACACTTTATCTACATAAATTGTCAAGGATGTATGGTAGGTAGGACTTTTACTAAAAGTGAAATTCTTTTTGACTTTAGAGTGGCATGGTGGATAATGAATGGAGTATCCACTCGTACATTAAGGATGAGTTAATAGTTATATATACAGGGTGATTTGCATAATGTGTGACAAAAAGATAGGGTGTGTAGGTTGGACTTAGACAAGCAAAAAATCGTATGGGAGGGGGGGTCCATTTTCCCCCGTTTAGGCGGGAGGGGCAATTTAAGAAAAAATTCACTTAAAACGGAAAAAATATTATTTAAAAACAACGGTTATACCTACAGAGTCGTGCTATAACATTTTGAAAAGCCAAAAACCTAACCATTAATTTAAATTTTAAAGTAAGTTGTTCAAATGAATAGTTTTTGAAATATTAATTTTCAAAGTCAAAATTTTGAGAAAAAAAACATAAATTTTTGTATTTAAACCATTTTTTTTCAAAATTTTACGTTATTAAGTAGTATTTTTCTGGCTGATTTTCAATGCTCTTATTTATTTTTGATCAAACACAAAAAGCCGAATGTCAAAATAACCTGTAGTTTTTGAGAAAATCAAAAATTACAAAAACTACTTTTTTCAATTTTTTTTTTAAGTTTTTTTTTCGTTATTGGATTCTTAAGTGAATTTACGAAATAAAGGATGAATTTTTTCTTTCCTTTTTTTATTGAGAACACCTGCAGAACTAAGGGTTATAATTAGCTTGTGCGCGCTACCTAGCCAGTGGAAGAAAAATGCAATTGTGAAATAAGAAAGCCTTGATCTTGAAATCAATCCAAATTGAAATACTTGCATATTCAGATAAAAATACTAAGTTACTATTTATTATAATATTTTTATCTAAAGCTTATTATAAAAAATTGTTCAACAAAACATTCTTGCATTTTACATGTCCTTAGGTTAGACATATTTTTATTTTAGTGTACAAAATTACGCTACGTTTTGTTATTGAACTCAACAGGCAGACCTCGCTCGCCAAACCGACCCCACCGCAATAAAAACAAGTTGGCCGGTCAATGTCAATTCAATGCTCTCACGCAGGTTTTTTCATTGAAAAAAGGGTGAAATATGGTTAATCCACAAACCCCAACAAAGACTGATAGTAAAAAAAATAGAAAGTTAATCCTTTCTTTCATAAATTAACCAAGAATTAAATAATGTAAAAACCCCACCGTAATAAAAACAAGTTGGCAGGTCAATTTCAACCCAATGCTCTCACGCAGGTGTTCTCAATGAAAAAAATGTGTGAAATGTGGTTAATTGAGTACTTTGTCACTTTATTGTATGTTTTGAAGACTAATAATAAAAAAATGAAAAAGATAAAGTTAATCCTTTCTTTCGTAAGTTCATCTATGTAATTATCCAATAACGTAAAAACTAGAAGAAAAGGTTTTTCTCAGAAAAAAGTAGTTTTGGTCATTTTTGGTTTTCTCAAAAACTACAGGTTATTTTGTCATCCGGTTTTTTGTGTTTGATCAAAAATAAATAAGATCATTGAAAATAAGCCAGAAAAATACTACTTAATAACGTAAAATTTTGAAAAAAAAATGGTTTAAATAAAAAAATTTATGTTTTTTTCTCTAAATTTTGACTTTAAAAATTAATATTTCAAAAACTATTCATTTGAACAACTTACTTTAAAATTTAAATTAATGTATAGGTTTTTGGCTTTTCAAAATGTTATAGCACGACTCTGTAGGTATAACCGTTATTTTTAAATAATATTTTTTCCGTTTTAAGTGATTTTTTCTTAAATTGCCCCTCCCGCCTAAACGGGGGAAAATGGACCCCCCCCCCTCCGATACGATTTTTTGCTTGTCTAAGTCCAACCTACACACCCTATCTTTTTGTCACACCTTATGCAAATCACCCTGTATATTATCGCTGTAGATCGAATACCTTGTAACGTAAGATATGATGCAGAAAAGTCGATTTTTCAGGAAAAAAAAGATAAATTAAAGTAACGAGGACCAAATTGATCTGCTGGGGTGGAATCGCCAAATGTGATTGTTGATTGTCACATTTGTGAAAACCAAAAGTGATCAAATGAAATTTTCAGTTTTGACTATCAGCTTACACAGACAAATTTTCTTGAATTTGACTGTCAACTATCAAAAATCAGCTTACACGATTCCACCCCTGGTTTTGATTTCAGAAATTTGCGTCGATCCGAAATTACTGTGTTTAGGCTTACAAGATGTTTTTCATTAGATCCGCAATTTGTTTTACAATATAATGCAAGTGCATATAATTATCATTGAGTATCTATAAATCGACTTAACTGGGTTACAACACATTTTTTGGATTTTAAAGTTTCTAAAATCGGTTTCAAGTGAATATAAAATAATTTTCAATTTTTCTCAATTCAATTTTCATCCCCAATAGTATGTATATGTATTTTTATACATAAGTATTTAATTATGATCAAAGAGCAGTGTCAAGCAGAAGTATAGGTACATGGTGTCCCGTAATTAGTCAAAGAAAATTTAAGGGGTGATTCTGGGGTAGGTATATGCTAAGAAAATAAAAGGCACGACTGGATCGCACGAACTTGCTCATGTAGTCCAAAGCTATTATGTATTAATAAATAATAAATATTTTTTTTTTTTTAATTATTTTTTGGATATTGGATCAGATTTTTTAATAATATGTTAAAAATGACAAACCAAATTTTTTTTTTTAATTGTTTACAATTTTTTTTTCAAAAAAAAATTCTAAAAATTTATCGTTATAGGAGAAATCATATCAAAAAGTTTAATCAAAATCGTTAGAGCTGTTTTCGAGAAAACTCGAATAACTCCAAAATGTTGTATGGGAGGTACTCGTTCTAGATGAGATATCCAAAAACAAAAAAAAAATTAAGTTTTGAAATTACATAAAAATCATTACTACCAAATTTGAAGAAAATCCGTTCACGCGAGTTACACAGATGCAAGTCAGCAAACTTGATGACGGAACATATGTGTTACTTCGCAACCCATAATGTAATTCAATACCACTTTCCGCTGACAATCGATACATTGCAATATCCGAAGGCCAACGGGAAGTGGATGCTTTTAGCTTTAAGTGATTAATTGAATTTTATTAATAAAACTAATTCGGGAGTCGCAATCGACCCGGAGAACAACAAACACTGTTTCCTTTGGTTATTAATATATACTTGGCGCAGTCGGCAAAATAAAATTTTTTTTTCGTGTAACTAAAAATCAGTCAAAAAATTAAAAAAACATTTGTTTGGGCAGAGGAAATGTATACAGATGGATGCACGGACCCACAGACTGACGGACGGCATGACGAAAACCACTTTTTTAGTCTTCTCCATCATCGTAATGTTGGTTTTGATTAAATCATCAATTTTTTTTTTTTGACACGAAACCAATACTTGCCCTATAGAGCAAGTAAAAAATAGTTAGATTTTGGGGTACTTTGGACCAGCTATGGTCTTCCTATAAAGGATAACATTCCCAACTATTCCCGTTTCGGGTCTGGACAGCAACTTGAAAAAATTTAAAAATTGCAAATTTAGTAATGCAAGTCATCCATTTTGAAGTAAATGGAGGTCTTTTTAATGAATTCTAGAAGAGTTTCAAAGAAGCCTTTCAGCCTCTTAAGATCTTTAAGATCTGTTTCATAGAGTCTCATTGATAACTTGTATGTTTGAGTTAAGACCGCCTCTTTACGGGTGTAAGAAAATATCATAAAGACCTGTTTGAAGAGGGGTATATTTAACAGGAACCATAAATATATACTTTTCTTAACTAAACTATTATCGCTTTAAGAACGATACCGTTTGAATGAAGCGTATGTATAAGGTTGTTGATCCTTTTTAAAAATTTCATGTCAGGGAAATAAGTTTGAAGATTTTTTTAGTTCTCAGGCTAGGTTCAGACGAAAGCTATTCGATTCGATATTTTGCCGTATACATTTACTGGAATACCGGACAGTAGGTAGTTCATACGATGGCATTTTTCATTCGAGTATCTCATGTATTTATGGTTTTATCGACAAAAGGCAGGATTAACTTGATATATTATTGTATTATAATTTATATCTAAACAGAACAAAACAATAAACTCCCCACGTAACCCTTAAAATCCATGTGTCATAAAGGCTTGCCCATACCAAAGTGCTTCATTGCGACACAGAGCGACAAGAACTTTTATATGAAAAACGCATTCCACTTTGTCGCATTTGGTGTGGTTACTCTCATATGATGCTGTTCAAATAAATTTTAATGTTGTTGTGTCGCACTTTCGTGTTGCCCTGTCACACTTTGGTTTTGGCAAGCCTTTAATCGAATAAAAATTTACTGAATGGCCAATCTATATGGTATACGGGAAAAAAATTCTCGTATACGGCTTTTTACCGCATGGACTCCATGTAAACAACTCAATACGAACTTAATTACCATCCGGCATACGGTAAGAAGCCGTGTACGGTATACCGGAAAAATATCTCTGTCTGTTGGTTCTAGCCCGAGCAGATTGGAATTCACATTTTTTTGTTAAATTCATGTAAGAAAAAAAGGACAGAGAAATCTGCAGCGATTAAGACAACAAACAACGGCTTGCCCAAGACAAACTGTCGCGCTACAATGCGACACGATGACAAACAAATTTAATTACAAACCGTCATATGAGGGTCCCAACCTAAACGCGGCAATGTGAAAAAGCGTTTTTCTTATGAAAGCCAAAGTCGCACTATCTTTGGTTTGGGCAAGCTTTAAAAATCGGCACTGCAGAAATAATCGAATGTGGCCCATGACTCTTTTCGGTCATTTTGTGTTCCTGACATTAGATTTCTACTTTGTTTCCTGCCCAAAATATCAATTGTACCAACATACAGAAAAATAAATATGACATCTGTCATTTTAGTGACATTTCGTACGACAGCTGAAAAATAATTTTCCTAAAATAGAGGTTGTTCCAAAAATCTTGCGAGGATGGCCAGCTTAATTAAAGGGCTACGCTTTGCCCAACATATTTCAAAGAATTCTTCAATTTTATTCACTGCCTCCAGAACTGCAGCTCGTAAGTAAATCATAACCATTTTCCTACAAATCACTTTGCTAATTGACTCGATTCTTTTGCAATGAATTAAATACTTTCTTTACGTAATCCATCATCGTTTTTCTGTCAATTTTGCATTATTATCAACCGCATATTCTTTTTTTCTGACTTTAGACTGGAACAAGGATTTCAAACCAGGTCCATTCCCAAGAACCCAAGAAGAACGTGACGCAGCAGCCAAAAAATATAATCTGCTGCCAGAGGAATATCGCCCATATGCCGATGAAGGTCTGTATTATGGTGATTACCCTCATTTGCCAGAAGGCCCCAATGGGCTAGGTATCGAGGCTAAGGATAACTACTATCCATACGATTATCCCGAACATAAGAGGAATTTCAATGAACCGGTAAAATACATCTACCTCACTATTACTAAATGTTTATTAAATAATAATTTTTTGCCTTCCTTAGCTTCATGCCCAAATTGATTTAATTGGTGAAGATCGTTACAGTCAACCTGAGAAAACAAGATACGAGAACTGGCAATACTTTGCCAGTTTCTTTGGCTTTATGACAATGTGCTTCGTCCTGTACTACTGGCTGGAGGACAAGAAAATGTTCCGACCAGTATTGCCCAAGCAGTACCCTGGAAAAGGCCAAGTTCATTACACGTTTGAGCCCAAAAATTAAACATTATAATTTTGCAATTTATAGCGATAATTAATCGATTAAATAAAAAAATATGGCAATTATTCATTTGTTGATCGAATTGGAAAATAAAAAAATTACAAAAAAAATATAGTACAATAAGAGTTTTGTGCTTAAACATTCCCACACTGTGTCAGAACCATAGGGAAAGTAGCTTAGTACCTAGATCTTTGTCAATTGTTCCAGAACGTGTGTTCCGTCATCATAAACAGAATAAAAATTTCATTTATGTGATATACCTACTATAATTAAATTTTTAACTGTTGGCTAAGTTGAAATATGAGACGAATGTACAAATTTGAACTATGTACCTATGACTAAAGGTACTAAAGAAAAAAACGTTTGCTATCCGTACAAATACATATTTAAAAAGATTTAAATTAATTCAAAGTGAAACGTCTTCAACTTAATGAGAACATTAGAATTCAAAGCCCAACTCACGTAAAAAAAAAAAATATGACGATAATGTTTCGATATGTGTATCATTTCAGTAGGAAAATATGTTGAAACGATATCGTCCTATCGTTTTTATCTAACGTTATTTTGACAAGCATAACTTACTACTATCACAAATCAATCGTTAGACTTATAAAAAATCTTCATTAGATTCTTCGATGTTCATCACAAATCTAGGATACGAATGACAAGAGAATGGGCAAAAAGGTATTCTTTACGCTCTTAGCGCTTTAGACGGAATACAAATTCCCTCGTATCGGGATCGGGAACGTAATATTCAGGGAAATTTATTTGTCATTTCATACATTTGTTTGTTCCCCGGAAAATAATTCCAGTGAAATTTCACGATCGCTGAACAAACTACGAGGGAAAAAAAATCCAGGCAAATAACATTTCCCTGGAGATTCGCGATAGCCCCAATATAGGTATATTTTCTAAGAATAAAACAAAAAAATGGGCCCTATCGGGAATCTCCAGGGAAACTTTGTTTTCCCTAAAATATTTTTGTCCTCGTAATTTTTTCAGCGATGTGAATCTTCCCTGGAATTTTTTCCAGAAACAAAAATATGTATGAAATGACAGATAAATTTCCCTGGATATTATGTTCCCGATTACAAAAATTTCCGAGGGAAACATTCCCAAGGAATTCTGTATTCACGATAGCCCCCCATAAGTGAACATTAATCAATAAATTAACATTGGGGGTTATCGTGAATAAAAAGTTCCCTGGGAATGTTTCTCTCGTAACAAATTTGAAACGACAATTGGCGTTTTTGTGAATAGACCACACGTTATAGGAAGGGCGAGGCGGAACGAAGAGATCTGTAAAGTTTTATTTTTAATTGGACGCGAACTATAGCTTCTAGAGCATGGGATTCTTCAACAAATGCCTTAGGTAAAGGTGATTATCGATTGTCAAATTTGTGAAAATCAAAAGTGATCAAATGAAATATTCGGTCTGCGTATCGTATGGTGATCATCAAAAATGTTTGAATAATTGGCATCACTTTGAAAAATACATAAAAAATCGAATTAAGCATTTATACCTAAATTGTCGCCGATGTTTTTTATATTTCAGTAGTAGTAGTAGTATTTCCGTAGTAAGGTGCTTGGCTTGGCAGCTAACCTCGATGCTCAGGTTCAGTTCTCGGCTTTGACCTAACTTTTTTTTTTATTTTGTAAGTTTTTTCTTCTTTTTTTAATAAGAAATTATTCTAGGATAAAAACCGTTTAGAAATATTATTTTTTTTAGTGGCCGATTTTTCTCCGTTGGACAAAATATTGCAATTTCATAATGAAAATGACAGAAAAATAGGTGTCAGCAGAAATAGTCACAAAATTATGATAGTGAAATATGTCAATCATCTTACACAGACCTATTTTCTTGATTTTGACAGTCAACTATGAAAAATCATCTTACACGATTCCACCCCAGAATAAGGACCCTTTTCTTATTTTCGATTTGTTCCTCATTAATTATATCTTGGGAAATTGACATTATCCCGGAGATTTTTTTTTTGGAAAAGGGCTCTCAATCGAAAAATTTCTTTTCACTTTTACGTAATTTTAGTTCCAAGGGAACAAACTACGAGTACAAGCGAAAACGGAACAAAACTCCTGGAATACCTATTTAAAATGAGGCCCTTTTCCCAAAAAAAAATTCTACGGGAAATTTCATTCCTGGTAGGGGTAAGTGTTTTTAGTGTCAAATTGACTGATTTTTATTCTTAACATTCAACATTAATTGTCCAACTTAATTAACCTCCACATCCCCCTCTACTTCACCACTTTTAATACAATAAATTAAAAAAAAAGTCAGTACGGAGATTTTGCGGGACTTTGAACTTTTTATAGAGGGTGACATTCTGCGTCGACACAAATAAAAAAAATCATGAATTAATTATTTTGACCTTCTCAATACTAAATTTCATTTGCGATTGAATATCCGGAAGAGTTCGTCATTTTAAAGCAGTTACAACCGTAAATAACGAGGGAATGTTTCCCTCGGAATTGTTTGGTATCCTGTTTTATTGAAGTGGATTTTTGTTCTATCTCCACACCTAAAATTTGCTGTGGGCTATTATCTAAAAGGAAAATTGATAAAAAAAAAAAATAAAAACATCTGGTGGTAATAAATAGATCTCAGACTATCCTAAATGAAGTTGGGATACTCAGCTATCCAATTTGAAATGAGGAGTGACGTTTTTAAAAGGTTATCCCCTTTTAAAAATTTTGATTTTTATTTTAAGTAAGCAGTTTTGTTTGCCCAAATTCAATGCTCAATGTTGAAGTTAAGTTAAAAACAAACAATGAAACCTCTAAATTGCACTCTGAAAACAAGTTGAAACCTGAAATCATATGGAAAATTAAAATTTTGATTTTTTTTTTTTTTTTGTTTAATTCACTCTTAAAATGTGAAGAAGCCTGATCTCATATGTTGTGTTTATGGCTTTTGTTCGCTCACCAAAATGTATACTTAGTTATATTGAGACAACCTATCCGATAAAAAATTGACCACAGTTATAATGATGGTGAGAGATTTATGCGAAGCGTATGTACCTACCTATCTTAACGAGCAACTTTTCTAGTTCTGAAGAACTTTGCTTGGACTCCAATAAAACATTTTTGTTGTAGAATGCAGATTCATTGTTTGTTCCAGTGTGAATACAGCTCTTCCAAATTAATAAACTTCGCAACAACGCAAGATTTTTTTTACAATGGATAGAGATAAGTAAATGAAACAAAGCTTTTTTTTATAATTTGCAATATAATGATATAATGTATATGTGTTTTTTTTTTTTGTTTTTGTTCAAATGTTTTATAATTAGTTCATTGTAATGTTTTTTACACACTGGATAAAAATTGATACTTACTAACATCGCGATACATGCGCAATGTGTTTCACATTATTTTCTTTCAGTAAAATAATATTATTTTTAATTTATTTATTTTTATTAATATATATGTAATTAGTTTTACTAACCATTATATTTATGTCTAATTAAAGTCCATACAAATTTTTATTTTTTCAATTCGTTTTTTGTCGGTTTTATTTGGCTAATTAAAAAAAAAACATATTTGTATACATATATATATATTATTAATATATTTATCAATAAATTCATTTATATTTGTTTTTTTTTTAAATTTTATTTTGACAAAGAAAAATAATTAAGGAATAAGAAGTAGAGGTATAAACTATTCATTATACTAAATACAATCACTCAATTTGAGATTTTGGTAGTGTGTTACACATCGCGCTTTATGATGAAATGAATCAAAAGCTTATTTTTTAATTGTTTTAATTAAAAAAAAAAATATTAATTAATAAATAAATACACACGCATAATATTATTAAAGTAGGCCGCAAATGCTAATAGAAGGAAAATGAATTCTTTATAATATAAAATGAACAAACAACTAAAACTAATTTCTTTTTTCTTGTATATTACAAACTCTATTATGTATTTGTGTACATGGTATATATATAATATGGGTATGTTGAGGCTTTAACTTAAAAATAAACTAACTTACAAAGTAAATCTAAGAAAGAAAAAAAAAACAATGTTAGCATACTGCAAAACATTCAGGAAACAATCTTTTTTATATAATAATTATTGTGAAATGGACAGGAAATAAAAGTGTTTAAAATTGAATAAGAAAATCAATATATAAATTAAATACAAAAAAGAAAGTTTTTTTTCTATTATTTTTTTACACAACTAGCCAATGTTTAATATAATTACATGAGTCGAACGAGGAGATTTTGAAATATACATATTATATAAAAGCGGAACTTGAAGTGAACTTGTATATTATGTATTTCAAGGCAGCTTTATTCGGACTGAACTGGCAAAGTCATAAAAACAGGACAGCCTTGAATTGATTGATAACATTAAATGTTTCTCGACAAATTCATATTCGTATCAAAGTACTAATGCAGCACTGATTCCAACATCAGTCAATTAAAGATTAGATCACCCACGTGATTTGAGTTTCGGTTGTGAACAAGAATATTACAAGCTCAACGTAGAGTGTTTATTGTTTTCCGAGAGTTTTTTTTATGTTTTCTGTTTTCTTCTGTTTAAATTGGCATTTCTTTTTATGATTTTTTTAATCGTACAAAAATAACAAAAGTAGATGTTTTTTTTTACATGTATCCTTGTATGTATCCTTTTATAATTTATGTTTATCAACACTTTAAAGTTTTTTTTTGTTTTTGTTTTGATAGTCCTACTTTGCTATGCAAGGTTTGTTTTTAATTTTTTTACATTTACAATTTTACATACATAATTTATACAATATATGCTGTTATTAATAATTAACTATTGGTTGCATAATATATTATTATAATCTATATAAAGTGTTTTACAATTTAGTTTTATAGATAATAATTGTATCAATATCAACATAACACTTTATCTCTTATATTTTCTTAGTTCAAAAAATTAACATTCCTTAAATTCAGTTAAGCATTTTAAATTAGATTTGGAAAAATAACTATTTAGTTGTTTTTTTGATTAATAATTTATTTATTTATTTATTTATGCATATAGTATTTGATTCTTTTTTGTTTTAAGTTAAATTTTTGTTTAAAAGGGTATCTCATTTAATTTACTAATTTATATCATATGTGTGTGTTTTATTTTTTTGTTTTTCAATTCAAATGAAAATTAATGCCAGTAATTAATAAATTTGTATTGTTATGCTTTTGATTAGGTACTTTTTTGTGTTTTTTTATTTTTAATTTTAATTATAATCATATTGACAGTCTCCTCTGTTTATTTTTATTTAACAATATTTTGTTTTAATTATCACGAGGTTTCCATTTAAAATATTATGTATTTTTATTTTAGGTTTTTTTTTGTTTTTGTTTTTTTTTTTTAATATTTTGTTTGGAGGTTCATGTGTATAAAATTGTAGCGTGGATTGAGTTTTTTTTTTTTTTGTTGTTGTTTACTTTATACTAACTTATGAGGTCAATGGAGACATTCCAATTTGACGTGGATCGGTTGGTGCTACAGATCCAAGTTCCAAATTTTTTATTAATAGCTGAAGCCAATGCTTGGTTGATTTATCATCTTGGAGGCAACCGGAAAATGTTGCATCACGTAACTGATCAGGAAGACACTGTCGCAAAGCTTCTCTGGCTCTGCAAATTTAAAACACAAAATTTGTAAGCGATTTTTTTTTTAATTTTCAAGATGTTAGGTTATTTGTTATGATATATTAGGTGTAAACTCCCGCCATTTCAATGAAAATACATTGAGTAACTGCATTATAACAAAAACTATTTAATTCAAGCCTAAATGCGTTGATGAGTTTGGGCAGACTATAGATGAATCGATGATTGTTAAAACAACATAAGTGAAATTTGTATTTTTTTAATGAAAGGACTGACAATTTTAACTTTGAAATTGCACCATATTTTTGACGACGTGAGCGATTTTAAAATTTAAATTGAAAAAAAAACACCTGCGTCGTTTAAAATAAAGCAGTTTTGGTCCCTTGATTAAAAAAAAATAAAAATTCAGTTCTTTATTTTTAAAGAGGTACAGCGGTGTTTTTAAAAGAAAATCGCGAAGAAAATTTTAGATTTTCGCTGTCATCATCCGTTGTATATTTACACAAAACCGCACGAGCGCGACCCCCGAAACTAACTACTTTCTGTTAGGCGGGGATTACACACGTAAGTTTTACTAACGTAAGTTACTTGTTTTGAAAAGGTACTAGAATAACAACTATTTTTAAACTAACGTAAGTTACAATCTAGAGAAAAATTGTAACCAGCAAAATAAATTTAAAAAAAAACTTACGGAATTCTTAAAACTTACGCAACTAACGTGACAGTCAATGTTGTAGTTTTAAACATTGATTTTAACCGTAATTTTGCCTATAGTGTAAACATTTCTGTAAGTAACTTCTGTAAAATTTACGTAATTTTTAAGTAAAACTGACGTGTGTAATCCCCGCCTTAGTACACATTTTATAAGTTTGTATTTTGTTTTTCCTTCTTAAAGTGCATAATGGGGTCGTTATTCTTAATATAAGGAAATTACGTGTAACATCACGTTTCATCAAGAATCTATTCTTCGGCCATAATTTAAAAAAATCCTTTTTGAAAGTATGGTTCACATTTCAAAAAAGATTTGAACAAACAAAACAAACTATTCAACATTTTGTACTATTAATTTTAGACCGTGTCTGTATTAATATGTAAATTAACTACATAAATTACTCATAATTAATAAGTTTTCCGTTTATTAATTTACTTACCTTGGATTATCTGAAAGCCTTAAATAACAACGAACAACATGCTTAAGTAATCGTGCGGAAGGTTCTTTAGCAAGTTGAATAACCATTTTGCCCTGAAAATAAAAATAAAAACAAACATTTCAAATTAATTATATTGAATTTTTAATTGAATAATTGACAGAATTAATTACCAAAATGATTGCAACATGAGAAAACCTTTCATAAGTTTGACAAATATATGACAAACCACTTTCATCAAGTAAAATCTTTTGCAAAATAAATGTCGCCACAGTTTTGCTTAGCTCTGAGCCTGACTCCATTATTCGTAAGCAAAGAGGAATGATTTCAGTTGTTAATAGGAAAGTTATCACTTCTTGTTCATCAGTCTGAAAAATAAATAAATAAATTATAACTATTGATGACGAAAACAAAACAATATGTTTTTATTTTCAAAACTTACCTTAACAAGAGCCCCAATTACACCCAAACTAGTTAATCTTAAATATTCAAATGGTCGAGTTTTTGAAGTTGTATGCAGAAACGGATACAAGAACAATGGTATCTGTGCCTGCAGAAATACAGTTCGTGTGTCCGGGTGCGATGCAACACATTGAAGCAAGGCAAGAGCATTGCATACCCTATTTGATTGGTGTGCAGTTAAAGTGGCAGGATTAATTGAGGGATAAATATTGATAATCTCTTGTAGGAGGGCAGCTGTTGTACCAAAACTATGCCATAGCATTGGTGCTAAATCTGTTACGGTTTCGCGTTTTTTACTGAGTTCCAGTAAAGCTGTTTCGCGAGTTTCTGGATGGGCAAGCTCGTTGATCCATTGAAATACCTAGAAAAAAAATTTAATATTTTTACTAAACCATTTGTTGATGGTATAAAACTTAATTATTATGCTTTATCTGGGATAAACATTAATGTTACCAAAATTATTGTGAATAACAAATAAATACGCTCTATTTGACATAATTTAATTTAAGTAAAAATCAACTGATTGTGGAGGGGTTAGAAAACCCGTTTAAGTACTGCCTCTAACAAGTCATTTCATACTTCTGATGCTGGTTCTACGTACCATCTTCTAATGATTATTATATTTACGAAATATATTTCATTTTCTTGTAGCCTAGTAATAGTAAGTTGTGTGTTGGTAGTTATGCTCAAAAGAAAAAATAGATATTTTGCACTTTGTTGGAACATTCCTGCCAATAACCTGTTTAAAGTTAGAGGGTGGGATCTTAACTAATATTGCCAGATCGTTAGTACTGTTATTACTAGTAACGCGGAGAGAAACACAATATAGTCAGTTATTATTGCCGTTGTGATGAGTTCAAGGAAACCTTAGCTCTTTGCGACAAGCTAGAAGCATCGGTTTGATTTTATGGTTTTATGGCTTTTATGCGGCTTAATGAAAGTGTTGATTTAAACCACCATACACTAAGTCTAGGATGAGGACGAATCAAACTTAGTCGATTATTGACTATTGTACCCGGATACAGATTCTGGAATACTGGAACGTGAGCTCATGCAATATTATGTAGTTTAGACATCTTAAGATTAAAGGAAGTTCGATGGTCTGGCTCGGGTAAATATACATAGTACATAAATCTCCAAACTATAACACTGTAGTTTTGATAGTCCGCTCCGTTACTTTGGAATGACCAAGGGGTAGAAATAAGGTTAGCCCGGGGCCACCATATGATGGTAACTACAATAAGACAATGCGGTTTCTATAAGTTAAAATGAAAATATATTCTCTTGTTTTCATGTTGCATGGGTCACACAGTGTTGGTATATCAAATCGGTGGGGTGCAAAATTTAAGCTAAGTAATTCTCCTTTAATTTGAATATTGTACTGAATATGTGGACAGAGAAGCAGTTCAGTTCTTATAGATAATGGTTTAACTTGCTATAGTTATTCCTAAATAGTGAGGATTCAGCATCTTTAACTTATTTGTTGTAAGTAAACCGGCTAATGTTCTCAAGTACCTAATATAATTTCTTTTTTAGAGAAACAGGATCCTAGTTCGGCGGAAATTCATGTGCAATCTTACAATCTGATACTAATTTCTGCCAGTCATTACAAATACTTCCGCCCGTTCTAATTTATGTTTTTTAATGTGATATTTGGTATCCTTGAGTCTCCATCTCTAGCACTTTTAAGGGCAGAAGTAAAAGCAAAAAATTGTCATAGGCAAAGCTATGACTGTTTTGCTCCAATGTTAAATCAATGCTTCTTTATGGCAGTAGCACTTGGAAAGTCACATCTACTGTCACAAAAAATACTGGTACCAATTCATAAGACAGTATTATATGATCAAAAAGTGGATTGGACAATCGAAAAGCCAACAAAAAGCAAACCAAGCGAGGCAATGGCACGCATTTAATGGTCGCAAGAAGAGCAATCTGCACAGCTAGGGAAGAGTTGTAGAGAACTATGACAGATTTCCATATGGGATACCGTACAATGAGTACCAGTAATGCAGGACGTATGCGTTTTAAGGCGAGTGCCACTGACGTGCCAGGTCTAAGGACATAAATAAGTAAATTAACTTTGCCCGACACGATGGTACTTTATTTTCTGTCGTTCTGTTTACAGGAACAACCAGCGATAATAATGTAAACTAAAAGTTTTGCTACGCTATTAGTTCAATATCTATTCTAAGGTGTTTCTTACAGATTTGATTCCTTATAGACAAAGAGCCGACAGCAAATTTTGGGAGTAGTATAACCAAAATCAGTTGACAGTTTAACAGGATACGCGTCCTATTTCATATTCGAAAGTCTGGCAGGTTTATTTTTCAGCCTTCTGTGGTGTTTGGGGGGCAAAGAATGGGATTCAAATTTATCTGAGATAGATAAATACACTTCAATTGAAATTTTTGATATTGAAAATGATGCTCTGTAATTTTTCCTAAGTCAATCTTAACGATCCGATTAATAGAACTGGAGATATATGCTACTTAAGCGAACCATTATTAGAGACATTTCTGTTTTAGTTTTGGTTTGTTTTTTTAATCTGAAAACTCTCCAAAAAAAAAGACCTGATATGTGTGACTTTGAAAGCTTATTTCTTGAATTCTAATAATCAGATCTTCACGATTGAGGTCTCCAGACTTAGGAAAAATTACAGAGCATCATTTTCCATATTAAAAATTTTAATTGAAGTGGATTTGTCTTTTCCAGATGACTTGGAATTATCGCGTTTCTTCAACCCTCCGAAAAACACAGAAGGCTGAAAAATAAACCTGCCAGACTTTCGAATTTGAAATCAGGACGCGTATACCTATAAAACTCCATACTCAGATTTTGGTTATACCTCCACTCCCAAAATTTGCTGTCGGCTCTTAGACTATTATTAAAGAATTTGTTTGCAGTCCCTCTGATTCTTTGGTACACTCAACTTGGCTATAGAAGACTCCTCCACGAGCAATGAAACAATCTTCGAGTTGGGTTTCTTCTATTTTTTAAATAGCTTGAGAAGTCAATACCTACTATTGTGATTAGGAAATGATACATCTTTGAATACTATTATTTGGTCCACAAAATACATAGTATCCAAGTAATTTGCTATATTGCAAAGAGTAACATTTTTTATTTTTATTAACAAGAGTGGGCTCATTCTCCTATTTGCTACTAAAGCACGGGTGTGACTCCTTGCTGGTACCAGATTAGTCGCTGCTGCCTGACTAAAAAAAGTTAAACATGTTTAACTTCGCCAACTGGCAGCCTATGCCTGCTATCAAAAGTTGAACGTATTTGAATTTGCCAGCAGCTGATAAATACTCGAAGGCTGACGCCATCACAGACGATTTTTTGTGGCAACACCAAGCTGTTTCCTGTTCTATTTTTGTTTTCTTCCTCAAACTTAGTAGTAAATTTAAGGTCAGGCAATAGTTTCGAGTAAATGTATTACTCGCCTATACCTTGCTTAAGACTAAACACCCGATTACTTGGACTGTTTCATATCCTTAAAAAAAACACACACATAAAATGTAACATCTGCGCATCTAGGGCTACAAAAAGGAACTTTCTCTACTCAAAAATATACTCATACAAAAAAAAAATGTCCAGTACACGTTCCCACAACAAGAGAATCCATAAACAACAACAAAAAAACAGCTTTATTTATTTTATACTTGTTTTTCGATCTAGATCTCTAGATCTCTTCGGGGGTTCAGGTTGCCTTGCAGGAACAAGAAAACAACAAAAAGAAACAACACAAAAGGCAAACAAAAACACGCTCTGAACAAGAAATAAATTGACAACACATCAAAAAACCAAGATGTGCCCAAGGCTAGTTGAAGACTCACAAAACATATGAAAAAAATATTTATTTTTAAATTAATTTACTTTACTTAAAAAAAAATGGTGTCTCCGAGTCCCCCAGCCAAGGAAATTGAATGATTTCCAAATATTTACAAAAAAATAAACTAGATTATAAAATTAAAACTACAAACCTTATCAGTTTCAGCCTGAGGATTAAGGCTCGCTGGACTAGGCTGACTACTCATAGTTAACTTCTGGTAGTTATAGCTATTTTGTGGAAATATTTTGACGATTTAAAATTAATTCGATAGGAAAGAAAATTCCGTTTTTTTTTTTGTTTCGATTTTTTGCGATTGTGAAATTACGTCTTAAATGTGTCACACCGACGACGACGATAGCACAGAAATCAATTGATTTTTTTTCTATTTGTTTTTTAAGTTACAAAACAAAGGTTTTGTAACACTTTTTGTGGATTTAAACGATTAAAAGTGTATGGGAAATTATATTTGGATGAATTTTTCACAATTTTTTCAATATTAAATTGAGAAATACAGGGTTAATTTTTGCAGAGAAAACTCTTGGACTACACACGAATCTTTTCACTTTTTGCAGGAAGCCATCTTCAATTTTCAGACATTTGTTCTAAAAAAAAACACACAAAAATGTACTAAAAATTAATTTGTCAGTTTGACATTTTACGGCGAATAAGCGAACATTGATCTCTGCTTACATTACACCGTCTATTTCCATTTGGTAAATTTTTATTGGTGAAAGAAAAGATAAACAAAACAAATTCGTCCAGTAATTTTGTGTGTTATTTTTTTTATCTTAAATGAAATAATCTTGCTCATGTTTTCAAAAATTGCCATTTTTAGTGACATTTATTTATCATAATTAAGGCTTGTTCAAACCAAATTGCGACAGTGCGTCATGACATGAGCGACGCGATTTTTATATAGAAAAGTTTTGCAATTAATCGCATATGGTGTGGGTACTCTCATATGACGCTGTGTGAATAAATTTTGGCGTTATCGTGTCGCACTGTCGCACTTTGGTTTGGTTAAGCCTTTACGCTTTGACATTGGTCTGTAAAACGTCATTTTCTTACAATCTGACGTTAAACTCTTGTAGTACTTTAGAAGTACTTCTTTGAAGTATATAATTCACCAGTTATATACCTACTTTCGTGGTACAGTAGTTGTTGCTGAGTTTATTATTATTTGGTAATTCGATGGCAGTTTTATGGATACCCCTAATAGGAATATTCATGAAACCTGCCAAAAATTTAATGAGCATACCTTGTTTTTTGTTTATCATGTGGTAATTAAACTGTCAAATTTTCTATATGAAATCTTTACCAGAATATGTAAACTTTTCCACACAAATTTGTTTGGTAACAGTTTACCATCTGGAAATGTTAATTGTGGAAAGCTTTTAATGTTTCATTTTTGTCATTTTAGATAACCATCCATTTATATGTAGCTAGTTTACGAAGACAAGAAATGAATCATAATTTTCTCCAAATAATTCAGATATCAATACATAACTTACAAACATTTATCCAAGTTGATTTAAGGGGCGTTCATGAAAGATAAGTGATAAACTTTCCTATTTTACCAGATGAAAAAGTTTACCAGGTTTCATGAATACCCCTTTAAATTTTTCCAAATTTACTATTTCCATTGTTTTACCAAACAAATTTGTGTGGAAAAGTTTACTATCTCTTGGTACAGCTTTCTTATAGAAAATTTGACACTTCAATTATCAGATTTACCATTTTACTACGTCTACCCGGTTGAATGAATACCGCATTTGTTATAAAAACACTTTTTATTAGATTTGCTGAATAGCAGAATAAAATTCTCAATTTATGCACTATTCTTCTAAAATAGCACATCTATAACTAACTTAAGGTAGCATAACATCAAGTGGTAGCACCTTAAAGTTTCTGACATTTTTATTTCAAAATTTCGCCCCAAATCGATCCATTCACAATAGCATCAAGCATCAACAAATTAAAAACCATTTTCAAGATCATAAGCCCTTGCTCAAGTTTCTCTGTCTTTTTACGCATTTTTTCCTTAAATTTATTTTTGGCCATAAAAACACTAAAATATAAAAAATTATTTACAACAAATTAACAAATTGATTGAAGCAATCATCCACACATTCCGAATCTCAAAAAAAATCCCTAAAGACACGTCACAACTCTATAAAATTGAAATCCAGTGAACAAAAAAAAAAAAAAGTTCTAGACCGGATTGACGTTCGCAGAGTGCCAAAAGTGCCTTGGTTCTTTGTTATTTTTTTTTTGTCTTAAAAATCTTATCGGAATCGCAGTGTTTATTAAAAAATATATATATATTTCGAATTACCTACCTACACACAAACTTATTACTTTTTTGTTTCTCTTCAAATTATAAGAAAAAACAACTTGAGTTATTTTAAGATAAAAAAAATCTCATAAAAAATATTTGGCAGTCTTGTTTAAAGACGGACAAACGCCATCGCCAGTCGCCACCGCCACCACCACCATCACCATCACTGCCGCTGCCTCCGTTGCAATAACAAAGAAAAGAAGAAGAACACACCACTTGGAAAAACAGAACGACCAAAAAATAAAAAACACATTCGTCTAATACGTGCGGTCTTGTGTGCGCTAGTTAACACACAATTTAACAATTTTATACTGCAATAATAGCTAGGCGAGAGCGAACACGCGTCGCGGTGTTAAAAAAATAGTACAAAGTACAATATTGTTTATAATAAATAACTTTTTTTTTTTTCTTAAACCGAGTGTCCTCTTGGAAAAAAATAAAAGTTTCATCATGAAAATCACAGTTACTACTTTGACCGATGAGATTTTTGTGCTCGATGTATCGGAAGATTTGGAGCTGGAGAATTTTAAAGCATTTTGCGAAGTAGAATCCCGTGTTCCGGGGCCACAAATTCTTGTTCTCTTTAATGGACAACCATTGATGGATGACAAGAAGTCTCTGAAGTCCTATGGCATGAGTGACGGGGATTGCGTTGTAATCCAGCGCATTAGTTTAAATAGAAATGCTACTTCTGAAACAGCTGGAGGTGGACGTGTTTTAGGTAATTAAAAAAGTATTCAAGGCTTTGAATTATATAGCTACTTGTGCTTCTAATTAAATATTCCGAACTGAACAATGTAACACAAAATTAAACGAACAAAAATATTGACTTTTCATATCATTTCTTTATGCTTTTATTCTTTAAAAAAAATGCACAACTGATCGCATACTTTTATAATTTCTAATTTGGTTAACCTCTATTAGTGATTAAGTAATCTTATATTAACATAAATCATACAATTACAGAAAAGTATTCAATTCTGCCTTATTATGTTCTATTCTGATTTTTTTTGTCTTTACCAAAGTTGACTGTCTTGATAGTTGTTCAAATGGTAGGTAATTCCAGTGTCGACTGCACTAATATTCGTCAGTTTAGATCGAATTTTTGCGAAGTGTACATTCACACTTTATAAAAAAAGCTGTGTTGACACTGAGTGAGAATCAGATTGTTCTTAATTCAACCCATCTGGCATAGGTATATCTTGGTCACATTATTCTTTGTCCACCATCATCGTGTTATAAGAGATGGTGTTGCACACTTACTTTAATTTCGTGTGGTTTAAATTAACAGTAAAAAAGAAGAGGCTGAGTGCGACCCAAACTGGTAACTTTCCGTTGGTACTCTTAGAAACTAGGTACCTTAGCAAGTATAGAAATACCAAATTCAAGATCTTCAGTAAGGGTTCAGGATTAAATGAAGCGAAGCCGTTTGTTGTTAACCTATTGCAGTTTTGAACAGCTTTGGCCCTCACGGCAACTTGCCTCCGGTACAAAGTTGAGATATGTTTGGCGAATCATGCTGCCCCCGTGCAATACAAATGCTTGGAATCACTATAGGATTTGAGGTAGGTGCGATGGTAGCTGTATGCAACTGTCATAAATCTTAATTTACGCTCACCTGAGTCGAGTTGTCGTTAGTCGGTCTAGGCACATTGAGCAGAGCTATTAGTCCCCTCAACATTGCGTATAAAATTCTGTGGGCTATTTTGATTGTCCGACTAGAATCTTTTACCAACGACCCTGATCTGACCCTAGCAGTCTGGTTTTAGGTGAGGAAAACCAACCAACAATCAGATTTTCACACTCCGCCAGATCCTGGAAAAACCCAAGAATACCAAATCGATACACACCATCTCTTTATCGACTTAAATTCGCTTAAGCGTAAATAAGGACGACCTGTACAGAGTCATGTCACATCTCGACATCCCTGCCAAACTCGTCCGCTTGTGAGGGATGACAATGGAGGAATCTCGTTGCTCCGTCAAAGTCAATGACCGACCACTTTGTCGGTCAATGGTTCAATGGTGAGGCAGGGTGATGCAAGCTAGAAAATGTAAACATTTTTCACTGGGCCTGCTGTTAGCCTGTTGGGAAAATTTAAACGTGTTCAATTTTACCTGCCGTCGATAAGATGCTCACAGGAATATAATGGAATAATTTTCCTGCGGAAAAAATTTTTATTCTTTGACAATCAAACTCTGAGGGAGACTTTTGAAAGTTATTGATGTTCCTAAATTTTGATGAAATAAAACATTTCCTTGGAAATGATGCCCATTCGATTCTTGTGTAATGTAAATTAGTTCCGGAAGATATTCAATTCACAACGCCAGACAAAGATAGGTAACTCAAAAATGTTTTAAGCTAGCACATAACCAACCTAGGTTATGACCAAAATTACAATTTTAGTTTTTTTGTAGTGCCAAAAGGGTTTTTGTTACACACGCTGTAAGAACTGACACATTTGGTTTAATTTGTAAAGTGCTTAAACGCCCCTTTTTGATTAGAAGTTTAAATATGCAGTTCAATTACTAAGGCATATTAATATGACCGTGCATATTCATCCACTTCATTCTTGTGATGATTGTTAACATTTTTCAGACTCCGATGATCCCTTTCCATTCTATGTGATTTGAACAAGAAAGCCCAACTTCACATGCAGACTGCTAAGCATTAATGACATAATTTAGGACACATTTTACAATCCGTGGCCATCTCCCCACTTGGCTGCTCCTATTTTTTTTGCTATATTTCGGATGTACGTGGCAAGTTTAGGATTCGTAATGAAAATCGATTTCGAGATAATAATCAGACATGACATTACGATGATAGAGAATGCAAAAAAAGTGGGTCTAGCAATTCTGTCTGTCTGTGTATACTTAGAACTACAGCTTAGAACTGAAGCGATTTTCTTCAAATTTGGTGGTCAAGGGTCTTTGGTGAAAGGAAATAGAATTTTTGTTTGAAGACCAAAACAAATTGTACCTGGCATATTACTATTATGAAGAACTGAATTTTCATCAAAAACGACTCTAACGATTTTGATAAAAAAAATTGTACTTACTTTTAAAAGTCGGGGGCCAGTTATAGCTTTCATTGAAATGCATCATTGAAAATTTTGATTTAAGATTTTAAGACACAATAATGGATGTATTTGATATCAAAATTAAGCTGATGAGCTATATAATTGTTTTACTAAAAGAAATATGTACTTTATTCTGATTAAAACTTTTTTTTTAATAAACACTTTTATTATTTCAATGATGAAAATAGATTTTAATGAACACATGATTTTTATTTCTGAATTTGGAACACAATCGTTTCACTGATGTGTTCAATTCTCTTTCTGTTCTTACCTGTTAGTTTTGCTTTCAATGATCAACTCTAACCTCAAATGCCTTCAAGATTTGGTTTTTGAATTGTTCACTGACAGGGATTTTCAATGATTTCAATAACTGACTTGTCAAAATCTACTCCACTGATTTGTTTCAATGAAAGTTATAACTGGCTCACAAAGAAATATTTTTTGAAATGTTAGTAACGGTAATAACGGTGGAGCGGTTTATTTTATTTTTGTTTCTCTCAAACAACTTTTTTTTAACTGATTTTGATAAAATTTTTAAATAACCAGTTTTTAATTAAATCTTCTGTGATTTAGCACATTAGTTAGGGCATCTTTTTTTTGAGAGTTATCCTAAAGCGAAGATCGTTCAAGCTTTCCAAGAGAAATTATTGATTTCTTATCCATCTCATCAGATGGATCAAGAGCCACAGCCTAAACGGATAGGTCGATATACTTCAAACTTGGTATATGGCGTTTTTTTGAGCCTATCCCCAGTCGTTTTTTAGTTAATTTGTTTGGACCAAAAATAACGGTACCCGATATACATATATCGATTTTAGAAAAACTTATTTTTCTAAAAAACTGATCGAACGATTTTCAATTTTTAAGTGTATTTTTTTTTAAAGAAATCAAATTGTTTTTATTAGTTTTTATTTGTTTGAGGTCAAATTCATCTAAGAAGCTGTTTTAGTCATTTGAAATTCGAATTTTATGTTTTTTGTTTTAATTTTTTCCTAATACTGCATTTACAAAACTTTAATTTAAAAGGCTTAGCATATTTAAGCAACTTTATCTATAAGAGCAAGTACGTGCTGTCCAGTTTTGCATTTTTTTTAATACGTGTTAGATCATGCTGCATTGGGGATAGCTTTGCTAAAAACACTGTACTACTACACAAGAAATTTGAATAAGTTCTTGTTCTGATACTACAATGTGAAATAGAAGAAAATAGGGAGGGAATATTTATCAAATTTAAGGTTAAAAAGGTAATATTTTTTAAAACTTTAAAGCAAGGTGTGCGTTTCAGTTTTCCATTTACACTAAATCAAACTTCAATTACCAAAATTACCCACCCACCTGAACTGGAAATAGAAGTTAACTAGTTCAGCTCTTAATATATCAATTTTCACCACAGTGCAACTATCTGCTTGTATCTATTTTTCTTTTAAAGAATTTCAATTTATTTATATTTTTATAAACACTAACAAAAACATTGCATTTTTGCTTTCTTTTTAAGATATTGTGATCTCATTTTTTAATTAAAAAAAAAAAAAAAAAAAAATATTCCAAAATGGCAAAAACAATCATTTTTGAGCTCATTTTTATAAATATAAAAATATCAACGTTTATCATCTTGTAGGCACGGGCGCACCTTCGCCATTGAGTTCACTGGATTTTAGTAGCATACACATCCCCGGTTCATCATCGCAAGTCCAACCAAACGAAGTAACAGTCGGCGAAGATCAAGATCCCGCTAGTGTGAGACAGATGTTTCTAACAAGTCCGGAAACTTTGTCACTGTTGAAGCAAAACAACCCACGTTTAGCAGATGCTCTGCTTTCGGGTAATTTGGAGGTATTTGCCAAAGTTTTGCGTGAACAAATCGAAGAGAAGAAAGAAAGAGAAATGCAACGCTTAAAAATGTTGCAAGCTGGCCCCTTTAATACTGAAGCACAACGCATGATTGCTGAAGAGATCAAACAGAAGAATATTCACGATAATATGGCTGCTGCAATTGAATATAACCCTGAGATATTTGGCACAGTAATAATGCTGTAAGTTTATTGGCAATGTACACGATCGTGCAACATGTCCCTAAAAGGTAATGGTTTTTGATTTTGTTGCTTCTATAGGTATATCAACTGCAAAGTGAATGGTGTGCCCGTTAAAGCGTTCATCGACTCGGGGGCGCAGACGACAATCATGAGTGCTTCTTGTGCGGAAAAGTGTCATATAAATCGATTAATAGATACCAGGTTTGTTTTATTAACAGTGTTGAGGGGATAACATTTTGTATGTGTTGTTGTTTTGTTTTGTGTTCTTGTCGCAGATGGAATGGAATTGCAAAAGGAGTGGGCACACAACGCATTATTGGACGCATTCACATGGTACAAATGCAAATTGAGAATGACCATTTGACGTCGAGTTTCTCTGTGTTGGAACAACAACCAATGGACATGCTGTTGGGATTGGACATGTTAAAACGACATCAGGTATGTGTTGATTTCTATTTTAAGGAGCTATACTCTTAACACAAATGATAAATAAATACATGAGTTTAACGAACCTGTTCGGCTTCTGTGTTGTAATTCGATCACTATGTTATTAAATTAAATTGTATGACACAATCTTCGCAACAAAAATAGGAAAATAAACGGGTGATTCTGGGGTAGATTCTAAAACAAAAATTGTTCTACAGTAAAGTTCTATCCTCAAAGTTGATATCACTTATCGATGATTTAAGAAAACACTGAATTTGGTATACATTATGCTAACGATAATGTCTCTGCTAATGCTAATGTAAGAAAATTTGTTAAACACTTTAATTTTATAAAAAATACTATTTCTTGTAAGTGCGTTTAAATATTGTTAATTTCTTTTTTGGTTGCTCAGATATTAATATTTAAAGGTGTTTCATTTTTCCTGCCCGTTATATTTTTTTGACTTTGAAGTCATTTTTTTGGAAATGTGTTTTACTACACATTTCCAAAAAAATTGACGTTAAAAAATTGACATAACGTTTTATTATTTTTTGATCGTGAAGTAAACAAAAATAAAGAAAAAAAGTCAGTTACAAATTTGCCAAAACATCTGTACATTTTATGATAATTTGGGAAACCTGCAACAGGTAAAATCTTAGAAAAAAGTTTTTTTTTATTGTCTAAGTCTCAAAAGGCTTAGAATAAAAATTAATTTTTGCTATTTAAGATACTTTTTATTAAAAGTGTGTTCAAAGTGTCCTCCTTGGTTTTGTATGCATGCTAGAGCCCGTTTTTGGATTTTATTGCGAATATTAGTAAATTGGAGATATAAATATTGACATCTTAAATGTGGCAGACAAAGATACTGAAAATTATTTGTTTCTCATGGCTTCGAATGGATTGAAGGGTATTATAAATGAGCCAACCCGCTTAACAGAATCTACAAGTACTTGCATTGACCACATTTTTTCTCGTTTTAAAGTCAACACTCAATTTAAATTTTTTGGTAGTGTTCTTGACCTGAACATAACTGATCATAAATCTATAATTTTATTCAATGAGGTAGTAAATAATCTGAGTTATACTTCAGTAACACAAACAAAAGAGCATTATACCACCGATTACTTATTACTGCAGGATATTTTGAAACATGAATTTTGGGAAGGGGTTTATTCGGGAAAGGACCCATCCACATCAAAAACATTTAGAGTCATGTACTCAAGTATCCATTAAAAAATCAAATAAAAATAAATTTCTTAAACCTTGGATGAATATAAGTCTCCTTAAGCAGATTAAGCAAAAGAGCAAAATTAGTTTAAAGCTTAAAAAACATTCAAATAATGAAAATCTAAAAAAGTATTATCTTAAACTGTGTAAAAGTGTCAGCTTAAATATTTAAGTAACTCGTGAAAAGTACTATTCTAACTTATTCGAAAAATCGAAGGGTAATATAAAAGAAGAATGGAAAGCTGTTGACAGCATTTTAGGAAAAACAAGGAAACCTAACGTTATAGAATCTATTGTAGTCAATGATGTTTCTCTAACAGATTTAAACTGTATTTCGAACAAATTTAATGAATATTTTACAGAAATATCGAATACATTAAAGCCATCCATTAGTTCTACTGGTAACTGTAACTGTTTTATTCAAAATCGCCTGGATGCTGACAACATACAACCTAATAGCTTTGATTTTAGTCCCATCTCTTCTTTTGAAACCTACAAAACTATTTTATCTCTGAAAAACCAAAACTCTTGCACTTCAGATGGAATATCTAGTAACTTACTTAAAAAAATTGCATTTTATGTCTCTGATGTTTTAAGTTACATATTTAACTTAAGTGTTGAACAAGGTTGTTTTCCAACTCAGTTTAAGTGTGCGGAAGTTATTCCGCTCTTTAAAAAGGGTGATCGAAAAAATATGCTTAACTACCGACCTATCTCTATTCTTCCAACTTTTTCAAAAATATTTGAAAAATTAATGATCAAAAGAATTACTTCTTACCTAGATAAAAACAAATTTTTCAACGAAAATCAATTTGGTTTCCGCTCTGGTAAATCAACTGAAGATGCCATTCTTAGGCTATGTAGTCAACTTTATAGCAGCTTAAATAAAAATAAATCTACAATGGCTATTTTCATCGATATGACGAAAGCATTCGATATGGTTGACCATGAGTTATTATTAAATAAGTTGTATAATGCAGGATTTAGAGGAGCAATTTTTCAATGGTTTAAATCCTACTTGAATGAAAGAGTTCAAAAAGTTGTTGTTAACGGTACACATAGTGAAGCCCGATTTTTAAAAAGTGGAGTTCCACAGGGATCTGTACTCGGTCCTTTGTTTTTCCTTGAGTATATAAACTCAATTTTTGAGCTGATTGAATGGCCTTTCGACGGCATTTGCGGACGATATATCATTTACCTACCAGTCAAATTCGGAATTAAATTGTGTCTTGCAAATTGAAGAGGATCTTGAAGTACTAAGAACTTGGTTTTTTAACCACAAGTTAATTATAAGTGAAAAAACTAAGTTCATGAATTTTAAAACAACTGGTCATCGTGTTTGTAACTATAATTTATTTTTTCATGCTCCAAGCTGTAGGCAATTCACATTTCCAATTCACGATTGTGGTAAACCTAATTTCCAACATAAATATTCTTGTTCCGATTCTTGTTTCAAAATTGATTCAGTGAATAGTTTCAAATATCTGGGTGTTACAATTGATTCTAACCTTAATTGGAAAGACCATAGTAACAACATCAAAAATCATATGATGCTCATAACGAGAAAAATGTATCTTTTAAAACCATTCTGCTCTAGAAAGGTTCTTACTTCAATTTATTATGGTCTTGCACATTCTAAACTACAGTACGGGTTATCTAGCTGGGGTGGTTCCTATGCAAATACTTTTAGACCTATATTGATTGCTCAAAAACATCTTGTTCGAATTATTTGCAACAAAAATCGTTTAACAGAAAGTTGGCCCTTATACAAGGAATTGCGAATTCTACCTATGAGACATCTTTATATTTTTAAAGTGCTAAAAGAATTTTTCAAGCAAAGTGGTAATATTCCTAGTCGGAACTTGCAGTTATACAATCTTAGAATAAACAACATGCATCTTGTAAATGAACCTACTGCCCACAAAACTCATTTCTCTAACTTTTATACTGCCACAGCAGTAAAACTCAAAACTTAAACTCTTTCTTGAAAAAATTGAAAGACTGGCTTTTCACTATTGACTTAATTTCTATTGAAAACTATTGTTAAAAATTGTATAAAAATTGTATCATAATATTAATATAAGTAAATATGTATTTTTTTTGCTTCTTTTTTACGAATTATTTTGATGAATTGTTTATTTTTCTACATAATTTAAATTATCACTAAAATATTTATTGAATACCTTAACTTATTGAATTATTGTTTATTATCATATTACTGATTGTCACCCCACAACAGTTTCCTATTATTGTAAAGTTTAATTAAAAAATGTATCATTCAACACTAACTTTAAGTTAAAGAATGATAGCTATTATTTATTCTTTTTAACACTATTTTGTTTTGCACTATAAGTTTAAATTGTAAATGGAAAAAGAATGAATAAAAATGTTTTCTAATTCTAAAAAAAAATTCTAATTTTCTAATTCTAATTCTAATGCTAATGATAAAGCTGACCATGGTCTTCTTCTGTTTAAAATAAAAAAGTAAATATAAGAGTAATAATTGTTTAATCGTACTCAGTGTGTCAGGTTTTGTGGTAATATTTATCGTCAAATGTATGTCACCTCTGGGGTACCCCTTGGCCCCGACTTATTTTTATAATTTATTAATGTTTACCCTTGTTGTTCAGAGGGTGCAGATATCTTTTGTATGCAGATGAAATTAAATTATTTCAAAATGTTAATAGTACACTTAACGTTATTACAACAATGCTTAAACACAATTGTAAATTGGGGTAATATAAACGTAATGAAGCTCAATGTTGATAAGTGCAATATTATTTCATTTTCTAAAAAGAAAAGAATAATCAATTTTGACTACACCATTGACGAAAAAATATTGGTTCGTAAGAACGTTATACAGGACCTTGGGATTATAAACTCACTTTCAAACACCATATCGACAAAATGATGCCCTGATAGTTTAGTGTTGCCTAGGTATTCTCATCGCTAAAAACTTATCGATATGTGTAGTGTTCATAATCGTAGAGAACGGTCTGAGGTCTTATTTGCGTTTGATCTTTTCAAAAGTAACATTTTGCATACTTAAAATTTTTAAACGAATCGAATTCAAGGACTGAATAAGCTTCTCTTGAAAATTTCATTCAATGCTCGAAAAAGTTCAATAGTTATTTTGAATTATTTTCAACTAACTGAATTTTCTTTATGACATTTATCTCATTTTATTTTTATTAATACATTTTTTTTTAAACTTTTAATACTATATAAATTCATATATTTATCTGCTTGTTTTTTATATCTATAATAATGTTAATAATCCATGTAAATACTTTTGTTTGTTGCCTAATATTGGAAAAATAAACTAAACTTAACTATTTTGAGTAGGTACCTTTGAAATAGTACCTTTTTATTTCGGTTTAAAAGCAGTCATAATGTGAGCAATACGCCGTTTCAGGAATAATCAATGTTAATACAAACTTTTCAACACGCGACCTAGTCTCGCATTTGTTTGTTTTCTTTTTAAGAAATAATTCTGAATTTTGTCTGGATTTATTTTAGGTTCAATCTTTCCTAATAGATAAGCAAACAAGATAAATGGACCATTTTTAAAGATATATATCCTGCTACCTTTTCTTTTCTAACCTTACATCTAATTCTTGTCTAACACTCTAATCTAATGTTATTTCCAGATGAATATCGATCTTCAAAGAAATGTACTACGCATCGGAACCACTGGAACAGAAACTCCATTCTTGCCTGAAAATGAACTACCCGACTGTGCTCGTCTTTCGGGTGGATCGGATGAAATGAGTGTTGTAGAAGAATCTACGCGAACTGCAGAAGATGATGCAATCCGCAAAGCAATCGAAGCCAGTAAAATGGATACAGGTACATTACTTTAATCTGATGCGAATTTTTTTCAATTTTTTTTTTATAATAACAATTATTTTTAGATTCACCATCTACATCGCAGCCGCCAAAGGCGAAAAACAATGACGAAAAATTTACAGAAGCTGATGTCAATGATCTAGTGAAATTAGGTTTTAAACGTGATGACGTCATAGCTGAATTACGAAAACAAAACGGCAACAAAACACAAGCCACTGCAGCGTTGATTGCAAAATCATTAAAATTTTAATATATAAAATCATCATCAACAATATTAGAAATAAATAAATACAGCGAATTCATGAAAATCCACCAATAACTTAAACAAAGAGAGCCTATCATCTGAAATCTACCTCAGGCTTGAGCATTTACAACAACAACAACAACAATACACGAAAAAGTTTTGATAACATGCCTTGAAATGAAGTATAATCGAGTGTTAGACAAGAACCCAAAAAAAAATGGACTTTAATTACATTTATTTACACAATTTTTATAAAATATCAATAAGTTAATGCAATCAATTTGTAATCGATTTCAAATAGGTTTTTGTTTCTATCCGATCATTATAGCATTGGATTATATTAATAGAGAGAAACCAATTTATTTGTGTTGAGGTCATGAGCTGGGATCATAAATTGTGTTTTTCTCTTTTTTTTTTTCTTTTGGGGGAAGTTGACTGATGTGAGTTAAAAAAAAAATAAAATCAATTATTTAAAATATTGAAAACAACTTTTTCTTCGATATAGTTTTTTTTTTTTAATTTTGCAGAAACCATACCATTATGTATTACGGCGGCCACCTCTTTAAAACCATTTTACTTTCTAGTGAGTCACTCAACACAGTTCGACAAACAATTTTCCAATATAAGTTTTTAGATAAGATCTCTATTAACATTTTACTAAAACTGGCATACCTACCAATGTTCTGATTGAAGTACAGGAGCATTTCATCGCCAGGTAACACGTTAGAGATTAATTACAAACAATTATCATAAGACTGATGGCTATCGTCACCTTGTTAATGTAAAGGAACAATAATCGGCGCATTCACATTAATTTTATGTTCTCAGGTTTGAAAGAACTGTGCAATATTACGATCTTCATCTTGCAATTGAGTCAATCGAGTATATCTCTTGTAAAAAAAAAAAAAAAAAAACAAGTACATTTTTGCATAAAACGGCAACGCTGTTATTCTGGGGGTCTATTAAGTATACTACAGTAAACGATATAGTCACGACAAAGAGCAATTATGTATAATGAGAAAGGTGTTTTCAATATTATTGCCAAATAAAAACGAAAAAGCATTTTATTTTGGCCGCAATCATCGTCTCGCCTACATAGGAAATTCAAAGACGAAAACCTAGCGATAGCTAAACGGCAGTGAATCTGAAATGAATCTCGTTATACATAAAATCGCATTTTAACGATAACGAAGTAGTTTCAACGATTGACGTTTTACAAAATAGGGCCCTGATATATGAGCATTCTGGAAAAAAAACTAAAAAAACACAAGTTTTAACAAAATTCTAATTACACAAAAATGATATATGGGAGCGGTATTCGTTCCAGACAGCGTTCTTACAAAGACGCCAGGGTCGCCTTTATTGAAATGTTAAACTAAAGAGTTCTCTTCGTTGTGCCTTAATAACTTAATCACTTTCGTTTCTGAGCGTGGCGTTTTAGTACAAAACATCATTGTTAGAACTGGACTAAATTGAAATGAGACCCTATCTGGACTACCAGCTTTCAAATACAAAAAAAATCCTAAAAATCGATCCACCGAGTCAAAAGTTCTGAGGTAACAAACATAACAGTCATAAAATTTGAAGAAAATCCGTTATAGACCGATGGATGACATGACTCCATCTTTGTAATTCTAGTTTTAAAATGTGTTCGAGACCCCTCACAACTCACTATTATTGCTTGGTAAAAGTCTATTGAGCGCTTTTCAATAATAGGGATTTTTACCAAATTGTCAAACTATATACTTTGGTACAGTGACAGTTCTCACATGAAAAAAAATATAAGCAATTTTGATTATTACTGTTGATTTCTTTAAACGTCAGTGGGCCAGATTGTCGATTTGACGTTTAGAAGCTATGAGAGAGAATGAAACAGATATATTGTTTTTTTTTAAATCCCTATTAAGAACGCTCGTGAATACAGGTCTAGTGCCGATATTCATCAAGCCCTCATAAGTTATGAGCGCTCATATTCCTCCGAAAACTTCGATATGCAGCATTTTTTTTTTTTTTTTGAAGAAATATGATTTGGGGCGACTTTCCTTTAAGGAAGCACATATTTGGAGTTGTTTTTTTTTACAGGTAGGTAGGGCCCCTAAATGTGAAAAAAAAATGTTTTCTTTTTCGGTTTGAACCCAACTTTTTTTTTTTATAAGTTTTGGCCCACTGTAGTGGTGTCTGTGTCAAGTTTACAAGTTTTTTTAATTGAACAGTTCTGTGGGTGGCCCGCTTCGCGGGTTCTCTGGATTTTAACCCCCTTTTTGGGGCCACACCCGCTCACGCAACTTCGTTGCTCCGCTTAGGGTATGTAAAGTTGCCAGGCAGGCGCCAATTGCAACAGTTTTTCAATTGAACAGTACTGTGGGTGGCCCGCTTCGCGGGTTCTCTGGATTTTAACCCCCTTTTTGGGGGCCACACCCGCTCACGCAACTTCGTTGCTCCGCTTAGGGTATGTAAAGTCGCCAGGCAGGCGCCAATTGCAACAGTTTTTCAATTGAACAGTACTGTGGGTGGCCCGCTTCGCGGGTTCTCTGGATTTTAACCCCCTTTTTGGGGGCCACACCCGCTCATGCAACTTCGTTGCTACGCTTAGGGTATGTAAAGTCGCCAGGCAGGCGCCAATTGCAACAGTTTTTCAATTGAACAGTACTGTGGGTGGCCCGCTTCGCGGGTTCTCTGGATTTTAACCCCCTTTTTGGGGCCACACCCGCTCACGCAACTTCCATGCTCCGCTTAGAGTATGTAAAGTCGCGAGGCAGGCGCCAATTGCAACAGTTTTTCAATTGAACAGTACTGTGGGTGGCCCGCTTCGCGGGTTCTCTGGATTTTAACCCCCTTTTTGGGGGCCACACCCGCTCACGCAACTTCGTTGCTCCGCTTAGAGTATGTAAAGTTGCCAGGCAGGCGCCAATTGCAACAGTTTTTCAATTGAACAGTACTGTGGGTGGCCCGCTTCGCGGGTTCTCTGGATTTTAACCCCCTTTTTGGGGGCCACACCCGCTCACGCAACTTCGTTGCTCCGCTTAGAGTATGTAAAGTCGCCAGGCAGGCGCCAATTGCAACAGTTTTTCAATTGAACAGTACTGTGGGTGGCCCGCTTCGCGGGTTCTCTGGATTTTAACCCCCTTTTTGGGGCCACACCCGCTCACGCAACTTCGTTGCTCCGCTTAGAGTATGTAAAGTCGCCAGGCAGGCGCCAATTGCAACAGTTTTTCAATTGAACAGTACTATGGGTGGCCCGCTTCGCGGGTTCTCTGGATTTTAACCCCCTTTTTGGGGGCCACACCCACTCACGCAACTTCGTTGCTCCGCTTAGGGTATGTAAAGTCACCAGGCAGGCGCCAATTGCAACAGTTTTTCAATTGAACAGTACTGTGGGTGGCCCGCTTCGCGGGTTCTCTGGATTTTAACCCCCTTTTTGGGGGCCACACCCGCTCACGCAACTTCGTTGCTCCGCTTAGGTTATGTAAAGTCGCCAGGCAGGCGCCAATTGCAACTTTATTTACTTCACAAACTTAAAAAAATAGGGTTCAGAAACTTCCTTATACAAAATAAATAATTTCCTTACAAAATCATTAAAAAACGCAGTAATTTCTAAAAATATCCCAAAAAAAAAGCACAATCCCCCAAAAAAAACAGAGTCTGGTATCACTTACACAAGAAGAAAAAGGAGAAATGTCAAAATAAACAAAAAAAAAAAAACTAATTCAGTGAAACGCGGCCATGTTTGTGAGCATTTTCATGCAAATCTAAGAACTTTAAAAATTAATTAAAAATAGTTATAAATGTTTCCTCACTCTAAAATTGTGATATTTGTTATTAAAAAGTGCTAATCTACCGAATAAAAGTATCCGCGTGTGGAAATTCGTGCTTCCTTAAAGGAAAGTTGAGCCTATGATTTGAAGAGATTAAACAATTTTCCCTTGGTACAGAAATTTCTTGTACCATAAGAGTATTTTCCTGTTTTTACAAATTTGAGAGATTTAACAAGTTACTTAAGAAAAGTTACCAAACACACCTAAAGTAAATGGTAGCTCGAGCTGTTTGATTAAGTAAATAAGAGAACTTTTTTTCAGAAATAGAAAAACTTGCTACGGGGCATACAAACGCTTTGGTTCATTTCTCTATAGAATGGGAAATGTTTTTCTCTCTAAAAAAGGAATTAAAAAAAAAAACAACAAAAAAAGATCGTCATTGAAAAAATCGTCGAATGTAAATCTTTATGAAATATTCGAAGCAAACAAACCCTACTTTCCAGTCGCATCATTCCATTTTCCAAGTCAACAAAGAATCCTTGGAATGACATTTCTCTAATTTTTCGCACGATAAAAAATATTTCTCAAGTGTGTTTTCCTTTTCATCATTAATTATTTTTCATAATAAAATAAACATTTAACAATAATAATATAATTTTCTTAAAATAAAGCTTATTTCGATTCACCTAAGCCACAAATAATTCAACACTTTTTGCTAAGAAACACCGCCTAGGTAATAATGTCGTCTTCCTCTGAAGAAGACACCGATGGGTCTGAATCCACAGCTTCAGAACAATTCGAGGCAGTCCCAGATGAGGAGTCTGTTCCAGATGAACCCCCACCAAAAAAAGTCAAAACCGAGTGGTCTAAAAGCTACTCGAGTACTGCCTTCAAAATGATGGCCAACATGGGTTACAAAAGCAATCAAGGTCTTGGCAAGTTGGGGCAGGGTCGATTAGAGCCTGTGGAAGCGGCACGACAAGACGGTCGACGAGGTCTTGGTCTGAAGCTGGAGAAAATATCAAGTGCAGCCGAACAATGGCAGGATAATTTAGAGGAAATACGAATTCCAGAAAGAATTGACTGGATTCAAAATAATTCCGATGACTTGGACTCTTTGGCAATGGAAGACCTTATAGATTGGGTGCGTACTGCACCGAAGAAAAAAATCATAGATGATGAAACGAACTTCTGCGATCCAGAAATCCTCCGTAACGTCCTATCGTCCAAGAGTGCCTTCGACGAACTCGATGGAAATGATATGAGAAGAGCCAGAACACGTTCCAACCCATTCGAGACTATACGAGGTTCAATTTTCCAAAACCGTGCCGCAGTTAAGATGGCCAACATAGACTCACTGTGTGACTTTATGTTTACTGATCCTAAAGACAAGAACGGAATCTCCTTGGTTAAGGAGAATGACCTGTTGTACTTTGCCGATATATGCGCTGGTGAGTACATATTATAATCGTGTACGTATACGAGAAGTTAAAAGTATTTTTTAGGGCCCGGAGGATTCACTGAGTATGTCCTTTACAAGAAAAGCTGGCAAGCCAAGGGTTTCGGCTTTACTTTGCGTGGCCAGAATGATTTTAAGTTGGACAACTTTTATGCAGCGTCGCCGGAGACTTTTGACGCTTTCTACGGAACAGCAAATGATGGGGACATCTTTAATCCGGAAAATCAAAGCTCCTTCGCCGAGTACGTACTTAAAGATACCGAACAAGCCGGCGTTCATTTTGTCATGGCAGACGGAGGATTCTCGGTAGATGGCGAAGAGAATATCCAAGAAATTCTATCTAAAAAGTTGTACATGTGCCAGTGTCTGGTAGCTCTAAGCATTCTCCGTGACAAGGGTCACTTTGTGTGTAAGCTGTTTGATCTCTTCACACCTTTCAGCGTGGGGCTTGTCTACCTTATGTACAAGTGCTTCGAAGAGATAACCATTTGCAAGCCAAACACCAGTCGTCCAGCAAATTCAGAGCGTTACCTCATCTGTAAGTGGAAAAAGTCCAACACAGAAACAGTACGACGCCACCTCTCGCAGATAAACCAGGATATGTGGGACCATATGGATGCAGAAACGGATGTTAGGGAATTGGTAGCCCTTCAGGTACTCTCTCGCGACAAGGAATTCGTTGAGTATATCACTGAGAGTAACAACCGCTTGGGGCATAACCAGATCGTGGGACTTATTAAAATTGCAGCATACTGCAACGACCCCAACTTGAAAGAACCACGGCAAGCAGAATACCGCAGCAAGTGCTTGGAACTGTGGGGCTTACCCGATAAGATGCGACAAGCTCCAGAAATGAAGAATCCAGATGCCTTGCTGACAGAACTGCTTCGCGACTGGAACGGCGACAAAGCCTTTATGTCCATCCCAGCAGATAGATTGGACAGCAAGGAAAAATTATGCCAGAAAATCATCAACGTTCCGGATTGGTACTTTGTGCCGTTGTCACGCAGCGAGGACAATGCTCGCGATACTGCTACATTTTTTTTAAGTCGCGGACGCGGTATTATCCACAAATGGTCCCCCACTGGCCGCTGGGAGCAATGTGATTGTGTGCTAGAGATGTCACCCAAAACCCTCATCTATGGAGAGATTGTTCAGGAGCAAATCGGCGAAGGAAGCAAAGGTATAATGGTGCGCGCATTGCATATCATCGATGGAATTTGCCTGGGTGGCATGAATATTGCTCGAATGCCTTTAAAAGAGCGCCTGAAGTTGTGTGACAAGTTTGCGCGGAGTCTCAATAAACCCAATAAAAAGGCAACAAGTGCTGATGGTAATCATGTCCAAATGACACCAATTCGCTGCAAAAAACTTATTCCATTGCGAGAGCTAAATAATTTCTTCCAACAAATGCGTCTGTATAAGATGAAAAACAATAGCAATGAACGTTTGGGTATTCGAATTCGTTCTGGGGATGACACTGCTGAACGGTTTTACGTTGTCGGTGGTATGATGTTTCTCAACGAATTGATGCACCAATTTGTGTCTGCCATCTCAAGTAAACACAATGCTGTGTACTATTTTAATGTGGCAACAAGAGAATCATTCTTCCTTAATCGTTTGCCAAGGGACACAAATGTCTTTAGTTCGTTCAAGAACTGTTTCATCCGTCGTCAGTTGTGGAAGTGGACAAATGTGTATCAAGTGAATGAAGTTATGCCAAAGGATATGCGTGAGCAAGGCACTCTCTTCCGTATGGACTTTTGTGAATTTCTAGAGGAGCGTTTGAAACACTAAACATAATAGAGTTGTTCTGTTAAGTGCAGAATTTTAGTTTGTAGGTAGTTCTTCTTTCTTATCAATAAAAAAAAAATTATGTTGATAGAACATAAAAGGGATTGTATTTTTTTTTTTTTTAATTCAAACGTTGCTGTTGCAATATTGAATTCATTGTTTTGCAACAGAAATTCACTCTTGTAAGATTGTATAAAAATAAAAAAAAAACATAGCATAAAATTTTGTTCTTAAATTGGTTAAAACAAATTTCTTAACTAAATGAATTAAGGGCCACGAGTACGATAACTTGGGCGAGGAAAATTGATATCTGATTTTAATAGAGGGGTCAAATACAAACATTTGTGTACTATGGTGGCAGTTTAATGAAAATCCATAAAAAAAATCAATCATTAAAAAATAACTGTAATACCTTTTCTTGAAGCTAATACTCTTCTAGACAATTTTTAAATTATGTAAAATATATGCATAGTTTTTGAGTTTTTTAAATTATGTCAAATATATGCATAGTTTTTGAGAAAACGAGTTTTAAACTCAAAATTTGTGAAAAAAAATATAGAATTGATGTGCCGTTTTTAAATTATTACTAATCAATACTAATAAAAAACAAAGCTCCAATGAATTTAGAGGGAAGTTATCACCCTTCGTATACTTTTTCTTTTTTATTTTTAGTCAATTATATATCTGTGGTGTTTGGTATAATCATGATAACTCCATTCAAAAAGTCTCGTTTCGGGTGAACTTCAATGATACTTTTTGCTAATGTTTTGATAATAATTATCAATGAAACTTTTACTAGCATTAGAAGTGAATGTATAATCATTTGGTCAATTGTTTCCAAACGCTTTTTTCGATGTTTTGATAAACATTTGAATGTTTTGAACAAAAAAGTTTAAAAGAGTTATTATATTTCTACCATACACCACAGATATATATTATTACACTTTATTATTACTATTACCGAAACTTAACACTGCTAAGTCAAATGTTTAAATAGTTATAGACACTTTACTGGGATAATATTTTTGTACGAATCCTCCCCATACATTCATACAGGATATTTGAAAAGTTAATTTGACATCCTTATGATTTTTCAAATAGCAAACACCGTGTTTAAAATATCATTATTACTTATTAATGATTGAACTTGACCTATTGTTACATTTACTTAGTTTTGTTTAAACAAAAAAAGATAACTTTTAACTGAAATTATCAGATCTTTATTTTTGAAATACATTATACCTAACATATGGTAACAAAATATATTTTTTTGTTGTTTCCCAAGCTGATAAACGTTTCTAAAGGTTTTCAATGTTCTGAACTCGAATTCATAGTGAGAACTTTCAAATTGTCTTTAGTTTTTGAGATATTCCCGTTACAAAATCAACAGAGAAGGATTTTTCAATATTTTTGTAGCATTTTGTAACGTTATCCTTATTCCGGAAAGCGTTTGCTCAAAAACGCCACGCTCTAGAAGCCATAATTCGCACCCAAGTTAAAATAAAACTTTACAGTACTCTTCGTTCTGTATCTCTCTCTCTCCATAATAGCGAAGTGGTTTCCCAGAAACGTTAATTGTCGCTTCTAGAGCTTGGCGCTTTAGCACAAACGCTTTGCGGAATAAGGGTTAATATTTTACAGCAAAAATTGTTCAAATCATGTTGATACCTCTATTCTTCTCCGAGAAATCATATTTCTCATTTTATAGCGTCAACATGGATTTTTTGTATAATGTTTAACTGTACGAATGCTCCCCATACCTTACACAATACAAATAAAATGATTTATTTAAAAAAATGTAATAAGATTTTGAAATATAAATACAGTTAAGACACATAATTAACACTATTTTCAACAATTCCTCATCACAGTTTAACCAAAATACCTACAAAAATTACTCACAATAAGTCCGTTTGGAAACGATTTCATATTTCAGCACAAAAAGTTCTCAAACGGACCTACTGCTAACGATTCAAAGCTAACTGAGCAACTTGGCGCCCGTAGGGCTTTTTAGAAAAAAAGCAATACATCTCTGTTTCATTGCTTTAAATGCGAACGCGAGCCCTGCGAATCACGCTGACTCCCCCGGAGTAAAGTATTGCGAATTCAATAATAGGCATGAATATATAGTTGAAGTTTCAATTCTTACTCTAAATGTAAAAATTATACATATAGTACCTACTTACATTGTTTCATGATTTTTACATGGGCAACTACATACAGTCCGTAAACCGTAACACTTGAATAGCCTCATCTTATAGTATACCTACATTCTTAAATCAATATTTTTTGTGCATCTTTGGTATTATTATAATGTAACTTTTAGAGCAAATTTGTTCACCTTTGATCATCTTTATTATCATGATTACTGCTAACTGTAAATCGTCGAATGTCCATTATGTCCATGTATTAAGCTAATCAACCGATTTTATTTGTGTAGCGACATTTGACTAAAACCTTTGAAAATTATGCCTAAAACGTTACCCGCTGTGAACAAACTTTCCCTTGATAAGCGAAAAGGCGTTTACTGCTACTATTTCTCAGATTTGGATATTGGATTTCTAACGGTATTTTCTAGAATAATTTTATTTGAAGTCACACTGGAGCCCACTTTCTAAAACACAATAAAGCTTGATTTTCATATGTTCGTCATATTTTTATTTTAACTTTTTTTGAAAAAACATTACAAGCATCTTTTAACTATCTTTGACTTTTAGTTAAACGGTTTTTTTTTATTTGAACTACCGTTTTCGATGTGCAGCGCAAAAAAGGCCAACAAATACACATTTTTTTTTGCTGAATGAACGTATTTATTATTATAAGAGAGAGGGTCTACTTCCTCCGGTTGAAGCGTGAGCGGCAGTTAAAAAAAAAACACTTAAAATGTAAAAAAAAATATTATTTCAACATTAAATACTTTTTTTGAAAGCTAGATATGTGTTCTTTTTTCAATCTTAATTATTTTAATTAATTGTTTTGTAAAAAAATGGTTATACAATATTTTATATATAGTTTTTAATCATTTTTGGGTTGAAATTAATTTTTTTTTAACTTTTGATTATAATGACCAAAATCAACCCCTTAAATCGTGTATGCTCATACAATTTTTTTATTTTTCTTCTGTAAAACTCGTTACACTAGAAGTAATAAAATAAAAAAAATTCAATAATTTTCAAAAACAAAAAACAACTCAACTCAACTTTTACCTTAGTTTTACATATAAAACCAATAAATAATATAT
Source organism: Meliscaeva auricollis (assembly GCA_948107695.1). Lineage (NCBI taxonomy): Eukaryota > Metazoa > Arthropoda > Insecta > Diptera > Syrphidae > Meliscaeva > Meliscaeva auricollis. The sequence goes on along the minus strand of OX403617.1, from coordinate 45,080,089 downwards.
TAAAACATATTATATTCAATACATACATATACGTTCAAGATACAGTTCCGGTCAATGACTTGTTGGAATTTATTTAGACTATCCAATGTATAGATATTAAACCTACAATTTATAGTTAATTTATTTATTTTATGATTGTTTGGTTATCTTAAACTAATTTCAATGAATCAAAAATAGATTACATACAAATATTTTATCAAAAATTAAGAAAAAACAAATTAATTCAATTAGGCAATGACTAAGAAACTGAACTGAATTGTTTTTATCCTTTCAGATATTGTCTACTAGAATTACTTGTTAATATTATAAGAGGTACTTGTTGCATTATATTTTTGTTGTGAAAACCTACGTACATTAAGCTTTATAGGAAACAGGTTGATTGGAAGAGCTTAGGTCGATCGAATGGGTACCAGCCTTCGTTTAGAACAGTCACCTTGTCAACAACAACATCAGGACCTGTCGGTTAAAAGGTGACGATTTTATGGTTATTATCATTCGTAAAATAAAATAACTCGTTTTAAAATAAACACCACCTTGCAATTTATAAAAGAAATGTAATTAATTTCTAAAATTTGTTTACATATTTTTGGAAGGCAATATTTTGTGGAATATTAGAACATGTTTGTGAAATTTAGAAATGTTGGTATAAAAGACCGAGTAATTGTTGAATATTGTATCACAATCAAAATCAATTTATCTCAGAAGTAACCCAAAAAGTACTAACAACCAATATGAAAGTAAGCCTTTCTTATTTTATCTATAAAAAAAAAACAGATTTTTATTTCGTTCAATTATTTTCTTTGTACAGTTCGTCTTTTGCATGGTCATACTGACAGCTGTTGTGGCAGTTAACGCAGTTGGTCCAGTAGTTCAGGTAATAGCAAAACCATATCAACCACTGGTAGTGTCGCAGCCTAGAGCCGTACTCTTGCCATTTAAACCAAAACCAACTTTACCAACATACAAGCCACTACCAACAAGAATTGTAAAGCTTGTCCCAACATATCCAACATTACCACCACGTAAAATCGTCCCAACTGTCGTACGCAAGAACCTCATCAGACCAAGTCCTCCAAGAGTCCCTCAATCTGGAGCATACGGATATGGCTCACGGTCAGGCTAAACCATAAAAAAAAATTTTGTTCGCAATAATGTAAAAACAATAAGTGAAACTGAACTTTTTATTTGGTTTTCTTTGTTGTTAAATGCAAAATCTCATCTGATTTCAACCTTTTGTTGACAAAAAAAACTCTTAGTTTATTATAATGATTTTTCACTTTGTTTATTAATATTTCAAGGCAATAATAAATTGAACACTTAATGATAAAAACGCTTGCAAAAAGTCGTCCACAAAAAATGTTAAAACTTAATTTGAAATGAGCAGCTGGCAGATAAAACCGGAAAGCTCTACACACATCCGGTTTTGATTATAAAGCTGATAATATAAATAATAACAAAAATGTAAGAATTACATTGGTAATCCCAAAACTTTTCCGTTCCGTAGCCAGATTTTTACTTGCTCTATAGAGCAAGTATTGGTTTCGTAAAAAAAAAAAAAAATCGAGGTATTAATCAAAACCAACATTACGATGATGGAGAAGTCCAAAAAAGTGGTTTTCGTCATGTCGTCCGTCTGTTAGTGCGTTCGTCTGTTCGTCTGTTTGTCTGTGCGTCCATCTGTACAGAGAGCCACAGCCTAAACGGGTCGACAGATTTGCATGAAATTTGGTACAGATTACTTTTTTGTAATTTTCAAGGTTGATTTTTTTTGTTTTTGAATATCTCGATTAGAACGAATACCTCCCATATAACGGTTTCGAGTTATTGGATTTTTCTAGAAAACAGCTCTTACGATTTCAATGAAACTTGGTGTATGTTATGTTAGTGATTGTAACAATACATACTGCATTTTCGAATAACGGAATTCGAATAACTAAAAAAACATAACTAAATTTTCCATAATTTTTAGTTTTTTTCCTTATGAATTATTACTGGTTCAACTGATTTCGTTCAAAACTGATCACCAGGTTATTTTATCATTTTAAAATGTATTGTGTACTTAGTTTTTGAAAAAAAAAAAAAAAATAAAAAAAAAGGTTTTTTTCGATACATTTTTTTTTCAATATACAAATCCTTATAATAATTTTGAACTACAAAAGCAAGTTCGTGCGATCCGGTCGTGCATTTTATTTTTTTGACACGAAACCAATACTTGCCCTATAGAGCAAATAAAAAACTGCAATGTTAATGCATTTTAATTTTCCCCAGCTACTGATTGCAAGAACTGGACAACTCATACATACCTACAATTATATTAAAAGACCTTTCTAAAAATACCAATCATTTCATGTTATTTCAATCACATCCAAAATCTGCTGCGGGTTAGTATATTTACCATCTACAACGATTAAAAACCTACGCAAGTTTGAATTTTCTCATTGGTAGGTGCTGCCATTTCAAGGAATTATTGATAAAACCTACAAGAGTACTCGGGTTGTAATAAGACGTGCATCTCAGGTAAACGTTTGGATCCCGCAGAAAATTGTAGATCCTCTAAAATCCTGCTAAACTCAACGCACACAGAAAATTGTTTATTGTTCAGAGTGTCACGAAGTGTATTATATTTTTATTTAAAAAAAAACACAATTTCGCACACTCACCTCCTGCTCATGTTTATGGGTAATTTATGTTTTCACTTTTATATTCGATAAACGATAGGGTATTCCACAATATTTCCGAGTTTAACGTTAGTTTCATGTATTTATTTGTGTTCATCCTGTGGGTTATTAGCTTCTTCTGAAAATGATTTGAGCTTCATATTTTGTCCGTTGTATTTTACCTAAATGACGGAATATCCGCAGTTTAAAATCAAGCAGGTCATTCATCATTGCAATGAATTTCTTAACGAATGATCAATTTTTGTAATGATACACTTTTAAAACTTAATGATTGGTTTACTTTTTGCTGATTTAAGAACACAAGTATAAGCGGCTTCATTTACTTAACTAAAATACATTTACTTTTATTTATTCACTTGCTTACATACCTCAATACTTTTAAATGAGAAATAAAAAATTAAAAAAAAACAGAAAAAAATAAATATTAAGTGAAATTTAATTTTGTATAAAAAGACCGGTCGAATTTGCGAACAAAGGCATTACATTTTAATATTCAATCGAGTATCTCATCAAAGGGAACATCTTATATCTACATATTAATTATTATTATTATTGAAATGAAGTTTAAGGTTTGTTCAATGTGATTCATTTTACAATTATAACAACAAGATAGTAAATTTTTGTTTTTTTGCATTACAGACATTTTTATTTGTAAACCTATTTTGGATAACATTGCTCTTTATTAAAACGGCTAAATCATCCTACGCACCGGTTGTCATTCAGGTTCCAGCGATTCATCCACCCAGTTTGCCACACCATGGAGGGTCAGCTTCAACTTATACTCCTTCAAGAAGTCTAGCCAGAGCCAAAAATAACAGTGGACTGTAAAAAAATAACTACTTACTAATAAAAGAACTGCATAATTTTTATTTGCAGTGAAGGAAGTGTTTTTTTTTTTATTGAAATGATTATTTTGAAAAGGGGATAAATGAATTTTATATATTTTTTAATCAAAATCAACATTTCGATGATGGAGAAGTAAAAGTAATTTTCGTCATGCAGTCCCTGCGGGCGCACAGTGGTTTCATTCTATGGGCGAAGTGGAAAAAAACACGTATTAAGTAAAGTATTTTCATATCACAATGAAAAATAAAATACATAGCTCAAAAACTTCTATATTTTAAAGTCGAAATACGGTAGTGGAAATTTTTTTGTATTTTTCGAAAGGCTATATATGTGAAAAATGTATGCATTGAGACATAAGAAATAGAATTGGAGAGCGGGGCATAATAATAATAATAATAATAATAATAATAATAATAATAATAATAATAATAACCTTGTATTGATTTTTTTTTTTAATCATAATACTTGAACAATTATGTTTTTGAGCTAAATCTTTGTTAAGTCCGGAAAGCTTGTGTATTCAGCTTCAATTCCTTTTTTAACTGACTTTAAAAAAGAAGGAGGTTATCAATTCGACTGTATGTTTTTTTAAGTTTGTTAGCTCAGAACTTTTGACTGGGTGGATCGATTTTGATGATTTGTTTTTGAAATCTGGGTCTCATTGGAATTTGGTACTTTTTTTTACAATGGTATCCATTAGAAAATATTTAAAGTCTTAAATTTGAAGTCAATTGTTTTTCTTTTGAAAAGTGTTATCTTAAATTATGATACGATTTTTTCAGCGCATTTACTGGTCTTTGGCTAGAAAATGATGTTTCTCTCTTCAAACATAAATATATCTTCAACCAATAACCTTAAAGAAAATTTCAAGACAGTTTTAAACATTAAAACAAATTTTCTATTAGTAAATTCTTTAATTTTTACTTGCGATATAGGTCAATCAAACATGACATTACGATGATAGAGAATGAGAAAAAAGTGGGTCCTGTCTGTCCAGGACCAAAAATAACGGTACCTGTCCTAAACTGGTTTTAAAAAAATTAATTTTTCTCAAAAATGATTCCTACAATTTTGATTAAAAAAATCATGGTGATTTTTTTTTGGATAAGGTCTATCTTTAATGAAAACCATTTTTTTTTCAAAAACCGTTATTAACGGTACCTGCCATAAAACCGTTTTTTTTTAATTCTGATTTTCTTTCTCATTACTCATTCAATTTCAGCGATTTTTTTTCGAAACTTACGAAACTTTATATAGAAAAAAATATTTTTTTTTTTGTTAGAAAACGGCTCTAACGATTTTTTTTCTAAAAATGTATCATTAGATTGCATACTTTGTTTTCAGGTTAAATTCATTTAAGTAGCTGTTTTAGTCATTTAAAAATCGAATTTTATGCTTTTTTAATTTTTTTTTCTAAAACTGCATTTACAATTTTTGAATTAAAAAGGCTTAGCATAAATAGTAACTTTATCTAAAAGAGCAAGTACGTGCGACCCAGTCGTGCATTTTATTTAAACTTGCAACCAGATATTTCATATACAAATAAACCAAAAATATAAAATTTTAAAAATTTATTATTGTTTTCAAGTTTGACATTTTTATCACTTGTCAAGAGTTTGGAGTACATGAGGAAGTAAGTGCGACCCAGACCCAGTCTTTCATTTTATTTTGTTTTGCCTGAAAATTTTTATTAAGTAGATTGATTTCCTTTTCAAACAACCGATTACATTGCATGCATTAAGGAGTTTTATTAAACAAAACTGCTAAAAAGTATGCTCAAAAATTTCAACATGTATAAGATTTTTATTGGATTTGGACGTTCACAGGAAAGTGTTTGGTAGCAGGTAGTTATAATGTTCTTTACTTCAGTAAAAGTGTTTCTTTAAAAATTATTTTTAAATAAGTTCAAATAAGGGGCATTTTATAATATATAAATTATTTTATATAATTCTTGATATAATTTCAATAGGATATTGGTGTTTGAACAATTGTAAGATATTTGAATTTAGATATCAGATAGAGTAGTGCATGATTTTTAAAATGTACGCTTAGAACTGACACCAAGAACTTGTGAGGCCTTGACGGTGAACTTTTATAAAGTTTTTAACAAATCCTGACTAATAGTTTCACATATCCAGAACAGTCACAAGAGTCCATCTGTGGCAGAGATTTTTAGAAAAATAAAAAATTAATGAAAAAAGCATTAGTCATTCTCTATACAGTTTGTAACATCGCATCGTCGCACATTAGGGTTTTTTTTCTGAAAAAGGTGTGCAATTTTTTTTTTTTTTAAGGTCAATAGGTCTGTAAAATGTAATTTTTTTATTAGTTTTGATTAATTGAACTTCTGAACAGGAATTCAATATTATTAATTGTTTTTATCAAAATTTTGGACGTGAACCATTTATGTTTCTAAAAGGGTAATTCTAAACCTTAATATGACGTTAATTAAAGTTAAAATGTTTGAAAATAAATGACGGCACTAGAATCCTTATAGTCTTAACACTAAGAAACATGTATCAATATTCATATACACCAAGGTCCAAAGTGGTTGTATGAGTTCAAATCTAAAAATTGATAATTCAACTGCTCAATATGATCAGTTTTTTGGTTAAATGGGTATTATCTTTGGTTAAAAGACTAAAACCACCTTAAACCTAAATTGTATACTAACTATCATTAGAAAATTTGAAGAAAAAAAATTGTTGTAAATCTTATGTATTTCACATAACAATCTATTATATTATTTCCATCACGCCCGTTACAAAAAGGACTTAAAAGTTTTACTGAGTTTTGAATTTAAGCTTTAAAACATAATGATTTGGGGAAAGAAAGGAGAAAAGGGTGGCCAATTTGTTGTTTTTGAAAGGAGCCACCCACGACCGTTGCATATCGAGTTTGAAAAAAAAAAAATTGGTCAATAAAAGATGGAAAAAATTTAATTCTGCTAACACTTTTCACAATATGCACTTTTTTGGCAACGCTGGATCCTACTACATTGCAAGTGTATGCACTTTTTCATTTCAATTTTAAAAAACATTATTTAAAAAAGTAAGAATCTATTACTCAGATGTTTACTCAGATTCCGACCTAAACTGTCTTTTCCGTCTATCGTTTTTCTTACAGGTATGTACATATGTATATGTACAATATAACGAAACTCCAAAATCTTAAACTTTTATGCATGATTTTTTTATAAAGACAATAGAATTGTGAATAAATGTCACGTCTCGTCTGACATATTGCTGAGGGATAGAAAAAAATTATGGATTGAACAAAATATTACTCATACGCCACAGTGACCAGTTAAGCTAAACTCTATGAAATAGAAATAATCTTTATGGCTATCTAGATTAAGAAACCAGTTCCTTTTTTGACTGTTAACTTTTAAAATTATGAGATATTATTTAACATATAGAGAGCTTAGATATTGAAGACTCAAAGTACCTACATATATATCGCAAGCGAAAATAAGTTTTGTGTATTCTGTAAATTTCTTCTTACTTATCACTTATGTCAGGGGATTGATCTCCTTAATATTATCCCTATCAACTGGCTGGATAGCAACCGTCGCCCTCCAAAGTCTACTCTCGCAGCCCATGGCCCTAGCTAACATAAGTATGCCCATGTTGGCTATTATTATATCAAAGTAAAACTTTATGAATCAATGCAAGGAAATTCAGTTAATTTATTAAAAAAAATCAACTAGTTTTTTTTTCATATATTTTTCTCACAAGTGCATTTAGTAGAATATTGAAGAATGATATGAATTTTCGTAAAATTTTCTTTTTCCTCATGATTATTTATTTTTATATGAATAACGACTTAACATTAATGAGTTAGTACAATTTTGTTCCCGGTTAAATTTTAAACGTCCGGTGTAAGCTTTTACTGACGTAACAAAATATTTCCATTGCGTCTTTATATGAATCATTAGTCATTACATTATTATATTCTTTTGAAATATGAAAAAAGGCATAAATGAATGAGAGGTATAAAATAATGATACCATTACCAAAGAAATCATTCAAACACCAGCAGTCAACGAAGCATCCAGAGAGCTACAAACTCTCATAATACCTACTAAAATATCTAATTGGTTAATAGAAAAAATTAACAATGGACTTCAAGGTGAGTAGTGTGATATTTTGCTTATTGAGCAATAAAATTAATTTTTCTTGTTTGTTTTTTTTTTTCTTTTTTTCTTAAGGTTATGGTTTGTATGATCTTGGTTATAATAGTAACTTTACAAATGTGTTTAAATATTTGCGAAGCTACAATTCCAGATTTGTTTTCAAACATGAATGAGTTGCCTCAGGCTAGGAGTCTCAGACAAGTTGCCAACTCAAGAACAATTAAAATACCAAGTTTTGTGAACTTTTCTTAAAACAATAAAATGCAGTGAATATTTATGAATGTTGATGTGTATATAATTTTACTATGATGTTAATGACTCGCTATCTAATTAATAAGAATACAAACTTAAATACCAATAATAAAAAGGAAAAGTATATAAATTATGGTACGTTGACACTAAAGAATTCCGCGTCCTGCTTCATAGTTTGAAGATAGGAGAGGGTTTCTAGAGGAAGAAGCTATCAAACAAGGCATTTGGAGTCCCAGTTACGAATGTCATGTTAGATGAACTCTTATTGTGTACAAATAAAGAGTTCTGCATTCGTTGTTGACAGACAGTCCCGTCTGTCTGTGGTTTAAAGTAAATAAATAAATATTGTGGTACGATTAGCTCATGAAGAACCAATGCCTAGTGACTGACACACTCAACCATTTTCTGTGTGCATATATAGTTAGGAAAGGGGACTTACAATTTTCTGCCAGTTCCGAACGGCAAGCAGTAAACTCTTGGAGGTTATGTCAATTCCTGGCAAAAAGCAGACCCCTAAAAAAAAACAACATGGTTAAAGGCCTGGAATCAAACTCAGACCTCAGCTCCGGCGTGACTACTAGGTCAATGGGTACCTACTACAATGGCTTGGCCCCATTTTAACCGTTTTTCATGGGTATTTTGCTATTATTATTAGTAAAGGCGTCCAGTATGCGACTAACTTAAAATTTTTACCCTCACTAAATTTATTTTCAGAAAAATAATACTTTTGATGTACTTTTTCTCGGCAATGCCCCCACTACAAGCACAGACTAATATATTTGTCATAACCATAACCTGCCGGTAACCAGTGTCGAACCTGGAAATTTTCCCGCCCTAGTCAAGTTTTTATTTTTTCGCCCCAAATAAACAATGAATTGCTTTCATCGAAATATACATGATCACAAAATTTTTAAGCTAAAATGCGATTTAATTTGTGCATACCTTGTACCTTGTACCGAAATATTTGCAAGACTAATTAATTGCATTTGGATCATTGTTGAGCGATTACATTTCGAGAAGCTTACTTAACATCATGCAACACTTACAGGAAATGTGTACAGTATCTTAAATGATTCCAAAATACAATAATTGAAGTGTGAAACTAAATAGTCTTAAATTGACAAAGGTTTGAAGTTAATACTAGCAGAAATTTGGTTCTGTTCTGTTCGACGATGGAAAGCTAAATTGTTCTAAGGGTAGAATTAAAGTCATTGTTATTCAAGTCAAGATTTTCATCAACGCCCATAAGTAGAGAAAAATCCTAAGCAATTGCTCAAGCGAGGAGGTTATGTCATCCGTATTCATGAACAAAATGGAAACACTCTTACTTGAAGTGAGAAAAATCTTGACTTGAGTAACATTATTTCTCAATCAAACTGATAACAAAATTCGTAGAATTTGAGATAACTGCCATAGTTAATATTTTTTTTTAAAATTTGTAATTTGTTTAAATTTCGATTATTCTTTGTTCTCCTTGTACTACATTCAAATTAAACAAAAATGAGGGATACATCACAAGAAATTACTAACAGGGATTTGTTTGCATTTTATTGTTCCTCGAAGCATTGAACATGAGAAACAAAAATGGCGTATTCCCCTCCCCAGCGCTTCTCCGCGTTTTCCTCCTTTTTTCCAAATCGATGTATTTAAAATCCCATTAGTCAGAGAGAAACAGTTAGTGAGTAAAAAATATTCAGCTTGACATTTAGAACATTTCATTTTTTTTTAAGGAACAATAATACAAACAAAACCCTGTTGATAATTTTTGTGATAATAAATGCTGATTTGAATGTACTATTGCTGGGTTTTTTTAAAAATAATAATTTGCGGAGTGAAAATAGTGCATTTCGGTGATAAAAAGAGTAAGTAAAAACAAGGAAGAATTGAAATTTATGTATATCGTATCAAGGAAATGCTTAAGGTAGCTTCTGAACTCTTTTGAGTTTCGATTTCACATGAGGAAATCCTCAAGTGAAGACTTCAGCATTTCCACACAATCTCGATTATGAATTGTTAAGTGTCCAAAAGTCTCCTCAAGTGTACACTTAAGAAAAATCACTACTGGGCGATTCCGTTCCACACGATTTTGGACATCAATTTTTAAGTCATAGACTTGTATATTTTTTGGATGCAAATATTTAAAAGAACATCTAAATTTAATTATTAAACAACTTTTATGAGTTTTTGTGTAATCTGAAATCGATGCTTGCAAATTAAATATAACTTTAAACCATGCGCAGTGCCAACATTGTCATTACTTTTTAAGTTATATGGTCTAAAAGCTTTATTTTCATTAATGGGAGCCCCATGATAAAAAAATAATAAAGATTCGGTTTTCTTATATAATAAATATAAATATATAGAAAATAGAAAATATCCAAGCATAACTTTTATTTAATTAATCTGGCGCATGCAAGTTGACTTGAATAAAATGTTGCACCCGCGATAGCTATAAAAACAAATAGCTCATTGTTTTTTTTTTTGTTTATTCAAATTTTGTCCTAATTTTCGATTAATATCTTTATCTTTATCGTATGTATCTTTTAAAATATGAACAAATAATATTGAAAATGGTTCTTATTGAGAAATTTAATTCAAAAATTTGTTATGAGTAAGAAAGAACAGGCAAAATGTTTATCAATTAGAAAAAAGCAGAAAATGAGTGAAAATGTTGCAGTATTTTACTTTCATTCAAGACATTTAAGGTTAAAACTTCGTTGTGAACTGCCTTATCAATTATTGTCATTGGTATTTTTTCGAGTTTTTCGCAGTCTTTTAAGTTCATCATCTTTGAAATATTACGAAGAAATTAAAATGTTGCTCCTTTTTTTTTCTCCTTGGCGCCAATAAAAACCTTTCCTTTTTACATCAGGGCTCAATTCCTCAATATTGAATTACAATAGTTAATTTTTATTTGTTTTTTACTTGCGATATGGGTACCATATATCAAGTTATGCATTCGTACAAAAAAAAAGTTGAGATAACAATCAAACATGGACCCCAAATAACGGTACCTGTCATATACCGGTTTTAGAAAAACACATTTTTCTCAAAAACGGTGCCTACGATTTTGATTAATAAAATCATGGTCATTTTTTTGGATAAGGTCTATCTTTAAATGAAAACCATTTTTTTCCAAAACCGTTATTAACGGTACCTGTCATAGAACCGTTTTTTAAAATTCTGATTATCTCCTTCATGACTCAATCAATTTCAATCATTTTTTTCGCAAGTACGTGCGACCCAGTCGTGCATTTTATTTTTAACAAATTTGTAATTTTATTCGCTAATTTTAAACGATTTTGTGAAAAAAGTGCCTGTAAATTTTGATTTGAAACTTGGTGCAATGGATACCAGGTAGCATAAAATGTTTGAACATACAAAACTACATACTTACATCGAATTCAAGTTGACGTGTTTAACGCCCATATTATTGTCAAATTTCAAAACTAGTTTCATAGCAAAACTAGTTTTACGGAGCTTAAATGTTGCAATATTTCGACGAATAGGTAATTTTAAAGAAAACTAATTTCAGATCTGGAGTCTTGAATGTTAAGACTCTTGAAAAAAAACACCAGTTTGTGGAGAATTTGCAATTTTTAAACTTTACAAAACTAGTTTTGAAAGCGTCGCGTTCGATATCCCGCTTTTTATTTTCCCGTTATGTGAAATCCCGCTTTTTACAACCCCGTCTCTTATAATACCGTTATCCAAATAATGTATAGAGCAATATACAACAGAGGTTTTTCACTTTAACATTCTTTTGTAATTTAAAATCATCCTGTTGCAAAAAAAAATTATCCTTTGCAAATCGAATTCACTCTTTTGTAAATAAAACTAACCCTTTTGCAAATTAAATTCACTTTTTCAAAATTAAGTAGGTATACTTTTACATATTATTTATGAAAACAAAATATCAACAGATTCTAAATCCATACAGGTTATTCATTTAAGATTTACCCGTTTGCAAATCATATTCATCCATTTGCAATTGAATTTCACCCTTTTGCAAATAAAATACATTCTTTTGCAAATTCACCATTTTGAAAATCAAAATCACCTTTTCCTATGGAAAAAATAAAATTTTAGATTTCTTGGAGTTGGAATTTGTGGATATTTCGTTTTCATAAATAATTTGTAAAAGTATACTTAGTTTTTTAAACGTGAATTTGATTGCAAAAACATGCAAAAGTATGCATTTGATTTGCAATATATGATCTGTAGTAGATATTCTGAAAAACCAGTAACAAGAGGTAGTTTTTTTGTGTACATACTACTTTTGCAATGATTAAATATTACCATTTAGAATTTAAGATTGCATAATGAATTTTATTTTAGTCGAGTAATTTTATTTGTTTTTAAATTTATAAAATAATAACAAATCGGATATACCAAAATCTTTTGTTATTAAGTTTGATAACCATGTTTTGTAAGAAAACGAGATTTGTGGGATTTTACGGGATTTTAAAAAGCGGGATTAAGTAAAGTAAGTATTAAGTTAGTTAAAGGCAGGATTATATTAGATCAGGATTTTGAATAAGCGGAATTTTAGAAGACGGGATCTTAAAAAACCGTATTTTAAAACTTTTTTTTTCGGGATTTTTGGAAAACGGGACTCCGATACGGTAACTTTAAGATTTATCAGTTCTCAGCAGTATACCAGTATAAGTGCGCCTGCACAGGTGCTTACAGAAACAGTAAGAAATCGCTCAAAGACAACCCGTGTCATTTAAAGAAATGAATTTGCATTTTTGTCTTTGCTGTTTCCTAAACAATTGAAAATATCGATGACTTATAGGTACTGTACATAGTGTACATATTGGTGTGTGTGGAACTCGATGTTTTTCAGGTAGAAGATACTCTCACCCATTGTTTAATGTACATATATTTCTAAATATCAATACACGTATTTTTTAAGCTTTGATACAAATATTTGTTTTGGTATGCTTTAAATAAATACATTAAATATAAATTAAAAAAGAAGACGTTACAAATTGTTCACTATGGCGTATACGTAATTTTTTGTATTTTTATTTTGATAAATTAAAATAAAATAAATTTATTTTAAACACTAATATGGAATATTTTTGATTTAATGTGTATTGTATATACTTACTTACTTATCGCAGTTCTCTCCAACTCTAACTCCCCAGATGTGCAAATTCCCTTTCGACTATCCTGCGCCATGTGCTTCTCGGCCGATCCGATCCTCTACCTGCCTGTGTGAGTGGGCTCCGGGATCCACTGCATTGCTAAGCAAGCAATGCAATCGTTGCCTTTTCGAAGCGAATGACCAATCCACTGCCACGTACGTCTGCGTTTAATACTGTCTACGGATTCTTGACCCGTTCTCCTATGAAGTTCTTCATAGAAATACGATTGGGCCAAAAAATGTTTCTTAGGCACTTATTCACGAACAATTGTATATACTATAGTAACGATAAATTAGTCTATAGCGATTAAAATTAGCAGCTCCTTGTTTAAAGTTTCAAACCGAATGTACCTGTACAGAGAATCAAAAATACCCTTTCCTTTAAAACAAAATTGAAACTTAATCAAGTTGAACGCTATGAGTCTCGTAGTTTATTCAAGTTGCATTCAATTAGTATATGAATAATAAGTAAATAAAATGTTTAAGATAATGAGTAAAATTGTCATACCCAATACAATGGAAACACCCACATGTATATGCTAATTTCTACAATTTTATTATTAAAGGTGATTAAATAATTGAATTGATAATAAATAATTTGTATTTTGTGTGCTTATTTGTATTTAAGTTGAATAGGTCGAGCTGTTATTGTTGATCGTACAACTTCTATCCGAGGACTTCCATTTGCATTTTTTGTTAACACACCAATGGCCTTGGATTTAATTGCTGGAATAAGAATTTGTGATGTCACAAAGGGTGTGAAACTTAACATGAGAGCAGTCATGAATGCAAATGAGAATATGATTGCCTGCGGGAAGTAAAAAAAAGTTAAATTTTTGTATTTTGTTCATTTATTTATAATTAGATGTGCGAACCTTAAAATTCATTTTAATGTTAATTTTTTTTTCAAAAATACGTTTTACTACAAAAGATTTTTTTTCTTTAACTGCTGAAACTTCTGCAGTTTGAATGCCTGGATAAAACAAAATGTATCAGCATTTTATACACTTTCGGTTTCATTACATATTCTTTTTCAGATTAACACATAAATAACTTACTTCAATAGCATCGCGTCGTCAGAACGGTGCACGGGTGTAAATTTATTTACATCAAATACAAAATTAATTACCTGCAGAAGATACCAAAGATTAAGTTAATTGAAGATTGTGTAATGAATTAAACCGATTAAAGAAAAAAACAAAAGTTTTAAATAAACATTTTATACTATATCGATGAATGATGATTCCATTTAACGATAATTAAGAGCATGCAGTTGTCAAGCCATGAAAAAATAATTTTAAACGAGTTTTGTTGCTTAATTTAGTTCTTCACTTAATTTTATATTTTAAATGTACCGTTAACCAGCAAGGGCAACAGAAAATTTGTTACCAAGATTATCCATTGGCTTTGATTGTTCAAAAGCATTTAATAATGTTAAAGGTTTTTTCATCAAGCTATTTGGGTAGTGGGAAATTTTAAGGTTATTGATCCACAAAAGCTTAATTAAAGCAAAAGCTAACACAAATATTATATAAATATGCAGGAAATTAAATTAATAGCCCAGATAATTTTTGAGAGAGGTAAAGGAATACAACAGCAAACAAATGACAGAAAAGTTTTGATTTTCCAAAAAAAAACTGGTCATATTCACAATTAATAAATTGATATTAAATCACCTTCGTAGCTTGTAGCCATATTCTGGAGTATACTTCAACATTTATGGGTTGAAAATTGTCGCTCTTGTTGGATTGTCATCGGAAATGTTCAATGGAGACCCTGAGTTATTATCAATAAAATCAAAAACAATAATAATATTTTGAAAAACCGTATCTTGGAAAATGTTGCATCTATGAAATGGTATAAGGCGCAAATTAAAGGAAATTTTGTTGTGGTGAAACCGTGGAACATAGCTTGTAGTGAAAAACTAGCCCTTGATACCTTAAAATGCAATTTACCAAAACGTTTTTTAAGATTTTTACCACTGTTGCGTTCGGCACTCGAAGTCGAAAAATTAGTTTTAACATCGGCTTAACATTATAAACAACTCAGCAAAAAAAATCAGAAATATCGGATTTGACGCAAGGTCTCCTTCCTACGAAACGATAAGGTTACTGAAATACAGGTAAATGAAATACTGATCAAATGCTTTAAATATTTTGGTACTTTTTTGGTACACTTAAGTACAAGTGCCGGTAATTGTACTGGTAGGTGTTAATTAATTGTAAAACAAAATAAAATCCTTATTTCGGAGTGGTTAACTTCAAGTTGAAATATCTTTACTTTCCCATGAATGGTTTTGTTTGTCTATATTTTAAGTACATATGCCTTTTATTTAAACAAAAATTGATATTTTATCAGAAAAGTAGGTATGAATGCTTCTTTATTTTTATTTCAAATATTTTCAAAAATAATATTTAGTTTTACTTCTTCAACAAAGTGTTGGCCACAATCGGACTAGAATAGACAGTTGGAGCGGCAAAAGCAGACCTCACTAATGGGCTAGCATAGCCAACATTATTGTATACAGCTGGAGAAGCCAATCTTGCACTGTAAACCGATGGATATCCAGAATAGGCTAATGGAGTGTTGTATGCCAAAGGAGTGTTATATGCCAAAGGAGCGTTATATGCCAAAGGAGCATTGTATAATGAGGACACAGAAAGAGGAGCCACTCCTGCAGAATAAGCCACTGCATTTTGAACTCCTACAAGTCCGGCTTGAGCGGCGGCAAAGCAAAGGGCGAGGCACAAGAAGAACTAGAAATAAATGAAATTAAGAAACAACAATTTATAACAATTGAGAATCTGGAGCTTACTTTCATGATGGATTTTTGATTATTTTTTGAGACGGAACTATTGTCACTGATCAATAACTGTCAATTGAATGCTATTTTATATATTTTGTAATCCATAGGAAGTAGGTATCTATATATTTCAAGTAGTCAGGTATCTCCATAAGTTGTTTTGTAGTTCTTTTGTTTTGTTTTTTTTTTTTTTGTATTTATTTGATGGTTGATAAATTGCTCTGAATTCAGTAACCAGTTTCATTAATACTTTAAGCTGAAGAATGATTGTTGTTCAATTGAAACTCCCAAACATGCACTTAAAGAGTTACAAAAATCATAAGCGGAACTTATTTAAAAATTAGTACCTAAGTTCTTTCTAAAAAATAATGCTACTTGGTTGAGCTTAGTTTAAATACATTTTTACTTGGTTACATTTAAATTGTAGAATAAAGTTTTTTACTTACAAGGCTTGTTACTCGGTTTCATATGCTGATAAATGCATCATATACAATATCAGGTGACAAATCACGCCTCCGGCTTCGTATTGATTGCTCCGTATTTAGATTATAATAAAAAACCTATTTAGCATACGGGTGTCCCGTTACTAGCCAAGGAAAATTTAAGGGGTGATTCTGGGGTATATCTATGCTAAGAAAAAAAAAGTTCAACAGTAAAGTTCTATCTTAAGAGTTGATATAACTTATCGATGATATAAGATAACACCAACTTTGGTATACATTGGTCCATGTTAATGATTATTTCTCTGCTAACATTGTTAAAGCACTTTAATTTTAGAAAAAAATGTTAATTTTTATAAGTGCGTTTGAATAATGCATATATCTCTTAAAGTTGCTTGGATATAAATCTTCAAAGCTGTGTCATTTTTCCCGCCCGTGCTATTTTTGTTAACTTTGAGGTCGATTTTATTGGAAAATGCTAGTATAAGTTTCATTAATCTTAGTTTTTTAGCAAAGTTCTTTAAAAATTACTTACATACAACATTCAAAATCAACGGCTCAGTTTATGAAATAACACAATTTTGCAAACAAACATTACATTTTCAATTTAGGAAATTCTTTAGAAATTATGGTCTAGGAGAAAAAGAAATTTTACTACAATAGTCCAGGAAGGATAGGGTCTAGAGTCAAACAAATTAATTTATGATTTTTTTATTGGTATCGACACAGAATGTCCCCCTCTATGGCAGTTTTTTTTTTTTTTATTTTAACTGCATTTAAAGTGCAAAAGAAAGGACGTCCAAACGTTTATATACCCTGATGCCAGGAAATTTTACAAATCTATTTGTACAACCAAAGATAAGTTTTGTTTTCAATCAAAACTGCATTAGTTTGAATCTCCGCATGAATAATCCTTGTTCGACAAAATGCAAATTTTTACTTTATTCCATTTAATATAACCGAAGATTCATTTCGGGAACGCTTTCAAAGCTCAAAAACTGGAATTCAAATGGCCAAATTAAGCTAACTTTATTTTAAACACTACTTTGGCACAGTTGACTTCAAGAATGCCTTGAAAAACGATTTACAAAATCGTTAGTTATTTAGCCAGTTCACGTTTCTGAGATTTCTGAGCGCTCAGTAATCTCAGCAACCTGAACAGGATTCCTCAGTAAATTGCCTGTCAGAAAAAAATTTGGATTCGTTTTTTAGCTGCTGTCAAGAAAAATCTCTGAGATCTAAAAAAACTGAACTGGATAATTATTTAAATAAAAGTTGTACGAGAAAATATGTCTAATTCTAGTAATAGTGACAAAATATCAAAACTCTACTCATCTTATCTGTAGATGGGGCTACCAATAATCTTTCTGGTATGGTGTCGAATTTGTGTATCGCCGAAAAGATAAATAAATAAATTTAAAGTGGTATTGAATTGAGATTCTATGTAAAGGGTTTTTCAACAGGGACGCTACAAAAGTAGATCGACAGGGACAGCGAACGACGCCATATTTCTTGCCACTCTTTTGACATTTCTCTTCAGTTTGCCATTTCATGATATAAAGATATACGAGCCAACAACGAGTCGAAATTGAACTGTGTCTCTCACACGTCGTTGTGACGAATTTTGATAAAAAGATCTTGGCCTACATCCTTACAAGATTAAATTGACGCAAGTTCTGAAGCCGCCTGACCACCAGAAGCGTCGTACGGTCGTGAATTGGGCTGAGCAACAACTTGAAAATGATTTGGATTTTCATGGAAAAATCATCTTCAGCGATGAGGCTCATTTCTGGCTGAATGGCTTCGTCAATAAACTTTAAATTGGTCAGGCAGCAATCCACGCGTACTCCATGAGTCATCATTGATCCCGAAAAAAATATGGTTTGGTGTGGTTCATTGGGCCGTACTTCTTCCGTGATTAAGACCGGCACGTTACTGTGAACTTCGTACAAATAACGAACGTGAAATAGCAGCAGTATCGGCCGATTTATGCTAAAACACCGTCGAAAATTGGGTTCAGCGTCTGGACACATAAGAAGCGAAGTATCATTCTGGGAACGCCTATTTTGGAATGAATATGTGTTAAAATTTTATTTTGTTGTCGACATTATGAGACCAAATCGAAACCACTACATTAATAACTCAAAAATATTTTGTTTGAAATTGTCAGAAAAGAAAAAAACCATAATAATGGTCGAGGATACGTGAAATCATATCAAAAAAAAATTTTTATAGCATTTTTCCTTCATAGTTTAAAACATGTGACTACCTACACATACAACACAAAATAAGTAAAAAATTAAAAACCTCCTTAAATGATTACAGCCCACTCCTCCTAAGTTGAACTCCCTCTAAGTAAAATTTTCCTCGTAACTCAAACTTTTTCAACATATTTTTTATTCCCCTCATTTTAAAATAACCTATTTTCAATCCCTATAATTCGAAAATTTCCAAAACTTCTCTATTTGAAATTATTTAAATATCACGTAAGAGTTCGCTTTAGAGGGAGTCGACTGATTTAATTAATTAGTCTATGAAAAATTCAAAAAATAAATACGTACGTAGATATTAATTAACCAATACAACACAAAATTGTTCAAACTGATTTTTTTAACTAACTGGTAATTTTTTTTTGTTTAAATAAAAATAGTGTTTATGTGAATTGGTAAATAGATTAAAAAAATACTGTTTAACAGAATTTTTTGTAACACAATCAATTACAAAAAATGCAATTAAGTTTTTTTTTAACTATTGGCTAAAACAACTTTATTTGATAGTTAATTTGAGAAATGGATGTCTATCTTTACGAAAGAATTACTATACACATAAAAGTGTTGCCGTTTTTTTAAATTATCTTTTTTCTGTTTCAACTCATTCTCACACCTTAACTGGAGAAAACTGCATTCCCCCTATCTCTTACGATTTTGTTTCACTACATCATCTATATTTTTTTCACGTTTTATGGAAATTATCCTTTAAATGAGGAAATATGTTTCGCATGAATGATTCATTATTCTTGTTAAAGTTTCACTTCAAAAAAATTCAAGGACTGATACATCTGGAATCAAAACAAAGGACACGAAATATGTTTTGTTAATTCGTTTAGTTTTCTCGGTGATAAGAAATTTCTTTTAACAAAACCAGGGTTCTATATATATTGCAGATGAATCTGGATTATGTTTGCATAAGTTCCGATTATGATTTCTCACTCTTTAAGACAAGGTTAAAGTTTATTTGTTCAACAATGTCAAAATACTCTTCAGCCAAAATATTTAAAAGTTACTAAACTGGTTCATGAAATCAGAACAGAGCTAACCATAACAAAAATAAAAAAAAAAAAAAAAATATATAATAGTTGATATTACAACCTATAGACATGCCTGACACCTAGATATACTTCCTATTGTTAATCGATCGTATAAAATGGCATACAATTGACAATTATTGATCAGTGACAATAGTTACCTCTGTATAACCCAATCAAAAATCTATCATGAAAGTGAGCTCCCAAAATTTATAAATAATTGACTTGTTTATATAGATTCAACTTTTTTTTTGTAATGTTTTCTAGTTCCTTGTGTGCCTCGCCCTCTGCTTTGCTGCCGTTCAAGCCGGACTTGTAGGAGTACAAAATGCTGTGACTTACTCTGCTGGAGTGTCTCCTGTATCATCTCTATACAATGCTCCTTTGGCATATAACGCTCCTTTGGCTTACAACTCCCCTTTGGCTTATAACGCTCCATTGGCTTACTCTGGATATCCATCGGTTTACAGCGCAGGATTAGCTGCTCCAGTTGCTTACAACAATGTTGGTTTTGCTGGTCCCTTGGTAAGGTCTGCTTATGCCGCTCCAACTGTCTACTCCAGTCCGATTGTTGCCAACACTTTGTTGAAGAAATAAATAAATTCTTGTATGCTTGAGTTAAAATAAAAATCTGCTGTATTCAACAAAATGTTTTGATTTTAATAGACGTAATGTCATTATTATAAGAGCTTAAACTATCATAATTGGGAATCATTTTATAAATAGGAATTTCGAATTGAGCTCAAGTTTATAACTTTTGTTTTAAAAGATAGTTTTTGTCGTATATTCACTGCAATTACACTGGTCTGCAAAATATAGTTATTTTTGGCTACATATAATTTTTTTAAATTATTTAAATTTGGACTTTTCTTAATCTAAATCTGGTTTTAGAAAAATTCTATCATATTTTATTTATAATTGATTTTTAAATATCTGGTTATATTGTAGAAAAAAACTATTTTAGATTCGGTTGACCTGGTATATATTCAAAACTTTTGTGTTGATTCGTCTGAAATTTGAGGACATATTCCACATAGCATAAGCTAAGATCTGAAACCAGATTTGTCTTTTACTGGCCAAGTTCGTTATGTTGTACAGAAGGTAATAAATCAGAGGAAAACCAATAAAAGGGATATTTTCTGCTTTTCAAAAGGACTAAGTTTTATGCATTTTTCCAAAAAATAGTCAAGGAACATTTGTCTAGAAACATTTGTTCTACATAAAGGGTTTTATAGAAAAATGTTCATATTTTGGATTATGCACTAAAAACTATAAAAACCCATTTTTGTAAGTTTTTCAATGATTTCTCATGTTTCCAATTATTCTAAGATTCCGCCATAGGACGACCTACCCTCATCGCTATACCAGTTGAGTTTTATATTTTCATATAGATAGTGTCTAAAGAAACAGTTTGCACATGGGTTGCCTAGCAGTATCCTGTCAAGGCATAGGGTTGCCATGCGTCAAAATTCGATTTTTGGGCTTTTTCAAATATCCGATCCAGCCTATACGGCGACACAGTGAATCGAATAGAACATGCTAGGTGGACAAAATTCAACCTCGAGTGAACCTTTGGAAATGCGATAGCTTTGTTAAAAAATGAACATACATTAACATTCTTATCATTTTTAAGTTCTCATTGATTCCGGTTATCCGTTATACGTAGCCTAGGTCAAATATTAGGGAGAAAAGTAATTCGTTTTTACGAAGTGTTGTTTTAGCTCTTTTAAGCATGATTTGTATATTTATTAGTAAATTTTGAAATCTTTTGATTTATAATGAAGAGCGCCGTTCAATGTACATATATTTATTTACCTTATAAACATGATTTAGCAACATTTTGTCTTGTTTTTCACCTAAATTTTGTTAGGAATTGAAGTAATTTTTAGCGTTCCTACTGTAAAACTATTAGCCCCACGCCTCTCCACGCAATGATTGTTATATTTTTGAAAAGGTTGAACGATTACTTAATTTTATCTGCACAAATTTGCAAAAATATTTTTAATTAATTTATAAAGGTATTAAAACTAAGGTCTAAGGATGGAGTTTTTCAATCTTTTTCATGTAAATTATAACTTCTGTTGGTTTACCTTTGAAAACTTCTGAAGAATGTTCATTAAAAACTAAGAAATGCGGAGTGACAGATTTTGTTACAGAGAGATCCGCTGTTGAGTAAGCTTAAAGTTCAGCTGAAAAGAAAAGTGGCACCCTGTTCATCAAGTAGGTACATACAAAATTCACCCCCTAAAAAGACTATTCAAAACTATGATCAATGACACCCGAGGATGCCTTAGCATTAAGGCACACATTGTATTCGCCTTATTTTTCTTATTAAATGCTAAACTTGCTTGCTTAGATACTTCTTGCTATCAATATAACAGAGATAAGTGCATAATCTTTTTAAATTCACATTAAAGATAACTGGATCAAACGATTTATCAAAGCTTAAGCTTGAAGGGCGAAGATATCGAGAAATTATATTAGAAAAATCTCAAGAACGTAAACCAATTCTGATGTCTGGTAAAATTAATACTGCTCATTCAAAAACAAAAATAAACACAAATCGGTTTCTTATCATTTAAAGTTATAACCATGCCGTTATAACTCTGATGAAATCATTCAACAAGGAGAATTTACTAGTATAGCACCAATGCTACCGATTCTGAGAATTACACTACAACTAATTCTCCTGAAAGTGAAAAACCTATGGCAGAGAATAATATAACACCAACACAAGTTGCATTATAAAAGTTAGTTAACTACCTCTACCTTGCATTTATGCTTTTTTTAAAAGGATTGTTTTAAGTGTAAAAATAAACTTGTTTTTTTGCAAAACAACTTTATTTAAATCATATACAAAACAAAAATAAATTTGTCCACCTAGCATATTCTATTCGATACACTGTTTGAGGGTCAGAGAAGTGTAAAAAAAAATGGTATCAGAGAAAATTAAATATAAAAATTTAGATATTTTTTGTTTTTTGCTGAGTGATTTAAAAAAAAACACAAGTTTTCTTACAGTAATTATTATATATTTTTAAATGTTAAGTAGTGTTATTAAACTAATGCAGAGACTATTTTATCTAACAGGAATATCAGAAATCCGGTACAAAATATTTAAACAAACATTTGAAGAAATCTTTTTTTACATAACTCCAACATTTTTACGTTACAAAAATACAAATCAGAGAATTATGCTTTGTTGAATAAGTCCTCCAAATTTCAGACAAATCGGCATAAAGGTTTTGAATAAATACCAGTTCAACCGAATCTAAAATAGTTTTTTTTTCTACAAAATAACCACATTTTTTAAAAATCAAAATGTAGGTGATAGAATTTTTCTAAAACCAGATTTAGATTCAGGAAAGTCCAAAAGTACAAAATTAATAAGGAATTATATGAAGGGCAAAAGCAACTATATTTTGCAGACCAGTGTAATTGAGGTGAATAGACGACAAAAACTATCTTTTAAAACAAAGGTTATAAACTTGAGCTATACACGATAATATCCTCAATTAGAAATTCCTATTTATAAAATGATTCCCAATTATGATAGTTTAAGCTCTTATAATAATGACATTACGTCTATTAAAATCAAAACATTTTATTGAATATAGCAGATTTTTATTTTAACTCAAGCATACAAGAATTTATTTATTTCTTCAACAAAGTGTTGGCAACAATCGGACTGGAGTAGACAGTTGGAGCGGCATAAGCAGACCTTACCAAGGGACTAGCAAAACCAACATTGTTGTAAGCAACTGGAGCAGCTAATCCTGCGCTGTAAACCGATGGATATCCAGAGTAAGCCAATGGAGCGTTATAAGCCAAAGGGGAGTTGTAAGCCAAAGGAGCGTTATATGCCAAAGGAGCATTGTATAGAGATGATACAGGAGACACTCCAGCAGAGTAAGTCACAGCATTTTGTACTCCTACAAGTCCAGCTTGAGCGGCGGCAAAGCAGAGGGCGAGGCACACAAGGAACTAGAAAACATTACAAAAAAAAGTTAAATCTAGAGACAAGTTAACTATTTATAAACTTCGGGAGCTCACTTTCATGATGGATTTATGATTGGGTTGTACAGAGGTAACTATTGTCACTGATCAATAATTGTCAATTGTATGCCATTTTATACGATCGATTAACAATAGGAAGTATATCTTGGTGTCAGGCATGTCTAAATCAACGATCAACTATTGTGGTTTTTTTTTTTGTTTATTTTTGTTATGGTTAGCTCTGTTCTGATTTCGGGAACCAGTTTTATAAATTGTTAAAATTTTGACTATTTTTCACAATTTGACTGATCAAAATAATTTAACATTGTCTTGAAGAGTAAACAATTTTAAAGGAATTTATACTTACAGTAGTTATACAAATTATGTAGCCTTTTTGACTTGAAACAATAACAATTTTAAATTATGCAGCAAAACATTTTCTCACGATCAATTTACAAAAACAGCGTGATTTCCCTTAAATGCGACAAATGACTAGAGCGTATGGGTAAACAAATCGTATGGGAATGAGGGAGGGCAATTTTCCGCCTTTATATGGCTGGGAATAAATTACAATAGTATAGCATAACTATTTAAAGCCAAACATCCATTCTTTAGTTTTCTTACTGAATGAAGTTGGCATAGCAAATAGTTTTAGAAAACATTATTACATTGAAACAGAATTGTTTTAAACTTTACAATATAATTATAAATTTTAAGTTAGAAAAATAAAACCAGATTCTTAAATGTTTATTTCTATTTTTTTAATAAAACCATTATCAACAGTGCTTAGAACCGTAAAAAAAAAAAAGAAAAAATGTTTGAACATCATATTATTTTAATTTTGTTCAAAAATAATACTTCTATTATATGCATTTTTGGACTGTTTTAAAAACAATTAAAATAAACATTTAAGCATTTGGTTTTTAATTTTGTTGATGCTTACTCTTGCCTTATAATGTTAAGGAAAGAATTCTGAAAGAATTATCCAAAAACAACCGCGATTTTTTTCGTTGGCCCATTTGTAAATTGTTTCATACATATGTAAAGTAGGAGTTTTTTTTTTGAGTCAACTGAATAACTACAACGCCACTTTCTTCGTTGTTTATGAGTGTTTTGAAAAGCTTGGCAGTTTAAATCAACAATTATAGTGTTTTCAGTGAAATCAATTTTTGATTTCAAATTTTAAGAAAAATGGGTAGATCTATATGCCTAAGGTAACAGTGTTAAAAAACCTAAAGTCGATTTGCTTAGTGCGATGGTTGATAAAATTGGCAGAAATTTTAATGTAGGTTATTCTTACTTGCAAAAAAACATGAAGAGATGTAAGAAAACCGCAACAAGAACAGCTGAGAGACCAAAAATTTTAAATTGCGCATCAAATTCTTCTGATTCTGTGACAAAAATAAAACAAAAAGTCAGCGAAAACGCAAGTCGCTCGACAGTTTAAAGAGTAATTTATATCAAGGCATCTTAAACGAATGAAAATCATGAAAAAATACCACTTGAGGAGAAACGAAAACCTATGCAGAAAGGGGAGCCAGTCAGTTTATTATGGAACTGTTGAGCTTAAGGTCGCAACATCAAAAATGACTGCAGTTGTCGGAAGGAAATTTACCTAAGTTTTCTTACATCTCTAGACCCATAAATTGGACCTACAAATATGGTAACGTGCCTATTCACTCGGCTCGCATAATAAAGACCTGGATAGAGGAGCAAAATATGTAGTTGCTCAATGGCCGCCGCCGTGCTCACCTGATCTAAACATCATTGAAAATGTCAAGGGATGGTTAGTACTAGTACGCAAAGTTTATTAAAGAATCCCTTATTTCTGCAATTAAGTAAGCGTGGAGCGAAATTTTGTTAAACTACATTGAAAGGCTGTACGATTCCATGCCTTATCAAATTTACCAGGTGATTTAAAATAAAATTGGAAGTACCCACTACTAAACTTAAGAAAAACTTGTTTTATTCCATTCCATTCCAATACCAATTTTTATTTTTGCACCTATCCAGTTGGCTCATAAAAAAAATCAATCTTTCCTAGTAAAAAGTGCTTTGCAAATGGTCGAAAGAATAACTCAAAAACTCGTGGTTGTTTTCTTCACATTTTGAGGGAATTGTTAGCATCAACAGATGGCACAGTAACCATAACTTTTTTTTGTATGGATAAAAATCTATTGAAAAATATTTGTGCGTATTCAGTTGACGAGGGGTATATAGTGTATATGACTTCGACGGAGAAAATGCTGTTAAATTTTTTTAAATAAATAATATGTTACTCGTCCAATTTCACTGTACTATGGTGAAAGAACAATAATGAGCTCGTTTCTAAAAGTTACAAACATTTCTCAAAATGCACAGCCATGCAAACTATGTTCTAAGTCTATAGATTATGTGTTGGGTGTTTATAAGCATTTATGACAGCTACTACTGTGAGTTTTTTCCGCATGCTTTAGGTCATAGGTCGTATAAGATCAACGACTGTATGTGCCTTTACAAAATTATTTTGATTACTAGAAGGACATTGCATAGAAATGTTTGAATTATTAATTATTATTATTATTAATTGCACATGATGCTTAATACCAAATCGCAATAAGGGATTGTTATATCTTACACAGTGTGACAGAGTCAGTGACATTTAACAAAGTATCCCTATGCTTTACCCAAACAGGTCACTGCTTTTTTATAAAAGGTATGTAATTCCGACTTGGAGTTTTTATATTGGACAAAAATTATTATTTCTCAGAATAACAAATAAACAAAAGTTACAAAACAGGTTTCCAAATTCAGAGCGATTCATATCGACCATCAAACAAAAATTATAAAAAGACAACTTGTGGAGATAGATACCTGGCTACTGAAAATTTACTTCCTAGTTGATCAAACATATAAAATAGCATTCAATTGACAGTTATTGATCAGTAACAATAGTTTCTTCCCAAAACACAATCATAAATCCATCATGAAAGTAAGCTTCAGCAAAATTTGATTATTGTTACTCATTGCTAAATTGAAATTAATAATATTTTTTTATGTTTTCTAGTTCCTTTTGTGCCTCGTTCTCTGTTTTGCTGCCGCTCAAGCCGGACTTGTAGGAGTTCAGAATGCTGTGACTTACTCTGCTGGAGTGTCTCCTGTTTCTCTATCATCTTTATACAATGCTCCTTTAGCATATAACGCTCCTTTGGCTTACAACGCCCCTTTGGCTTACAACGCTCCATTGGCTTACTCTGGATATCCATCGGTTTACAGCGCAGGATTAGCTGCTCCAGTTGCTTACAACAATGTTGGTTTTGCTAGCTTTGGTTAGGTCTGCTTATGCCAATCCAACTGTCTACTCGAGTCCGATTGTTGCAAACACTTTATTAAAGAAATAAACACATGTAATTCCTTTTTGAAAATGATTGAATTAAAATGAAAATATACCATAGAAACCATGTTGGGTTTCAGAAGAAAACAAAAATGACTTTTATGTTTTGTTTCGTTACATAAAACCGTTACGGGAATAAGATAGAAATAAGAAACAGAAATTATGGGTAAGGAATGGTAAATTGATGCTCATATCTTAGCAACTCTAGAATGGATATTCAAGTTTACTTAAAGCTATGACTGATTGATTGAATTTAATTGTTTTGTTGTTTGTATTTGAAAGCTGGTGGTCTGCATGGGATCAATTTCAATTTAGTCCTGGAGAATGGCATTCATTAGAAAATATGAAAAGTCATAAGTTTGAACTCGTTTGTTTTTCTTTTGAAAGGTATTATTTTTCGGAAAAAAATCATTTCAGTCAATTTCTAAAAACTATATTTTATAAATGGGGCTTCTTTAAAAAAAGGATTACTTTATAATATTCGACTTATTCAATGCTAGTGTCATCATTTCTGTTCGAGTTATAAGATAATTCGACTTGTGCGAGTTCGAACCAATAAACGTCCAGCTATCTAAAAATAAGTTTTCAAAAAAAAAAAATCATTACAAAAAAAAAAAGCGTTGAAGAACGTCAGGCGTGGGGTACGATAAAAGCAGTGGCAGGTCAACAGTCAGATAACGTTGTAATAATATATTATTAAAACCCAATGAAAATAAATGCGGTTATTGCACCCAATGCATGTAACAAAAAAAAACATGTTTGATACTAATTATGCAACTGGAATACCTGCTTCCTATCGCATTGCATGCAGATATGCAGATTGTAATATGTTATTTAAACAATACAAATCAATATTGAAGGAGTCTCATTTATGATGTAAGCGAAAAAGTAATTATTATTTATACATTTTTTATTTGTTTTTTTTTTTTTTATAAACAGCATTTTTATTTCATTTATGAGTTTTTGTGCAAAGGACAAGTATATTTTATCAAAACGAGATACAGGTAAAAGTGAGTAATACATAAAAAAAACCTAAATGATATGAATTTTCAGGTGTTAGCTTCTTAAATGCTAAAAAGGAATTTTAATATACCTTCGCCAACTGCATGAAATACACATATTTTGTAAATTGAGATGATTATATAAAGAGGATAAATTCTTTCGTGGTCACACATAATCTATAAGCTTATTGAACAAACAATCGCAATTTATTCATCATTTTTTGGTGAAAAGCTGAACCTCCCGGCGACATTGCCCGCATCCATCATTTTCTAATTTTTTTTTTGCAACTTTTCAAATGTTTCTCTTGTTAAAACCTTATTTTGACCTTTCCTTTACAAATTTAACTTTCAATGATTGTTCTTGTGATGGTCATCGCAATAGCCAGACGCAGGAAATTGCAGCTATTTGAATTTGAATCAATCCCGCATCAATAATTGGGATGAGCAACATTACATAGCTGACTGTACTTCTCGAAGTTGCAATTTGTGAGGAGCTAAACAAGGTAAATCTATTGAATTCAAGAATTATGAAGGATCACTACTTCAAGGCCTAACTTCATAGATAAAAATCAACCACCTAACATAGAAATGCTACCTCCTACAAACATTTCTCCATTGTTTTTATCGAAGATGAAATTAAAAAAATAAATTTTAAAAAGAAAAAAATTCAATCAATCAAATCTGGAGTTTCGAGATCACCTGTCGGACACCTTATTACTGGCTAGCCTTCTATATGAAATAAAAGCAACAATTTCAGTTTAAGTGAAATGTGAAAATCTTATTAAGATTCTGTGGCAAATAGGCAGAAAAGCTTGAGTTTATTTTGTTCGTTTTCAGTAAATTAAGTTTTAATATTAACACTTTCGCACAGTAGTTTTGAAAAAGAATTAAGGTTTCGTTTTAATCACATTGTATTAAATTGTTATTTATATTCCCATTGTATTAAAACAAACATTTTGGTGCACATTAATGAATTTAAGATTTTTTGCCTGAATAAATTGTGAAAAAGTGGACTTTTGTTATTATGAAATGTGTTGATTACAGCTAAACTATAATGATTTGTTTCAAGTTATTTAACTCAAATATGTAATAGAGTACACATTTAGGATTCATAATCTGTCAAAAACTCGTTTTTGATAAAAATGGAATCATGAAGTTCTGCAGGTAGGCGGAACTTCAGAATTTTAATAAAATTTTCTTCATAAAATCAAGAAGATTTCTCTATGGATTTCTAAGTAAAATAGCTCAATAAACTAATCAATCAATCAATCTTCTTGTTTTTAGGTGGCGCGTTTTTCTCTG
Source organism: Meliscaeva auricollis (assembly GCA_948107695.1). Lineage (NCBI taxonomy): Eukaryota > Metazoa > Arthropoda > Insecta > Diptera > Syrphidae > Meliscaeva > Meliscaeva auricollis. The sequence goes on along the minus strand of OX403617.1, from coordinate 45,050,807 downwards.
TGTACAATAAGTGTGTCGTTTTTTGCAAAAAGTGCAAAAGTGAACAATTTCAAACTTGTTTTCCTGTCTGATAAATTTAGGAAAAAAATCAAAAACCTTAGATTAGACCTTACATCACACCTTGCTTCAAATCCAGTAGTTGTGATTTTGCTGAGTTGCTTTTGATGTAAAGCCGACGTTGAATCCAATTTTTCAACCTCTAACTTCGATCGCAACATTTGTGAAAATGCAAAAATACGCTTTTTTCAATAATTTGCATTTTTGGCTATGAAAGGTTAGTTTTTTGACTATAAACTGTGCTCTTAGGTTTCTGTTATTTTCAGATTTCTTGAAAACTAAACGACTTTTTTGTATCTGGTTTTCAGTATGGGAATACAAATTGATCGGAACATTTAATACTTAAAACAAAATGGGTGCGAAATTATAGAAAATAACTAATATTTTTGCAAAATACAGTGTTTGGAAATAAGTTTTTCACAAACTATCGGCTAAAATAGCTTTATTTCAAAATTAAATTCAAGAAAAGGCTTCTGGTTCTGAGAGAAGCTAAAGGTTTTTTTTTTCTAAGTGTTACCATTGTCTTTGAATACTTATTTTAACATGTGAAGTAACTTTAAAAAATTGTCCCTCTTGCCTGACTTCCCACGCATTTTCTGAATTTTAATCCATGAATTACGTACTGGCCGAGTTTTGAAAAACAGAACAATTTTTTTCTTTTTTTTTTGACCCAATCAACACATACTAATGGTTTGATTAAAGTACTGAATGGTACTTAGAATCTCTAAATATACTTTTAATTTCTATTAACTATGTTCTGTTATACATTTTTTGTTGCTATATTTTGAAAAGCTGCATCTTGGAAACTGTTGCATCTACAGAAATAGTATTGGATTCAAATTAAAGAAAACTTTGTAGGGGTAAGACCGTCGAACATAATTTATAGTGAAAAACTTGCTCTTTATACTTAAAAATGCTAATTACTGAAAAAATCGCATTTTTACCAATGTTGCGTTCGCCGCTCGAGGCAAAAAAAATGGATTTAACGCAAGGTATTATAGTTACTGTACTAATAACAAATATTCAAAATAGTGTCATAGACCACATTACACATAACAAGATGCACATAGGGATTGCAAGCAAGCAGAGAATTAAATAAAAAATCATTGCTTTTTTATTTAAAAATTACATAATTATGAGAAAATGGTTTTGCATTTATTTATCTGCTTACTTGCATTCTTTGAGTGGTTCTTGTTTGGCGGTCCTATGATACTAATATTTTGTGAAAAAAGAAAGTTTTATCAAAGAAAAAACGAAATTTGTATACAAAAAGTGCGTATACGCCATAGTGCACATATTTTTCTAATTTAGTTTATACAAACTCGTACTCGTCTGATATTACTTTATATTTCCCT